>JAPVLO010000377.1:2313606-2926659 GCA_027257055.1 Cephalopachus bancanus | reverse complement strand
GTAAATCTCAGCATTTTGGGGGGCCCAAGGCAAGGGGACTGCCTGAGCCTAGGGGTTAGAGACCACCCGGGGCAATTTAGTGAGCCCTTTGGGGAAAATAAGAATGGTGATTACCCGGGCTCCGTGGCTGTAATCCCGCCCCTTTGGAGGCTGAGGTGAGTGGATTGCCTGACCCCCGCGGGTTCGAGCCCCGCCTGGGCAGCGAGACCTCATCTCTACAATAAATCAAAAAATCAGCCGGGCGTGGTAGCGCTGCCTGTAATTCCGGCTACGGGAAGGCTGAGGGGGAAAGGGGTCCCGGGAGCCCAGCGGGTCGGGGGTGCGGTGGCCGGAGCGGCCACTGCACTCAGGTCTGAGCGACAGAGTGAGACCCCAACTCAAAAAACAAACAAACAAAAAGAAAACAACCACTAACATTTTAAATCTATTCTTAAAATTTTTTTTTTTATAAATACGTATACTCTTAAAATGGAGAATTATTTTTTTTTTTTTTTTTTTTTTTTTGAGTGGGAGTCTCACTCCGTCGCCCAGACTGGAGTGCAGTGGCCGCCCCCGGGCCACCGCAGCCTCGCCCTGCGGGGCCCCCGCGACCCTTTCTGCCTCACCCTTCCCGAGTAGCGGGAACTACGGCCGCGCAACCATGCCCGGCTGTTTTTTGACTTATTGTAGAATGAGGTCTCGCCAAGTTGCCCAGGCGGGTCTCAAACCTGCGGGCTCAGGCAATCCACTCACCTCAGCCTCCCAAAGGCGCGGGATTACAGGCTAGCTACCGAGCCTTACTGGTCATTTTCTTTTCTTTCTTTTTTTTTTTTTTATTGAGTCAAGGTCTCACTCTTTCACCCAGACTACAGTGGAGTGCAGTAGGACGATCCTGGCTCCCCACAGACTCGAAATCCTGGGCTCAAGCAATCCTCTCACCTAAGCCTCTCAAAGTACCAGGGTTACAGGTGTGAGGCACTGCACCTGGCTCATTGCTGGGCTCTGAAACATGGCAAATTTCTGACAACCTGGGTAGAAAAATGAGATGAAAGAAGTCAGATAAACTATTAAATATCAGGGGTTGGCCGGGCACAGTGACTCACGCCCATAATCCCAGCTCTTTGGGAGGCCGGGGTGAGAGGATTGTCTGAGCCCACAGGTTCGAGACCAGCCTGGCAACTTCATTAAGACCTTGTCTCTACAATAAATCAAGAAAAATTAACCGGACTTGGTGGCTCAGGCCTGTAGTTCTAGCTACTTGGAAGGCTGAGGCGGAAGGATCACCTGAACCCAGCAGGTCAAGGCTGGAGTGGCCATGGGCATGCCACTGCACTACAGCCTGGGTGACAGAGTAAGACTCCGACTCCAAAAAAAAGTCATTTAAATAAAGATTGTCATTTAAATAAAGAATTTAAATAAATGCTGTGTTTTTCACACTACTTGTGATATTTCTTTTCTGACTCCACTTGGCTTTCTATTTCTACATTTGGACCATTTCTCCAATCCTAGTCTTTTAACTTTTCTTTTCAAATAATCATTGTCATTGTAAGTACCTTTAAGCTTAGTGAGATTCTTGCTTCAAAGACAATTATTTTAGAGCCAGCGCTCTGCAGGCTAATGGTTGCTTGCAAAAACAATTCAAGGTCACAGACAAGGGCACTACTCAAAACAGAGAAAAAAAAGGAGTCTGGCACAAACTGTAACTGAAACTTCGTCTTTGTTTCAGGCAAAATGCCTTCACTTGCAACCATCCTGTATCTAATTTTTGTTCACCAGTAGTCAATGAAAATCCAGTGCTCTTGGAAGGCTGAGGTGGAAGGATCGCCTGAAACCAGCAAGTTGAGACTGCGGTGGCCGTGAGTGTGCCACTGTACTCCCACCTGGGAGACAGAGTGAGATTCCAACTCAAAAAAAAAAAAAAAAAAAAAAAAAAATCTACAGCTAATTTAATACAGATAATGAAGTTGGTTTCTAGACTCCACTTTAAATGTGACTTTCTTCCTCAGGTATTAACATTTTAAAGTAGTAGTGGAGTGAAAAGTTGGATAGTTCCATTCTCTTCCAATAAAACATATCACAATGGTTTCCGTACACAGAATCCCTAACTGGAAACCCACCCCACACCTCAAAGCTAAAGAAACATACTAGAGCCGTGTGTGGCGACTCAAGCCTTAATTTCAGCACTTTGGGAGGCCAAGGCAAGGGGATTGCCTGAGTTCAGGGGTTTGAGAGTAGTCTGGGCAACCTGGCGAGACCTCGTTGTCTCTACAATAAATAAAAAAATTAGCCAGGTGTGATAGTGCAGGTCTGTAGTTTCGGCTACTTGGAAGGCTGAGGTGGAAGGATTGCCTGAGTCCAGTAGGTCAACGCTGGGGTGGCTGTGACCATGCCACTGCATTCCAACCTGGGCAGAATGAGACTCCAACTTCGAAAAAAAAAGTAAGGCTGGGCACCATGGCTCACGCCTATAATCCCAACACTGGGAAGTCAAGGTGAGAGGATTTCCTGAGTCCATGGGTTCAAGATCAGCCTGGGGCAACTTGGCAAGACCTCACCTCTAAAATATATCAAAAAATTAGCCAGTCGTGATGGCGCATGTGTGTAGTTCCAACTACTTGTAAGGCTGAGGAGGAAGGATCGCCTGAGCCTAGCAGGTCGAGGCTGAGGTGGCCGTGAGCATGCCACTGCCCTCCAGCCTGGGCGACAGAGTGAGACTCCAACTCAAAAAAAAAAAAAAAAGAAGGGTAGTAAATAGGGATTACATCTTTGGGCCAAGTCTGCAGGGAAGTCAAGGATTCCCTGAAGCTACTTACTGGGAGTGCCCTTCTCCAGGGGTTGTGGCAATATGAATGGACATTAGTGGGTCTCTATGGTAAAGATTCTCAGGCCTAACCCCTAACATGTATCATGCTTCAGAAAGCCGGCACCGAGCACACCTCCACACGGATCAAATGTTTCTCTGGTCTGTGGGCCCACCCTGCCTATTTGGGTGTGTCAAGCCTGATAATTTCTGGAGTAGAAATGTAAGCCAATGCTTTCCACGAACATCAGAAACTAGCCTTGATAAGCATGCAACCCACTTACCTTAAGTATTAAATTTTCTAGAAAGAATCTATCCTAAGGAGAAATCAAAAGCGTGAAAAAATACAATAAACAAATCATTTACTCCTGTGGAGGAAGAGAACATGTTGGCTGTGACCAGAGAGCACAGAGGGCCTTCTAAATCACAGGCAACGCTTAATTTCTTTTTTTTTTGTTTGTTTTTTTCAGTCGGAGTCTCACTCTGTCGCCCAGACTGGAGTGCAGGGGCTGCTCCCGGCCACCGCAGCCTCGACCTGCTGGGCTCCGGCGATCCTTCCGCCTCAGCCTTCCGAGTAGCCGGAATTACAGGCATGCGCTACCACGCCCAGGCTGATTTTTTTATTTATTGTAGAGATGAGGTCTCGCCAAGTTCCCAGGGCTGGTCTCGAACCCGCGGGCTCAGGCAATCCACTCGCCTCCGCCTCCCAAAGTGCTGGAATTACAGGCTGAGCCACCGCGCCCGGCCAATATGGTTGGTTTTCAGCAAAAGAGATTGTTTTCCCCCTTTGCTGTTTTTTAAAATCCCTATAGTGTGGTTATGTTGTTTTAAATCACTTATTTCAATTTTTTTTTTTTTGAGTTGGAGTCTCACTCTGTCGCCCAGACTGGAGTGCAGCGGCCGCTTCCGGCCACTGCAGCCTCGACCTGCTGGACTCAGGTGATCCTTCCGCCTCAGCCTTCCGAGTAGCTGGAACTAGAGGTGCGCACTACCACGCCCGGCTAGTTTTTGATTTATTGTAGAGATGAGGTCTCGCCATGTTGCCCAGGCGGGTCTCGAACCCGCGGGCTCAGGCAATCCACTCACCTCAGCCTCCCAAAGCGTGGGATTACAGGCTGAGCCACCGAGCCCGGCTCAAATATTTTTATTACAAAAACATTTCCCCAGAAATCTATTTTGGTCCTGCTATAGATTAGCATGGCCAGAAATCGCCACGCTTCTAAGGTTTTATGCAGACGCAAGTTTTCACAGAAAACACCAAAAAGTCAGAGAACGTCCTTGCCTCGGAGGCTTCTCAGCAGCCCCCCGCCTCTGCAACTCCTAACCAGTGCCTCGTGCTAAGATCAGTGTTGGCCGAGGACCGAGGTTCCCCTCCTTTTGCTCCTTGCCACTGGCCAGCCTGCCTTTCCGTCACCAGCGACCTCCAGCATCTTGGTCACACACGTCTCGCCGCAGCGTGCTGACTAATGCTCACGCCGGGGCGGCTTGTGAGGCCACCTTTCACACAGTGCTCGTGGCCACCCTCTTGCACAACATATTTGACTGGGCATGATAAACGCTGTGGTTTACATTTGACTCCAGTCACCTCGTCAGTGCCAGCAGCTTACGTGTGTAAATATCACCCACTGACTTTGGAAAGATGTTGACATCATGTTCCGGGCTCCCTAATGTTGTGTAACACTGGGAGAGGCAGAGGGAGGGAGGGAGAACCCATGAGGGAGAATCCGAAGCGAGTGAGGATACAAATTTGTTGCAACCCATACGTCGTTCGGGTTTATGCTGTATGCATGTAATGAAGAGCTGGACACGTATGGGTTGTAACTTCAAATAAGATTTAGAATTTAAGAACTAGAACGAATTAATCAGTACTCTCGGTGTGTTTCTATTAACCCAACAATAACTAATAAGTAAATCTCTGAGGTAGGCACATCTTTTCAGTGACTAAAATAGGTCGAATGGGGAAAAGTGATTGATTAATATTTATTTTTTATTTTTATTTCTGAGTTGGAGTCTCACTCTGTCGCCCAGGCTGGAGTGCAGTGGCACACTCACGGCCACCCCAGCGTCGACCTGCTGGGTTTAGGTGATCCTTCCGCCTCAGCCTTCCAAGTAGCCGGAACTACGGGAGCGCGCTACCACGCCCGGCTAATTTTTTATTTATCGTAGAGAGGAGGTCGTGCCAATTGCCCGGGTGGGTCTCGAACCCACGGGCTCACGCGATCCACTCGCCTTGGCCTCCCAAAGTGCTGGGATTATAGGCTGAGGCACTGAGCCCGGCCTGTCCTATTATTAAAAATTCTATTGTAATATCATCAGCGCTACAGTGTGGAATGTATTTCATAAAAGAAACCACTATGAAAGAAAGCTTCTATGCTTTGTTTCTTGAAACTGCAAGCTGCCTCTTTTAAAACATCAAGAACAAAACTCTGCATCTACGCCCAGGTTCAAGGGGGGGAAAGGGGGAATTCTTAAATGAGAGAATAAGAATTTCATTCATCGTTTGTCCCAGGGGTAAATATTATCTTACTCAGGCTTTAAGTCTGAAAGAATATTCAGCACGTATAGTTCTGTGCATTCACTGAGGTTAGATTAGTTAGAGTCTTCCATCGCTCCTGTGTACACAGTACGATAGTAACACTAATATAAAAGCAACCTGGAGATGTTGTTTGCTAGTAAAATTCCAGACTACTAATGAAAGGACATAAGTTTCTTTAACTAAAACAAAACAAAACCACAAGCCCACAAGAATACCTAAAGCCCCTTTTCTTTCTAGGGGCCGAAGATGAAATTCTCCATCTTCGAAAAACAGGCCAGGTGCAGTGGCTCAAGACTGTAATCCCAGTACTTGGGGAGGCCGAGGTGAGAGGATTGCCTGAGCCCATGGGTTTGAGACAAGCCTGGCCAACTTGGCACGATCTCATCTCTACAATAAAAAAAAATTAACAAATTAGCCGGGCATGGTAGCGCACGCCTGTAGTTCTGGCTACTTGGAAGGTTGAGGCGGAAGGTTCACCAGAGTCCAGCAAGTCGACACTGGGGTGGCCGTGAGATAGCCAGTACACTCCAGCCTGGGTGATGGAGTGAGACTCCAACTCAAAAAAACAAACAACAACAACAAAAAAAAAACCCCAAAGAATGAGTATCTTTGTACTGTAAGTTTGAATCATGCCAGTACATACCAGGTCACCTACTTCTTCGACTTAATCTTTAATTCATATTCAGAAATTATTGTGATCAGAACCTCATCAATCAACAAAACCTGAGTGTGGGCCAGGATCAGTGGCTCAGCCTGTAATCCCAGCACTTTGGGAGGCTGAGGTGAGTGGATTGCCTGAGCCCGCGGGTTCGAGACCCGCCTGGGCAGCGAGACCTCATCTCTACAATAAATCAAAAAATCAGCCGGGTGTGGTAGCGCACGCCTGTAATTCCGGCTACTCGGAAGGCTGAGGCGGAAGGTTCGCCGGAGCCCAGCAGGTCGAGGCTGCGGTGGCCGGGAGCGGCCACTGAACTCCAGTCTGGGCGACAGAGTGAGACTCCAACTCAAAAAAAAACCCAAAAAACAAAAATAAAATGTTAATTATAATTCCTAGGACAAGCTGGGCTGGCTCACACCTGTAATCCCAGGACTTTGGGGGGGAAGTGAGAGGATTGCCTTATCCCGGTAGTTCAAGACCAGCCTGGGCAACATGCAAGACCTTGTCTCTACAATAAATCAAAAAATTAGCTGGGTGTTTTGGCATGCATCTGTAGTTACAGCTACTTGGAAGGCTGAAGCGGAGGTATTGCCTGAACCCAGCAGGCTGAGGCTGGCTGTGAGCGTGTCACTGCTCTCTAGCCTGGGTGACAGTGATACTCTGACGAAAAAAAAAAAAAAAATAAAAAATTCCTAGGGCAACCACTAAGAACATAATTCAAAACAAGCAATGAAAGAAACAACAAAGCAATTAAAACAGTATGTCAAAAAATACATACTTAACAAAAAGAAAGTAATGGGCAGGACATGGTGGCTTATGACTATAATCCTAGCACCTTGGGAGGCCAAGATGGGACGATTGCTTGAGCTCAAGAGTTTGAGACAAAACTAGGCAACACAGTGAGACCCTGTCTCTATATGAGACTAAAAAACTGGCCGGGCGCAATGGCTCATGCCTATTAATCCCAGCAATTTGGGAGGTTGAGGTGAGAAGATTGCCTGAGACCACAGCCTGGGCAACTTGGTGAGACCTCACCTCTCCAAAAAAAAAAAGAACCAGGCTCGGTGGCTCAGCCTGTAATCCTGCGCCTTTGGGAGGCTGAGGTGAGTGACAGTGAGACTCCAACTCAAAAATAAAGAAATAAATAAATAAAGAACACCTAAATAAATGGAAAAACGTTTTTGTTATGAGTTAGAAGACTTTATTATTTAAAAAATTCTCTTTTTTCTTTGAGTTGGAGTCTCACTCTGTCACCCAGACTGGAGTGTGGTGGCCGCTCCCGGCCACTGCAGCCTCGCCCTGCTGGGCTCCGGCGATCCTTCCGCCTCAGCCTTCCAAGTAGCCGGAACTACAGGCACGCGCTACCGTGCCCGGCTGATTTTTCTAATTTATTGTAGAGATGAAGTCTCGCCAAGTTGCCCAGGCAGGTCTCGAACCCGCGGGCTCAGGCAATCCATTTACCTCAGCCTCCCAAAGGCGTGGGGATTACAGGCTGAGCCACCGAGCACGGCTGCTAATAGTTTCTAAATTGATCTACAGAGTCAATGCAATCCCATGAAAATCACACCTGTCTTGTTTTGTAGTTTACATGCTGATCTTAAAATTTATATAGAAATTCGAGGAATCCCAAATAGACAAAATAATCTTGAAAAAGAAGAAAAAGTTGGACAACTGATTCACACTGCCTGATTTCAAAACACACTACAAAGCTACAGTAATCAAGCCAGGGTGATCTTGGCATAAGGATGGAAATACAGATCAATGAGACAGAATTGAGAGTTCAGAGAAACCTTTATATATATGAGTAATTGATTTTCTTTTTTTTTTTTTTTTTTTGAGTTGGAGTCTCACTCTGTCGCCCAGACTGGAGTGCAGCGGCCGCTCCCGGCCACCGCAGCCTTGACCTGCTGGGCTCCAGTAATCCTTCTGCCTCAGCCTTCTGAGTAGCCGGAATTACAGGCACGCGCTACCACGCCCGGCTAATTTTTTTATTTTATTGTAGAGATGAGGTCTCGCCTGCCCAGGCGGGTCTCAAACCCGCGGGCTCAGGCAATCCACTCACCTCAGCCTCCCAAAGGCACAGGATTACAGGCTAAGCCACCGAGCCCGGCTAATATATATATATATATATATATATATATATATATATATATATATATAACACACACATATATATATATATACACACATATATATATACATATATATACAATATATACATATATATGTGTATATATATACACATATATATATATACACAAATATATATATATATTTGTTTTTTGTTTTTTGTTTTTGAGTTGGAGTCTCACTCTGTCGCCCAGACTGGAGTGCAGTGGCCGCTCCCGGCCACCGCAGCCTCGACCCTCTGGGCTCCGGCGATCCTTCCGCCTCAGCCTTCCAAGTAGCTGGAACTACAGGCACGCGCTACCACGCCCGGCTAATTTTTGATTTATTGTAGAGATGAGGTCTCACCAAGTTGCCCAGGCGGGTCTCGAACTCACAGGCTCGGGCAATCCACTCACCTCAGCCTCCCAAAGGCGCGGGATTACAGGCTGAGCCACCAAGCCCGCCTTATATATTTTTTTAAAGAAGATATATCAGTTTAAATGATTGACTTCATTTATTAAAAAATCTTGCCCACAGAGAGGACTTGGAAACTAGGAAAATGATGATGACACTATTAACAGAAAGTAGACAAGATAGAAAAAAACACCTTTAAACCCAGCCCGGCTATCTCTAAGATTTTAAAAGAAAACTTGGGCAGGTGTGATGGCTCAAGCCTGTAATACCAGTACTTTGGGAAGCAGAGTCGAGAAGATCCTCTGAGCCCGCGGGTTCAAGACCCGCCTGGGCAACTTGGCGAGACCTCATCTCTACAATAAATTTAAAAATTAGCAGAAGGATCGCCTGAACCCAGAAGGGCGAAGCTTCAGTGGTCGTGAGCATGCCACTGCACTCAAGTCTGGGTGACAGACAGAGACTCTGTCTCTAAATAAATAAATATTCACTGAAAACTCAGACAGAACTTACTGTGTGCCAGGTACTATTTTTTTTCTTTTTTTTTTTTTTTTTCCTGAGTTGGAGTCTCACTCTGTCGCCCAGACTGGAGTGCAGCGGCCGCTCCCGGCCACCGCAGCCTCGACCTGCTGGGCTCCGGCGATCCTTCTGCCTCAGCCTTCCAAGTAGCTGGAACTACAGGCGCACGCTACCATACCCAGTTAATTTTATTTTTTTATTTTTTATTGTAGACATGAGGTCTCGTCAAGTTGCCCAGGTGGGTCTCAAACCCGCGGGCTCAGGCAATCCACTTGCCTCAGCCTCCCAAAGTACTGGGATTACAGGCTGAGCCACCGAGCCCAGCTGCCAGGTACTATTTTAAGTGCTTTGCCTTATTTGTTTAATCCTCCTAGCAACTCTACAAGAGAGATAATGATGTCTCCATCCCACAGATGGGGAAACCGAGGCCTGCAGTAGTTAATTTGTACAAGGTTATATATATGGAAAGTGCCAGAGGCAGGCTTTGAATCAAGAAATCCTGGCTGCAGAACTCTTAGATATTATCCTCTGCTATCTCCCTGGATTAAATAATTTTTTTCTCTGATGACAAGTAGTAAAACACCTGAGGAATCAAGCCCACAGAAATTATAGTATGAGTGCAAAAAAATAATTATTGTGCATTTTTGTGTTTATAAAGTATTGAAGACAGTTTATATGTCCTGTCAGTGGCAGAATGAACAAATAAAATATGGGACATTCATCTAATCTCTGTAGATGTTAAAAAAAAGATAGACTTTGAAAAACGACAAGTATTTTAAACTAGAATAGAAAGTTCCAAAATCATATATATGATTTATATCCATATATTGTACATATATATAGTTTGGATAAACATAAAGGAGGCATTTTAAAAGAACATACATCAAACTCTTAGGTGATTTCCTCTAAAAGACAGATTGGAAGAAAGGGAGAGAACTTGGACTTTTTATTTTATATCGTTCTTTAGTGTTTGAATTTTTTTTTTTGAGTTGGAGTCTCACTCTGTCGCCCAGACTGGAGTGCAGTGGCCGCTCCCGGCCACCACAGCCTCGACTTGCTGAGCTCCGGCGATCCTTCCGCCTCAGCCTTCCAAGTAGCCGGAATTACATGCACGCTCTACCATGCCCGGCTGATTTTTTGATTTATTGTAGAGATGAGGTCTTGCTGCCCAGGAGGGTCTTGAACCCATGGGCTCAGGCAATCCACTCACCTCAGCCTCCCAAAGGCGCGGGATTACAGGCTGAGCCACCGAGCCCGGCTAGTGTTTGAATTTTTTTACAATTACTTTTGCAATTTAAAATTAATGGAGCCAGCAGCAGTGGCATACACTTGTAGTCCTCGCTACCCAGGACTGAGCTGGGAGAATCACTTGAGGATCGCTTGAACTCAGAAGTTCAAGACCAGCCTGGACAACGTAGTCAGATCCCATTTCTAATAATAATAATAATAATAGTAATGATAGTAGTGTAATGCAGACAGAGTGGAAAGTTGGAAAATTCAGATAAGGTAATAAAAATCACCTACTGGCCGGGCTCGGTGGCTCAGCCTGTAATCCCAGCACTTTGGGAGGCCAAGGTGAGTGGATTGCCTGAGTCCGCAGGTTCGAGACCCGCCTGGGCAACTTGGCGAGACCTCATCTCTACAATAAATCAAAAAATCAGCCGGGCGTGGTAGCACACGCCTATAGTTCCAGCTACTTGGAAGGCTGAGGCAGAAGGATCGCCGGAGCCCAGCGGGTCAAGGCTGCAGTGGCCGGGAACGGCCACTGGACTCCAGTCTGGACGACAGAGTGAGACTCCAACTCAAAAAAAAAATCACCTACTATCTTGAGATTATTTTTTGATAACATTTCTATGGTTTTTTTTCCTAGGCATAAATAGAAACATATAAAATAATATCTATAACAAACTGTTATCATATTGTCAAACAATATGAAGTTAATCAAGTCTTGAGCCTTTTTCTTGGACATTTTATATCACCAAAATCCAAAATTCATCTATCCATAACTATCCAAACTCATGTGTTATTCACAGGGCTGTTTTTATCCCATTTATGAGCTAAGTAAAGCCGCCTGAGGACCAGGCTTTTATAGCCAAGACAAGAAGGCAGCTGCTTTACTTCAGCCATGAGGATCACAGTTCTCCTCTCAGCGATCCATGTGTCCGCAATAGCAGAGTTAAAGTGAGGAGCAGTTATCTAGTAAAGCTGCTTAGAAGAAAAATCCATCTAGGTCATTCAAAACTCAAATTATCTTTTACTTTCCTAGAGGTCATTTGCCATAGATTATCTAAATACTTGCCTATAAGACCTACGTAGGTAAATCAGAATTCGATATAAACTCAAAGCCCAGGGATTAGTGCTTGATTTACTAGGTAAATGCCAATGATTGATAACACCTGAAGTCTCTCTCTCTCTCTCTCTCTCTCTCTCTCTCTCTCTCTCTATATATATATATATATATATATATATATATATATAATTAATATGGGAATGTGGATATGGTGAGAGATATTCTAGAGGTCAAGGCAGGGTGCTTCTTGACTAAGGAAATTACCCACCAAAGTTCCAAGAAATTGCTATCTGCACTAGTTTTTCTTTGAAAATCATGATGATAGCCGGGCTCGGTGGTTCAGCCTGTAATCCCGCTCTTTGGGAAGCTGAGGGGAGTGGATTGCCTGAGCCCGTGGATTCGAGACCCGCCTGCGCAACTTGGCGAGACCTCATCTCTACAATAAATAAAAAAAATTTAGCTGGGCGTGGTAGCGTGCGCCTGTAGTTCCAGCTACTTGGAAGGCTGAGGCAGAAGGATTACCTGAGCCCAGCAGGTTGAGGCTGCGGTGGCCATGAGCATGCCACTACACTCCAGCCTGGGCAACAGAGTGAGACTTCAACTCAAGAAAAAAAGAAGAAAGAAAGAAAATCATTATGACTATATAATTTACAGGTTTTATAATTCAATTTCTTTGGATATACAGTAAGTCTCTTAAATATAAATGAGTTTCTTTCCAAGAGCAAGTTCCTAAATCCAATTTGTAAGCCCAACCAAAGTTAGCCTAGGTACCCAACTACCACAATAGACTCTATAGTACTGTACTGTAATAGGTTTATAATACTTTTGACCCAAATAATACGTAAAAAACAGTTTTGTACAGTAAATTACACAAAAGCACAACCACTTGTAGAGGATGCATACACGTGACAACGTACTCCAAACACATGAACTAACTTATGTGGTTGGACATGTGAACACACGTTCACATCTTTGAAAGTTCATGACTTGAAAGTTTGTATGTGGGGACTTACTGTATATTCAACTTTCTGATATGTATATGACATATAGATATATACATTTAAAACCCGTTATTGAAATATAATTTGCACACCATGCTGTTTATCCTTTTAAAGTGTACAGTAAGCTGGACTCAGTGGCTCAGCCTGTAATCCCACGCCTTGGGAGGCTGAGGTGAGTGGATTGCCTGAGTCCGCGGGTTTGAGACCCGCCTGGGCAACTTGGTGAGACCTCGTCTCTACAATAAATCAAAAAATTAGATGGGCGTGGTAGCACACGCCTGTAATTCCAGCTACTCGGAAGGCTGAGGTGGAAGGATCGCCGGAGCCCAGTAGGTTGAGGCTGCGGTGGCCAGGAGCGACCACTGCACTCCAGTCTGGATGACAGAGTGAGACTCCAACTCAAAAAAATAAAAAATAAATAAAGTGTACAGTACAGTGGTTTTTAGTTTATTAACAAAGTTGGGCAGCAGTCACCACTATCAAATTCCAGGGCAACCCTCTTGGGTCCTCTCCCACACTGGGAGGTTTTCTGCCCTTTCAATAAATCCTGCTTTCTCAACAACAAAAAATTCCAGAACATTTTCATCACCCTAAAAAAACAACAACAACAACAACAAAAACTCATACTCATTAGCAGTCAATCCACGTTCTTCCCAACTCTTAGTTCCTCTAATCCACTAATTTATTTTCTGTCTCCATGGATATGTCTACTCAGGATATTTCATATAAATAGGAGCATACAATATGTTGTCTTTTATATCTGTTTTTTTTCTTTTCTTTTTTGTTTTTGAATTGGAGTCTCACTCTGTCACCCAGGCTGGAGTGCAGCGGCATGCACATGGCCACCACAGCCTCAACCTGCTGGGCTCAGGTGATCCTTCCACCTCAACCTTCCAGGTAGCCAGAACTACAGATGCACGCTACCACGCCCAGCTAATTTTTTGATTTATTGTAGACACGAGGTCTTGCCAAGTTTCCCAGGCTGGCCTCAAACCTGTGAGCTCAGGTAATCCTCTCAACTCCGTCTCCCACAGTGCTGGGATTACAGGTGTGAGCCACCGTGTCGAGCTATATCTGGCTATTTTCAAATAGCATAATATGTTGAAGGTTCATCCATATTTTACCTTCATTCTTTTTTTAGGGCTAAATAGCATTCCATTACATGGATATACTATATTTTTCTTCATTTATAAGTGGACACTTAGGTTGTTTCCCTTTTTTGGCTATTATGAATAATGCTGCTATAAACATTCATATACAAGTTTTTTTTATTGTTCTTTTTTTTGAGTTGGAGTCTCACTCTGTCGCTCCCGGCCACCGCAGCCTCGACCTGCTGGGCTCTGGCGATCCTTCCGCCTCAGCCTTCCAAGTAGCTGGAACTACAGGCATATACAAGCTTTTGTGCAGACATTTACATTTACAATTTTTTTTTTTGGTATATAACTAGGAGAGGAATTGCTGAGTCATATAGTAACCATATATTTAGCTTTTTGAGGAACTACCAAATGTTTTCCAAAGTGACTCCACCACTCTACATTCCCACTAGCAGTGTATGTGTTCTAATTTCTCCCCATACTCATTACCACTTGCCACTTGTTATTTTCTGACGTTTTTATTATAGCCATCCTAGTGAGTATGCAGCAGTATATATATATATATATTTTTTTTAGTTGGAGTCTCACTCTGTCACCCAGGCTGGAGTGCAGTGGCATGCTCATGGCCACTGCAGCCTCAACCTGCTGGGCTCAGGTGATTCTTCTGCCTCAACTTTCCAAGTAACTAGAACTATAAGCACGTGCAACCACGCCCGGCTAATTTTTTTATTGTAGAGATGAAGTCTTGCCAAATTGCCCAGGCTGGTCTCGAACCCATGGGCTTAGGCCTCCCAAAGCGCTGGGATTATGGGCATAAACCAACACGCTCAGTCCATGATTAGTGATTGTTGAGCTTTCTTTATGTACTTATTAGCGACTCATATATCTTCTTGGCCAGGTGTAGTGACTGAAGCCTGTAATCATAGCACTTTGGGAGGCCGAGATGAGAGGACTGCCTGCGTCCAGGGATTCAAGACCAACCTGGGCAACTTGATGAGACCTCGTCTCTATAATATATCAAAAAACTAGCTGGGCATAGTGGCATGTGCCTGTAGTTCCACCTACTTGAGAGGCTGAGGTGGAAGGATCACCTAAGCCCAGCAGGTTGAGGCTGCTGTGGCCGTGAACATATCACTGCACTCCAGCCTGGGTGACAGAGTGAGACTCCAGCTCAAATTTTTTAAAAAAATTATATATATATATATATATTTAGGAGGGTGAGGTGAGTGGATTGCCTAAGCCCACGGGTTCGAGACCCGCCTGGGCAGGCGAGACCTCATCTCTACAATAAATCCAAAAAATCAGCCGGGCATGGTAGTGCATGCCTGTAATTCCGGCTACTCGGAAGGCTGAGGCGGAAGGATCGCCGGAGCCCAGCGGGTCGAGGCTGCGGTGGCCGGGAGCGGCCACTACACTCCAGTCTGGGCGATGGAGTGAGACTCCGACTCAAAAAAAATAAAATAAAATAAAATAAAAAGGTACATGGATATCCATTCATCTCAGCGTCATTTGCTGAGAAGATTCTTTGCCTGTGAATTACCCTGGCACCATATTGAAAATCAATTACTCAGCTGGGCTTGGTGGCTCAGCCTGTAATATATATATATATTTTTGAGTTGGAGTCTCATTTTGTCGCCCAGGCTGGAGTGCATTGGCATGCTCATGGACACCACAGCCTCAACCTGCTGGGCTCAGGCGATCCTTGTGCCTCAGCCTTCCAAGTAGCCAGAACTTCAGGCATGCGCTACCACACCCGGCTAATTATTTTTTTTTATTGTAAAGACGAGGTCTCACCAAGTTGCCCACGGGCTCAGGCAATCCTCTCCTCTTGGTCTCCCAAAGTACTGGGATTACAGGCTTGAGCCACCGCGCCCGGCCTTAAAAATATTTTTTTAGCTTCATTTCTTCTCCATTCTTTTTTTTTTTTTTTTCTGGTTTTTTTTTTTTTTTTTTGAGTTGGAGTCTCCCTCTGTCGCCCAGACTGGAGTGCAGAGGCCGCTCCCGGCCACCGCAGCCTCGACCTGCTGGGCTCCGGCGATCCTTCCGCCTCAGCCTTCCGAGTAGCCGGAATTACAGGCGCGCGCTACCACGCCCGGCTGATTTTTTGATTTATTGTAGAGATGAGGTCTCGCTGCCCAGGCGGGTCTCGAACCCGCGGGCTCAGGCAATCCACTCACCTCAGCCTCCCAAAGGCGCGGGATTACAGGCTGAGCCACTGAGCCCGGCTTCTTCTCCATTCTTATTGTCAACAACTAGGCCTTTTTTCCTCCTCTGTTGGAGCATTTCAGCCACTTCCAGCAAATCTTGTCTAGATAGCTATTTTTAGCCATTCCGGACTTTCTTTCCATATAAATCTTCCTAAGACTAATTTTTCGAGTGTTACGGTTCAGAACTTGCTACTTAGCTCAACTTAATTTCTGCCTCGGGCATTCAAGGCCCTGCATGCTGTAGCCCCAACTTTATCTCCCTTCCTTTTCAGTGTCCTCATGGCTCTCACTCTTCAAAGTCCAGAGGGAATGCCACCTCCTCCTTGAAGCTCTTCCTTGCAGCTCCAACTCCCACTCATGGTCTCTAAATAATTATTCTCTTGTGTTGTAGTTGTGACAAGATAGTCGAATCTCCTATCATTTTCTCTTGATTTGATTTGTTAACAGGAAACGTCTGAGACCCCGACCTGCATCAGGGGACCGTGGGTGGCAATAGCTATCTGAAGTGCAAAGTTGTAATTTCCAAAAGACTGGTTTTTTAAGCATACATAGCAGCTCCCCTGATTGCTTAAGGGAACATGTTTTAAATACGATCATATCTTTGTTTTTTTCTGCTTAAAAGATAAAGTGAGAATACAGTAGGAGTGTCTGAGGCATATGTTTATCTTATCTCACACACTAAGGGAACAAATTTCTTGATTAAAAAAGAAAGCTGTATTCCCATTTCCAGTTAATGACATCCTTCATATCTCCAAGTCCTATAAACAAGCATATTTTCTTTTATTTTGATAAAAATTTTAATTTTAAATATGTGGGGTACAGCTCAGGGTCAGGTATACAAATGCTCATTATGCAGGCTCCCTTGTTGAGGAGGTGTGCCGTATTTTATCTTCAACGCGGGTGCAATAAAAAGTTTGACGGGAAAAACCGTGGGCATGCTCGTGGCCGCAAGCCACACGCAACGCAGCCACAAGTCCACTCCCAGGGCTGCCGCGTCCCGGGGAGGCCGCTGGGCCCGGATCTACGCTCTCCCGAGCCCGGGTTCTCGGCTCCGCACGACGGAAGCGAATACGCGGCGATGCCCGTTTCCCGGGGCTGAAGCGAACGTTGCCTTCCCTCCCGGGTGAGCGGCGCGGCGGCCGGCCTCCCTGCACCGAGGGGAGGCGCCTTTCCGGGCTCGACGCACTTCCGTGCGCGCGGAGGGAAGCTCGCGGCGGAGCGCGGGCCGCGGGGCGGGGGGCGGCCGGGACAGGTTGGCGGCGCGGCGCGGGGGCAGGAGCGCGCGGAGGGTCAGACGCGGCGCCGCGCGAGCCGAGCGTGCGTGCGCGCCCGGGTGTGCGCCCGGAGCCGGGAGCGGAGCGAGCGGGGCGCCAGGGCGCACCCTAGAAAAGCCACCTTCGACGCGCCCGAGGCGGGGGTCCGAGCGCCCGGGCCGGGGCGGCGACGCGGCGCCCCCGGCCGGCGCCCCTGCGCGGCGGGCCGGCGGCCTCTGCAGCGCCCCCGGCGGCCGCCGGTGGGGTCGCCGGCGGGCGAGCCGATTCGCTCCGCCTCCGCCGGGCTCGGCTGCCCTCGGCAGCGTCCCCGCCCGGCGCTCGCTCGACCCTCCTCCCCTCCCCCTCCCAGATCGCGATGGACGCGGCCTCCCCCCGTCGCCGCCGCCGCCGCCCGCCGCACCGCGCGGGCCTCTGAGCCGCGTGCTGGGGACCGGACGTGCGCTGGCTGCCGCCGCTGCGGAACCTCTCGCTTCCCTGTCACTAGGTCCCCGCGGAGGAAGGGGAGGGACGAGGCGCGGCTTTTCCTGTGCCGCCCGCCCGGTTCGACCTGCGCGGCCTGCGGCTTCTTGGGTACTCGAGGGCCGCGGCCGGGCCTGGCTCTGCCCGCGGCCTGCTTGCTGCCGGACCGGAGCGCTTTGGGACGACCCGCCGAGTAAGAGCCTGCGGGAAGGGGAGGCGGGAGCGCCTCGGACCGTCGGCGGGGCCGGGCGTGGGGGCCGGGATCCGGGCCGTCCGGCGGCGGGCAGGGAGCGAGACCCCCGGCGCCGGGCGAGGTCGGCCGGGCCGCTGCCGACTTCCCCCCCAGCGCCTTTGTTCCCCTCCCCGGCTCTGCGGGCGGCGGGGCCCGGCTTGCCCGCGCCGCAGCCCCGGGCGGGCTCCCCTTGCCCTTGAGAAGGGTCCGCCGCCGGGCCGGGGCCGGGGCCATCCCCACGCCGGGCCCTCGAGTTCCGGGCGCCGCTCGCGGGAGCCTCGCCGCCGGCCCGGCGGCCTCCTCTTGGGTGGGAAGGCTTG
This sequence comes from Cephalopachus bancanus, assembly GCA_027257055.1. Lineage (NCBI taxonomy): Eukaryota > Metazoa > Chordata > Mammalia > Primates > Tarsiidae > Cephalopachus > Cephalopachus bancanus. The sequence goes on along the minus strand of JAPVLO010000377.1, from coordinate 2,908,770 downwards.
CTGTGCTGCCCCCGAACTTCCCCTCGCCCCAGGCACGGGTAGTGAACTTTGCGGGGCTGGGGGCCGGGAAACCGGAGCGCGGGGCCAGCGCCTGGCTCGGCCGGGGCCTGAGTGTCGGGTCAGCCCCGCAGCTCGACCCTGTTTGGTGCCCGCCGCGACCAGTCGCACCTGCAGGTGCGCTACGTGGGACCCAGAGCCGGCCTCCAGTCGGTGCGCGTGCGAGGAGCTCTGGTCATGACTTGCCTGCTGGGGCTGCTGCTCCGTGTTGTTTTTTGTTTTTGAGCCAACTGCCCCATCCCGTGAAGATGGGGAAATAGGGCCCTAGATCGGCCTATATTCTGACCTGTTAGCCCTCTGCATGTACTTTTAGCATTTCTTTTTAAAAGTTTTAAGATCGGTGGTCAAGACTGCCAACATTCCGAGCCAGTTTTTCCGTCGTAGGTTGATCTTTTTATATAACGATCGTTTGTATTTGGACATTTAAAAACTGGAGTAATTAAATTGAGAAGTCAGCAGAATTTGTGAAATTGGAGGTACTTTTAAAGGAGAAACTCAGTTTTAGAGGGGGGATTGGATTAAAGCGCATGCCGCCTCTTCAAAATACTGGGTTTAAGCCTTATCTGAAGATCAATTTGGGGTTGGGGGGGAAGAAGTTAGCTGGAAAAAAAAAAAAAGAACCTCTAGTAGGTGTTCTTTGCCTTTTGGCACCGACATTAGCGATAGCAGTAGTGGGATCCGAAGCCTGTTTGACTATGTTTGACAAAGGCAGCTCTGGTTTCTAGTTAAGCAGCAACCTAATCAGCTTATACTCTTGTGCAAAACTGGTTTTTGTTTAGTGTAGTATCTGAACGTTAAACCTGAGGACTGAGGAAAGTTGAAAAACTGCATTGAGCACCCCTCTGTCCAAATGTACTTATGAGTCTTTTCTAATTCCTAGGAGGACACCACGAAAATTGGTTCTAGCAGATGTAAAAGAAAAAAATTTCAGCCCAAGTTGTTCAGTTCTGGACATTTAGAGGACTTTTTCCTTTTCAAATTTAAGCAAAGAGGCTTTAAAAAAAAAAACAAAACCATGGCAGATGTGGATCCTGATACATTGCTGGAATGGCTACAGATGGGGCAGGGAGATGAAAGGGACATGCAACTAATAGCCCTTGAACAGCTATGCATGCTGCTTTTGATGTCTGACAACGTGGATCGTTGTTTTGAAACGTAAGTACATTCCTTCATCATCTTCCTTTGGGGTTACTGTAGTGACATCTGTTTTCAGCCATTTGCTGACTTCAGTTTGTATAGAAATTTCTCTAGTGAAATGCTCCAGTGAATTTCAAAATGTATCTTTTTTTTTTTTTTTGAGTTGGAGTCTCACTCTGTCACCCAGGCTGGAGTGTGGCCGCTCCTGGCCACCGCAGCCTCGACCTGCTGGGCTCCGGCGATCCTTCCGCCTCAGCCTTCCAAGTAGCCGGAATTACAGGCATGCGCTACCACGCCCAGCTGATTTTTTTATTTATTGTAGAGCTGAGGTCTCGCTGCCCAGGCGGGTCTCGAACACGCAGGCTCAGGCAATCCACTCACCTCAGCCTCCCAAAGGCGCAGAATTACAGGCTGAGCCACCGAGCCCGGCTTCAAAATGTATCTTTTAAAAAATTTCTGCAGAGCTTTGTATTTCCACTTTTCTGAGAAATAATAATTGATAGGTGAAGTAACTCTAGCAATGGTAATTGTGATGACACAAATGCATACTTGTTGAATGAGTGGGAATTAGGAGGAATACTAGTTTTAACCCACAGCTTGGTTGATTCATTTTAAAAATATGTCTTGAACTGGGGAAAATACAAATATTTATTTTCTCTAAAAGTAACTATTTCAGTACCATGAAGTTGAATTAGAGAATAAGAGAGATGTCAATAAATGGATGTTTTGAACTGCCCATTTCTTCACTGATGTTGTCATATGACAGTGCTTTTGTCAAAGCAAATGATTGGTTTGTAAATTTCATTTTGGGGCGGCATAAACTGGATCTTAGTCATATAGCATACTTTTGCAGTAGTAGAAACATTTTGAAGTTTGGAGACTTTGAACATTTTTATTCAGAGGTTACAATATAAAATTTGTGCAAAAATGTAAAAGATAATTCATTACTAGATAGGCCATTAAAACCATGTTTTTCCTCTTATATAAGTGATAACTTGTCCAGTCAGATCAACCATTCTTCTGAGGGCTCAGCACATGTTTGGTTTTTACTGTTTATTTTACGTTTATGTTTACAGTTTTCAACTCCAGTAATAACTGAAAATTCTGATGTTTCTGTATTAATTTCAATGTTATTTTAAGGTAATTAGTAGACAGTGTTTGAGATGTTGGCCTAAAATTTGATAGTTATCTTAGTGTCTTTTAGGTGAGAATAAAGGCTTATATTACTCACCAAATGGACAAGATATTTTTAACTGTCTTCATTTTTGGTTTTTTAATAAATCCTAGTTGTAAATCCTGTTAAGACTTCTTTTTTGAGTTGTAAATCCTGTTAAGACTTTTTTTTTGAGTGGGAGTCTCACTCTGTCGCCCAGGCTGGAGTGGAGTGGCACGCTCATGGCCACTGAAGCCTTCACCTGCTGGACTCATGTGCTCCTTTTGCCTCAGCCTCCCAAGTAGCTGAAACTGCAGGCACGCGCCATCATGCCCAGGTTATTTTTTGATTTATTGTAGAGATGAGGTCTTACCAAGTTGCCCAGGCTAGTCTCGGACACCTGGGCTCAAGCAGGCCTCTGGTCTCTGCCTCCCAAAGAGCTAGGATTACAGGTGTGAACCACTGCACCCAGCAAAACAGTTGTTAAAACAATACTATTACAATAAAAATTCTTATTAACAAAGTTTTCAAAAAACAATCAGTGGTCTGTTTATTTCAACTAATTTTTGTTATTGACTGACTCTGAGTACATAAGAATAATTTAGCCCCTCTGTTGGTAATTGTTTTAGCAGGATTTACAGAAAAATGAAGTAGATTTTTAAGTATTTATAAATTTCATTAGGGGTGTTCATTAACCTGAGAAGGTATTTTAAACAGTTATGCTTACTAGTTAAATCAACTGTCATTTTATATCTTCCATTTAGTACTAACATATAGTAGAGACATTTGTAATGGCATTTAAACAAAAAGTGTTAACCATATTCAAACAATGTAAAGGAAATTTTCAAAATGTAAAATTCATCTGTGTGTAAAATCCATTTTACATTTCAGGCTTTACTCGTATTTAGTATAATGTGATTTTTTTTTTTTTCAAGAGCTAGGTTGCCCAGGCTGGTCTCCAACTCCTGGTCAAGTGATCCTCCCACCTTAGCCCCTCCTGAGTAGCTAGGACTACACAGCTGTGCCACTGTGCCTGAATATATATATTTCTTTGAGTAGGCATCTTACTCCATGTCCCTCTGGCTGAAGTGCAGTGTCACGATCAAGGCTTACCCCAGCCTCTACTCCTGGGCTCAGGAGATCCCTTCGCCTCAGCCTCAGACTCAGTAACTGAGTCTCTAGGTGCATGCTACCACACTTGGCTAATTTTTTTTTTTTTGTAGAGATATGAGGTTTCACTATGTTGCTCAGGCTGGTTTTGAATTCCTGGGCTCAAGCAGTTCTCCCTCATCAGCCTCCCAAAGTGTGAGATTACAGGTGTAAGCCCACTGTCCAGCCTTGCACCTTGCTTTATAATAAAATTTTCAGAAAGATAAAGTTAAGTCAGATGTGATTTACTATGTGAAGGTACAAGTGTGATTTTTTTTTTTTTTGAGTTGGAGTCTCACTCTGTCGCCCAGACTGGAGTGCAGTGGCCGCTCCCAGCCACCATGGCCTCGACCTGCTGGGCTCCGGCAATCCTTCCGCCTCAGCCTTCCAAGTAGCTGGAGCTCAGGCATGTACCACCATGCCTGGCTAATTTTTTGATTTATTGTAGAAATGAGGTCTCGTGAAGTTGCCCAGACTGGTCTCGAACCCCTGGTCTCAGGCAGTTCTCTCACCTTGGCTTCCCAAAGTGCTGGGGTTCGTAGGCGTGAGCCACCGTACCTAGGCAGCAGCGCTTCTTTTAATGCCTGAACTTACCATAGTAATGGCTACAGTAAAATGGGTTCAAAGCTGGTTTTTGCTTGTATCTGATGTATCATTGAGCTCTGAAATGCAATGAGTTATTCACTACCAAGTACTTTTTGCATTCACATCAAAATAGGTGATCATATGTGTTCATGTTATAAGCAGATAAATCCTGGGCTTTTGTAGATCCTGTTACAAAGCCTATTATCATTTAAAAGTTATATCTTGAAGATATAACTTTTTGAAGATCTAAAAGCACCTTCTGAAAGTTTTGAATATCCCAGAAGGTGCTTTTAGATCCTAGAAGGCTCTATTTAAAAAATAATTTTACTTAATTTTGAGGGCACAGAAGGATCTGCAATAACAAGTTGGTCTTCTTCCCTTTCCTGTCTCCTGGTTGCTGGGTTCTCCTCCCAGGAGAAAACCACTATTAATCATTTTCTAGTGTGTGTTTCAAGAGATAGCCCAAGGAGGATTGTTTTGAGTTTGGATTTCAAAGCTGTTGAACAGAGTGGTAAAAATCTCCTGTTGTATGTTTACACTGAAAGATAAAAAATATCCGTACAGGGACAAGTTTTTTTAACTTTTACATTGTCTTTCTACTTTATGTCAGGTATTAGAAAGATACAGTAATGACCAAAACAAATATAGGCTCTGCCCGTATGGTACTTAATAGTCTAATAGGGAAGGCATATTCAATATTATAAAAATAAAATTATGGATACAAACTGTGATAAGTGCCATGAAAAGTTCAGGGTGCTGTGACAGCATGTAGCAGGGATAAAACCCGGAGGCGTGGGAGTGGTCTGAGAGGTCTTTGAGAAAGTGTGGCTTTTCTTAGAGATAGGAAGGGTGACTGAGGAGAGATAAGAATGATTGAGGAACTTGGAGAAAGCCAGTGTGACTGGAGCAGGGAAAGGTTGCTGGAAGGCTGGCCTAAAAGAGTAGGGGCAAGATTGGGTGAGTCTTTTGGGTACGCTAAGGCTTTTGGTTATATTACAAAAGAATGGGAAGGCATTGAGCTGCTGTAAATGAGTGAATGATTTGATTACATTTGTCTTTTTTTTTTTTTTGAGTTGGAATCTCACTCTGTTGGCCAGGCTAGAGTGCAGTGGCATGCTCGCTCCCACCGCAGTCTCAATCTCTTGGGCTCAGGTGATCCTTCCACCTCAACCTTCCAAGTAGTTGAACCTACAGGTGTGCACCACCACACCTGGCTAATTTTTTGATTTATTGTGGAGACGCAGTCTCGCCAAGTTGCCAAGGCTGGCCTTGAACCCCTGGGCTCAGGCAATCCTCTCACCTCCACTTCCCAAAGTGCTGGGATTACAATCGTGAGCCACTGCACTGCACCCGGCTTATATTTGTCTTTTAAAAACACTACCTGCTTTTATGGTGAACAGGTGGGAATCCCAACAGTGGGATTCAAAAGAACATAGGCTTTTAGATGTATTAGGAGGCTGTGATCCAGGGAGAGAGGGGTGTTGTGATAAACATGGAAATAAATGAATAGATATGAGAGTTTTGGAAGGTAAAATGGTCAGGACTTATTGAATAATTGGATGTGAGAGAGAAAGAAGGAGGGCTATGGATGACTCAAGTCTGATATAGAAAACCTTGGAAGAGGACTGTGTTTTGAGGGGCTAAAATCAAGAGTCTGGATTTGGACATGTTGAGTATGAGGTAATTTTGAGACATCTCAGAGGAGATACTGAGTAAGCAGTTAATAAGTTTAGAAATTGGAGGTGAGACCTGAGTTAGAAAAACATTTTAGAGTCAAGGGCTTAAGGAGGTTAATCATGGGATGTGATTGAGGTCTAGGGCAACAGTTGTTTTTTTTTTTTTGAGTCAGAGTCTCACTCTGTTGTCCAGGCTGGAGTGCAGTGGCACACTCATGGCCACTGCGGCCTCGACTTACTGGGCTTGGGAGATTTTTCTGTCTTAAACCTTTAAGTAACTGGAACCACAGGCATGTGCCACCACGCCTGGCTGATTTTTTGATTCATTGTAGAGACGAGGTCTCACCAATTTGCTCAGGCTGGTCTCGAACCCTTGGGCTCAGGCAGTCCTCTCGCCTCGGCTACCCAAAGTGCTGGGATTATAGGCATGAGCCAATGCACCCGCTTTGGGGCAGCAATTCTTAAACTCTTTGGTCTTAAGACTTCTTTCTACTTTTTTTTTTTTTTTTTGAGTTGGAGTCTCACTCTGTCACCCAGACTGGAGTACAGTGGCTGCTCCCAGCCACCACAGCGTCGACCTGCTGAACTCTGGCGATCCTTCCGCCTCAGCCTTCCAAGTAGTTGGAACTACAGGTGTGCGCTACCACGCCTGGCTAAATTTTGATTTATTGTAGAGATGAGGTCTCACCAAGTTGCCCAGGTGGTCTTGAACTCGCGGCCTCAGGCAATCCACTCACCTCAGCCTCCCAAAGCGCGGGATTACAGGCTGAGCCACCGAGCCTGGCTCTTTCTGCTTTTTTGAGTCGGAGTCTCACTCTGTTGCTCAGGCTGGAGTTCAGTGGCACGCTCACGGCCACCGCAGCCTCGATCTGCTGGGCTCAGGTGATCCTTCCGCCTCAGGCTTCCAAGTAGCCAGAACTACAGGCACGTGCTACCACGCCCGGCTAATTTTTTTTTTTAATTGTAGAGATGAGGTCTTATCAAGTTGCCCAGGCTGGTCTCGAACCCTAGGGCTCAGGCACATCCTCTCGCCTTGGTCCCCAAAGTGCTGGGATTACAGGCTTGAATGCTTGGCCTATACCCCACATATTAAAAAAAATGGGATATTTAAAAAATGTATAAGCCAGGCTCGGTGGCTCAGCCTGTAATCCCACGCCTTTGGGAGGCTGAGGTGAGTGGATTGCCTGAGCCTGCGGGTTTGAGACCCGCCTGGGCAACTTGGCAAGACCTTATCTCTACAATAAATCAAAAAATCAGCCGGGCATGGTAGTGCATGCCTGTAGTTCAGGCTACTTGGAAGGCTGAGGCGGAAGGATTGCCAGAGCCCAGCAGGTTGAGGCTGTGGTGGCCGGGAGCGGCTACTGCACTCCAGTCTGGGTGACAGAGTGAGTGAAAAAAAAAACAAAAAACAAAACCAAAACCAAAACATGTATTCATTAATTTATTTAAAAATAATAAACTCAACCAGTCTTGGTGGCTCAGCCTGTAATCCTAGCACTTTGAGAGGTGGAGACGAGTGGATTGTCTGAGCCTGTAGGTTCAAGACTAGCCTGGGCAACTTGGCAAGACCTCCTTTCTACAGTAAATAAAAAATTAGCTGAGCATGGTAGTGTGCGCCTGTAGTTCAGCTACTTGGAAGGCTGAGGCGGAAGGCTGGCTGGAGCCCAGTAGGTCTATGCTGGGGTGGCCATGAGTGTGCCTATTCCACTCCAGCCTGCACAACAGAGTAAGACTTCAGCTCAAAACAACAACAGCAACAACAAAAAACATTACATGTTATCATGAATATATTTTTGTGAAAAGTACATTTTCTTTTTGTGTGTGTGTGTGTGTGTTGGAGTCTCACTCTGTCACCCAGGCTGAAGTGTGGCACACTCACGGCCACCGTAGCCTCAACCTGCTGGGCTCAGGTGATCTTTCTGCCTCAGTCTTCCAAGTAGCTGGAACTACAGGCACACACCACCACACCTGGCTAATTTTTTGATTTACTGTAGAGGTGAGATGTTGCCAGGTTGCCCAGCCTGGTCTCAAACCCGTGGGTTCAGGCAATCTTCTCACCTTGGCCTCCCAAAATGCTGGATTATAGGTGTGAGCCACTGTGACTGGCGAAAAGTACTTTTAAAATAAAATAGTTGGGAGAAAAGTGGTATTAATTTACACTTTTGCAAAACTGTTTAAAGACTTTCATCATGTAAGACAGCTAGATTCTCATACCCAGTTCTGCGTTCAGTTTGTTGCATTTTGTTGTTTTACATGAAATATGTGAAAAAAATTCACAGATGTAGTTGAAAAAGGGTAGAATATAATAATTTTTAAAACATAGGGTTATTCTTCTTTGATACCATACTAAAATTCAACAAGTTTTTTAAGGATTAGATATGTGCATTCTGATATATCAATGAACATTTCAGACTGTTATATTAAAATCTGTTCGTCTGTCTTGTACCTTCAGTGGATGTTTTACCTGTATTTAATTTTGTAAAATCATACATTGTCATGTGGAAAATATCAGTCCACTGAATTATACAGCTATTCCAAATTTTGACATGTCATTCTGCTGTGTCAAAAACTCACATTTGGCAGGGCGTGGTGGCTCACACCTGCAATCCCAACACTTTGGAAGGCAGAGGTGAGAGAGAGGATTGCCTGAGCCCAGGGGTTCAAGACCAGTCTGGGCAACTTGGTGGTCTCTACAATTAACCACAAAAATTAACCAAGGGTGATGTTGCGTGCCTGCAGTTCCATCTTCCTGGAAGGCTGAGGTGGAAGGATTGCCTGAGCCCAGCAGGGTTGTGGCTGCATAGCTGTGAGCTTACCACTGGAGCGTGCACTCCAGCTTGGGTGGCAAAGTGAGACTCCAACTTAAAGCAGACAACCTCATGGTTGTTAACACATTCGTGATCGACACATTTTTTACTTTCTTTATGCTGATTCTGGTTGGAAAGAAAAAAAACCTGAAGCTGGTTGCCACAAACTTCTGTCATTAAGCACAAGTGAAATGGTCTTTTCTAAATTGTCACACTTTTCACAATACAGTTGAAAGTTGCAGACACATCCAGTATTTGCCTCAGACACCACTCTTTTTTTTTTGTTGTTGTTGAGTTGAAGTCTCACTCTGTTGCCCAGACTGGAGTGCAGTGGCCACTCCTGGCCACCGCAGCCTCGACCTGCTGGGCTCCAGCGATCCTTCCGCCTCAGCCTTCCAAGTAGCTGGAACTACAGGTGCGCGCTACCACGCCCGTCTAATTTTTTGATTTATTGTAGAGATGAGGTCTCGCCTGCCCTGGCGGGTCTCGAACCCACAGGCTCAGGCAATTCACTCACCTCAGCCTCCCAAAGGCGAGGGATTACAGGCTGAGCCACCGAGCCCGGCTTAGACACCACTCTTGACTAGCATTCTGCACTTTGTATTTTTATTTGGATTATAAACTAAATATACTTTATTCAAAAACAGAATTTGTAAAGACGTAAATTCACATCAGCAACAACCAGGAGCAGAATTTGGAATGACGTCAGTTAATGTCAGTGATAGCAAATGAGTTAATATGACTGCTTATCTCAGCAGAAAAGTCTTTTAAGTATTGAGAAGCTGTCAAGCTTATTGTGGCAAATACAGGTTTTCCAAAGTTGTAATTTTTACTTTGAAGATTGACTGTTAACATTGGTAAGGAATACTTTCAGTTGTTTTCCTTGAAGTGAAAGGTATACTTCATTGAGGAAATGTTTGCCAAGTATTCAGATCTGAATAATCACATTTTGTCTATTTTCTTTCAAGTAAAAATGGTGTTGCAAGAAAAAAGCCACTAATTCAGCTCTCAACTGTTATACATGCACTCTTCCTTGACATATAGCCATTATTCTTTGGTATGCAGATGTGCTTTATACTTACTTCCTATTTCCTTAAGTAGAATATGACAAAGATGCATTCCTTAAGTAGAATATGACAAAGATGCGTATTCAAGGGTTGAGATTTAGTAAAATTAATGTTTTTCTTGCTTCATCTAGATTATTCTTTGGTGAAACTGTTTTTTTTCTTCATACCAGTGCTTGGCAGTAAAGAATACAATTAACTAGGAATACTGCCCTGATTGAGTGCTACTGCCCTGATTCATGTTAAAGTACCCGCAGGTTTACAAGCCATTGCTTTTGCATTATTAGTGCACATGTCAACCCAGGAAAGAAAGAGGCTCAAGAAGAGAAAGGGCAATTGTGTTGACTAAGGGAGAGGTCAGGTAGGGTGAAGACTAAACGGTGTCCTTTGCATTTAGGAGCAGTTTCAAGGTCATTGAGCTTAGTGAGATCTGAGTGGAGTGGCAGTGAGGAGTAGGTTTGAATGGGTTGAACAGTGAATGGGACCTGAAATGGAGGACGCATGGAAAATTTTTTGAGAAATTTCATTGAAAAAAATGTGGTACTTTTATCAATCTCTTTCTCTATCTATCTGTCTGTCTGTCTATCTATCTATCTATCTATCTGTTTTTTTGATTTGGAGTCTCACTCTATCACTTAGGCTGGAGTGCAGTGGTACACTCACGGCCACCACAGTGTCAATCTGCTGGGCTCAGGCAATCCTTCTGCCTTAGCCTTCCAAGTAGCTGGAACTACAAGAGAGCAGTACCACGCCCTGATAATTTTTATTTTTTTGATTTATTATAGTGATGAGGTCTTGCCATGTTGCCCAGGCTGGTCTTGAACCCCCAGGCTCAGGCAATCCTTTTACCTCGGTCTCCCAAAGTGCTGGGATTGCAGACTTGAGCCACCGTACCCGGCCTGTTTATTTTTATTAACTTTTCTTTTCTTTTTTTTTTTTGAGTTGGAGTGTCACTCTGTCGCCAGACTGGAGTGCAGTGGCCGCTCCCGGCCACCGCAGTCTCGACCTGCTGGGCTCCGGCGATCCTTCTGCCTCAGCCTTCCAAGTAGCTGGAATTACAGGCATGCGCTACCACGCCCGGCTGATTTTTTGATTTATTGTAGATATGAGGTCTCGCTGCCCAGGCGGGTCTCGAACCCGCGGGCTCAGGCAATCCACTCACCTCAGCCTCCCAAAAGTGCGGGATTACAGGCTGAGCCACCGAGCCCGGCTTATTTTCTTTTTTGAGTAAGAGCCTCACTCTGTCACCCAGGCTGGAGTGCAGTGACATGTTCATGGCCACCGCAGCCTCGACCTGCTGGGCTCAGTTGATCCTTCCGCCTCAGCCTTCCAAGTAGCTGGAACCACAGGCACGCACCACCAACGCCCAGGTAATTTTTTGATTTATTGTAGTTGATTTACCAAGTTGCCCAGGCTGTTCCTGAACCCTTGGAATCAGTCAGTCCTCTCGTCTCCTCCTCCCAAAGTGTTGGGATTAGAAGCGGGAGCCACCACGTCCATCAGGGCCTTTTCTTTTAAGAGACAAAGAAATAGAGAATGAATAATTCCTAGTGTAAGGATGAAAAACTGGAAGAAAATTGACTTTTGGCCAGGCTCAGTGGCTCAGCCTGTAATCCCGCGCTTTGGGTGGCTGAAGTGAGTGGATTGCCTGAGCCCTGCGGGTGCGATACCCGCCTGGTCAACTTGGCGAGACCTCATCTCTACAATTAATCAAAAAATTAGCTGGGCACGGTAGTGTGCACCTGTAGTTCCAGCTACTTGGAAGGTTGAAGCCGGGCTTGGTGGCTCAGCCTGTAATCCCGCGCCTTTGGGAGGCTGAGGTGAGTGGATTGCCTGAGCCCGCGGGTTCGAGACCCGCCTGGGCAGGCGAGACCTCATCTCTACAATAAAATTAAAAAATCAGCTGGGCCTGGTAGTGCGCGCCTGTAGACTGGTTTCTAGTTGAGACCTCCTCTGGAAAAACCTATGTGTGAACTCTCAGTGTGGCTGTTTATGCTTCCTCACAGAATAGTGACTGGGTTCTAAACAAGAGTTCCAAAAGAATCCATTAGGTGTATCATTTTATTTACTGACTTAACTTTTGAAGTCACATGGCAGTCATTTTTACTATAATCATAAACCTGCCCGGATTCCAGGGGCTCTCTCAGTGGGAATAGTATAAAGTCACATTGTAAAAAAGAATGGTGAATTGAAAGATTGATAATACTGTGGACATGATTGGGAAATACTAGCTGCCCCATCATGTAATTCCTCAAGCCTCTATCCTTCGCATATACTTTACTTGACTGGGCGCAGTGGCTCACCTCTATAGTCCTAGTACTTTGGGAGGCAGAGGTGAGAGGAATGCCTGAGCCCACAGGTTCAAGACCAGCCTGGGCAATTTGGTGAGACCTCATCTCCGTAGTAAAATAAAAAAATTAGCTGGGTTGCTGGTGTGTGCCTTTAGTTCTAGCTACTTGGAATGCTGAGGCAGAAGCATCACCTGAGCCCAGCAGGTTGAGGCTGAGGTGGCCCTGAGTGTGCCACTGCACTCCAGCCTGGGTGACAGAGTGAGATTGCAACTCAAAAAAAAAAAAAAAAAAAAGAATAAGAATACTTTGTTCTTGCTTGCTTGCTTGGCCAACTTCTATTATATGGTGTATTGAGCATCTTTTATGTGTTGAGCACTTGTTCTCATATTTTATGTACATTATCTCAGTTTACTTAACTATTTATTTAATTTTTTTTTTGAGTTGGAGTCTCACTCTGTTGCCAGACTGGAGTGCAGTGGCACAGCTCCCGGCCACCGCAGCCTCGCCTGCTGGGCTCCGGCGATCCTTCCGCTCAGCCTTCCAAGTAGTTGGAACTACAGGCACACGCTACTACGCCTGGCTAATTTTTTGATTTATTGTAGAGATGAAGTATCGCCAAGTTGCCCGGGAGGGTCTCGAACCCACTGGCTCGGACAATCCACTCACCTCGGCCTCCCAAAGTACGGGATTACAGGCTGAGCCACCGAACCCAGTTTATTTAACTCTTTAAAGTTAAATACCTTGTTTTAACTTAAACTTCATCCTTTTTTCTTTCTTTTCTTTGTTTTTTTGAGTTGGAGTCTCACTCTGTTGTCCTGGCTGTACTGCCGTGCCACTGCAACCTTGACTTGCTGGGTGATTCTTCTGCCTCAGCTTTCCAGGTAGCTGGGGCTATAGGCACAAGCCACCATGCCTGGCTACTTTTTTATTTTATTTATTGTAGAGATGAGGTCTTGCCAAGTTGCCCAGGCTGGTCTTGAACCTGTGGGCTCAGGCCATCTTCTCACCTCGGCCTCTCAAAATGCTGGGATTATAGGCATGAGCCACCGTGCCCGGCCATCTTCATGCTTTTCTTTGAGGTCTTTGTGTCCCCCCAAGCCCCCTGAATTGAGCTTTCCCTCTGATAACTTTTCATGAACCACATGTTTTAGGTTTTTATTCATAATACTCATTTTATTTCTCTTTATTTAGTTAAATTATGTTTCCACTAAACTGGGCTTCTTAAGACAAGTATTATTTTCATTTATTCATTTATCAAAGATTTGAAAAGATAAGTACTTGGCTTGGTAGTAGGAAAACAGATAAGGTACAGACCATGTTCTCATGTAGCTCATGTTTTCATGGATGAGGCAGACAGATAAATGGGCAGATAGTATAATCTGTTGGATATTTTGATAAATAGGAATCACTGAATGCTCTGAAACCACCCAGAAGAAACATCTGAGAATGGATAGTGAGGTTGGTCTTAGGCAAACTTCCTGAGTTTTCCTAAAGTTTTTAAAACATAATTTCTAAAATTGTCTTGAAAAAAGGAGTAGGAGGAAAAAGATGAAAAGGGGACTAAAAACATTTCTCAAGCCAGGCTCAGTGGCTCAGGCTGTAATCCCGCGCCTTTGGGAGGCTGAGGTGAGTGGTTTGCCTGAGCCCGCGGGTTCGAGACCCACCTGGGCAGCGAGACCTCGTCTCTACAATAAATTAAAAACTAGCCGGGTGTGGCAGTGCATGCATGTGATTCCGGCTACTCGGAAGGCTGAGGCGGAAGGATCGCCGGAGCCCGGCAGGTCGAGGCTGTGGTGGTCGGGAGCAGCCATCGCTCTCCAGTCTGGGCGACAGAGTGAGACTCCAACTCAAAAAAAAAAAAAAAAAAAAAAAATAAAAAATAAAAACATTTCTCATAGAGGGAACAGCATATGCAAGGACAAGAAGATATGAACATTTAGAGTGGGGTGGGAATTATGTGTAGTTTGGTAAAGTAGTAATGCATTGTTTGTGTGTCAAGTAGTGGATAGGGACAACGGATGAGGCTGAACTCCACTCAGACCATAGAGGGCCTTGTATGTAATCTTGATGGATTTGGATTTTATCCTCTGGGTAGTTAAGGATTAAACAGAATATGACAGTGTCAGATTTGTGTTTTAGAAAAACGACTTTGGTGATAGAGTAGTGAATGGACTGGAGGCCTAGTAAGAGAATCTAGTTAGCAAGCTGTTGTAGTAATACAGAAAAGAAATGATGAGGGGTGGAATTCAAGGGAGAGACAGATACTAAACAGATTTAGGAGGTAGAATCAACAAATATTGTATTCTTTATTTTAGAAACAGTTTTGGAATGATTTTGTGATTTTTTTGAGTGACTGGGTGGATGGTAGGTTAGAGAGTATGGTAATGTGGCTTTTCGTAGGGAAGCTTCTTTTAGTTTTGAGAAAGTTGTGTTTGAAGGTTCCTGAAACATATCCAGATAGTGATGCATTAGTAGGTGAGACATTGGGTCTGCATTTTTGGGATTCAGAGGAGCAGTTTGGGCTAGAGTCCATAGTTGGCATTTTGCTTTACTTTGGGAAATGAGAGAAAAAGATGGAAGTGGATTCACTTGTTTGTATTGTGGGAAAGTTGGGGAGGCGTGGTGTAATGAGGTAGGTGACCCATGGGGATTGGGCCAGGATGAAGTTGTGTGGGGAAGGATGGGGGTATATTCGTGAGGTGTCTGTCATGTGAAGTGGAGGGGTAGATCAGTAAGGGAACTGAGGGATTTTTTTTTTTGTTTGGCTTATCTTTCCAGAAGCAAAAAAAAAATTCTTAAGTTTTCTAGTAATCATTTATTCAATATGTAAAACTCTAGTGTTTCCTCTGTGCAGGGAACTCTGCCGTATTAAAACAAATCTACTCCTGAGGAACTTGTAGGCTTTTAGGAGAGAGTTCAAATAGATAACAAGAAATAAAATATAACTTGTAAGGTAAGAGAAAAAACAGTCCTGTTTTGGGTAGTTAGGGAAGGTAAAAGTCAAGGAGGTGACATTTAGACTTAGGAAGAATGACAAAGAGTCAGCTATGGGGAGAGTTGGGGGAATAGGATTTCAGGCAGAAGGAATAACATCTATATTTAGTTTTTACCTATCTCTATGTTTTACAAACCATGAGTTTATACTTCTAGTTCTAATGTATTTCATACCACAGTGTTTATGCGAGTTTTATCTTTTTATATTTTTATTTCTGTATTTGTAACTCCCCTTTCCTACTGTGAGAACCATGGCTCCCATTATCCTTAGTAATATTAATTTATTTGATCAATTCCCCTGTATGTGTCAAGTGCCCATCACTGTATGTAGTAGCTGTCCCCCTCTCCCCAACATTTCCATGCACAGATGTCCAATTCACCTTGCCCATGCTCTGACATTCTATAACAGAATGACCCTCTCCTCACTCTAGTAGCTCTTGACACCAGAGCTAGACATCTCTTTTTTTTTAAAGTTGGAGTTTCACTCCGTCTCCCGGACTGGAGTGCAGTGGCCGCTGGGCTCCAGCGATCCTTCCGCCTCAGCCTTCTGAGAAGCCGGAATTACAGGCGCACGCTACCACGCCCAGCTGATTTTTATTTTATTGTAGAGATGAGGTCTCGCCAAGTTGCCCAGGTGGGTCTCGAACCCGCGGGCTCAGGCAATCCACTCCCCTCAGCCTCCCAAAGGCACGGGATTACAGGCTGAGCCACCGAACCCGGCTTAGACATCTCTTATGTAGATGTCTAAGGGGTTATTTCAGTAGTCCAGATATGACTTTGAAGTTGGCTTAGATTAGATTGATTGATTGATTGAGTTGGAGTCTCACTCGGTCGCCCGGACTGGAGTGCCGTGGCCACTCCCGGCCACCGCAGCCTCGGCCTGCTGGGCTCCGGCGATTCTTCCGCCTCCCCCTTCCAGGTAGCCGGAATTATAGGCATGCGCTACCACGCCCAGTTGATTTTTTGATTTATTGTAGAGGTGAGGTCTCGCTGCCCAGGCGGGTCTCGAACCCACGGGCTCAGGCAGTCCACTCACCTCAGCCTCCCAAAGGCTGATTACAGGCTGAGCCACCGAGCCCGGCTTAGATTAGATTTATAAAAGGATATGGAGAAAAGTGGACAGATTTAGGATATATTTTGGAGGGCTTAAGTGGTGGAATTTGATGAATTTGGTGTATAATGTGAAAAAAATGGAGGGGGGATCAAGAGTGATTCTCAGGTTTCTGGCTTTCTGGATGGTTGACATTTACTATGATGGAGATTTGGGAAGAGAGGCATAGTTTAGTAATTTTCTTTTTAATATATTCATTTTAAGATGCCTTTGGTAGTTCTAAATGGAGATAGTGATAGCTTGTCTAGGTGGTGAAAATACTTTGGGAGTTTTCTTGGTATGTGATGAGATTTATATCCATGGTGTATGGACAAAGGAAAAGAGGTAATATAGGAGAAATGAGAAGGGAACCTAACTCGAGTCAGGATGGCCATCATCAATAACTCAAAACAACAGATGCTAGGGAGGATGCGGGGAAAAGGGAACACTTCTACACTGTTGGTGGGAGTGTAAACTAATACAACCTCTGTGGAAAACAGTTTGGTGATTCCTAAAAGATTTAAGAGCTGACCTTCCATACCACCCCGCATTCCCCCTACTGGGAATATACCCGGAGAAACTCAAATCACTATGAAAAAGATACCTGCACATGTATGTTTATTGCAGCATTGTTCACAATAGCAAAAGCATGGAACCAACTGTACTGCCCATCGAAAGCAGACTGGATAAAAAAATGTGGTGCATATCCATGATGGAATATTATGCAGCCATCAAGCAGGACAAAATTATGAGCTTCATGGCAACTTGGATGGACTTAGAGTTTATAATACTGAGTGATCTATCGCAGAAACAAAGAACTGAGTATCACATGTTCTCACTTACAAGTAGACTTTGAACAATTATTGTAATACTATAAGAAAAGGATTGGCAGTAGTGGGAAACTACCGAGGTTGGAGGCGGAGGAGGGATTGGCAGTATTGGGAATTTGCCAGGGGATGTGGAGGGCACATCTCATCAACAAGGGTACCTGCATAATGAACATTTGTATACCTAACCCTGAATTGTACTCCACATCTTTAAAATTAAAAAAAAAAAAAGGGAATCTGGAGTGAGGGTAGAGTGGAAAACCAAAGGAATAATAACACCAAGAGAATGTTGAAGAAAAGACGTGATATACTCATTGCAGACAGTGGAAAAAAATGCAGTAGAATTATTAGGCATTGGACTCATTTAAGTTTGGTGATCATAATTTATAGTGAGATCAGTTTTCTTGATTGTGAATATTTTTTCTTAGTCAATTCCTATTGACATAGATTCAGATCCAGGAAAGGTGGTGGTTGTTGTAGCCAAGAGATAAGGCAAGAGATTTGACAGTTTTCCTCCTGAAGGCAGTCAGGTGCTTATTTAATCATCATAAAACTCAAGTTGAATTCAAAGACCAGGTTGCATTATCTATCAACATAGCTTTTTTTTTGAAAATAATACTAAGAAATTCCCTAACTGATAACTGAGGAATCAGTTTTAAAATCTTATATGTGCCAGGTGTGGTGGCTCACACCGGTAATCCCAGCACTTTGGAAGGCATAGACGAGAGGATTGCCTGAGCCCAGGATTTGAAACCAGCCTCAGCAACTTGGAGAGACCTCATCTTTACAATAAATCAAGAAAAATTAGCTGGGCATGATGGCTCATTCCTGTAGTACCAGCTACTTGGAAGGCTGAGGTGGAAGGATCGCCTGAACCCAGCAGATCGAGGCTATGGTGGCATGAATGTGCCACTGCACTCCAGTCTGGGTGACAGAGTGAGACTCCAACTCCAAAAAAAAAAAAAAAAAAAATGCTGTGTTTATATTACAATAGCTATATTAAAGCATATATCTAGTCGAGTATCTATTAGGAAACAACATTTATTTGTCATTTATTTTAGTTTCAGTATGAACTTTAGTTTCAAGTAATGTAACTACAGTTCCCTCAATTATTCTGTACTTTTTAGAATTCATTAATTAATCTTTGCATTTACTTCCCTACCACTTTGATCGATTTGTAGTTAATCTGTATTGTTGAGATTTGTAATAGGCTTTTCAATTCTAAACAAACACTGTTAACCTATATTTTATTTTATTTTATGTATTATTTTTGAGTTGGAGTCTCACTCCATCACCCAGACTGGAGTGGAGTGGCCACTCCTGGCCACTGCAGCCTCGACCTGCTGGGTTCCGGGGATCCTTCTGCCTCAGTCTTCCAGGTAGCCAGAATTACAGGCATGCGCTACCACGCCTGCCTGATTTTTTGATGTATTGTAGAGATGAGGTCTCGCTGCCCAGGCAGGTCTCGAACCCGCGAGCTCAGTTAACCTATATTTTATTTATTTTTTTATTTTTTTGAGTTGGAGTCTCACTCTGTCACCCAGACTGGAGTACAGTGGCTGCTCCCAGCCACTGCAGCCTTGACCTGCTGGACTCCGGTGATCCTTCTGCCTCAGCCTTCCAAGTAGCTGGAATTACAGGCGCACGCTACCACGCCCGGCTAAATTTTTTTTTTTTTTTAATTGTAGAGATGAGGTCTTGCCACATTGCCCAGGTGGATCTCGAACTCGCGGGCTCAGGCAATCCACTCACCTCAGCCTTCCAAAGTGCTGGGATTACAGGCTGAGCCACCGAGCCCGGCCAGCTAACCTATATTTTAAATGAGGACTATTGTTAGGAGTCTTGTAATAGTGTTTTAAATTTTTTTAAAGAAAAGTTTTTTAGAATTGTATGTTAAATAATGATTACTTCTATTTTCACTTAAATAGTATGCCTTTATAACCACTTGAAATTTCACCTTTGTGGGTATTCTAATGATTAAGCTGACTAGAGATAATACAAAATTATTGGAATATTTCTTGAATTATGAGGCACTCCACTGACATTAGCAGGATTTCTCGTCTTGAAGACTGAATTATCTGTATTTGAATGACATTGTTCACCTCATAATTTTATTTTTTTGGGTTGGAGTCTCACTCAGTTACACAGGCTGGAGTGCAGCGGCATGATCATAGCTCACTCACTGCAGCCTTGACCTCTTGGTCTCAGGCTATACTTCTGCCTCTCCGAGTAACTGGGACTACTGGCATGTGCCACCATACCTAGCTAATTTTTTGATTTTTCTGTAAAGATGGGGTCTTGCTATGTTGCCCAGGCTAGTCTGGAACTCTGGGGCTCAAACCGTCTTCCCACCTCATTTTCTCAAAAGTGATGAGATAATAAGTATGAGCCACTATGCCTGGCTCACCTCAGATAATTTTGACCCATCTTGAGTTCCATATACTATAATTTCATGTATTGGAAATTTATTTGCTGTGCTAGTTTATCATAATAAAAATTAGTAAGTAAACAAAGGGGAAATAATATACACTTGGATCCACTAAGAAAAAAGTTTGGTGGTCTTCATTTTTAAAACGTGACTTGAACATCTGAATTTATAACAGTAAACTCTGAAGCAAGTTGAGTCCTTCCATTATGTAAGTTGTTAACATGAGAGGTATCCAAGTATATTAACTTTTAAAATATGGTATAATAATATTCATATTTTACTACATTTTAAATAAAATATAACAACATATATATATGAAATCTACATTTTTTACTACATATTCTTTTGAATTTGTCCTGGCTGCTAGGAGATAGATGAGTTTTACATAGAATTTCTTAGTAAAAACATAGAAGTAGGCTGGGCTCGGTGGCTCAGCCTGTAATCTCAGCACTTTGAGAGGCCGAGTTGAGTGGATTGCCTGAGCCCGCGGGTTCGAGACCCGCCTGGTTAACTTGGCGAGACCTCATCTCTACAATAAATCGAAAATTAGCTGGGCGTGGTAGCGCACGCCTGTAGTTCGGGCTACTTGGAAGGCTGAGGTGGAAGGATCGCCGGAGCCCAGCAGGTCGAGGCTGTGGTGGCCGGGAACAGCCACTGCACTCCAGTCTGGGCGAAAGAGTGAGACTCCAAGACAAAAACAAAACAAAACAAAAAAACAAACAAAACAAAAAACTATAGAAGTTTTAGTTTTAGGGTTTAGATTTTGTCTTTTAATTGTTTTGCATGTAAAGTAAATTTTAGTTTTATTTTCATATACATAAGTACTTTTCAAGAATTTATTTAGCCTTAAATTGATAGCTCTGTTACAGTAACAATCACATAAATGAAATGGATCTGTCTAGTGTAGTTCCTTACTCCTGGTTTCTTTTTGGATTGGCAATTATTGTATTCATAATATTAGTTTATAGTAATGTGAGTTTTTATTAGCACCTCACAGAAAGAGAATTTCATTATCCTGTGGCAAGTATAATAGGAATGTAAGAGGACATTCTTTGGTTTGTTGGAAACCTAAATGTGAAAATTAATGACTTAAAATTAGTGAATATGCCCCAAATACCTTCTCAGTATTGAACAAGTAACTCCACGAATAGAAAAATAAATTATTTTTCTTGTTCAGTAGCCAAAATCACAACAGATGTTTCTTAGGAATAAAGTTGATCACAGTTGAAATCTGAGACCCTGCTGGGCGTGGTGGCTCATGCCTGTAATCCCAGCACTTTGGGAGGCAGAGAGGAGAGGATTGCCTGAGCCCAGGCGCTGGAGACCAGCCAAGGCAACTTGGCGAGACCTCATCTCTACAATGAATAAAAAAATTAGCCAAGAGTGGTGGTGCGTGCCTGTCGTTCCAGCTACTTGGAAGATAGAGGCAGAAGATTGCCTGAGCCCAGCAGGTGGAGGCTGCGGTGGCTGTGTGTGCCATTGTATTCAAGCCTGGGTGACAGAGTGAGACTCCCAACTTAAAAAAAAAAAAAAAACTGAGCCCGCGGGTTCGCGACCCGCCTGGGCAGCGAGACCTCATCTCTACAATAAATCAAAAAAAAAAAATCAGCTGGGCGTGGTGGCGCATGCCTGTAATTCCGGCTACTCAGAAGGCTGAGGCGGAAGGATCTCCGGAGCCCAGCAGGCCGAGGCTGCGGTGGCTGGGAGCAGCCACTGCACTCCAGTCTGGGCGACAGAGTGAGACTCCAACTCAAAAAAAAAGAAAGAAAGAAAGAAAGAAAGAAGTCTGAGACCCTATGAGGTTAGAAATTTCTGTGCTTTATTTTATAGTGTCTCTTTATACTTGTTCAGAAATACTTCTCGTTTTGGGGAATACAGCAGGTACTATCGTTATTCCTCAAATTAGCAAATACTGTGTTCCTCCATGAAATATAGACGGTTTATACCAAACATTTCTTTTTATTTTCTGATGTGCAGTTTTTGCACAAGATAAGAAAGATTAATACTTATTTTTAATATAAATGTATGGTAAATCTGTTCTTGTCATTTGATATATGGACCACCAACTTCAACATTTTATTCTTTATTCACAAGCTGTTGTGTCGTAAAGAAAAATCATTACTTCTTTTTTTTTTGAGTTGGAGTCTCACTCAGTCGCCCAGGCTGGAGTGCAGTGGCCGCTCCCGGCCACCACAGCCTCGACCTGCTGGGTTCCGGCGATCCTTCTGCCTCAGCCTTCCAAGTATCTGGAACTACAGGCATGCACTACAGTGCCCGGCTAGTTTTTTGTTTTATTGTAGAGATGAGGTCTCACCAAGTTGCCCAGGCGGGTCTTGAACCCGCAGGCTCAGGCAATCCACTCACCTCGGCCTCCCAAAGTGTGGGATTACAGGCTGAGCCACTGAGCCCTGCTAGAAAAATCATTACTTTTTAAAGACTATTTTTTCTTTGTAGTATTAACTCTTGCATAGTATCTTCTCATCTGTTCCATTTACTGCATATGCAAATAACAAGAATAATGCTTGAGATTCTGATACGCTGGGTAGTCTTCTGATCTTACCTGAGAACTAGCGGACTAGCTCTTATAACCTAGCCTCAAAGCATTTAATTCCTGACTTAGAAATATTAAAAGTGACCAGCTGGGTGTGGTGGCTCACACCTGTAATCCTAACACTTCAGAAGGTAGAGATGACAGGATTGCCTGAGTGTGGGACCACACTGGTGTGGGACCAGCCTGGGCAAACTGGTGAGACCTCATCTCTGCAGCAAATAAAAAACATATTAACTGGGCATGGTGGCTCATGCCTGTAGTTTCAGCTGTTTGGAAGTCTGAGGTGGAAGGATTACCTGAGCCTGGCAGGTTGAGGCTACAGTAGCTGTGAGCATGCCACTGCACCCCATCCTGGATAACAGAATGAGACTCTGACTTTAAAAAAAAAAAAGGAAGTATTACAAGTGACTACCTGTCATACGTTGCCAGTGTGGCTAATAAAAACCATCTATTGTTTAATCAGTGATTGCTCAGGCACTGAATGAAAGAGGTCTTCTAAAATTTTCTTTGGTAATATTCCTCTTGTTGAACCTTTAAGTTAAGAATCTTCTAAACAGATAGTAAACAGTTGAGTTAAGGATACTGTGCATCCATACAGGTATTTTAAAAAATCTTCTAAAGGTATAGGAGGTATTCATTGTACACATTAAAAGTTGGAGGATAAATTTATTACCTTCTGTGTTATCTGTAGTTTAGTCTGTGCAGAGGCATTAGAATAATGTATTAGTCTGTGCAGAGGCATTAGAATAATGTATTTGATATCACATAGCTGAGGTTTTTACTAAATATGAATTATTATCTTTCATATTTTAAGTGTTAATGAAATATAGAGTATTATTGATAACTCAAAAATTCTTTTTTTTTTTTTCTGAGTTGGAGTCTCACTCTGTCGCCCGGGCTGGAGTACAGTGGCACGCTCACAGCCACTGCAGCCTCGACCTGCTGGGCCCAGTTGATCCTTTCCTCCTCAGCCTTCCTAGTAGCTGGAACTACAGGCATGTGCCACCATGCCCGGCAAATTTTTTGATTTATTGTAGAAAAGAAAAAAGGAATAGAGATGAGGTCTTGCCAAGTTGTCCAGGCTGGTCTTAAACTCGTGGACTCAGGCAGTCCTCTCACCTCGACCTCCCAAGTGCTGGGATTATAGGTGTGGGCCACTGCACCTGGCCAACAAATTTTGTTTTTGATGAAACTAGCCTATACAATTTTGTTTAACAGGCATTAGACTATTCAGGGGAAGGAATGGGAGATAAAGTTAGTTTAATATGGTACTAGGCATTGAGCTACGTTTTTAATGTATGTAATTTCTTTTTTTTTTTTGAGTTGGAATCTTACTCCGTTGCCCAGACTAGAGTGCAGTGGCATGCTCATGGCCACCGCAGCCTCAACCTGCTGGGCTCAGGTGATCCTTCTGCCTCAGCCTTCCATGTAGCTGGAACTACAGGCGCGTGCTACCACGCCTGGCTAATTTTTTTATTTGTGGTAGAGACGAGGTCTTGCCAAGTTGTCCAGGCTGATCTTGAAACCCTGGGCTCAGGCAATCCTCTTGCCTTCGCTTCCCAAAGTGCTGGGAATTACAGGCTTGAAAGCCACCACGCTTGGCAATGTATGTAATTTCACTTAATCTTCATAGCCATGTAAAGTAGGTATTATTTAGGTATTGTCTTTGCTTTACAAGTGAGGAAACAAACTCAGAAAGGTGACACAGCTGTTCTATGTGTTTAGCTTGGTTTTTTGGACTCTAAATCAATGCTTGTTCCTGTCTGACATAAATTGAACAATGTTCCTGGCCTTGAGGGACTCATACCAATAAAGAAATAGTGTTAAATTGAAGGGTTTTTTTAAAGGCTTTAGGAACATAAAAGTACCACTTAACTATTTGGGAGGTTAGGGAAGGTTTTACAGATCAGTTGATGTTTGAATTGAGTATTGAATAAGCATTGTTTTTTTTTTTTGAGTTGGAGTCTCACTCTGTCGCCCAGACTGGAGTGCAGTGGCCGCTCCCGGCCACCGCAGCCTCGACCTACTGGGCTCCAGCGATCCTTCCGCCTCAGCCTTCCAAGTAGCCATAATTACAGGCACGCGCTACCACGTCCGGCTCATTTTTTGATTTTATCGTAGAGATGAGGTCTTGTCTGCCCAGGCGGGTCTTGAACCCGGGGGCTTGGGCAATCCACTCACCTCAGCCTCCCAAAGGCGCAGGATTACAGGCTGAGCCACCAAGCCCGGCTAGCATTGTTTTTAACATGGTTTCAAGTTGATTTTGGTATTTTAAGCCATTTCCAACTTGGTATTTTCAGCATTGATGAAATTAGCATGTGAGTATTGTTGTGGACCAAAAAACAATATGACAAATACTACCTACTAGACATTTAGACCCAGTATCGAGCACAGTGTTATGTTATGACTTTTTATTTTTTATTATTTTGTTGATATTTTGATATTAAGAATTTAGTAATCTTAAGTGTAATATGATTTCTTTTACTACAGATGTCCTCCTCGTACTTTCTTACCAGCCCTCTGCAAAATTTTTCTTGATGAAAGTGCTCCAGACAATGTATTAGAAGTGACAGCCCGTGCCATAACGTACTATTTGGATGTATCTGCAGAATGCACACGAAGGATTGTTGGGGTAGATGGAGCTATAAAAGCACTTTGTAATCGTTTGGTTGTAGTTGAACTTAACAACAGAACTAGCAGGGACTTAGCTGAACAATGTGTAAAGGTAAGTGTTATTTATTTTTTGAACATCACTTAGAGAATAAAAAATATATTAAAGCCGGGCTTGGTGGTTAGCCTGTAATCCCGTGCTTTGGGAGGCTGAGGTGAGTGGATTGCCTGAGCCCGCAGGTTCGAGACCCGCCTGGGCAACTTAGCGACACCTCATCTCTACAGTTAATAAAAAAATTAGCTGGGTATGGTAGCACGTGCCTGTAGTTCCAGTTACCTGGAAGGTTGAGGCGGAAGGATCGCCAGAGCCTAGCAGGTCGAGGCTGCGGTGGCCGGGAGCGGCCACTGCACTCCAGTCTAGGTGACTGAGTGAGACTCCAACTCAAAAAAATATGTATATATTAAAAACATTCTATCATCAGTATTGCTTTGTTGAGAGTGGTTGAGAACAGTGGAAGTCACAGCCCTTGTGGTACCAAAGGAGACCCCATATGACTTGGAGAAAACATCTTTTTGTTTTGTTTTGTTTTTTGAGTTGGAGTCTCACTCTGTCGCCCAGACTGGAGTGCAGTGGCCGCTCCCGACCACCGCAGCCTCGACCTGCTGGGCTCCAGTGATCCTTCCGCCTCAGCCTTACAAGTAGCTAAACTACAGGTGCGTGCTACCACGCCCGGGTAATTTTTTTGATTTTTATTGTAGAGATGAGGTCTTGCCAAGTTGCCCAGGCAGGTCTCGAACCCGCGGGCTCAGGCAATTCAGTCACCTCGGCCTCCCAAGGTGCGGGATTACAGACTGAGCCACCGAGCTCGGTCTTGATTTCATTTTTAAAATGTTATTCTCAAATTTTTTTTATTTTTTTAGTTGGAGTCTTACTCTGTCTCTCAGTCTGGACTGCAGTGGCATAATCATGGCTCACTGCAGCCTTCACCTCCTGGGTTCAGACAGTCCTCCTGCCTTAGCTCCCTGAGTAGCTTGGACTATAGGTGCACACCACCACGCTTGGCTAATGTTTTGATTTTATTGTAGAGACAAGGTATTGCTATATAGCTTTAGCTGGTCTTGAACTCCTGGGCTCAAGACATCCACTCACTTCAACTTCACAAAGTGCTGGGATTGCAAGTGTGAGTCACTGTGCCTGGCCTTGCGAGTTTCTACATAAGCAATGTTGGCATAGTTCTTATTGCATCATATCAGAAGGAATATAATGTCAAGTTGTCACATTATGGGTGATCTGCCATTCAATAAAAGAAAAAAAAAAATCTGTGGGCTCAGGCAATCCTTTCACCTTGGCCTCCCAAAGTGCTGGGATTATAGGCATGAGCCACCACTCCCAGCTTGATAACTATTTTCTAAGGTTCTGTTTTTACCTTAAAACTACATATCCCCTGCCTAGACAGTCTCATCTGTCATTTCAATGCTATTTATATGCATATTCTTCTCACATTGTTATCTCTAGCTCTGACCTCTCTTGAGTTCTAGACTTTGTGTTTAAAGACCTGCTGTATGTCCCTAACTGAATATCTGAACTAATTTTTTTTCTCTACAGGTAAACTCCTATTTTGATAATTGACATCAGTTTCCACCCAGTCATTCAAGACAGAAACCTGCGCTTAACCCTATATTTCCTTTCTTCTATTCCATACATGATCAAGTCCTTTTTAAGCTTATTTCCTCCTGTTTGTCCCTGCTGTTACTGCCTTAGTCAAACCCTTATTCTCTCTTAAATATTAATGCTGGAATTTTTGCATTTTTCTGGAAACTCTCCCCTTACCTCATTCTTCATACTGGAAGTTTGATTATATCGTTTCCCTGCTTAAGACATTTTTCTTGGTTACAGGATAAAGTTCAAATTTCTTTTTATGCCTTTTATTTTTTTTTTTTGAGTTGGAGTCTCACTCTGTCACCCAGACTGGAGTGCAGTGGCCGCTCCTGGTCACCGCAGCCTCGACCTGCTAGGCTCCGGCGATCCTTCCGCCTCAGCCTTCTGAGTAGCCGGAATTACAGGCATGCGCTACCACGCCCGGCTGATTTTTTTTTTGATTTATTGTAGAGATGAGGTCTCGCTGCCCAGGCGGGTCTCAAACCCGCAGGCTTAGGCAATCCACTCACCTCAGCCTCCCAAAGGCGCGGGATTACAGGCTGAGGGATTACAGGCTGAGCCACCGAGCCCGGCTTCTTTTTATGCTTTTAAGATCAGTGATCTCTGTTAACCCTTTAGTAGTACATGAATACCTTAAACAGTAATATAATTTAGAAAAGTTTATTTTGAATGTTTTTATATTCATAGATTGAATGTGAGGATGATTAAGAATATTAATAGCTAGCATTTAGCTAACTATTTTTTTAATGTCTAGGAGCTTATAATGTTTTGCTACATCACTTGTAGTTCCTTCCCCATCTAAACTTGTACATATTTAATGTGGTAACCATATGTGTCTCTTGAGACTTTAAATGTGGCTACTCCAAATCGAGATGTGTTATAAGTACAAAATAGGTATGGGATTTTGAAGATAATATATAAAAGAATGTAAACTATGTCAGTAATTTTTTTGTATTGATTACATGTTGAAATGATGATGCCTGGCTATATTGGGTTAAATAAAGTATATTACTAAAATTTCTTTCTTTCCCTTCACTGTTTTTAATGTGTCTAGTAAATTTGTAGAGTGCATTATGTTTTCTGTGATTCTAGAAAATTAGACTTGTATTCTTTTTGTTAATTTTGTTTTACTATTATAGGTATTAGAACTGATATGCACTCGTGAGTCAGGAGCAGTCTTTGAGGCTGGTGGTTTGAATTGTGTGCTTACGTTCATTCGTGACAGCGGACACCTGGTTCATAAGGATACCTTGCACTCTGCCATGGCTGTGGTATCAAGACTCTGTGGCAAAATGGAACCTCAAGATTCTTCTTTAGAAATTTGTGTGGAATCTCTGTCTAGTTTATTAAAGCATGAAGATCATCAGGTAAATAAATTCCTGTTGTATACTTTCAGTTTTCAAAAAGTGATTTTTATAGTGTTTTCCTATTTATGATTACAATACATTGATCTTTTCACTTGATGAAGTTGAAGTAATTCCATCTTCTTTCTCTTTATTTTATCTCTATGGTAATCTTTTTTTTTTTTTTTTTGCCACAGAATGTTTAATATTATCAAAATGATAGTGTTTATTCTTAAATTTTAAATGTTATAGAATATGTAATCATTTTTACAGCTACACTTGCACTCAGTGTAGTATTGTTAGCTCTGATATTTTGTTGACTTAAAATCTCACTGAAGTAAAATAAAATAATACTTAATAGTCTTACATGTAAACTTTTGTTGAATTAGCATTGGCATTCCTTTTACTATTCAGACATTAATTATTTTCAGTTGATACTCATAGATTATTTTGGCAAAGTTGTACGTAGTAGTGGGTAATATTTTTGACCTTTAACTGTTCACCTAGATTTCTATTTTTTGTTTTAACACTCAAATAGATTCTGTCAGACATTTATATGTATTATCTCTCTCTCTCTCTCTTTTTTTTTTAAATAAGATGTGATCTTGCTGTGTTGCCCTGGCTGGTCTCGAACACCTGGGCTCTAATGACCTTCCTTCATCAGCCTCACAAGTAGCTGGGACTACAGGCGCATGCCACCTTGCCCAGTTCTGTATTATCTCATTTAAACTGACACAGTGAGATAAAGATACCCTTATTATCACCATTTTACAAATGAGATCTGAGGCCTTAAGCAGTTTAGGTAACTTCCTCAGGTCTTGCATCTGGTGGACTGTGAAGCCATGATCCAAATTTAGGCAGATCATATGCTTCATCATTTAGTTTCAGCTGCCTTTCTTATAGTGTCAGTATTGAAATGATTCAAACTAGCACTTTTTAGGTGAATTTTGTCTGTGTGCATATTCTTTACATCATTAGGTTTCAGATGGAGCTCTGCGGTGCTTTGCATCACTAGCTGACCGATTTACCCGTCGTGGTGTTGACCCAGCTCCATTGGCCAAGCATGGACTAACTGAGGAGCTGCTATCTCGAATGGCTGCTGCTGGTGGTACTGCATCAGGACCATCATCAGCATGCAAACCAGGTCGCAGCACCACAGGAGCTCCTTCCACAACTGCAGATTCCAAGTTGAGTAATCAGGTGTCAACAATTGTAAGTCTGCTCTCAACACTTTGCAGAGGCTCTCCAGTGGTAACCCATGTAAGATGGTTTTTGAGTCTTTGCTTTTTACTCTTTCAGAAAAAGTGTTTTTGTATAATGCTAATATATTAAACTTTTTTCTTCCCATTCTCTTTCTAGGATCTTCTGAGGTCAGAGCTCCCAGATTCAATTGAAAGTGCATTGCAGGGTGATGAAAGATGTGTGCTTGATACCATGCGTTTGGTTGACCTTCTCTTGGTGCTATTATTTGAAGGACGAAAAGCTTTGCCAAAGTCTAGTGCTGGATCTACAGGCAGAATCCCAGGACTCCGGAGATTGGATAGTTCTGGGGAGCGCTCACATCGACAGCTTATAGACTGTATTCGAAGTAAAGATACTGATGCACTTATAGATGCAATTGACACAGGAGGTCAGAAAATAATTTTTTAAACATGGAAAGAAAGGAATCATATAAGTAACTTCTAGTATTCAGTTTTTGGACAGCATTGTTAGCAATCATGCCAGATAACAGAATGACCAGCCCCTTCAATATTCTCTCCTTTTCCTGTGTAAAATTATATAATTATTCTGGTTCATGGTGACACCTGAATAAGTGCTTTTTGAATGAGAAAAACTTTTATAAAGTTGGAAATTTTTATCATCTGCAGGAGATCTTGTCAATTTTAAGGTGGACCTCAGATGGAATTTAGGCCTGTTATTTTCTCAAAATTGATGGAAACTGAGATGAGTGAGTTATAGTAATATATAGTAAATTTTTTTAGACTGCTGCATCAGATGACAAACAAATATTAATCCCTGAAAGGTGCTTCTGGGTCATCAGATTTGTTTTTGTGTGTGTGTATTATTTGGATTATAGATATGGATTAGCTTATTTTCTACACTTAAGATGTAACTAGTGGCCAGGCTCGGTGGCTCAGTCTGTAATCCAAGCACTTTGGGAGACCGAAGCGAGTGGATTGCCTGAGCCCGCGGGTTCGAGACCTGCCTGGGCAACTTGGTGAGACCTCATCTCTACAATAAATCAAAAAATTAAGTGGGCGTGGTAGCTTGCGCCTGTAGTTCCGGCTACTTGGAAGGCTGAGGTGGAAGGATTGCCAGAGCCCAGCAGGTCGAGGCTGCAGTGGCCATGAGCGTGCCACTGCACTCCAGTCTGGGTGACGGAGTGAGACTCCAACTCAAAAAAAAAAAAAAAAAAAAAAAAAAAAGTAACTAGCACCCTGTTGTGTTATATACTGTATTTTTTTGTTCCGTTCTTATTTAATGTTTACTTCTGAGACTTTTAAAGCCTTATAAGTCATCAATATTTAAAAATTTTTAGAATATTTTTTCCCTAGCTGACCTTAGATTTGCTAATTATTTACTACTTTATAGTTGGCTTGAATATATGAAATAAACTCTTGGCTCTGTTTTCAGATGATTATGAATAACAGCATTTTTAAATGGTTCAAACTTTACAGAAGTTTTGTATTATTTTGTTGACTTTAAAAAATAAGTTGTTTTTTTTCCTTCAAACTTTCAGCCTTTGAAGTAAATTTTATGGATGATGTAGGTCAGACTCTATTAAATTGGGCCTCTGCTTTTGGAACTCAGGAAATGGTAAGCGAATAATAAATGTCAGTACTTAAATCAGAAATAGAAATATTTAAGAAGCAGCTTTGTGATTTTTTTTTTATGATTTCACAGGTAGAATTTCTTTGTGAGCGAGGTGCTGATGTTAATAGAGGTCAAAGGTCATCATCATTACATTATGCTGCATGTTTTGGAAGACCTCAAGTAGCAAAGGTAAAGTCTATGTTTTTAAATGACTGATTGTTGGCATTTGCATGGTTCAAAAATTAGAATAATATAAAAACTTTATTCTGATAAATTATGCTTTCATGTCTTCTCCATGTGCTTCATTCCCCCTTGCCCTCTACCTGATAGTTTTTGTTTTGTTTTGGTTTTTTTTGAGTCAGAGTCTCAGTCTGTTGTCCAGGCTGGAGTGCAGTGGGACAATCATGGCTTACTGCAGTCTTGACCTCCTGGGCTTAGGCAGTTTTTCCACCTCAGCTTTCTGGACTACAAGCTTGCACCACCATGTCCAGCTAAAATTTTTGATTTTTTTGTAAAGATGAGGTCTTGCTATGTTGCTCACACTGGTCTTGAACTCCTGGCCTCAAGCCATTCTCCTACCTTGACCTCTCAGATGCTGGGATTATAGGTGTGAGGTACTGCATTAGGCTACTTTTTTTTTTTTTGAGTTGAAGTCTCATTTTGTTGCCCAGGCTGGAGTGCAGTGGCACGCTCATGGCCACCATTGCCTCGACCTGCTGGGCTCAGGTGATCCTTCTGCCTCAACCTTCTAAGTACTGGAAGTACAGGCACCCTCTGCCTCGCCCAGCTTCAGGCTAGTTTAAAAAAGAAAAATCTTTTCAGTGTTTCTTTGTTTGTTTGTTTATTTGTTGTTGTTTTTTTGAGTTGGAACCTCGACCTGCTGGGCTCCGGCGATCCTTCCGCCTCAGCCTTCCAAGTAGCCGGAATTACAGGCGCACGCTACCACGCCCGGCTAAATTTTGATTTATTGTAGAGATAAGGTCTCGCCAAGTTGCCCAGGCAGGTCTCGAATCCGCGGGCTCAGACAGTCCACTCACCTCGGCCTCCCAAAGTGCGGGATTACAGGCTGAGCCACCGAGCCTGGCCTTCAGTGTTTCTTAATACAGATTCCTATAAAAGCAAATATATGAATGTATTCCTTTTCTTATGCAAAATGTAATGTGTTTTATATACTGACCTGTACGTTGCTTTTTTACTTAATAATATATATCGAAGTTCTCTGTATTAATTATAGAGAACCTTGCAGATGTAAATCTGCATACTTACTCTACACTGCAAGTTTATTCATCCAGTCATGTATTGCTAATGTTTTACTCTTGGCAGTAAATAACTTTATATACATTTCTGTTGTTTGTATTTATCAGTAAAGCAAATATTCTGTTTGCAGAAGAATCAATAGACTGTGAGACTAGCAAAGGACTTTGAAGACTTATTTTTACAATTAGAGAAATTAAGTCCAGAAAGGGCAAATGAAAAGGGTTGCATCAAAAAAGACAAATGTGACCTTGGTCAGAGTTCTTAAGTAAGACTTGTAGTTTATCTGTAAAATGGGTATATATTCCTAGCAAGATTATTGTGAGAATAATAAAAAATGTATATAAATCATTTATTGTAGTCAGTACATCATAGGTGCTTAAATGGTAGCTACTCCTATTTTTGTCACCTTTATTTATTTTATTTATTTTTTGAGTTGGAGTCTCACTCTGTCACCCAGACTGGAGTGCAGCGGCACGCTCCTGGCCACTGCAGCCTCAACCTGCTGGGCTCCGGCGATCCTTCTGCCTCAGCCTTCCAGGTAGCTGGAATTACAGGCGCGCGCTACCATGCCTGGGTAATTTTTGATTTATTGTAGAGATGAGATCTGGCCAAGTTGCCCAGGCGGATCTCGAACCCACAGGCTCAGGCAACCCACTCACCTCAGCCTCCCAAAGCGCTGGGATTACAGGCTGAGCCACCAAGCCTGGCTTATCACCTTTATGCTATAAACTTTTTGGTAATAACTTACTACCTTTCTAACCTGGGAAATGTGGTCTCTTCAAGCTTAAATTCTGTTTGATTTGGGAGGCCAAGGCGAGTGGGATTGCTTGAGTCCGCATGTTCGAGACCCACCCGGGCAACTTGGCGAGACCTTGTCTCTACAATAAATAAAAAATGAACCAGGCGTGGTAGAGCGCGCCTGTAGTTCCAGCTACTTGGAAGGCTGAGGTGGGAGGATTGCCGGAGCCCAGCAGGAGTGTGCCACTGCATTCCAGCCTGGGCAACAGAGTGAGAATACCAACTCAAAAAAAAAAAAAAAAAGAATTCTGTTTGAATTGGTTAATTTTTAGAGAAAATGATGCTTCTGTGGATAATTTAGTTATACTTAATATACGAAGTAGGCTTTAGAGTCTATTTCAGATATTTTTAAAGTCAATCAGTTAATTTAAAAACTATTTATTGAGCTGTTGTGACTAAAGTAAGAGTCTGAGGCTGGACATAGTGGCTCATGCCTCTAGTCCCAGCACTTTGGGAGACCAAGGCAGGAGCACGCTGAAAGCCAGGAGTTCAAGGCCAGCGTGGACAACATAGTGAGACCCTGTCTCTGCAGAAATACAAAAGTTAGCCAGGCATGGTGATGTGTACCTATAGTCCTAGCTACTCAGAAGGCTGAGGCAGGAGGATTACTTGAGCCCAGGAGTTTGAGGGTACAATGAGCTAAGAATACCCCATTGTTCTCCATTCTGGGTGACAGAGCAAGACCTTGTCTCTAAAACAAATGAAAACCCAAAAGATGAAAATCTTAGTATAAAATTATGAAAAGTTTAGGGTAGTATCATTGGGTATAGAGATAAAGGACATATTGAAGACTTTTTGGTCAAAGGATTAACGTGACTTAACTTGGTAATTGGCAGTTTATAGGAAATGATGAAGTTGAATGCCAGGTCACAAACTGAATATTTCTGTTAAAGTTAAGAAGTTAGGAGGAGGAGTTTGATTGAGTGAAGGTGATAGGTTCACATGGGAACATACTTAATTTGAAGTGATAATAACACAGTGAAATCTATTAT
Source organism: Cephalopachus bancanus (assembly GCA_027257055.1). Classification (NCBI taxonomy): domain Eukaryota; kingdom Metazoa; phylum Chordata; class Mammalia; order Primates; family Tarsiidae; genus Cephalopachus; species Cephalopachus bancanus. The sequence goes on along the minus strand of JAPVLO010000377.1, from coordinate 2,875,487 downwards.
TTTTTAGGATATGAATAGGATGCTTTTAACGTGATAAGTGCTAAGGCAGAGATTTGATTGGTACTTGCTTGATTAAGCAATTCTGGAAAATCTTTAATTTACAGTATTGGATGTCAAATAAATAAAGTATTATTATTTTCAAATTAAATGCTTTTCTTTTTTAGACCCTGTTACGGCATGGTGCAAATCCAGATCTGAGAGATGAAGATGGGAAAACTCCATTAGACAAAGCTCGAGAAAGGGGCCATAGTGAAGTAGTAGCTATTCTTCAGTCTCCAGGTGAGTGGTAAATTATTTCCTTTTAAACCATCTGTTGTTACTTTTCAGCTTCATTTCCATAGAAGTAGCTTTTTGTAGAAACATTAACATATAAATCATTCTACAAGGTCAAATAATTATACATATATATATAATTCTTATATATATATATATTCTTATATTTGATAAACTTTGAACAACTTACTCTTCAGTGTTCTTTGAGGCTGACTACCTGATTCCAGAATGACCAAAATCTAAAGTTCAAGGGATATGGGAATGTCAGATAAAGAATAATTGGGTATCATGTAGGTGAAGTAATTTGATCAGATTTTTGAGTTTTCACAGGGTTAATGAATGCAGTGTCTCTGAGATAATTTTTGGAATCGAGTTATCCAAAATTATCTCATTAATTTGGTTACTGAGTTCATTAAAGATACTAATGTTCTTTAGCATTCTTATAAACACTGTTGATACGATGCCATAATTTCAGCTTATTTACTGTTAGAAATAATTGTAGTTTGAAGTTGAGTATATCTTAAGGGTTTTTTCCTTGAAAGAAAAAGTTTCCAAAAAAGTATTTCTTTGAATACTACTGTCTGCAGGTGATTGGATGTGTCCAGTTAATAAAGGAGATGATAAGAAAAAGAAAGATACAAACAAAGATGAAGAAGAATGTAATGAGCCCAAAGGAGATCCAGAAATGGCACCCATATACTTGAAAAGGTTATTGCCAGTATTTGCACAAACATTTCAGCAAACTATGCTGCCTTCAATAAGGTAGTTATTCATACTGTTTGTCTGTATTAGTTAAATTATACTGATTATATGTTTTATCTCTCTTTTCCAGAAGGAATTGAGATTTATCTTAATGTGAAAAAGATATAGTAAGAATAAAAATTAGATTGGAGGTAGGGAAGTCATATCTTTTCTTCTGATTATCTGATTTAAGAGAAGGAGTTTAGAAAATCAATAGGACGAAATTGTTAACGTATTTTTGGTAACATTCTTTATATTAATGCTCTAGAGAAATTTTGATAGCAGACTCTTATTGAACTTTATGAAGACCTGTTGGTAGGGTAATTGTGAGATGGCCACTGGAGGAATTACACAGGCAAATTAGACTTGACTCTTCCCTGCTGTACTACCTCTTGCAGGCTAGTGAGGATATAAGTAACAATGCAGAGTGGTGATAGACTAGACATATTCACAGTTCTTTGGGAATGTGGATGATTTAACAATTAGGTGGGCTGGGCATATTGGAGAAAAATTTATATAGAGATAAGATTTAAATTGTGGTTTAAAGAATACTTAGGTAGACAGATTTGGAAGCATGGATGAGGAATAGTATGTGCAAATAGGTGGAGATATGAATCAATCCATCTGCAAGTTCTGTTGGCTCTACTTCTACAGTGTATCCAGATGCAATGTGTCTGTCCGTCTTTTGCCAATACTCTGGTCCAAGCAATCCGAGGCTATAGTTGACTTCTGCAGTATCCTTTTAACCTAGTCATTCTGTTATTTTTCTTTCTACCTCTCTAATATGTTGGTATAGATTTCGCTGAATTATAATTATTTTTAGAGGTAGAGTCTCATGTTTCCCATGCTAGTCCTGAACTCCTGGCTCAAGCAATCCTTCTGTCTCAGCCTCCTGAGTACTGGGACTACAAGCATGTACCACTGTGCCCAAGAATTATATTTTTAAGTCATAATTATAATGTCACTTTTCATTTTGAATCCTTCATTGCTTGTAATTGGCCTTAACTAAAACTCAACTCCTTAACCCTCATGCTAGAAAGGTCTTACATAATCTCACCCTGCTCTATGACTTCATTTAATACTATCTAACACCTGGCCCATTACACTTGCATTGTGGTAGCCTTCTTTTTATTTGTGGAATGCTCCCTCCAAGTATGCCCCTAATGTAGGGCTTTTGCACATTTTCTTCCGTCTGCTTGAAACTTTCTGTCCTCAGATCTTGTGATTGCATGGTGGTTTGAGATCATTCAGATCTCAGTTCAAATGTTACATCTGCTGAAGTTTGTCCACCTAATTTGCATTTAACCCCTAGGACACCTATTACATCAACTGTGTTGTGCTACTTTTATACAGCTTACACTGAGATACTGTTCTTTTTTTGGTTTTGTTTTTTATTACCTATGTCTCTCCTAATGTAATCATCATGAGAGCTGGCCTTATGTACTGCTATATTCCTAGAAAAACAAGGAGGTATAGAATAGGCCTGAAACTTATGTCTCAGTAGATATTTACTGAATGAGTGTGTTTTGTTATCAAATGCAAGTGTTTTTTTTTTTGAGTCAGAGTTTCACTCTGTCACCCAAGCTGGAGTGCAGTGGCACGCTGCTCACAGCCACCGCAACCTCGACCTGCTGGTCTCAGGCGATCCTTCCGCTTCAGCTTTCAGGTAGCTGGCACCACAGACATGCACCACCACACCCGGATAATTTTTTGATTTATTGTAGAGCCGAGGTCTTGCTATGTTGCTCAGGCTGGTCTCGAACCCCTGAGCTCAGGCAGTCCTCTCGCCTCTGCCTCCCACAGTGCTGACATTACAGGCTTGAGCTACTGTGGCCGGCTACTTACAAGTATTTTGATATTAATATAGTTATAGGATATTTTTGGAAAGTTCAGTGAATAATCTTAAGAAGGTTGACATGCGTTTTATGACCTATGAAGGCCTTTGTAGGTGTTGATGAGTATACTCTTTATCTCACGGTTAAAGAAGATTTATTAAAGATGTGTAAGGAAGTTTGACACAGTCATATTTCTGATTTATAAGAATCACTTTAGCAGTCTGGTGGAGAGAAGGACTAAAGGAAGGGGAGAATAGAAACAGACTACTTAGGGGTTTCATAGCAGTAGGAACTTCAGATTGTAGCAGAAGGACTAGATTGGTTGGAACACATTCAAGAGGTTGAATGATAGATTGTATAGTGATTGGTGACTTATTAGATGTGAAGGTTGAATGAGGAAAACCTGAAGGATGACTACCAGGTTTTTTACTGAATGGTTGGGAATTTGATTTTGATTCAAGTGCCTCAAATACCAGTGTTATGAGTTAGTGTTAAAATGGGAGCTGTCTGCTTTAAATAGGAGAACAGTAGCAGCAAAATAATTTACTGTGAATGTTTGATAGCTTGGTTTTTAATTCTTCTCCAAATAGCTGTAGTGGTGTAGGGTGTCATCTTTACCCTCCCTTTAAAAAATTTTTTTAAGCTGGGCTCAGTGGCTCAGCCTGTAATCCCGCGCTTTGGGAGGCTGAGGTGAGTGGATTGCCTGAGCCCATGGGTTCGAGAGCTGCCTGGGAAAGTTGGCGAGACCTCATCTCTACAATAAATCAAAAAATTAGCTGGGCGTGGTAGCGCGCGCCTGTAGTTTCAGCTACTTGGAAGGCTGAGGCGGAAGGATGACTGGAGCCCAGCAGGTCGAGGCTGCGGTGGCCGGCAGCGCTCATTGCACTCCAGTCTGGGCAACAGAGTGAGACTCCAACTCAAAAAAAAAAAATTTTTTTTTAAATAAAAGACTTGAATCATCTTAAGAAATAATCATGTTTGGCTGGGCTTGGTGGCTCAGCCTATATTCCCAGCACTTTGGAAGGTTGAGGCGAGTGGATTGCCTTGAGCCCACAGGTTTAAGACCAGTCCAGGCAACTTGGCAAGACCTCGTCACTATAGTAAGTCAAAAATTAGCTGGACGTGGTAGTGCACACCTGTCGTTCTGGCTACTTGGAAGGCTGAGGCGGAAGGATTGCTGGAGCCCAGCAGGTTGCCCCTGGGATGCTGGGGTAGCCATGAGCATGCCACTGCACTCCAGCCTGGACGACGAAGTGAGACTCCAACTCAAAAGAAAAAAAAGAAACATGTTTCATTTTGAATAAGATAATTTGGTCTGAAAATTTCAGAGGACTAGCTCTCATGTCAATAAAAAAGTCTTAAGATGTATTTGGAGTTAGAACTGCTTCATGGGAAGGCCATCAGAAAATTACCAAGTAAGCCACCATATAGTAGAGTTCCCTTATTGGATGGCTGTTTTCTGTCATCTTTTTAAATGTTGGGAGATTTTAGTTTTTGCTTATGTGATGCTAAATTCTCCCAGGTAATAATTAGTGGACACATTTAATTGTGGCTAAAAAACAGCATGTGTCTTAGTTAAGAATTCAGATTCTGGAATCAGCTAAAAGTGGATCCAAATACTAGCACTGCCACTTTATAGAGAGGTGACTTTAGGCAAGATGCTTAACTTCTTGCTTTCATTTGGTTCATCTGCAGGATGAGGATAACTATATTTAACTCTCTTGAGGGGTGAGAATAAAAACTAAATATGTATTAAGTATTTAGCATAGTGATCTATTAAACATATTTGAAAAATATTTTTTGAAATTATTTAGCACTATTAACCCTTTGCACTTGGGGATGTCTCATGGATCACCTACCAGCAACATTACTGCATTTTTTAATGAAAAAGTGAACAGTGAATCACTTCACATTAAAGAGTGGAAACCAATTTTTTTTTGGTGTGTGTTGTTGTCTTACTCTGTTGCCCAGACTGGAGTGCAGTGGCACACTCACAGCCACTGCAACTTCAACCTGCTGTGCTCAGGTGATCCTTCTGCTTCAGCTTTCTAAGTAGCTGGAACCACAGGCGTATGCCACCACACCCAACTAATTTTTTTGATTTATTGTACATATGAGGTGTCGCCAAGTTGCCCAAGCTGGTCTTGAGCTCCTGGGCTCCTACAGTCCTTCCACCTACACTTCCAAAGTGCTGGGATTACAGGCATGAGCCACTGCGCCCAGCCCAGAACCAATTATTTTACTGTAATGATATTTGGTTTATAATGGAATTTTGGACATTGAGGAACTTATTTATGACCAAAAAAATCAAAATTTTATATTATTCATTTTTTTATTTTTTAGAAAGCAGGATTTATTGACAGGACAGCAAAGCTCCCACAATGGGAGGGTACCTGAGGGAGTTGCCCCATATTTTTTTAAACATGGTTAGCATGTTAACAGTTAACAACATGCATTGCAGATTCATTGATACATGTTGTTCAACAGTAATTAGTTTGACACCTTCCCCCTGGTGTTTCTGTATTCAAGCAGACGATGCAGTCTCATTTTCTTCCTCCCACATTACTAGTATGTAATTTATTGTCTAATCTGTCATTGAAGGCAATGTGAAAGGATGCACTCATGATTTCTGAAAACCACTTCTCAACTGATCGATTAAAAGTTTGACAAATTTCAAATGGGACGTGGGTTTTTCATTGCTTTTGAATGGAAAGACTCAAGGAAACATACTTTTTTGAAAGTTTTATGCTTGCATAAATTTGTCCTATATAATCACCAGCAGTCTCTTTATGACCCTCAGAGGGGCCATCCAAGTGCAAAGGGTTAAAAATAGCAGGGGGGCATGTGTTTATAGTGCCAGCTGCTTAGAAAGCTGTGTGGGGAGGGTCGATGAACCCAGGAGTTTTAAGACCAGCCTGGGCAACATAGTGAGAACCTGTCTCAGATAAAACAAAACAAGGAGGGATATTACAACCTAAGTTTTTTGCCAGTTTAGTTTTAAATTTTATCAGAACATAACTCTTATTCAGATGAATAAAGGAGTGTCTATATGTACTGATGTTAACTATTATCTATATTGCCTATACAGTATCTGTTCAGAAAATAAAGGGTAGACAACAGATAGTGAAGGCTTCAAAACAGGTTAGCAGTATTAATGGTGGTGTAGTTTGTAGAAACTTGATTATTCTCTCTAAGATATTAGACTGGGGTCTTCTCCACTTATAGAAGAAAGTGGCGTAGAATTTTGAAGAAATCTGGTAAGTAATTGTCTTAGGAGTTAGCGTAAATAACTGAATAAAGATTGAGTCCACTTTTTAGTAAACCAAAGATCCTTTGGTTTAGGATCCTTTTAAAAGAAAAAAAAAATACTAGCAATTTGATTGAGAAAAAAAAGTAGACATGGTTGGATAAAGTGGGAAGTTGTTCTTGGGTGAGAATATTAAATAATCTAAAGATATAAATTCTCCCAAAATTAATTTATAGGTTATGCAGTTCTAAAGAAAATAACTACAGAATTTGTTTTAGAACTTGACAGATCCCAAAGTTCATCTGGAAGAATAAATAGGTGAGATTATTAAAAATCTGAAAAGCTAGTGTAAACCGTTAGTAATGAAATCTTTATGATAACCAGCAGAAAAGTGTGTAAATCAGTAGAATTGAATAGTCCCCCAGATAGCGTCCACTGTATGTTAAGGATTGGATGTGTTGTAATGGAGGTTTCTCAAATAATTCAGGGAAGGAAGGGTTATTTATTAAATGGTACTGGGATATCGACTTTGTGGTTTGATATTTAAAAATCAACTTAGTCCTTTACCTTTTATTCTAAATCGAAACATTCTAGAAAATTTTAAATAAATGTTAAAAAATAAAAATCTAAAACAAAAAGAAAATATACCTGAAAGTTTATCAGACCTTGATAGGAAGAATGACTTTGAAAACTTGTTTGTTTTAGTAAATCTATTGTTTTACATTTATTTTATGTAAAAAACATTAAACTGCATATCAGAAACAATATTACTTATAACCACAGAAGTCCCAGAATATAAATTCTCAACTTTTTAAATAGTAATATGCCAGTATATTGGTATTTATTGGCAAATGTGATAGGGTATACTATTTTTATAATACAGAGAGTGTATCAAAATTGATGGTAAAAATTTCAGAGCTTATTTAAATAAATTAGCCAGTGACATTAAGGTACAGTATTCAAGAGGAAATAGCAGAAAACTAACATGGAAGAATTTGTTTTATTATAACCAAAAAATTTTTTTTTTATTTGGAGTCTCACTCTGTCGCCCAGACTGGAGTGCAGTGGCTGCTTCTGGCCACCGCGCCTCTACCTGCTGGGCTCCGGCGATCCTTCTGCCTCAACCTTCCAAGTAGCCAGAATTACAGGCATGCACTACCACGCCTGGCTGATTTTTTGATTTACTGTAGAGATGAGGTCTCACTGCCCAGGCGGGTCTCGAACCCGCGGGCTCAGGCAATCCACTCACCTTAGCCTCCCAAAGACGCGGGATTACAGGCTGAGCCACCGAACCCGGCCAAAATATTTTTAAAATAAATAAAATTTGATGTCATTTTCACCCATTAGACATTTAAGAATTTTTTAAAAAAAGAACCTTAAAAGAGTAAAAAAGAGGACATTGTAGCCTGTTGCAGTGACTCATACCTATAATCCCAGCACTTTAGGAGACCCAGGCGAGAGGATCACCTGAGCAGACCAACCTGGACAACTTGGCAAGACCTCATCTCTACTGTAAATCAAAAAATTAGTCAGGCATGGTGGCAGCACCTGTAGTTCCAGCTGCTTGGAAGGCTGAGGCTGAAGGATTGCAGTAGCTATGTGCGCGCTTCTGCACTCCAGCCTGGGCAACAGAGTGAGACTCCGACTCAAAATAAAGAAAAAAGATAATGTAGATACTCATGTTTAGTGATAATTGAAACTTACAGCCTTTTAAAAATCAGTTTGCCAGTATAGATGTGATACTCAAATATACATTCAATACATATAAAAGTGTTTAGGTTCTTATATTCAGTAATTCCTCTGTATTGAAAAAACCTTACCTTTTCCACAAAATAGTGCTGTTATTCAGTCTGGACTGCAGTGGCACACCATGGTCACCTGCAGCCTCAGCCTGCTGGGCTCAGGCGATCCTTCTGCCTTAGCCTTCCAAGTAGCTGGAACTACAGGCATGTGCCATCACTCCTGGCTAATTTTTTGGTTTATTGTAGAGATGAGGTTTTGCCAGGTTGCCAACTCTGGTCTTGAACCCCTGGGCTCAGGCAGTCCTCTCCCCAAGTGTTGGGATTACAGACATGAGCCATTGTGCCCGGCAATAGTGCTATTTTTAATAAAAAAGCCAGTAAGTTAATTGTCCACAATTTGCTTTATATATTAGTGTTAAACTAGAAAATTTAATATTATGACTATTATATTTTATATACTGATTAAGAATTGAGTTTGAGGCCAAGTGCAGTAGCTTACATCTGTAATCCTTGTGCTTTGGATAAAATAGTGAGACTGACTCTACCAAAAAAACTAGCCAAGCCTGGTGACTGGCACCTAGCTACTTAGGAAACTGAGGCAGGAGGATCGCTCAAGCCAAGGGGGTTGAGGCTGTGGTGAGCTATTGATTACACCACTGTACTCTAGCCTGAACAACAGAATGAGCCCATGTTTCTTATTTAAAAAAAAAAAATTAGTTTGAATTCAGGCTCCATAAGGTATTGGCTCTGTGACCTTATTAGACTGACTGTGTGTGTGTGTGTGTGTGTGTGTGTGTGTGTGTGTGTAGTAACTTCACCTGTGAATCTGAGATAATAAACCCACCCTCAGAGGGTTTAATGAGTTGTAATATTTTTAAAGTACATAAAAGAGTTCCTGGCTCATAATGGCTCAATATATAGTGGAGATATACAAACAGACAAATAACATATAAACATTCTTATGCTGATGTTAATTGAAATAAATTACCATATAAGATGATTATATATAATACTGATTTTTACAATTTAATGTAAATAATCATTAATAAAAACTGAAGGAACCAATCCTGTTAGGGCAGTTTACCCTCTATCCACCTACTGTTTCCTACAATGTGCTTCAGTTTGTAATAAAACACATTGCTTCGTTAAAGAATATATAACGTTATAAATTTAGCTAGAGAAAGTCATGGAATTCATACAGACTCCATGCTGTAGAAGAATAGCTGTATCAGTTGCCTTTCTAGGATGTCAAATGTGTGTGGATGTGTTTTTTATTTATTTTTATTTATTTTTATTTATTTTGAGTGGAGTCTCACTCTGTCGCCCAGACTGGAGTGCAGTGGCTGCTCCTGGCCACCGCAGCCTCGACCTGCTGGGCTCTGGCGATCCTTCCGCCTCAGCCTTCCAAGTAGCTGGAACTACAGGCGCGCGCTACCACACCCGGCTGATTTTTTTATTTATTGTAGAGATGAGGTCTCGCCAAGTTGCCCAGGCGGGTCTCGAACCCGTGGGCTCAGGCAGTCCACTCACCTCAGCCTCCCAAAGGTGCAGAATTACAGGCTGAGCCGCTGAGCCCAGCTGTGTTTTTTATTTTAAAAGAACATGTTACTTGTTATAGTATTGAGGTTAGTTTGTGTGATATTTTTGAGTTGTCACCTGTGATTTGACCAAAGTAATGGCAAATAGAGGGAAAAGGAGGCATGCCAGCTTGTTAGCAGTGAGAATATTTTGGGGCATGGAATTATTTGGATCTCTTCTTTTCATTTATATAAGGATATAGTTATAGTGAACATGGATTTTAAATTTGACAAAGGACAAAATACTATAATTTAAATTGTGTTTCATATAAACTGCCAGTTTTTTTAAGTTCTTGAAGCTTTGTATTTTGGGTTATAGGAAATTTTAGGTTAGTTAAAATTTATACCATTTATTTTCTTACTGATTTAATTGTCTTTTACTTGATGTTCTAAAATTATCGTGATATGTTAGCATTCATACTGGCTAAGAATAAACTGAAATAGCACATGTAAGAAAATTATAAAAAATCAGTTTTGATGAATTCAATATATTAATAGAAAATAAATGAAGGTACCTCAAAATATAGTATAAGCAGTAGTGCTGGTATTGAATCTCAATTTTTTTGTATTTTATTAAGTGTACTGCTTTTAGCAGAGTGTATAATATTAATACTTAACATTGGATACTTAAGTGTTCATTAATGCATGCATTTTCGTTTATTTTAGCTTCTTAATTTGGATTCATAAAATTCTTTTTTTTTTACTTTTCAAGGAAAGCAAGTCTTGCTCTAATTCGAAAAATGATTCATTTTTGCTCTGAAGCACTGTTGAAAGAAGTTTGTGATTCTGATGTTGGTCATAATTTGCCTACAGTACTAGTGGAAATCACTGCAACTGTCCTTGATCAAGAGGTCAGTTTCTTTTTTGAAACTCTTGTAGCCTTAATTCTTTTTAGATAGTAATCAGTAAAATTAAAGTTTGGTTCTAATTTCAGTAAATCATTTTGTCTGTCCACATTACTGCATTTGTTTACTTCTTACAACTAAAATAATTGTTTTTCCTTAATTGCCTTGCTATCATGTACTCTCTTTTTTTTTTCCAGGATGATGATGATGGCCACTTGCTGGCTTTGCAGATCATAAGGGACTTAGTAGATAAAGGTGGTGATATTTTTTTGGATCAGCTAGCTAGGCTTGGTGTAATTAGCAAAGTGTCAACTTTGGCAGGTCCTTCCTCTGATGATGAGAATGAAGAGGAATCAAAACCAGAAAAAGTGAGTGTTCATAATTGTAGAGGGATTAGGAATAGAGTTTCTTTTGAGGAAATCTAGTTTCTGTTTATGATGGTTTGTTTTTTGTGTGTGTGTGTTTTTTTTTTGTTGTTGGGCGTCCCTGGGTGTGCTCGAATATGATGGGTTTTGACAAAATAATAGCAATATGAGATGATACTGTGTATTTTTTAATTGGTCAGTTTTCTTTTAAGAAATTGTATTGATACAGATTTAAACATACAGAGAAGTTGCAAATATAGTTAATATCAGAATATCCTCTATTCAGTTTTGCTAGTTATTAACATTTTACCCCATTTGCTTTATTGTTTTCCCAAATATGTGTGTATCTATGTACATATAAAAAATATTATTTGAGAATAAGCTAGATACTGAGTGCCTCTTTTTAGGCCTAAATACTTCACCAAATCCCAGGCCATTCTCTTACATAGTATTAGTATAACTATCAACATTTGTACTGAGCAGAAAAAATTTTTTTTTTTTGAGTCGGAGTCTCACTCTGTCGCCCATACTGGAGTGCAGTGGCTGCTCCCGGCCACCGCAGCCTGGACCTGCTGGGCTCCGGTGATCCTTCCACCTCAACCTTCCAAGTAGCTGGAACTACAGGCGTGCGCTACCATGCCCGGCTAATTTTTGATTTATTGTAGAGATGAGGTCTTGCCAAGTTGCCCAGGCAGGTCTCAAACCCGCGGGCTCAGGCAATCCACTCACCTCATCCTCCCAAAGGCACGGGATTACAGGCTGAGCCACCGAGCCCGGCTTGAGCAGAAAATTTAATATTTACTATCTAATCCAGAGACTACATTCAAAATTGTCTTTGTCCTTAAGGTCCTTCATAGCAGTGTTTTGTTTTGTTTTTCCTGGTCCAGAATCTATTCTAGGGGTACACATGACATGAATTATCATATTACTGAGAATCTACAACAGTTTATCAGCCTTTTTCTTTCATAGTTTTGTGGAGGACAGACCAGTTAATTTGGACAAAGAGCCTCACTTTGCATTGGCTCATGTTTCTTTGTGATTAGATTCAGGTTATGCTTTTTTCCTTTTCTTTTTTTTTTTTGAGAGCAGGGTTTATTGAGAGGACATATTGAGAGGACATAAAAACTCCCACAGTGGGAGAGGACCCGAAAGGGTTGCACAGGTTACACATTTTTGCAGGAATTATGTAGCCATGATGTTGTGTTCTGCTCAGTGTGTAATGTTCCTTTACAAAGCCACCTGTTGTCTGTTTGCCTGTTGCTCATGATGTTAACTTGGGTCACTTGGTTAAGTTTGTCTCTGTCAGGTTTCTCTAATGTAAAGATAATGTTTTTCCTTTTGTAATTAATTCATTAGGGCTGGGCATGGTGTCTCACACCTGTAAACCCAGCACTTTAGGAGGCCAAGGCAAGAAGATTGCTTGAGTCCAGGAGCTTGGGACCAGTCTAGGCAACATAACAAGTTCCTGACTCTACAAAAAAAAAAAATTAGCCAGGTGTGGCACGCATGTTTAGTTCGAGCTACTCTAGTGGTTGGTGCAGGGGTATTCCTTGATCCCAGGAGTTGGAGGCTACAGTGAACTATAATTGTGTTACTGGACTCCACCGTGGGCAACAGAGTGAAACCCTGAATCAAAAAAAACAACAAAAAAAAATAATTTGCAGGGAGATAATTTGAGACAATGTAAATATGCTATTTCTCATTAAACTTTAGTATTCACTGGTAACTCTTGCCTTAGATTGAAAATGTAAAATAGGCCGGACACGGTGGCTCAAGCCTATAATCCCAGAACTTTGGGAGGCAGAGGCACAAGAATCGCCCGAGCTCAGGGTTTCGAGACTAGCCTAAGCAACATGGGAAGACCTCATCTCTACAATAAATCAAAAAATTAGCTGGACGTGGTGGCACATGCCTGTGGTTCCAGCTACTTGGAAGGTTGAGGTGGACGGATTGCCTGAGCCCAGCAGATCGAGGCTGCTATGACTATAAGCATGCCACTGCACTCTAGCCTCGGTGACAGAGTGAGACTACAACTCAAAAAAAAAAAGTATGTGTATATATGGCTTATCCAGCGCTATTGATTTTCATGATTTCCAGCAAGATTTATTCCTAAGATTTAGTGAGTGCTTACTATATATTAATGGCAGAATAGTAAGCATATTTTTGAAAAAATGATAAGGTATTAGTTGTAATTATAGAATCCTGAGGGACTTGAAAGGGTGAGTGTTTGCTTGTTTCCTAACTCTGGTTAATCATTAGAATTATTGGAGGATTTAAGGGAAAAAAGAAACAAAAAGTATTAGATGAGTTCATTATCTGAGATTCTTTCACTCAAGAAATAGAGTTCAACAATCCCAACCAAGATCCTGTGTGTGGTTTTTTTTGTTTTGTTTTGTTTTTTTGCAGACATTAACAAGCAGATTCTAACATTTGTAAATAAATCCAAAAGCTTAAGAATGATCCCAGCAACCTTGAGAAGGGACAAAGTTGAAGGATGTACATCAGATTTCAAGTCTTTCATAAATTCAGTATGTGGCAATAGTGTAAAGATAGATTAATGACCCACATATATATGGTCAAATGATTTTCAACAAAACTGCTAAAACAATTCAATCAGGAAAGGATGATCTCTTTGAAAATGAGCGAATTGATAGCATATACCAAAAAATTCAACCTTGACACTTAACGTATATACCGTATACCCAAATTAGCAAAATGAATCATAGGCTGAAATATACAAACTAAAACTGTGAACCTTCTATAGGGGAACAGGACATCTTAGTGACATTGAGTTTGGCAAAAATTTCTTTTTATTTATTTATTTATTTATTTTTTGAGTTGAAGTCTCACTCTGTCGCCCAGACTGGAGTGCAGTGGCCGCTCCCGGCCACCGCAGCCTCAACCTGCTGGGCTCCGGCGATCCTTCCGCCTCAGCCTTCCGAGTAGCCGGAATTACAGGCATGTGCTCCACGCCCAGCTGATTTTTTGATTTATTGTAGAGATGAGGTCTTGCTGCCCAGGCGGGTCTCGAACCCACGGGTTCAGGCAATCCACTCACCTCAGCCTCCCAAAGGCGCGGGATTACAGACTGAGCCACCGAGCCCGGCGGCAAAAATTTCTTTAATGGGACTTTGAAAATTTTACTATAAAAGAACAAAAAATAAGTTGTACTTTATTAAAATTGTAGACTTTTGCTTTTCAAAATGCTTTGTTAATATGAAAAGGAAAGCTAGGTGCATCTCTCAGATTTTATCTGAAAATATCTTTATTTGGCCTTCATTTTTTGTGGATATTTTCAGTGCCTACAGGACTGTTGGTGGATTTTTCTAGCACTTTAAAGATGTTTCATTGTTGCCCGACTTACATAGTTTTTGATGAGAAGTTGTTTTCTTTGTATATAATGTATCTTTTCCTCCGCTGACTGTTTTTAAGGTTTTATCACTGGTTTTTGGCACTTTGGCTTTGATATGCCTTGATGTGTCGTGAAGTGGGTGTGTGCGCACTTGTACTTGTGCCACTCGGTTTTTTAAAATTTTCTTTTGATTTGTGAGCTTTAGAGTACTGGTCACATTTGAAAATTTTCTAGATTCAAATATTTTGCTTCCTTCCTTTTTTCCTGGAGTCTCAAATTACACACCTTAGACTGCTTCATATTGTTTCATAGGTCACTGAAACAAGTTTTTTCCCCTGGTCTTTTTTTTTTTTTCCCCTCAAGCCAGAGTGGTTCTGTGGCTTTGTGTTCAGGTTTTCTGCGCTTTTCTGGTACTGATCACCTAGTAAAAATTTTCATTTTGTGTTTTGTACTTTTCATCTTTTTGTTCTAGTTTTCATTATGCTGTTTTCATGTAAATACTTGAATATAGTTTTAATACTTATTTGAATATCCTTGTCTCGTAGTTCTGCCACCTCTTATTTCTGGGTTTATTTCTGTTGATGGACTTTTCTCTTGGTTATGGATTATATTCTCCTGCTTCTTTGTCTAGTACTTTTTTATTGGATACTGGACATTGTAAATGTTACGATGTTGAGTGGATTTTGTGGTCTTTCTCAAAGAATGTTGGGCTTCATTCCAGCAAGCCATTATTTTCAGTGAAAACTAAATTTCTTTCAGGCCTGTTTTTAAGCCTTACTAGAGTTAACTCTAGAATAGGTTTTACTCTAAGAAGTTCACCTCTCTAATCCCTAATATGTGATTCCTCAGAGATCTTCAGTGAATACCCTGGGTGATCCATGAGGGTGTTCCCCTCTGGCTGTTTGGAATGCAAATGTCTGGCCACCTTGTATGTTCCCTTACAACTTTTCAGTCGGTCTTTGTCTAAACTTATGGAGTATACCCCTATATATGGGTGTTCTAGTATTTAGTGGAAACCACTTTGCAGACTTCTGAAGGTCTTTTTTTGTTTGCTTCTCTAATCCTGAACTCAGCCTCCACTTATTCCAGTTGCCTTAGACTCCTCCCAGCTCTAATTTTCATTTCCTCAGCTCATACAGCTGGATTGTGTTAGTGTTCCCTCTCCACATTGTCTCTGGGTCTAAGAGGCTCACTTTTTTTCCCCTTCATTTTCCTGGGTACACAGTCTTCCACTGACAGTAGTTCAGTGCTTAAAAACACTTTTTTCATATATCTTTCATATTTCAGTTGTTTACAATGGATGTGTCTAGAGAAATGAGTAATTCTTATTTTTATGTGAATATTCTTAGTCTTTAAATATGTTTTTAAAAAGTTTTAGGATTGTAGGCTAAGCCACAAAACGTTTACAGGTTTTTTTTTTTGTTTTGTTTTGTTTTTTGAGTTGGAGTCTTACTTTGTCACTCAGACTGGAGTGCAGTGGCTGCTCCCGGCCACCGCAGACCTGCTGGCCTCCGGCGATCCTTCCACCTCAGCCTTCTGAGTAGCCGGAATTACAGGCATGCGCTACCACGCCCGGCTAATTTTTTGATTTATTGTAGAGATTAGGTCTCACTGCCCAGGCGGGTCTCGAACCCGCGGTCTCAGGCAATCCACTCACCTCAGCCTCCCAAAGGCGTGGGATTACAGGCTGAGCCACCTAGCCCAGCTTACAGTTTTTTTTTCTTTTTTTTTAACATGCTCTAACTAAAATATTTGTATGATCATGGAAATGAGCCTGCATATTTGATTCACTTGACTAAGGGAAGGGCCTCGGAATTTATTTTTTTCTTTTTTTAATATTTTATTTTAAAGATGTATGGTACAATTCAGGATTAGGTATACAAGTGGACATGGTATAGGTAAAGTTTGGACCTCCCTTTGGTCCCCACTTTGCCTGGTTTGATATCAGGTACTCTTATTGATGTTGTGTCCCTTCATTGTGTACCGCATTTTTTTTTTTCCAGTCCAGATGGGCAGCATGGTCGGTTCCATGTTTTTGCTATTGTAAATAGAGCTGCAACAGATACACGTCAGCAGCTATCTTTTTTGTAGAATGATTTGAGTTCCTCTGGGTATATTCCCAATAGGGGAATTGCTGGGTTATATATGGAAGGTCAATTTCTAGTTCTTTCAGAAATCGCCACACTGTCTTCCAAAGAGTTTGCACTAGTTTGCGTTCCCACCAGCAGTGTAGAAGCATTCCTTTTTCTCTTTGCCATCATCTGTTGTTTGTTTTATTAATGATGGCCATTCTTACTGGGGTTAGGTGATATCTCAATGTGGTTTTGATTTGCATTTCTCTGATGATTAGTGAGGCTGAGTACTTTTTCTTGTGTCTGTTGGCTACCAGTATGTCTTGTCTATTCATGTCTTTTGCACTCTTTTTAATAGGTCTGTTGGTTTTTTTCCTTTCGGCACGTTTGAGTTCCCTGAAGATCCTGGATGTTAGGCCTTTGTCAGATATACAGTTGGCAAATATTTATTCCCATTCTGTGGGTTGTCTCCCCACTCTCTTGATGGTTTCTTTTGCTTTGCAGAAGCTTTTTGGTTTAATGAGGTCCCACTTGTTTATCTTATCTCACTGATCAGGAATTGGTTGCCTACCCGATTTCTGTAAGGGTATCTACTGTTTTCTAAGATTCTTATAGTTTTAGGTTTTATGTTTAGGTCTTTAATCCATTTAGAGTTTATTTTTGTGTATAGTGTTAGGTAGGCATCCTGTTTCAATCTTCTGCTTGTGGTCAGCCAGTTTTCCCAGCACTATTTACTTAAAAGGTTCTCCTTTCCCCCGTGGTTGTTGGTGGAATTTATTTTTTAAAACCTTCTGGTGGGGCGCAGTGGCTTATCCCTATAATCCTAGCACTTGGGGTGCCTGAGGTGAGAGGATTGCCTGAGCTCATGGGTTTGAGACCAGCCTGGGTAACTTGATGAGACCTCGTCTCTACAATAAATCAAAAAATTAGCTGGGTGTGGTGGTGCGTGCCTGTAGTTCCAGCTCCTTGGAAGGCTGTGACAGAAGTATTGCCTGAGCCCAGCAAGTTGAGACTGCAGTGGCTGTGAGCATGCCACACCCCTCCAGCCTGGGAGACAGAGTGAGACTCCAACTCAAAAATAAATAAATAAAAAATAATAATAAAAACAAAATCTTAGGTGATTGCTTTGCAGCACTAAGTTTGGATATCATTGATCACATCTAAACCTTCACTGTTTTACAAATAGTCAATTAGGCCCAGAGATGTAGTAAGCTTATTAGCTAGTCATATGTAGTGCTCAAATTCATTGATCTTTTCCACTACACCTGGACATGATATAACTTGGGTTATTGTTCGTATGAAGTTTTACAAGCATTTTAGGACTTATTTGTAAGATTTTTATAGGTAACAGTTGATCAGGACATGTATTAAACTGCGACCTGCGGAGTATTAATTTTCAGGGTATTTAAATTATTTGATTCATGGTCATGTTTTTAAAATTCTTAAGAATATTTGAAATAGAAATTACTTTCCATGTTTCATTGGATAATTCTACATATTTAGGAAGATGAACCACAGGAAGATGCTAAAGAATTGCAGCAAGGTAAACCATATCATTGGAGAGACTGGTCAATCATTAGGGGAAGGGACTGCTTATATATTTGGAGTGATGCAGCAGCCTTGGAATTATCTAACGGCAGTAATGGATGGTTCAGATTTATCCTGGATGGAAAACTTGCTACCATGTATTCAAGTGGTAGTCCTGAAGGTGGATCGGATAGTTCAGGTAATATTTTGTTTCAATTAAAATATGTTCCTAGTTTCTACAATTTGTTTTTTGGCTCATGTGTTTGCTACCATAGTAATGAAAATAGCACATCCTTGATGTTCATATGGCCAATTTCTTTAATGTCAATGGAGAAAAATTATACCATGAAAACATTTCATAAATCCAATTTTATGGTAGAGACAAGGAATAGTACTATAAGCTACTTTTTTGGTAAATATCGTCCTCAAATATAGCCACTTTTTTTTTTAACATAAGCTACTTTTAATCTCTCCAGTCTTTTAGATAAAGCTATCTTTTGCTATAAATTGGCAAATTGCATAGGTATATTGCTGTCTTGGGTTACATCTTTTATATCTTTTAGGATTACTTTTATGCCTCAACCTAAATAGACCAAACCAGTGAGAGAATCCCAGATAACAAAGCAGTGCTAATGAAGTTTTAAAAAAATTGATATTCTAGCAGACAGTTTCTGTTTTTTGTTAAAAAAACATTGAATATTTGCAAGGAATAAAATTATAAAACAAGCATTTTTGTTTATATAGAAAGCAGAAGTGAATTTTTAGAGAAGTTACAAAGAGCCCGAGGTCAAGTGAAGCCATCAACTTCAAGTCAACCTATACTCTCAGCACCAGGACCCACTAAACTTACTGTAGGAAATTGGTCACTAACATGTTTGAAAGAAGGAGAGATTGCTATTCATAACTCAGACGGTCAGCAAGCTACAATATTGAAAGAAGATTTACCTGGTTTTGTGTTTGAATCTAATAGAGGAACCAAACATTCATTTACTGCAGAAACTTCTTTGGGTAAGTATATAGATATGTAAGTTTAGCAGATAAGAATAAATGAATATGTTAAATTGCAATAAAGTATGTTTTGTGAAATGTTCTTTTTTTCCTCCCCCAAGGCTCAGAATTTGTAACTGGCTGGACTGGGAAAAGAGGCCGAAAACTGAAATCTAAGTTAGAAAAAACAAAGCAAAAGGTATATTTGTGGAATGTGCTTTTTACCTATCTTTTATACTGACTTGGTAAAGTTTCAGTGGTAGATTATAAGCATTGAAAAAACGGATTCATATAACATAAGCTACTCTAATATGACTTTTTTTAGTTTTCTTTTTTAATATGCTCATTATTTTTCATAATTATGTTTCATATGTTCATCATTTTTCATAATTATGTATAGTTTTTATATATATACTAAATACCAACATTAAAGCAGAATCAAATGGAGGTTAATGAGAATAAAATCTATTATTTATTTATCTATTTATTTTTTCTTTTTGAGAATAAAATTTAAATTTTTTAACTTATTAATATCCTGCAAACTTTAAACTTTGAAATTATTAATGATAGTAATATTTTTAGTGATATAGTGGCATTGAAAATAATTATATTTTGCAATCTGGATTTAATACTTGTGATCTAGCAACTTGTTGGCTCCACCTTTAAAAATCACAATACTAGCTGGGCTTGGTGGCTCAGCCTGTAATCCCGCGCCTTTGGGAGGCTGAGGTGAGTGGATTGCCTGAGCCCGCGGGTTCGAGACCCACCTGGGCAGCGAGACCTCATCTCTACAATAAATCAAAAGAAAAAAAAAAAAAAAATCAGCCGGGCGTGGTAGTGCATGCCTGTAATTCTGGCTACTTGAAGGCTGAGGCGGAAGGATTGCCGGAGCCCAGCAGGTCGAGGCTGCGGTGCCCGGGAGCGGCCACTGCCCTCCAGTCTGGGCAACTGAGTGAGACTCCGACTCAAAACAAAAAAACAAAAATAAAAATCACAATACTAATTTTTCAGTTCTATTCATCAGGTATGCATTGTTCTTTTGAAATATGACCAGTATATTTTCATCTTCATCAGTTGTTCTTGCATTTTTTTCCTTTTTTTAAAAGAGAATTTAGGGAATACAATAAAATCTTTAACTTAGATTCAACATTTTCTGGTGGATAATATGTTTATTTTATTTGTAATGATAATATAGAATAGTTTTCTTTGTTTTGAGTTGGAGTCTCACTCTGTCGCCCAGATCGGAGTGTAGTGGCCGCTCCCGGCCTCGACCTGCTGGGCTCCGGCGATCCTTCCGCCTCAGCCTTCCAGGTAGCCGGAATTACAGGCGCACGCTACCATGCCTGGCTGATTTTTTGATTTATTGTAGAGATGAGGTCTCACCAAGTTGCCCAGGCGGGTCTTGAACCCGCGGGCTCAGGCAATCCACTCACCTTGGCCTCCCAAAGTGCTGGGATTACAGGCTGAGCCACTGAGCCCGGCTGACTTTTATTTATTTATTTTTTTTTGAAATGAGTTTCACTATTTTGTCTAGGCTGGTTTTAGAACTCTTGGACTTAAGACATCCTTACCCCAGCCTCCTGAGTAGCAGGAATTACAGGTGCATGCCACCATGCCTTGCTATAAAGTGATTTTTTTGTTTGTTTGTTTTTGCTTTTTGAGTTGGAGTCTCACTCTGTCGCCCAGAATGGAGTGCAGTGGCCGCTCCTGGCCACCGCAGCCTCGACCTGCTGGGCTCCGGCGATCCTTCCGCCTCAGCCCTCCAAGTAGCCGGAACTACAGGTGCATGGTACCACGCCCGGCTGATTTTTGATTTGTTGTAGAGATGAGGTCTCACCAAGTTGACCAGGTGGGTCTCAAACCCACGGGCTCAGGCATTCTACTTGCCTCGGCCTCCCAAAGTGCTGGGATTATAGGCTGAGCCACTGAGCCCAGCCAATAAAGTGGTTTTTAAATACAGTATGCAAAGATTGATTGTAGGTAGTTGGGATTAGGGGACAATACTTGTGTTTTAAATGGCTTTGAGCATAGAAATTATAATAATGCTTTTTATTTGGAGCAGATTTTTTTATGTTAAAGTCCTTCATTTCTCATTCTGAATGTGGGTTATCCCAAAGGTATTTTCAGATGCCAACTTTAGAGATAACATGCTTTGATTTTTATTTTAAGTGAATATTTATTAATCGCTATAATTTTTTGATTGCTTTTTTAAAAAAAAGTATAAAGGTAGAGAGTTTATGTAACTCAGAATATAGCAAAAGCATTTGAGAAAGAAATGTCTCACTTAATTGAAGATAGTGCTTAAATGCTAAAAGAAATTTGAGTTTAAAAATATGATCAAGCCAGGCTCTGTGGCTCAGCATGTAATCCCACGCTTTGGGAGGCTGAGGTGAGTAGATTGCCTGAGGCCACGGGTTTGAGACCCACCTGGGCAATTTGGCGAGACCTCATCTCATTAAATCAAAAAGTTAGCCAGGCGTGGTAGTGCACGCCTGTAGTTCTAGCTACTTGGAAGGCTGAGGTGGAAGGATCGCGGGAACCCTCAGGTCGAGGCTGCAGTGGCCAGGAGCGTGCCACTGCACTCCAGTCTGGGCAACAGAGTGAGACTCCAACTCAAAAAAAAAAAATATGATCAATTGTTATTCTTTAACTTTTGTTATTCACAGTAGTTACATTCCATAAAGTTGCGATGAATACTGAACTATAGCTTCGAGGGGAAATACTGGGTTATATTTCTTTGGGCCTGTGATAACAATATTTTTGTCAACTTGTTTTATTTGTGCCTTTGTTTAAAGACACCTTATTTAATATTTATCATTCATTTGTTTTCATTGAAGTGGCCAACACTACTTTGTTATGCCTGAACAAAGTTTATTTAGGACAGACATTTTTTTCTGTGAGGTACATTACGGCGTTCTTGTGCTTAGCAACACTAGACAGCACTTCAACACTGGTTGAGGGGCATTTTAAACAGTGAAACCAACCACAGAAAAACTCAAAAAAATATGACACTAAATAGATAGTGAATGTAGCACTTGTTTAGAGTATGAGAGCTGAAATCAGAAAGTATCACCTTGTTTCTACTCAGCTAAGAACATGAAATATTGGGCAACTCAGATTTTTCAGTGGACTGTGTATGAAAGCACTGTGAGTATTGATTTTGAGGTTATAAATCAATTTTAGTGAATAGTCAGATTTACAAATATGGAATTCTAGAATAAAGCTGACTACTACTTACCTATTTCAGGAGATCTTTGGAATACCTCATATGTTATATTAACCCACCAAATCTAGACTAATTTGTGGGGAACTGAAATTTCATTATACAAACAAAAAATAAATCAATGACAATATCATCTCATATCTATGTTCTCATTTTTTTTTTTAATTATTGAGCCAGACATGTTGGCTCACACCTGTAATCCCAGCACTATGGAGGTGAAGGCTAGAGGATTGCCTGAGCCCATGGGTTTGAGACCAGCCTGGGGTACTTGGTGAGACCTCATTTCTACAATAAATCAAAAAAAAAAAAAAAAAAATTAACTGGGAGTGGCAGCTCATACCTGTGATTCCAGTTACTTGGAAGACTGAGGTGGAAGGATCATCTGAGCCCAGCAGGTAGAGGCTGCAGTGGCTATGAGTGTGCCACTGCACTCCAGCCTGGGCAACACAGTGAAACTCTGACTCAAAAAAAAATTTTTTTGATTTATTCACTTTCTAGATTTGAAATCAGTGTCAACTCATTGGCCAGGTGGCTATTCTTTTGTCTATTGAAACAGTATGTATCAAAATATACTAACTTTAAGTAAAAAATCATTTTAACTATTAGTTTTAACTTGAGTTTTTCTTTATTAATGTTGTTTTTATAAAGGAATAGTTTGTTCAAAGTTTTTTGACATGACTGGGCGTGGTGGCTCACTCTACAATCCCCGCACTTTGGGAGGCGGAGGCAGGCTGATTGCCTAATAAGCACAGGGGTTCAAGACCAGCCTGGACAACTTGGCGAGGCCTCTTCTCTACAATATATAAGTAAAAAATTTAGCAAGGCACAGTGGCTCACGCCTGTAATCCCAGCTCTTTGGGAGGTAGAGGCGAGAGAATCGCCTGAGCCCAGGAGTTCGCGACCAGCTTGGGCAGCTTGGCAAGACCTTGTCTCTATAATCAATTAAAAAAAATTAGCCGGGTGGGTGGTGCCCACCTATACTTCCAACCTACTTGGAAGGCTGAGATGGAAGGACTGCCGAGTCAAGCAGGTAGAGGCTGCAGTGGCCAGGAGCGTGCCACTGTACTCCAGGCTGCATTACAGAGTGGAACTTGGCTCATTCTTAAATAAGTAAATAAATAGACAAATAAAACCCAAGTTTTTCGATATCTAGAGCATGCCATCATTTAATTTTGAAGATCATACCAAAATAGAATAAAAAGATATTAAATAGTTTAGGGAGAAAATTTTTTTTCTATTGCGGTCAAGTGAAGCTGGGTTAGTTTGTGCTTAAAATAGAATTAGATAAATTGTAAATTTGCATTATTTAAGCATACATTTATAAATAGTATCATATACTAAATTTCATTAGCCCCAAGCGTAGGGCATATGTGGGTCGTTCTCTCAAATTTTAACTTGAGTGAGAAGTCATTTGTGCCTAAAATGACAGTGTGCTTATTCCTTCTCATGGTGAAATATGTAAGTATATGAGTTTCATATATGCCATGTATACATAACATAAATAGAAAAAAGACAAAAAGAAAAGAAAAAGAAGAAAAATAATAAAACCTAAGATATACCTCATAATGTTAAAGGGGACAACTTCGATTGATGGACTTATAAGTGGTTAAATTATTTTGTTGCTTATTTGTATTTTCTAATTGGTTAACCATAAACAGGTTACTTGTTTTAAAAAAACAAAAGTTTTTTTTTACAGATTTTGTAAATTTGTTTTAAATAAAATAGGTATATATATTTAGCATATAAATATGAAGTTTAAATAACCAAAAATTTAAAATTATAAGATTTGTTTTAGTTTTACTGTCACATTGAGGGTTTAGGAAGAAAGATTTGTTTTAGTTACTACTGCGGAAATTACTAGAGTACTTCTTTTAAAGATTAGAACACTCAACATACATGAATAATAACATTTTTTGGAAGCTGAGAAGGCATAAGAATTTTAATTCTTCAAGTTGTATGCATACGTGTAAAAAGAGAAGGTTTTAGCCAGGCACAATGGCTCATGCCTATAATCCCAGCACTTTGGGAAGCTGAGGTGAGAGGATTGCCTGAACCCCTCACGAGTTTTGTGACCAGCCTGGGAAACTTGGTGAGACCTCATCTCTACAATAAATAAAAAAATTAGCCGGGCATGGTGGTGTTTGCCTACAGTTCCAGCTACTTGGAAGGCTAAGGCAGAAGGATCACCTGAGCTCAGCAGGTCGAGGCTGCAGTGGCCGTGAGCATGCCACTGCTCTCCAGACTGGGCGACAGAGTGAGACTCCGACTCAAAAAAAAAAAAGGAGAAGATTTGGTAGAATTATTAATTGTATTGAAAATTCACATTTACTGTGTTTATTTTGGTAGGTACGAACTATGGCTCGAGATTTATATGATGACCACTTTAAAGCTGTTGAAAGCATGCCTCGTGGAGTAGTGGTAACACTCAGAAACATAGCAACTCAGTTAGAGTCATCTTGGGAACTTCATACAAATAGACAAGTATGCCAGCCCCTAATTTTATGACCCACAGTGAATTTTAGTTTGTTTTTTTCCCCTTGATATTGAGTAGGGGTCAGCAAATTATAGCCCATGGGCCAAAGCTGACCTGCTGTCTGCTTTTGTATGGCTTTGTGAGGTAAGAATGGTTTTTATATTTTTAAATGATTAAAAACAAAAGAAAAATAATATTTCATGGCCACATGGAAATAACAATGAAAATCAAATTTCAGTGTCTGTAAATAAGTTTTATCACACGTAGCTATACTCATTTTACATATTGTCTATGACTGCTTTAATGCCACAACTATGATTGAATACTGTGACAGATGCTATGTGGCCTGCAAAGGCTAAAATACTTACACTGGGCCTTTTACTGAAAAGTTTGCTGACCTCTGGTACAGGTAATTTGCTTTAATTTGCATTTTTAATCTTGTTTAATATCGAATTTATTTTCATGATAATTGATGTTCTGATGTTATTTTAAGAGTTCTATTGTCTTCATTAAAATTTTTTTTTCTTTTAGTGTATTGAGGGTGAAAACACTTGGAGAGATTTAATGAAGACAGCTTTAGAAAACTTAATTGTGCTTTTGAAGGATGAAAACACAATTTCACCATATGAAATGTGCAGTAGTGGCTTGGTGCAAGCACTTCTTACTGTTTTAAACAACGTAAGTTTATTAAGTACTATAGAACAAAAGTATAGTATGTAGTTTTAAAAATTATTTGTAGTTACATTTGGTAAAATGATTAGTTGTTTTGTCAAGGAATATTTAAGGAGTGAGTAATGTTTTTTAATCTTCCATTTCTAATTTTTCCAACCCTTTAAGTTGTGTCTTTACTTTGATCAAATAATTGAGTTTATTTTGATTTCTAAGTTCCCCAGCTATAATTTGTTGAGGGTTTTGCCGTATAAAAACGCTGTAACCTAGCATTTGGCACTGTTCGTTGCTGTGATTTCCTTGTAAGTTACATAAACTAGAATAAGTCTATACACATTCTTAAATACCTAAACTATATGCATTAAATTAACTTATGAACAATGAAAGCTTAGAAAGTTTATGTATTTAGCAAGTATTTGCTAATAACCTTATATTTTTCTTCAATCTAGTGGTATCTTTATTGTCATAAAAATTTTTTCTTGGCTGAGCTCGGTGGCTCAACCTATAATCCCAGAACTTTGGGAGGCCGAGACGAGTGGATTGCCTGAGCCTGCGGGTTTAAGACCAGCCCAGGCAACTTGGTGAGACCTCGTCTCTACAGTAAATCAAGATATTAACTGGGCATGGTAGCAAACGCTGAAGTTTTGGCTACTTGGAAGGCTGAGGTGGAAGGATCGCCAGAGCCCACCCAGCAGGTCGACGTTGGGGTGGCCATGAGTGTGCCACTGCACTCCAGCCTGGGTGATGGAGTGAGACTCTGACTCAAAAAAAAAAGTTTCTTTTATTTTAATGAAAGAACATAATTCTTCCCATTTTAGTTCTACTTAATTTTAATGTCTTAATCTTTGAAGATAATGATAAACTCTTAAGATTTACTTCAATGAACTTCATTCCCTTCATACATTTTATAATTTGTTACTTATGCCCGTTTATTAAATTATAGTAATATATCACATTATATCATTTAGTGTCTGTGAAATCATGGTTTTGATGTATCAGTTTTTTCCTATTACTCACTAAAGTAACTAATAAGGTTAAAATGGAAAATGGGCTTGCATGATGGCTCATGTCTATAATCCCAGCACTTTGGGAGGCTGAGGTGGGAGAATTGTTTGAGCCCAGGTGTTTGAGACCAGTCTGGCAACGTAATGAGACCTCTTCTCTACAAAAAAAAAAAAAAAAGAAAAGAAAAAAAAATTAGCTGGACATGGTGGCACTTGCTGTGGATCCAACTTGGAAGGCTGAGGTGGGAGGATCACTGGCTCACTTGAGCCCAGGAGGTTGAGGCTGTAGTGAGCTGTGATTGTGCCACTGCACTCAGCCTGGGTACAGGGTGAGTTGCTGATGCAAAAAAACAAAAGGATAATGTTGATTCATGTATAATCAGAAGTCAACTGTGGAAACACTTATTTTGCAGCATGATTGCTGACTACATTATTACATTGAAGAAGGAAAAAATTATATATGTTAGCTGTAGCAGTAAAAATAATTTTATTTGAAAGAATAAGTGATTAATGATTTCACTTATATTGACCATTTATAATATATTCATATTTATGTCTCCATGAGTTTTTGATAAATTATAGTAAGATTCTTAAAAATGTGTTTTGTACTTTCTACTTTTTGTTTTCTTCAGAGCATGGATTTGGATATGAAACAAGATTGTAGTCAACTGGTAGAAAGAATAAATGTTTTCAAAACAGCTTTTAGTGAAAATGAAGATGATGAAAGGTAAAACTCCAAATTTCTTTGATTTTGATGTTTTTAATATTTGTATAGTTGGTATATTTTCTCTGAAATATGTCTTATGTGGCATTTATACACATAGAGGTAACTCTTGTATTCAACAGAAAAGTAGCTTATATTATAACTGTATAAGAGCAAAATTGTGAAGTATTTTCTTAATCTAATGCAATAAAAGAAAATTTACTTAAATTACTTGTTTGGTATAAATGCAGCTGATCATTTAAATTACATTCCTATTTAAGATTCAGTGAAAATTTGAACACTGATTAAATAAATTGTTAATTCTTTTTTTTAGGTATGACTGATTTTTAAAAAATAATTATTTTGTAGGAATACATACTGAAAATACTTCCAGATTAAACAATAAACTTTCTGGCATTTTTCAAAATTTGTAGGAATGAGAGAGCTGGGTGGGGATATAGATTGAAATAGATTGGCTGTTAGTAGCTCTTGCCTCTGCCTCTGAAAGTGGTGGGATTACAGGTGTGAACCCCCATGCCCGGACTCAAATACCATTTTTAATGAGTACATACTTCTTTCTCTATATAAGTAATAATTTATTGGATATTACTATAGTAAACATTTTGTTCTTACAAATTATTTCTCATACTAACATAGGTTAGTCTCAATGGAAGCATCTTTTTACATCGATTCCTTAAGTAGTTATACTGTGTTAAAGGTTATAGGTGATTTTTTTTTTTTTTTAGGAGGTAGAATCTCACTGTGTTGCCCAGGTGAGAGTACAGTGGTTATGCACAGGTGCTCTCATTATGCACAACAGTCTCAAACTCTTGGGCTCAAGCCGTCTTTCCACCTTAGCCTCCTGAGTAACTGGGACTACAGGTGCACCACTGGTCCTAGCTCTTTTTTTTTTTGAGTTGGAGTCTCACTCAGTCGCCCAGACTGGGGCAGTGGCTGCTCCCGGCCACCGCAGCCTCGACCTGCTGGGCTCCGGGGATCCTTCCACCTCAGCCTTCCGAGTAGCCGGAACTACAGGCGCGCTACCACGCCCGGCTGATTTTTTGATTTATTGTAGAGATGAGGTATTGCCAAGTTGCCCAAGGGAGTCTCGAACCGGAGGGATCAGGCAATCCACTCACCTTAGCCTCCCAAAGCGCGGGATTACAGGCTGAGCCACTGAGCCTGACTAGCTCTTTTTTTTTGAGTGGAGTTTCACTCTGTTGCCCAGGCTGGAGGGCAGTGGCATACTCACGGCCACCCCAGCGTCGACCTGCTGGACTCTGGCAGTCCTTTCACCGCAGCCTTCCAAGTAGCTGGAACTACAGGCACATGCTACCATGCCTGGCTAATTTTTTTTTTTTTTTTTTGAGTTGGAGTCTCACTCAGTCGCCCAGACTGGAGGGCAGTGGCCGCTCCCGGCCACCGCAGCCTCGGCCTGCCGGGCTCCGGCGATCCTTCCGCCTCAGCCTTCCGAGTAGCCGGAATTACAGGCATGCGCTACCACGCCCGGCTGGTTTTTGATTTATTGTAGAGATGAGGTTTCGCTGCCCAGGCGGGTCTTGAACCCGCGGGCTCAGGTAATTCACTCATCTCAGCCTCCCAAAGGCGCGGGATTACAGGCTGAGCCACCGAGTCAGGCGCTTGGGTAATTTTTGGTTTATCGTAGAGATGAGGTCTCACCAAGTTGCCTGGGCTGGTCTCGAACCCGTGGGCTCAGACATTCCACTCGCTTCGGCCTCCTAAAGTGCTGAGATTACAGGCTGAGCCACCAAGTCTGGGCAGTATTTTGTCTTTAAGTGAAGGAAATTGAGTTGTGAGAGTATCTTTGCCTACTCAGAAGTAATCTAATACAATTTTTTTTCTTTCACATTGGATTAAAAGAAGAATGATCTGCTTAATCTTTAAATATTTTGCTTTAAAGATTTAAACTTTGTCGTCATGAAACAACAGGGGTCTGAATAATTTTGGTTACTGTAGTGTTTTTGTTTTTGTTTGAATTTTTTATTGTTTTATAGTTGTTTTCTGTCAGTACTTTGAAGATTAAAAAAAAATTTTTTTTTTTTGAGTTGGAGTCTTACTCTGTCAGTCAGACTGAAGTGCCGTGGCACTCTCCCGGCCACCGCAGCCTGTCTGCTGGGCTCTGGCGATCCTTCCACCTCAGCCTTCCAAGTAGCCAGAACTACAGGCGTGCGCTACCACGCCCAGCTAATTTTTGATATTGTAGAGACAAGGTCTTGCCAAGTTGCCTGGGTGGGTCTCGAACCTGTGGGCACAGGCAATCCACTTACCTCGGTCTCCCAAAGTTTTGGGATTACTGACTGAGCAACTGAGCCCAGCCAAAAAAATTTTTTTAATTTAAAAATGTGGGGTACAAGGCCGGGCTCGGTGGCTCAGCCTGTAATCCCGTGCCTTTGGGAGGCTGAGGTGAGTGGATTTCCTGAGCCCGCGGGTTCGAGACCCGCCTGGGCAGCGAGACCTCATCTCTACAATAAATCAAAAAATCAGCCTGGCGTGGTAGCGCATGCCTGTAATTTCGGCTACTCGGAAGGCTGAGGCAGAAGGATCGCCAGAGCCCAGCAGGTGAGGCTGCGGTGGCTGGGAGCGGCCACTGCACTCCAGTCTGGGGGACAGAGTGAGACTCCAACTCAAAAAAAAAAAAAAATGTGGGGTACAATTCAGGGTTAGGTATGCAAATGTTCATTATGCAGGTACCCTTGTTGATAAAGGTGTATTCCCTGCTTCCCTGGCAGTTTCTCTCAACTGCCAGTCCCACCCTCTCACTCTCCTGGCAGTTTCCCACTATTGCCACTTTTCTTATAGTATTATGTTAATTGTTCAAGGTCTGCTTATGAGTGAGAACATATGGTAGTCTGTTTTTTGTTTCTGTGATAGATCACTAGGTGTAATAAACTCTAAATCCATCCAAGTTGTTTTGGATTTATTTAAGTCAGAGTCTCACTCTTCCGCCCAGACTGGAAGGCAAGTGGCACACTCATGGCTACCCTACCTCAGCATTGCCTTGCTGGGCTCAGGCAGTCCTTCAATATCAGTCTTCGAAGTGGCTGGAACCACAGACACTCACTACCACACCCAGCTAAGTTTTTTATTTATTCACCAAATTGCCCAGACTGGTCATGAATTATTACAGTTTTTTATGAACATCTGCATGAAGTTATACAAAGTTCTTAACAATTTTTTTTTGACAGTCGGCCAGCAGTTGCATTAATTCGAAAATTAATAGCCGTGCTAGAATCTATTGAACGTCTACCTCTCCATTTGTATGACACACCAGGATCCACATATAACCTCCAGGTAACCATGAAAAATGTAGTAACTAATATTGCTAAATCCATTTAGGAACATTGTTGTTGTTGTTTTTCTTAACAATTTTTTTTCTTTCATATTGGATTAAAAGAAAAATGATTCTGCTTTATTTTTAAATATTTTACCTTAAGTGCCCTTTTATTGATCTTTTTAATAACTCTTGAATGTATTGGTACTTCAACTCTATTTTGTTTGATCAAATCACTATGGAAAATGACGCATTTATTCATTTAATGAATATGCATTTAAGAAAGAAATTATATTTGATAAATATAATGGAAAAGATATTTTATCAGTGGAAAAAGCAGAGAAATCTGTCTTATTCTATGAGTCAGCTCCTTTTGGGCTCTGATAAAAAAATACCTGGGTGGTTTATAAACAATAGAAATGTGTGCTTACCGTTTTAGAGGCTGGGAAGTCTAAGATCAAGGTGCCAGCACTTTTGGTGTCTGGTGAGGGCTTGGTCCTCAGAGATGGCATCTCTGGCTGTGTCTTCACATGACAGAAGAGGTGACCAAGCTCTCGCAGACCTCTTATAAGGGTACTAATCCCATTCATGAGGGTTCTGCCTTGTGATCTAATCACCTCAAAGGCTCTATGGCCCAAAGCCACTGCACTGGGGATTAAATTTCAACATATGAATTTGGAGGGTGGGAGGCACAGAAATTCAGACCGTGGCAAATCCTTTTCTTATCTCTGTTGTCGACATAAGAAAAATATGAAATTATTTTAAACATTTTTTTCATGTCTTTATGTCATTGCTTAGAGCTATATTTCTTGTCCTTTGCTATTCCTTTTGATTACATAGCTTTATAGCCAATTTCTTCCTATTCCTTCCATCATATTCAAATACATTTATCTTTCTAATTTATTCATTCAGTTATTCTTGTTTTAGCAGCTAGGATCTAGATATCCAGTCCAGATCTTTATCACATTTTTTTGTGTGGGTTTCTTAGTATTTCCTAGTTGGTCTTTCTGCTGAGGATATTGTCTGTATCATTTTGCTGCATGGAGTAGTTTGTTTTGAATATATCCTTTAGTAAGTGACTAAGGATCTATATTTGCTAAAGTGATGCCTTCTCAAAGCAATCTAAACTAGCCATACCCAAAATCCAGTAGTGTTACTGAAGCCACTAGACTCCCAGACTAGAGTGCTTATCTGGAGTCATACAGTGTTGTTGGTGCACCTAATGTTCTATATATATTTTTAAAAAGAGGTAGAGGGCTACTTTGTGTTTTGTTTCAGACAGACTAGTAGTAGCAAGGGGTCTGTTTGGTCTACCATTTTTGGGCTTTATACTTGGTAAGTGAATGAGTTGGAGATAAGTCTCAAAGACTGGCAATTCGCCTGCTTATACATTATATAGTCCTAGGAGCACCAATATCATTTATTATACGCTTTCCATTTCAGGAGATTGTGCAAGATCCAAAGACAGGAAGGCCAGGAATGTGCTCTCTGGTAATTTTGCAGTCTAAAATGATGCCAAAATGCACATATAAATCTTTCATTATGTTTTTATAGGAATTAGTTAAGGTTTACACAGAAGTGACGCTATCTAGCATTGCTAGTCTTGTACATGTTGCTTACTAAAATATATTGGATTAAAAGCTATTTTATTAACTTTAGATTATACAGGCTGAGCATTCCTAATCTGCAGTCTGCAATCTGAAATGATGCTCCAATGAGCATTTTCTTTGAGGATCATGTTACTCTAAGTGTTTCAGATTTTGGAGCATTTCAGATTCCAGACTTAGATTAGGGATACACATTATATATAATATATTGTAGCTTAAAAGGAATAGGCTAATTAGCTACTTTTAAAAAAATTACTTGCAAAATTGCAAGCTATAAAGTTAGAGATTTAATACTTCTGTTAATTTGTTTTGTAATAAGTTTACTTCAACTGTATATATTTGAAGTTGTTTAGAAATTCTAGCAAGTTAACTTTATTTTTTCTTTTTGACTTGAGGCAGGTCTTACTCTATTGCCCAGGCTAGAGTGCAGTGGCACTCAACATCCTGGGCTTAGGTGATCCTTCTGCCTCAGTCTCCTGAGTAGCTGGGATTGCAGGCGCATGCCACCATGCCCGACTAATTTTTAAACTTTTTTTTGTAGAGATTAGATTTCACTATATTGCCCAGGCTGTGACTTTTTCTTGATAGCCGCAATTACTTATTTCAGTGGGTCTTTTTTTTTGTTGTTGTTTTTTGAGTTGGCTTCTCACTTTGTCACCCAGGCCAGAGTACAGTGGCATGCTCATGGCCATTGCAGCCTGAACCTGTTGGACTTAGGCGATCTTTCCACCTTAGCCTTTCATGCTGCTGGAACTACAGGCGTGCACCACCATGCCTGGCTAATTTTTTGATTTATTGTGGAGACAAGGTCTCGCCAAGTTGCCAAGACTGGTCTCGAACCCATGGGCTCAGGCAGTCCTCTTGCCTCAGTCTCCCCAAGTACTGGAATTACAGGCGTGAGCTACCACGCCCAGCCAGACCTTTTTTTAAAAAAGACATTTCATTGAAAGCAGACATTTGTTCATTGATACCTCCATTATGATTATATTTTATAAATGTCAGTTGTTGGGGTTATATAGTGTGTGTCATTTTTATAATTCCAAGAAAAAAAGCAGGTCATTTCCCAAAGTATATCAATCATTTTTATATAGATACTTACAAGAAGATTGCGATTTCGGTTGGAACGTGCACCTGGTGAAACTGCATTGATAGACCGAACTGGCAGAATGTTAAAGATGGAACCTTTAGCTACAGTGGAATCTCTGGAACAGTACCTCTTGAAAATGGTATGCTTCTGGCTAGGACATGATGAAATAAGCATTCTTGGCTGTGGTTTAGCCCGTTATAGAATAGTAGTTGGGGGAAGTATGTATCCGGAACTTGGATAATACAGTTTGACCTTGTAAGTCCAGCTTAGGAATTTATTTGAAGAAAATTACTAATCTTACATATACTAACAAATACCCTCTACATAAACATGTATGTTTTAGTTCTTTATTAATAGTGAAATAGTGAATAAAACCTTAATTTCCATCAATAAAGGAATGTCAAGTAGATAATTATTTGTCTAAAAAGTTTTTTAAAATTTATTTTTAATTGACAAATGAATTGGGTGTGGTGATTATTTCTATTAATTTGAATATTATATGACTATTAAAATGATAGAAAATATTTTTGTACATTGTGATTGAGACTGTTTTATCCTTTTCATTGAAATAATCGACTAAAATACTCTGGTATTAATAGTGGAATTCTTGGGTTGTGGGACTTTTAAATTTATCTATACATTTTTCAAGTTTTTTAATGAGCATTTGTTATAATAAAAAATAATTGCCCTTATTAACAAGGGTGCCTGAACAATGCACATTTGTATACCTAACCCTTAACTGTACCCCACAATTTTATAATAAAAAATATGTTCACTAAAAAAAAAATAAAGTAAAATAATTGACTGGGTGTGGTGGCTCAAAGCTGAAATCCCAGCACTTTGGGAGACTGAGGTGAGGGGATAGCCTGAGCCCATGGGTTCGAGAACAGCCTGGGCAACTTAGCGAGACCTCGTCTCTTCAGTAAATCAAAAAATTAGCCACATGCCAAGTAGTTCCAGCTACTTGGAAGGCTGAGGCAGAAGGATCACCTGAGCCCAGCAGGTTATTGCTGGGGTGGTTGTGAGCATGGCACTGCATTCCAGCCTGAGCAACAGAGTGAGATTCCAACCAAAAAAAAACCCCCTCCATACAATTTACATTAAAGGGATAGGGGAAAAGTGGGTAATGTCCTTGAAAATAACTTTATTAAAATGAATGTCTTCTACATTTTCTTTGGTTTAGGTAGCAAAGCAGTGGTATGATTTTGACCGATCATCATTTGTTTTTGTTCGAAAATTAAGAGAAGGCCAAAATTTTATATTTCGACATCAGCATGATTTTGATGAAAATGGAATCATTTACTGGATTGGGACAAATGCAAAGTAAGTCATTTTACTTAAGCTAGAGTTGACAATATTTACTTGAAAAAAAAATTCTAGAAAGTAGAATAAAATTATCCACCGCTCTTTGAATGTTCTGTTGTTTAAGGAATTTTGTTTTATAGGTTCATATTAAGATTATCCAAATTACTTTTTATGAGGAAAAAACTGCCTGACTTGCTAATTCTAGAATTGTGTTTAAATTGATATTGTGTATTTAAAAACTAAATGGACAGGTGTAATTATTTTAATGTTATTTGTTGCTAACTTTTCTTTGTTTTTGTGTAGGACTGCATATGAATGGGTGAATCCAGCTGCTTATGGACTTGTAGTAGTAACATCATCAGAAGGAAGAAATCTACCTTATGGTCGCTTAGAAGACATATTAAGTCGTGATAATTCAGCTTTAAATTGTCACAGCAATGATGATAAGAATGCCTGGTTTGCCATAGATCTGGGTCTCTGGGTGATACCATCAGCATATACACTTCGTCATGCACGTGGTTATGGAAGGTCTGCACTGAGAAATTGGGTTTTCCAGGTATCCAAAGATGGACAGAACTGGACTTCTTTGTATACCCATGTTGATGACTGCAGTCTCAATGAACCAGGGTTAGTTGAGGAATCTTTGCAAATTGGAAAACTCAGTAAAGAGCTTTGTTTATTCTTATAATGTTATACTCTATAGCTTTCTTCTTTGGGAAATATTGAAGCAAGACTTTCTTTCTAAAAATAAATCACTTGATACTTCAGTTTATGCACTAAAACTTGGAAATACTGACTTATCAAAACTTTGTCCAAAAGTGTAGATTAAATATTAGTAGAAAGTTGAGCTAAGTATTTATTTTACATTTGATATTAGCCGAGGGCCAAGCAGTGATGAATATTTTAAAAGTTCATACACATACACATAGCACATTAATGAATACAGAAAGATGGAATTAGCTTTGTTTAAAAACATTCATAAGTATTGTAAGTATTCATAATATTATGAATGCTGAACAAATTAATAGAAGCTATTGCTGGTTATATTGTTGAGTTAAAATTTTCTTTATATATCTCTTCCTAATTTTGATATATTGGTCATATATTTTAAGACAAGGTCAGTAATTGTATTTCTAAAAATTTAGTTCTAAGTTTTAATTGGATGTTGTGGAACATTTCAAGGGTTAGAGTCTGTACTTAAATTGCTTTCTGCATTTGATATAGCATGAAAAGAGCTTCTTAACATTAGAATTAGTAGATAATGTTTTCAGCCTTTTATAGCTTTAAAGTTAAAATTTTAAGCTGGGTTTGGTGGCTCAGGCTGTAATCCCGTGCCTTTGGGAGGCTGAGGTGAGTGGATTGCCTGAGCCCGCGGGTTCGAGACCCGCCTGGGCAGCGAGACCTCATCTCTACAATAAATCAAAAAATCAGCCGGATGTGGTAGCACATGCCTGTAGTTCTGGCTACTCGGAAGGCTGAGGTGGAAGGATCACTGGAGCCCAGCAGGTCGAGGCTGCGGTAGCCAGGAGTGGCCACTGCACTTCAATCTGGGTGACAGAGTGAGACTCCAACTCAAAAAAAAAAAAAAATTTTAATACATTATTTAAAACTTTGCAAGAGTTGTTTATTTATTTGTTTATTGAGTTGGAGACTCACTCTGCTGCCCTGCCTCAGCCTTCCAAGTAGCTGGAACTACAGGCACACATCACCACACCTGGTTAATTTTTTGACTTATTGTAGAGACGAGTTCTCACCAAGTTGCCCAGGCTGGTGTCGAACCCCTGCTTCCCTCTCTGCTTCCCAAAATACTAAGATTACAGACATGAACCACTGTACCTGGCAAGAATTATTTTTAATTTTTAAAATGTTTATTTTTTATTTGAAATGAGGTCTTGCTATGTTGCCTAGGCTGGTCTTGAACTTCGGGCTGGAGCATTCTTCTTGCTCTGGCCTCCCAAAGTGCTAGGTTTACAGGCCTGAGTCACTGTACCTGGCCCTTTAAAAAAAAATCAAGATCTCACTGCTCAGGTTGAAGTATAGTGGTGTGATCGTAGTTCACTGCAGTGTTTACCTCTTGGGCTAAATGATTCTCCTGTCTCAGCCTTCCAAGTATCTAAGACAACAGGTGAGTTGGAGTTTCACCCCAGTTAGTTTTTAAAAATATTTTTTAAGAGATAGTCTTTGTAGGTTACCCAGACTGGTCTTGAGGTCCTGAGCTCAAGAAACCCTCTCTAGTAGCCGGGAAAACATGCATGCCCCACTGTGCCAGCTTCTTGTCTTTTATCTTTGGGTTATATTAATCATAAATCATTAAATGTTATGAGTCACATTTTTTTTGAGACAGGGTCTCTCTCTGTCGCCCTAGCTAGAGTGCAGTGATGTGATTGTGGCTCTGTTCCTCTTGCTTCAGCCTCTCAAGTAGCTAGGATTATAGGCACACGCTACCATGCCCAGCTAAACTTTAACAATTTTTTTTTGTAGAGACAGAGTGTCACTATGTTGGTCAGGCTGGTTAACCTGTTTTCTTGACCACTTTTTTCTCAATTGATTTCTTTATTCTTGTAATGAACTGCTGAATGAAAATGAAAGTTAATTTTTCTAGACGTTCTCCATTATGTAAAAAATGTTCCCCATTTTGAGTAACTTGTTCGTCTGTTTTAAAACATTACACAATTTTTTTCTAACACATTTGCAGGTCCACTGCAACCTGGCCTCTAGATCCACCAAAGGATGAGAAACAAGGTTGGCGACATGTGAGAATTAAGCAGATGGGGAAAAATGCTAGTGGACAAACACACTACCTCTCACTATCTGGATTTGAACTTTATGGCACTGTTAATGGAGTATGTGAAGATCAACTAGGTAAAGAGATGAAAGGAAGTTTTTTTTAGCTTACTAAAACAGTTACATTTGTAAAAAGTAATTTGTTTATATTTCTCTAATTTCTACCTGACAGGGAAAGCAGCTAAGGAAGCAGAAGCTAATCTTAGACGACAGAGACGCCTGGTACGCTCCCAAGTTCTGAAATACATGGTTCCAGGAGCTCGTGTAATCAGAGGGCTTGACTGGAAATGGCGGGATCAAGATGGCAGCCCGCAGGGAGAAGGCACTGTCACAGGAGAACTACATAATGGTGAGTAGGTACTTAACCCTTGTAGTGTAGAAACTGGCAGCACTATATCAAAGAACTGATATTGATTTCACATTACAATGGAAAAAACATTAAGAAATAAGGGAAAATTTTAAGTTCTTAGATTTTGACTAGAAATTTACTGCTAATATTTTAAAGTGAATATCAAGCCTAGTGTAAGCTTACCATCCTCAAGAGACATTATCCCCTTTTTTTCTTAGTTTATTCTCAAGTTTTACTTTGGATTGTATTTTTAACTTCTTATGCTTTTCTGTATCTTGTTAATCTCATTGGAATCAAGCAATAGCTTTTTATTATGAGTCATTAAAAAAAGAAAAATATTTTGTATTTTTAAATTAAAATATTGAGCAAGAAGTGTAGCCTCTTACCTGTTAGTTGGTTATGATTGTTTCACAATGTTTCTCAGTCTAACTGCTTTTTGAAAGGGGTTTATATACTTTTATATTTTGTAAGGGTTATTGTGTAAATCAAGTTTCTTTGAGGCTATAGACTTTAGCAAAGTCTTTACCCATTTAATAAATTACTGTTCACTCCAAAGCAAGTATAGTGACTTTTTTTTTTCCAGCTGTAAAGCTGGTTTATTAGCAGGTAATTTGCCTAAATGGCAGTGGCCTGGTTTGTATCAATTTTGCCTCATGTTTAAAAAAAAAAAAGTTAAATGTTCATATTCTCGTTTTATACCACGTATTTAGAGAGCTATAAAAAGAGTGACAGTGCTTAGGAAAATGACTGATGTTTAATTTCTTAAAATATTCATGTTTTATGTGATTAAGGTATTTATTTATTTAAACAAACCCTTTACATTTATTGCTTTTAAGATTCTGTTTCTTGGATTACCACACTACTGACTGCATTTCTTGTAGCATTGTACCCTAATTGCAAATCACTGTAATCAAAGCAGGTTTGTAGTGAGCCACAATTCATAAATACCGGTAATAGTTGAGATGTCAATAGCACCATTCAATTCAAAAATTTAAATGTTGGTTTTTGGCATCTTGATGATACTTCTTATTCACAAGATAATATTCTACATCCTGTAATTGTTTTGGCCTCGAAAATGTGTCACCTGATAAGAGGAGGCTAGTTAGGGACATGTGAATGCAGTTCATTTTTCTTTAGATGGAGTCAACTGAAGTTACTGCATAAGAAAATTAGAATTTTAATTTAGAATTTACCATTCAAGAAAGGCCTATGTTTGCTAATCTAACACATGTAGCCTTTGTTTTGGCTGACAAACATGACCATTCCCGTCAAGTCATGCCTTAAAATCTTTATGTCACAGAGTATTCTTATCTTTCAGATACTTAAACCAACCCTTTCTAATAATGATTAGTCATTACTAACTCTGCTTACTTATATTCTTGTCTATCTTTTGGCTCATAGAAAGAGTTGAGAGTTTTGTGCCCATACACCTATGTATAGGTGTATGGGCATACACATACATACACACACACACACACACACACACACACACACACACACACACACTTAGTTTCATGAGAAGGTTTTATTTTGTTTTGTTTTTTGTTGGGGTCTCACTCTGTTAACCCAGGGTAGACTGCAGTGGCACAGTCACGGCTCACCACAGCCTCAGTCTGCTGGACTCAGATGTTCCTTCTACCTTGCCTCCCAAGTAGCTGGGACTATAGGTGCCGTGCCACCACACCTGGGTAATTTTATTTTATTTTTTTGTAGAAAAAGGTCTTGCTTTGTTGCCCAGGCTGGTCTTGAACTCCTGGGCTTAAGCTATCCTCCCACCTTGGCATCCCAACAAGATTACAAGCATGAGCCACTGTACACAGTGCCAGAAGGTTTGTTTGTTTGTTTGAGTGGGAGTCTCAATGTTGCCCAGGCTGGAGTGCAATGGCATGCTCACGGCCACTGCAACCTCAACCTGCTGGACTCAGGTGGTCCTTCCACTTCAGCCATCTAAGTAGTTGGAACCACAGACATGTACCACCATGCCAGGCTGATTATTTATTTATTTTTTGTTTCTTTTGTGGGGAGACGAGGTCTTGCCATGTTGCCCAGGCTGGTCTCAAACCCCTGGACTCAGGCAGTCCTCTCACCTTAACCTTCTAAAGTGCTGGGATTACAGATGTGAGCCACCATGCCTGGTTCAGGTTTTATTTTTTTTTTGAGTTGGAGTCTCATTCCGTCATCCATCCTGGAGTGCAGTAGCACACTCACTGCCACCCCATTTCAACCTGCAGGGCCCCGGCGATCCTTCCACCTCAGCCTTCCAAGTAGCCAGAACTACAGGCGCGCGCTACCACGCCCGGCTAATTTTTTCGATTTATTGTAGAGGCGAGGTCTCGCCAAGTTGCCCAGGTTGGTCTCAAACCCATGGGCTCAGGCAGTCCACTTGCCTTGGCCTCCCAGAGTGTTAGGATTACAGGCTGAGCCACCAAGCCCGGCTGGTTCAGGTTTAAATAACGGTTTAAACACATTCTCTAGCCTAACATAAATGGTTTACATTTTTTTTAGCATTTTTCACATTATATAAGTTATATCTGTTTTCCTTCCAAAGAGTCTGTATGTTAGTAGGAATATTCATTTATTTAACACATATCGAGTGCCTACTATGTAAACCTACTTTGTTAGGCTTCAGATCTTCAATGATCAACAAAAAGTAAGATCCCCTGCCCGCTGTGTGAAACAAATAAACATACAGTTAGAAAGTTTGGTAAGTGCTATGAAATTAATTATCAATTTTTTTTGGATCAGTAGATACAATACAAAAGTCATTTGTATTTGGGATTAGGATGTTTCTGAACCTTTCCTTTTCTCACATTTCTGTGTAGCAGAAGAGATAGTTAACTGTTGGTTCTTCAGGAAATAATTCAGTATGCAGAAAAAAATTGAGGCAATTGAAAATGCTTGTAAGCTACTTATGTAGATATGGGGCACTTTTCCTTTCACAGAACTCATATGCAAATAATCTCCACAGGTAACTCAGTATCACTTATTTCCCTCTGAGCTTCATCATAAAGATAGATAAACTTGTGCGTATGGGTGGGTGTGTATGCCAGGGTTTGTGCCCTGTGTATATATGGCTTAGGAGCTTTGTAAAGACTTGTTATACTTTTAAAAAAAACGCTTTTTATGTGTTGTGTCTTTCCCTGAAATAGTTAGCTTATAACACTAAAATAAGATTGTAACATTTCTGTTGATTTCCTTTCTAATGGGTAATTTTTTTGCTTTTGAAAGTTAGTTACCTTTTTTAAAAAAAATGAGTATCATTTTCTGAGTACAGGTAAAGATAGTGATTAAATGTCATTATGCTCATTAATTCTTTACATGTTATTTTGGCAAATAGTAGAGTTCTAATAAAAGAGCTCAGCATGCTCTTTAAGTTTTTTTAGAATTTTCTGTGTTTACTTAGACTTATTAAACTTAACTATAAGAGAACCAAGGAACCACTGAACTTTGAGAACACAACCGAAATGCTAACTTAGTGTTTAATTTGAGCTAGTAACTTAAAATTTCTACATTAATATATGAGTATTTTGTCTGACTTTTAAAGAGGTTAGCCCAAACTTAAAAATTTATAGTAAACTGGCACTTTTTTCTCGAAAGAACATTTGACCACATTTACTGATTTAAAAACTTTATTTAGGTTCTATTTACTTGCTGAAGTGGCAGTATTTTACCATTTATATCAGTCTTTTTTAATTTTATAAACAATTATCATTAAAAAAAAACCTAGTATATATAAACATGACCCTTACATTGCTTTTAAATATCACTAGACTGAACAGTTCAGAAATAAGAGAAATAAATGGAAGAATTTTAAAACATTTCCCAGAAGCCTTGTGTATAGTACATATTTCTTTTCCTTAACATAATTTTATCATGAGAGTTAAATAATACAGGCTTTTAGACATCTAACCCAATTTTCTATAGTCAAATATTGTTTCAATTGATTAGAGTCCAAAAATTTACATTTTAGTTGGCAGAGCTTAAATGACTGTAGAAATTCAGAGAAGCACTGATGAAAAGCTGATCCCATATTGTGGAGCTACTGTCTGACACGCTCCTATCTGCTTTCTGCTGGGTCTCACAAACTCCTGTCCCTTTCCAGGCTGGATTGATGTCACCTGGGATGCTGGTGGCTCAAACTCTTACCGTATGGGCGCAGAAGGAAAATTTGACCTCAAGCTTGCACCAGGGTACGACCCTGATACAGTGGCATCACCCAAACCTGTTTCATCCACTGTTTCAGGCACAACGCAATCATGGAGCAGCTTGGTGAAAAACAACTGTCCAGACAAGACATCTGCTGCTGCAGGCTCCTCAAGTAGAAAAGGAAGCAGCAGTTCTGTGTGTAGCGTGGCCAGTAGCAGCGACATCAGCTTGGGTTCGACCAAAACGGAACGGAGATCAGAAATTGTAATGGAACACAGTATAGTTTCAGGAGCTGATGTCCATGAACCAATTGTTGTTCTTTCATCTGCTGAAAACGTCCCTCAAACAGAAGTAGGGTCATCTTCCAGTGCAAGCACCAGCACCTTAACAGCGGAAACAGGAAGTGAAAATGCTGAAAGGAAGCTAGGCCCTGATAGTTCTGTTCGTACTCCTGGGGAGTCTAGTGCAATATCTATGGGAATTGTTAGTGTTAGCTCTCCTGATGTTAGTTCAGTATCTGAATTAACTAATAAAGAAGCAGCTTCACAACGACCCCTTAGCTCTTCAGCAAGTAACAGACTGTCAGTGAGTTCTCTGTTGGCTGCCGGGGCCCCTATGAGCTCTAGTGCGAGTGTACCTAACCTGTCCTCAAGAGAAACATCTAGCTTGGAGAGTTTTGTAAGGAGAGTGGCAAACATAGCACGGACTAATGCCACGAACAACATGAATCTAAGCCGAAGCAGCAGTGATAACAACACTAATACTTTGGGGAGGAATGTGATGAGCACAGCAAGTAAGTGAGCTTTTCCTTATGGAACCAATGCTTTTTCCACTGTGAGGGATGAAAAGTAGGGCTGTTATGGCTGCAGTCTTAACTAGATCATTAACCGTATCTGATAGAACTACATCAAATTCAGTACTTTAGGAATATGAATTTAAGTTCTGTAGAATCATAACATTTTAAGAATTCAGATCAGGTGTGATCAAGAACTTTTTATTCTAAAAGGGTAGTAACACTTCTGTTCTTCACTCCTTTATAATAAATCGTTAAGCAAAGTTGCATGAAGAAATAAATGATTATTAAATATTATCACAGTCCATTGAAACCAAAGCCTCATACTGGAATAGCTTTTACTTAGGCTCTACATTGATTGTAGTTTCTGAAAGTTAAATTCTAATTTAAGCTACTGCTAACAGGTCAAAGTAATTCCCTTGCAAAATACATTGGGAATTATTTCAGTGCTTGTTTCACTTTTTTTTAAAGCTAGGCTTAATATTTTGAAAAATAATAGTCCTATAAAAACAAGATTTTTTAGTTGGATTTCAGTTGGGTTCCCAAAGTTGTTGCTTTTCAACCTTTTCATTATTAGTGTGTTTCATGACCTCACTCTTTTAAAAAAAAATTGTATAACTTGGTTTTTCTAAGAGTCCTACTAATCTTACCTGTCTGTACTGATTTTTTTCATTTTTATCTTTAGCTTCTCCTCTTATGGGTGCTCAGAGTTTCCCTAACCTGACCACACCTGGTACTACATCAACAGTAACTATGTCAACGTCCAGTGTTACTAGCAGCAGCAATGTAGCTACAGCAACAACAGTTTTATCAGTTGGTCAGTCATTAAGTAATACTTTAACCACCAGCCTCACATCAACTTCCAGTGAGAGTGACACAGGTCAGGAAGCAGAATATTCCTTATATGGTAAGTTGCAGTTTAAAATTAAAATATTTAGATATTTATATAATGCTTTTTTTACGTTTTTTCCTGAGATACTTTTAATTTTGTTTAAAAAGAATTACTCTCATAAATAGGGAATCTTCATGTAAGATGAAAAAATTATAATATGAAAGATGATTAAAAATTATCTGATTATGAAACAAAGTAGACATCTAGAAACTTTTATATGTCATCTTTTTTTTTTTTTGCCTTTTGTCACTAATGAAGTTTTATTTATTTATTTATTTATTTTCTTTTTTTCCTGAGTTGGAGTCTCACTCTGTCGCCCAGACTGGAGTGCAGTGGCCGCTCCCAGCCTCGACCTGCTGGGCTCTGGCAGTCCTTTCGCCTCAGCCTTCTGAGCAGTTGGAACTACAGGCGAGCGCTACCACGCCCGGCTAATTTTTGATTTATTGTAGAGATGAGGTCTCGCCAAGTTGCCTAGGCGGGTTTTGAGCCCGCAGGCTCAGGCAGTTCACTCACCTCGACCTCCCAAAGCACGGGATTACAGGCTGAGCCACCGAGCCCGGCGAAGTTTTATTTTTATTATTTTGAGTTGGAGTCTCACTTTGTCGTGAAGGCTGGAGTACAGTAGCACGCTCATGGCCACTGTAACCTTGACCTGCTGGGCTCAGGCTATCCTTCTCCCTCAGCTTTCCAAGTA
This sequence comes from Cephalopachus bancanus, assembly GCA_027257055.1. NCBI lineage: Eukaryota > Metazoa > Chordata > Mammalia > Primates > Tarsiidae > Cephalopachus > Cephalopachus bancanus. The sequence continues at coordinate 2,831,903 of JAPVLO010000377.1, read as the reverse complement.
GCTGGAATTACAGGCCCATACCACAACACCCGGCTAATTGTTTGGTTTATTGTAGAGACGAGGTCTCGCCATATTGCCCAGGCTGGTCTCGAACACATAGACTCAGGCAGTCCTCTCACCTCAGCCTCCCAAAGTGCTGGGATTACAGGCGTGAGTCACTGCACTTGGCTAATGAAGTTTTAATGGAAGAATCATAATAACAAAGATATTTGACATCCTTATCAATAAAATAAGTATAAGCCAGGCTTGGTGGCTCAGCCTGTAATCCCGCGCCTTTGGGAGGCTGAGGAGAGTGGATTGCCTGAGCCCGCAGGTTCGAGTCCCACCTGGGCAGGCGAGACCTCATCTCTACAATAAATCAAAAAATCAGCCGGGCGTGGTAGCGCGTGCTTATAATTCCGGCTACTCGGAAGGCTGAGGCGGAAGGATCGCCGGAGCCCAGCAGGTTGAGGCTGCAGTAGCCGGGAGCGGCCACTGCACTCTAATCTGGGCGACAGAGTGAGACTCCAACTCCAAAAAAATGCCAACCAAAAAACAAACAAAAAATAAGTATAGTAGATTAATAAGCATTTTAAAGTGTTATTCCTTGTATATACTGTTATCAGGTTTTTTGAAAATAATTCCTTAGGTAGCATTTGAATTTTGAAAGCTACATTTTACTTAGAGTGTTCAGAAGTTCTATCATCATTGTTCCCATGCTGTAGTCAGAGGGAAAAATCTATTTGATTCAATTAAAATATTGTCTGGGTGTGTGTCTATTCCTCTTTCTTTTTTTTTTTTTTGAATTGGAGTCTCACTCTGTCATCCAGACTGGAGTGCATTAGCCCCCCAAGGCGCGGGATTACAGGCTGAGCCACTGAACCCGGCTTATTTTTAAAAAATCTTATTAGAAAAGTAATATTCAGCTGGGCTAGGTGGCCCACGCCTATAATTCCAGTACTTTGGGAGACTGAGGTGAGAGGACTGCCTGAACCCATAGGTTCCAGACCAGCCTGGGAAACCTGGCGAGGCCTCTTCTCTACAATAAATTGAGAAGATTAGCTGGACATGATGGCGCATACCTGTAGTTCCAGCTACTTGGAAGACTGAGGCAGAAAAATCACCTGAGCCCAGCAGGTCGAGGCTGCAGTGGCAGTGTGCCACTGCACTGTAGCCTGGGCAACAGAGTGAGATTCAACTAAAAAAAAAAAAGAAAAGAAAAGAAATCCTTTTTATAGAAACTGTAGAAGGAAGTTAAAATCACAAGGTCCCACCTACCAGGAAAAACCCTTGTTTAATGCATACCACTTGATGTATATGTTTTTGTTTTTCTTTTAGACCGGAAAATAGAGTTTATTTAGAAAGTAAACTAAACCGGGTGTGGTGACTCACACCTGCGATCCCAGCACCCGGAGGTGACAGGACTACCTGAACCCAGGGGTTCAAGACCAGCCTGAGCAACATAGCGAGACCTCATCTCTACAGTAAATCAAAAAAATTAGCCGAGCATAGTGGCATACAACTGTGTTCCCAGCCACTTGGAAGGTTGAGGTGGAAGGATCACTTGAGCCCAGCAGGTTGAGGCTGCCGTGGTCATGAGTGTGCCACTGCACTCCAACCTAGGCAACAGAGTGAGACTCTAACTCAAAAAGAAAAGAGAGAGAAAGTAAATTAGAGAAGAGGAGATGCATCTCCCCAAGGTGTGGGGGGGGCAAAGCTTAGGAAAACATGGCTGCCATTGCTCAAAAAACCACATGACCTTACAAGAGTTTAGCAAAGCAGTGGCCAGTGACTGCTTGAAGTTGATTTGTTTTTTTTTTTTTTAGTTGGAGTCTCACTCCGTCGCCCAGGCTGGAGGGCACTGGCACGTTCACAGCCACTCCAGTGTCGACCTGCTGGGCTCTGGTACCTTCCACCTCAGCCTTCCAAGTAGCCTGAACTACAGGCACACGTTACCATGCCTGGCTAATTTTTTATTACAGAGATGAGGTATCGCCAAGTTGCCCGGGCTGATCTTGAACCCATGGGCTCAAGCAGTCCACTCACTGCAGCCTCCCAGAGTGCTGGGATTACAGGCTGAGCCATCGAGCCTGGCCGATTTTTATTTTATTTTAATTTTTTTGAGTTGCAGTTTCACTGTATTGCCCTGTAGGCTGGAGTGCAGTGGCATACCCACAGCCACTGGAGCCCTGACCTGCTGGGCTCAGGTGATCGATCACTCCACCTCAGCCCTCCAAGTAGCTGGAACCACAGGCACACACCACCACGGCCAGCCAATTTTTAAAATTTGTTGTAGATACACAGTCTCAACCAAGCTGCCCAGACTGGTCTTAAACCCCTGGACCCAGGCAATCCTCTCACCTCTGCCTCCCAAAGCGCTGGGACCAACAGGAGTGAGTGTATTTTTTTTAACAAAAGGGGTGATAACCTTTTCAGCCAACTCTTTTCATTGAGTACATTGTGAATATATTTTCAAATTGTTGGATGGGTTTCTACAACATTTGAAATAGCAATAGTTTCACTGTTTGTATGATCATTATTTAATAAATTCTCCATTTTGTGTATTTAAGTTGCAGCTACTTCATTACCCATAAACATTGTTATAAATGAACTTCCTTGAACTGTGGTGTATATTTCCTTAGGATAAATTCCTAAATTAATAATTGCTAAATTGCCTTCCAAAATGGTTCCAGGCTGGATGACAGAGTGAGACGCCAACTCAGAAAAAAAAAATGTGTAAATAGCAAAATGATTATTACATCAAAATTTTGTATTTCGTTTTTTTCTTGAGTCAGAATCTCTGTCTCCCACTCTGGAGTGCAGTGGCATGCTCGTGGCTGCCACAGCCTTGACCTGCTGGGCTCAGGTGATCCTTCCACCTCAGCTTTCCAAGTAGTTGGAACTATAGGTGCTGCGCCACTATGGCTGGCTAGTTTTTTGATGTATTGTAGAGACGAGATCACACCAAGTTGCACAGGCTGGTGTCAAACCCCTGGGCTCAGGCAGTCCTCTTGCCCTGGCCTCTCAAAGTGCTGGGATTATAGATGTGAGCCACCACACCCAGCCTGTAGTGCAAATTTTTACTCTGTTGCGGTTTTTATTTTTTCTTCTTACCATAGGCATGAATATCATACCATGTTGTGAAGCTGTGGTAAGAATAATTATGGTATAGAAGCTAGGCATGGTGGCTCACACCCGTAATCCCAGCACTTTGGGAGGCCAAGGCGAGAGGATTGCCTGAACCCAAGGGTTCGAGACAGTTCTGGGTACCTTGGTGAGACCTCATCTTTACAATAAATCAAAAAATTAGCCAGGTGTGGTGGTGCGTACCTGTGGTTCCATCTACTTGGAAGACTGAGGTGGAAGGATACCTGATTCCAGCAGGTCAAGACTGCGGTGTCTATAAGCACGCCACTACACTTCAGCCTGGACGACAAAGTGAGACTCCAATTAAAAAAAAATTTTTAAAATGTGTACCTTGGAAACTAATTAATTATAATAGCAGCTGGGTGCAGTGGTTGGCATCTGTAATCCCAGCACTTTGGAGACGGAGGTTAGAGGATTGCCTGAGCCCAGGGGTTGGATACCACCTGGGTAACTCAGCAAGACCTCATCTCTACAGTAAATCAAAAAATCAACTGGGTGTGGTGGCGCACTCCTGTAGTTCCAGCTACATTGAAGGCTGAGGTGGAAGGATTGTCTGATTGTGAGTATGCAAGTTTTTTTCTTCTGTGGTTCATCCAATAAAAAGCACTGAATATGTATTATTGGACTAAAAAAATTTGGTTCAAAAGTCTATAACTGCAAGTTTCTAAATAAAAGTAAATTGTCTTCTGGATCTTTAGGAATAGAGAGTATATCCTGTCTTTTTTCCATTACACAATTCTGATATTATGTTAGAAGTCTCTTTTTTCTTCCACATACAGTGGAAACCTCTGTTTTAATCCTATCAGTCCCTTTTTTATTTTTGGTTCTTATGAAGAACAGCTTATCAGCATCTTCATTTTTATAGGATAGTGTAATTTGACCTAGTCTTCTGGAAATGAGGGGAAGAGATCCTAAGAAAGGGATTCAAGTTTTTTGAAACTTCGTCATGTGCTAGATAATATGCGTAATGTGAAAGATGCCACTTATATTATTCCATCATAAATAGGCATTCTCCTTAAGGAGTCATTATCATTGAGTAATCTGCCAGGTCACATAGCTAAACCCAGTTCTCACTGATTGACTTAATTCTGTTTTCTCTCATAAAATCATTTACAGCTTGTTTATATACATTTGTTTACTGATTAAATGCCTCTCTCCTTGTAGGCTCTACGGGGACTCGGACCATGTGTTTTTTGTTTACAGCTATATACAGGGGGTACCCAAAAAAGTATACACATTTTAAGAGATGTTATCTGTATATTGCTTTCTGATGTTGAATTGAATTATGGTATCAATGTGTAGTATGACATTTACTCAGTCGTGCTTCTGCCATTTTCTTTGACAGTCTACCTGTCTCTTGGTGACACTAGCATTCATTTGACTAACTCTATCTTTTGAGTGACCATCATACTATACATTCTATGAATGAGTGTATACATTTTTTTGGCACCCCTGTATACCTGGTGCCCAACATAGTTCTTGATATATAGTATATGCTTAATAGGTATTTACTGGTGGAATGAACAACTCCAGAGTTCTCTTTCCACATATTGCACTTGCTGTGATTTATTCAGAGAAGATGATATGGTTGTTGTTATATTTCTTAACATGGTTAACCTTTATATTAGGGTAGCACCACAAAGTGTGGTCTTTTTGTATGTCCATTTTAAAATTTACCTTTATTTTATAAAACCCAAAATGCAAAGTTACGTGTTACGCTTTGTTAGTTGTGGTGACAATAAGCCATTGGTTTTGTGTTTTAGATTTCCTTGATAGCTGTCGTGCTAGTACTCTTTTGGCTGAGCTTGATGATGATGAAGACTTGCCTGAGCCAGATGAGGAAGATGATGAAAATGAAGATGACAATCAGGAGGACCAAGAATACGAGGAGGTTATGGTAGAGAGAGGCCCCCATTCTGTTCACTAAGATAGGTTTTCAATAATTGAAGAAAGGAAAAGCTGAGGCATAATGAAACTTTGAAGCGAGGAAACATGGCTCTAGTATGAAGAATACAGCCAATCAAGAAGAGTACTTGGAATATGAGCATTTATGATTCTCTACTGAAAGAAAATAATGGGTTGTATTTGAAAAAGTCTACAATGTCAAATGATGTTTTAACAGATTTAAAATGTGTGAAATTAGAGGCAACTGCACTAATCTTAAAAAATATAATTTTCATGATTCTTCAACTTAAGATTTTTTTAGTACCTATGGTTTTGCAAGGTGTATCTTCTTTCTCATTAGTTGTCACATGAAGGAATAAGTAGAGGCATAAAAAAATAATTTGCCCTTATCATCAGAGTTTAGAAAATTGAGGACCCAAGCCTAGGCAGTGTGATCCAGAACTTTCAATATTTAACCACTACAATTGTCTTCTAATTGAAAATTAGGCCTTAAAATACCCTTTATTGTACCTCCTTGTATATTCACATTTCTATTGATAAATGTTAAATGGATTTCAAAAACATGATAAGTTGAGCTTTAATGGGGTGAAGAAATTTAAAAAATGCTTTTAATATATGTTGCTAAGAAAACAGGTTGGATACGGTGGCTCATGCCTGTAAATTCAGCAGGTGAGAGGCCAAGGTGGGAGGATCGCTTGAATCTAGGAATTTGATACCAGCCTGGGCAACATAGCAAGACCCTGTCTCTACAGAAAAGTCAAAAAATTAGTCAGGCGTAGTGAGGCACACCTGTAGTCCCAGCTGCTCGCAAACCAGAAGCAGGATTGCCTGAGCCCAGGAGTTGGAGGCTGCTGTGAGTTGGGATCAGACCACTGCACTACAGCCTGGGTGACAGAGTGAGACCCTGACTCAAAAAACACACACACACAAAGTACGTTCATATATTTTTTATGAAGGAGGTTAGTATTAAATATATGATGTATTTCAAATATTCAGTTTAGAATTTTTCTGAAGATTACAAATGAAGGTAAAGTTTTTTAAGGATACTTTAAAAAATCTAAGTTAATAGTTTTAGGGCAAGGCTTAATGGGGATATTATGGGTCAAATAATTAAACGTATGTCTCTTGGCATTATTGTATTTCAGATTCTGAGACGTCCATCTCTGCAACGTCGAGCTGGCTCCCGCTCTGATGTAACGCACCATGCTGTGACCTCGCAGCTACCACAGGTCCCTAGTGGAGCAGGAAGCCGACCTATTGGGGAGCAGGTAATATCTTCATGTTTAGCCTCCCTACAGTATCGTTTTTCCTATTTCACAGTGAAGTACCAACTAATATGCCTAAAGGCCTATAGAAACCTGCGAGGGCGGTGGGGGAAGGGAAGAGAAGGGAGCTACCAAACTGAGTTACAAAGAGAAACATTCTCTACTGCTTGGTTCTTAATTCCATACAGAATCCATGATTGCTCTAGTGTAATTCATGCAAGAGTTTCATACTTGGAATCCCTTCATCTTGACCATAGGTAACAGTCAGCATATATTAAAATGGTTAATAGGACTGGGCACGGTGGCTCACACCTATAATCCCAGCACTTTGGGAGGCCGAGGAGAGTGAATTGCCTGAGCCCGCGGGTTCGAGACCCACCTGGGCAACTTGGCGAGACCTCATCTCTACAATAAATCAAAAAATTAGCCAAGCATGGTGGCACGTGCCTGTAATTCCGGCTACTTGGAAGGCTGAGGCGGAAGGATCGCCGGAGCCCAGCAGGTCGAGGCTGCGGTGGCCGGGAGCGGCCACTGCACTCCAGTCTGGGCGACAGAGTGAGACTCCAACTCAAAAAAAAAAAAAAAAAATGGTTAACAGGTTAGTAGCAGTAGGAGAGATGGTAGTAGAAGTAGTCTATCGGCCAATACTTACTGATCATTAATTAAGTACTAGACACGTTTTTTGGTGGTTTTTTTTTTTTTGAGTTGGAGTCTCACTCTGTCGCCCAGACTGGAGTGCAGTGGCATGCTCCCGGCCACCGCAGCCTCGACCTGCTGGGCTCTGGCAATCCTTCTGCCTCAGCCTTCCAAGTAGTTGGAACTAGGCGCGCGCTACCATGCCTGGGTAATTTTTTGATTTATTGTAGAGAAGAGGCCTCGCCAAGTTGCCCAGGCGGGTCTTGAACCCGCGGGTTCAGGCAATCCACTCACCTCAGCCTCCCAAAGCGTGGGATTATAGGCTGAGCCACTGAGCCCGGCTTAGACAAGTTTTTTATTTTTGTTTTTTTTTTTGAGTCCGAGTCTCACTCTGTTGCCCAGGTTGGAGTGCAGTGGCACACTCCATTCGCCTCAGCCTTCCAAGTCGCTGGAACTACAGTGTGCACCACCATCCCTGGCTAATTTTTTGATTTATGACAGAGACAGGGTCTTGCCATGTTGCCCAGTCTGGTCTCTAACCCTTGGACTCAGGCAATTCTCTCTCCTGTGCCTCCCAAAGTGCTGGGATTACAAGATGTGAGCCACTGCGCCTGCTAGACAAATCTTAATACTTTATGTGTATTAACTTATTTCATCTTTTCAACAACCCTTTGAGGGTTATTGTTAGCACCAATTTTCAGATGAAGTGATTGCTAAAAGTCATACATAGTTTTTGGTTCAAGATGCAGGCCGAGACATTTTGGCTGTCAAATGATATGTTATAAAAGTTAGTTTCAAGGCCAGGCATGATTGCTCACACCTGAAGCCCCAGCACTTTGGGAGGCCAGGGCAAGAGGATTGCCTGAGCCCAGGGTTCGAGATCAGCTGGGCAACATGACAAGAATTTGTTAAAAAAAATCTAGCCAAGTGTGGTGGTGTGCGCTTATAGTCCTAGTAACTTAGAAGGCTGAGGTGGAAGGATTGCCTGAGTTCAGCAGGTTGAGGCTCTAGTGGCCATGTTTGTGCTCCTGCATTCCAGCCTGGGCTTCAGAGTGTGACTGACTAAAAAAAACAGTTAATTTCAGCTAAGTGTTCAAACTGTGAGTGTGTGTGTACGTATGCACTTCCACTATCTTCTCACTAGTAATTTAAAGCAGCTATCAGGCATTTTGTTTTGTATTTAAATAATTCAGCATAAGATGCAATTTACATTTTAAAAAATGACTTATTTTAAAAGAATTAGGTTCATAGGAAGTTGCAAAAATACTACAGGGAGGTATTGTGTGCACTTTGCCAAATGACTGTACAGTAGCAAAGTTTGGAAATTGACATTGGTACAGTGTACATGAACAGTTCATTGTTATTTTACCACATATAGATTTATATAGTCATTTATACAACTTACTTTTGATAAACTGAAATTGTTAAGAAATATATGTACCTATATATGTTTGTTTTAGCTCATATTGTGGCTAAGAAATATGACTGCTGGGCTCGGTGGCTCAGCCTGTAATCCCGCCCTTTGGGAGGCTGAAGTGAGTGGATTGCCTGAGCCCGCGGGTTTGAGACTCGCCTGGGCAACTTAGCAAGACCTCATTTCTATAATAAATCAAAAATTAGCCGGTCATGTTAGCGCGTGCCTGTAGTTCCAGCTACTCGGAAGGCTGAGGTGGAAGGATCGCCAGAGCCCAGCAGGTTGAGGCTGCGGTGGCCGGAAGCGGCCACTGCACTCCAGTCTGGGTGACAGAGTGAGACTCTAACTCAAAAAAAAAAAAGGAAATATGACTAAGGAAGAGCAGCAGGTACTAAGAACTATTTAATATGCAGTTTATTTTGTAGATAGCACATTGCTTTTGCAATGATAAAGTTTTTCATTTTGTAATATGTAACTGTATGTGAAATTTTATTTTAATAGGAAGAAGAAGAGTATGAAACTAAAGGAGGACGCCGGAGAACGTGGGATGATGATTACGTTCTAAAGCGACAATTTTCTGCTTTAGTTCCTGCTTTTGATCCTAGACCTGGTCGTACCAATGTCCAACAGACAACTGATCTAGAAATCCCACCCCCAGGTATAGTATGTTTTAGTTTTGTGATTTAATTTTATAATAGTTACCAAATAAGATAGGTATATATAGTATATAAAATAAGTTTATTACAAAATTTTTTTTTACTCGGAAGGTTGAGGCAGAAGGATCTCCGGAGCCCAGCAAGTCGAGGCTGTGGTGGCCGGGAGTGGCCACTGCACTCCAGTCTGGGCGACAGAGTGAGATTCCAACTCAAAAAAAAAAAAAAAAAAAATTTTTTTTTTTAAACTGTCAGCCAGAAGTTCTTAAAAAATACAGATTTTTTTTTTTTTTGTTAGTTGGAGTCTCACTCTGTCGCCCAGACGAGTGCAGTGGCTGCTCCCGGCCACCGCAGCCTCGACCTGCTGGGCTCTGGCGATCCTTCTGCCTCAGCCTTCTGAGTAGCCAGAATTACAGGCATGCGCTACCACACCTGGCTGATTTTTTGATCTATTGCGGAGATGAGGTCTCGCTGCCCAGGCGGGTTTCGAACCCTCGGGCTCAGGTCTTACAATTCTTTTATGGGGTATGGTAGGCATCCCAGTGGCTCCCCAAAATGTTCAGGTCCTGACCCCTGGACCCTGTGACTATGTTGGCATGACAAGAGAGACTTTGCAGATATATTAAGTTAAGGATCTTGAGCTGGGGATAGTATCCTGGATTATCCAGGTGAGCCCAGTTTAAATGTAAGAGTGAGGAGGTTGCAAGAAGATGTCATTAAGGAAGCAGCAGTCAGACTGCTGAGGGCCCATGGCTCAAGGAGTGTTGGCAGCCTTTAGGAAGTAGAAAAAGCAAGGAAACAGTCTTTCCTAGAACCTGCAGAAGGAATGAAACTCTGCAAATTCATGTTAGACTTTTGACCTCTAGCACTCTAGCATCATAGGTCTGTGTTGTTTTAAACCACCCACTTTCGGCAGGTGTGGTGGCTCACGCCTATAATCCCAGCACTTTGGGAGGCTGAGGTGAGAGGGTTGCCTGAGCCCATGGGTTCAAGACCAGCCTGGGCAACTTGATGAAACCTCATCTCTACAATAAATAAATAAAAATTAGCTGGGCATGGCGGCATGTGCCTATAGTTCCAGCTATTTGGAAGGCTGAGGCAGAAGGATCGCCTGAGCCCAGCAGGTCAAGGCTGTGGTGGCTGTGAGCGTGCCTCTGCACTCCAGTCTGGGCGACAGAGTGAGATTCCGACTCAAAAAAAGAAAATAAACACCCATTTTGTGGTAATATTCTATAGCAGCTATAAGAAATTGATTGATTGGGCAAACTACCTAAACTATCAAAGCTTGAATTTCCTCATCTCTTACATGGAGAGAATAAAGGCCCCCTTTTGACAAAGTAGTTAAAAAGATTAAATGAAGTACGATATATAACATGCTCATCATGGTGCCTGATACATGTGCCTCAATAAATGTCAGCTGTTGTAATTAGTATATTATCCTTAAAGAGGACTTAAATTGTTGTTTAAGTATGGAGTATACTTTTTGGTTGATAGAAAGATGCTTGTGTTAAATATGAAAGTAAGTTTAGTAGTATAAACCATGGCAAGGATGGATATAGGCTGAATCAGGATGTTCCAGGTTTCCTTTAAAAAGGAAAACCTTGTTTCTTTGAGTCTTCGTGAAAAAATAAAAAAAAAATTTTAAAGAAAAATTTATTTTATAAGAGAGTAGATACAAACTTTTTTTAGATCTCTTTGGTAGTATATCTAATATCTTCTGATAAGATATTTTTGCCATTGGTAATTATAAAATATTAGCTTTGTACCCAATTTTGTACACATAGGTGACTGCAGAAGTACTGTTGTCAAAAAATTGGTAATGACTATAATTATGTTTAATGACAGAGACATGGCTCTATATAGACAGTATAATTTCATGCAGTGACTACAATAATATTTTGGAAGATTGTCATGATAATGAAGATTCATGAGCAAATGAGAAAGAAGATATCTTGCTACCAAATACATTCTGAACCTTAATATATTTGTGTGTGTGTTTACCTCACAATCCTATCATTTAGTGTAAGTGAAAGGTTGGCAGGTCATTGGTCCAGAGTGGGTTGTTCTCTCTGGATATAGAATTTTGGATAATTTTAGTTTTAACATTTATGAAATTAAAATGTTTGCTGAGTGTTAATACAATTAGCATATATTTCAAATAAAAATGAAAGATCCATATTATTTGTATATATTCTGTTCTAGCACTCAATATTTCAGGTGTAATTATTCCCATTTAAAAAAAAAATGTTGACTGGGCTCGGTGGCTTAGCCTGTAATCCCAGTACCTTGGGAGGCCGAGGCAAGTGAACTGCCTGAGCCCGCAGGTTCAAGACCTACCCGGGCAACTTGGCGAGACCTCGTCTGTACAATAAATCAAAAATTAGCCAGGCGCTGTAGCACATGCCTGTAGTTCTGTCTACTTGGAAGGCTGAGGCAGAACGATCGTTGGAGCCCAGCAGGTCGAGGTTGCGGTGGCCGGAAGCTAGCTACTGCATCCAGTCTGGGCAAAAGTGAGACTCCAACTCAAAATAAATAAATTAATTAATTATATAAAAATGTTGAGGTCCAGAGAGTCTTTTAAAAAATTTTTTCAGAGAGTCTTAAGTAGGTGATATCCTTTAGCTAATGTATGACAGACGCATTTGGATTTCATGTAGCCTTATTTTCTATTGCCATGTTCTTTCTGAACTGCTTGTTTTACTATAATTGTTTTTCACATGTCTTCCAATTGTTTAGGGACACCTCATTCAGAGCTCTTGGAAGAAGTTGAATGTACTCCATCACCTCGACTAGCCCTCACTTTGAAAGTAACGGGTCTTGGAACAACTCGTGAAGTTGAATTACCACTCACCAATTTCAGATCAACCATATTTTACTATGTACAAAAATTGCTTCAGTTGTCGTGTAATGGCAATGTGAAATCAGATAAACTTAGGCGTATATGGGAGCCCACATACACGTAAGAGATTTTAACTAATGTTTTAGTAGATTTTGTCATAGTATATGAACCAAGAAACAGTATGTTTCTATATTTTGGATTTTAAGAACAGAAAACTTTTGGGTTTTGTTCTGTTGCCTTACAGGAAAAGATGAGAGAGTTTCTGATTCTCGTTGTAGAATAGTTAAGTTTTAGAACTGAAAAGATTATCATTTTTACTCTTTGGGATCATGAAGTACTAAATATTTTCTTTCTGTTCTTTATTTTGGTATATATGAATTAAGCCTTACCTCTTTTTGTTCATTCATTCATTCAACAAATAATTATCATTGACCTTGGGCAAACTTATTTAGTATTTTTTATGCCACACTTTCCTAATCTGTAAAATGAGAGTGGTTGTGAGGAGTCAGTGAATTGAAATATGTATTTTCAATACTCTGTTGGATATAACTGCTCAATAAGTACTACCTATAAAATCATTATTTAATAATATAAATAGAAAATTATTATTATATCATAATCATTGTTTTTGTTTGCTTTTTTTTTTTTTTTTTTTTGAGTTGGAGTCTCACTCTGTCGCCCAGACTGGAGTGCAGTGGCCGCTCCCGGCCACCGCAGCCTCGGCCTGCTCGGCTCCGGCGATCCTTCCGCCTCAGCCTTGCGCAGTAGCCGGAATTACAGGCATGCGCTACCACGCCCAGCTGATTTTTTTTATTTATTGTAGAGATTAGGTCTCGCTGCCCAGGCGGGTCTCGAACCCGCGGGCTCAGGCAATTCACTCACCTCAGCCTCCCAAAGGCACGGGATTATAGGCTGAGCCACCAAGCCCGGCTTGTTTGCTTTTTTTTTAAGTTAGAGTCTCACTCTTGCCCAGGCTCATGGCCAGCACAGCTTCGACCTGATGGGCTCAGGTGATCCTTCCGCTTCAGCCTTCTAAGTAGCTGGAACCATAAGCGTGTACCATCATGCCCCAGCTAGTTTTTTTTATTTATTGTAGAGACAAGGTTTTACCATGTTGCCCAGGCTGGTCTTGAACCTGTGGGCTCAGGCAGTCCTCTCACCTCAGCCTCCCAAAGTGCTGGGACTACAGGTGTGAGCTACCACGCCCACCCTCTACATCATAATCATTCTTATTAGAGCTTTACTTCTGTTAATATGTTTTCTGATATTCTCTTAGCATCACTGATAATCTCATATAATGTCCAGTAAAAGTAATGTAGGTCCTTTTGAGATAGAACAGAAGGTCATAATAGTATTCTCTCTTCCTTCAATTTTTATTGAAGTTTGAAAATTGATCAACTGCCTTACTTGAGCATAAGTACTCCTGATCATTGTTATTCCATCCTTTTTTCCATCTATGACACAGAAAACTCGTTTCTTATCCCATTTTATTTTTACAACATGCAGTAATATGCTACATAACAAGGTTTTGGTCTGTGTACAGTAGTGGTCCTATAAGAGTATAATATCACATTTTTACTGTACCTTTTCTATGTTTAGTATACAAATACTTACCCTTGTTTTACAGTTGCCTACAGTATTCAGTACAGTAGCATGTTGTACAGGTGTGTAGCCCAGGAGCAAGTCTGTGTCATACAGCCTAGGTGTGTAGTAGACTATACTATTTAGGTTGTGTAAATACACTCTGATGTTCACACAGTGACATAACCACATAATGCAGCATTTCTCAGGACATACTCCTGTGACTAATCTATGCATGAGTATACTTGAATGTCATAATGCTTTGGTATGGTATATTACTTCATATCTTTAAAAGCTTTGGACTTAGCCAGGCTCGGTGGCTCAGCCTGTAATCCCGTGCCTTTGGGAGGCTGAGGTGAGTGGATTGCCTGAGCCCGCGGGTTCGAGACCCGCCTGGGCAGGCGAGACCTCATCTCTACAATAAATAAAAAAAAAAATTATCCGGGCGTGGTAGCGCATGCCTGTAGTTCCAGCTACGTGGAAGGCTGAGGCGGAAGGATCGCTGGAGCCCAGCAGGTCGAGACTGTGGTGGCCGGGAGCGGCCACTGCACTCCAGTCTGGGCGACGGAGTGAGACTCCAACTCAAAAAAAAAAAAAAAAAGCTTTAGACTTGATGTATGCTTTCGTTGTAATAATATTAAATTTATAAATTGTAACATTCAGGAATATGATTTCTGCTACTTTTCTGTATGTTTAACAAATTAAAATTTTTTCTTAAAACTCTTCCTTGAGTTCAGTGTTCAGTGCAAGCATATGTTTGGTGAATTATATCATTCATATTGTTTTAACAGTTGAAGGCTTATTGACAGTAATCACAAGTTATTTGATTTATGAATTAATGAATAATATCTTCATGTTTAGAATCATGTACAGAGAAATGAAGGATTCTGACAAAGAAAAGGAAAATGGAAAAATGGTGAGTTGTTTTCAGAAAATTGGTCTTACTCTTGGCTATTTAGTTAAAAAAAAAAGAAGAAAGTAAAACTAACAGAGTTGAACACTTGAGGGAAAAACGACTAACGTGAAATTCTTTAGATTAAGTGCATGATCTTAAAGCTCCCTTGTGTAATGCATGTGAAATACCATATACTTTATAACTGGGAAAGGCCAACATTTGGTTTTTCCTATTGTAGGGTTGCTGGTCTATAGAGCATGTGGAACAGTACCTTGGCACTGATGAATTACCAAAGAATGACTTGATAACCTACCTGCAGAAGAATGCAGATGCTGCTTTCCTGCGCCACTGGAAATTAACTGGCACTAATAAAAGTATTAGGAAAAACAGAAATTGTTCTCAGCTCATAGCTGCATATAAGGTATATATTGGCATCAAAACACTATTTTGATTGGGAATGGCTTTGTGCTTCGTTTGCAGCTTTAAAAGCTTATTAAGGAGGAACAGTTCATTGGGACATTAAAAAATGCAGTTGAATTAACATTATTAATGCATCAATGCTAAAATTTCAGATATGGCTTCTAGCATTGGATCTGAGTACAGACTTTGAAGTATGCTTTTCTGTGATTATATTTTATTTGGTAATTTTAATGGTTTTGGATGCATTGACTTTCGTCTTGAGTAATAATGTTTTTATTTAAAAAGTGACAATTCTTTGAAAAATTCCATCCTTTTCCAGGTAATTTTAGTAGAATGATAGCATTGCTTTTTTTGAAGATGAGATTAATGTAGAAATAATTTGTCAATTATTTCTGCAGGATTTTTGTGAGCATGGAACAAAGTCTGGGTTAAACCAGGGGGCCATTTCTACTCTTCAAAGTAGTGATATTCTTAATTTAACAAAAGAACAACCTCAGGCTAAAGCAGGCAATGGACAGAACTCCTGTGGAGTAGAAGATGTCCTTCAACTTCTGCGTATCCTGTATATAGTTGCAAGTGACCCTTATTCAAGAATATCCCAAGAAGGTCTGTAAGAAACCTTATTTCATAGCATTTTTAAAGTAAGTGTAGTTTGTATTTTTATTAATCTTATTAATTAATGTTACAGACGGTGATGAGCAGCCTCAGTTTACTTTTCCACCAGATGAATTCACTAGCAAAAAAATCACAACAAAAATTTTGCAGCAGATTGAGGTAATACAATCAGATAGTTGAACTCTTCATTGTGTAACTGTTGGACTTTTCATACTATTCCCTTTCTTACCTTTTCTACTTCTCACCATCTCTCCCTTTCCTCTGATTCAGTAATTGGAGGCATATGGTCCTTTGCATTCATTGCTTAATTACATTTAAGAATTGACTCCTTTTTTGTCATTTTAAATAACTGCCTCATAGCACTAAGACATTGCTATTTGTTCATTTGCAGGAACCATTGGCATTAGCGAGTGGGGCTCTGCCAGACTGGTGTGAACAGTTAACCAGCAAGTGTCCTTTTCTAATTCCATTTGAAACTAGACAGCTTTATTTCACATGTACAGCATTTGGTGCATCAAGGTAGGAAGTGTGTCTTTTAATATTTTTAGAATAAATTTTTTTGTGTTACATTAGTTCAAAATGTATAATACAAAGGGGACCCCCCCAAAAAAACACAGAATTTACTTACTTAAAAGTTAATTCTTATATATTTAAACTCGTCACCTACGAAGTACCCTTCGTTTGATGCAATATGCCTGTTGAGACACTTTTTCCCCTGCTCAAAACAATTTTTCTTTAAGAAATTTTATTTTGTTATAGAGATGTGGGGTACAAGTAAGGATTAACTACATAAGTAGGCTGAATGCAGGTGAAATTTGAGCTTCTAGGTGGCCCTTACTCACCCTGGTGGTGGACCAGTATCTCTTTTGTGTCAAAACCGTTTTTTGGGTTTTTTTTGAGTTGGAGTCTCACTCTGTCACCCGGACTGGAGGTAATGCGCGCCTTTATTGTTTTTAATTTTTTTTTTTTTTTGAGTTGGAGTCTCACTCTGTCGCCAGACTGAGTGCAGTGCCCGCTCCCGGCCACCGCAGCCTCGACCTGCTGGCTCGCGATTCCGCTCAGCCTTCCGAGTAGCTGGAATACAGGCATGCACTACCAGCCGGCTGATTTTTTGATGTATTGTAGAGATGAGGTCTTGCTGCCAGGCGGTCTCGAACCGCGGGCTCAGGCAATCCACTCACTCAGCCTCCCAAGGCGGATTACGGGCTGAGCCACCGAGCCGGCTAATGGCCTTAATTCGCACCTGGAAGGCTGAGGCGGAAGGATCGCCGGAGCCCAGCAGGTGAGGCTGCAGTGGCCAGGAGCGTGCCACTGCACTCCAGTCTGGACGACAGAGTGAGACTCCAACTCCAAAAAAAAAAATTATTAGTTATTAAAATTTATAAAAATTATTAGTTGCTAAAATTATTAGTTGCTGAGCATACCAACATGGATGCTTACAAATAGTTTTGATAATATTTAAATATATATCTTCCTTCTGACCATTTTTTCTTAACTACCACCCAGCATATATACTTATTATAATTTTGTTTTTCTGTTTCCTTCTTTTAGATCAAAGTTTCATGAGGGCAGGAATTTCTGTTCTGTTTTCTGCTCTAGCTAAAGTACTTAAAACATTTTAGGTGTATAGTACATTTTGCTAAATTATTGTGTCTCTGAAGTACTCTTTCAAAGTAGGTGTAAAAAGTTGTAATTTAAACTGTATCTGTTTTCTTCCCCAATGAGTTACATTTTTTAACCATTTGATACCATTTACAAAGTATTTGCATACATGAAGCTGTAGACCTATTGTGATAAATGACATTGGTTATGATTTCTATTTTGTGCATGAGGAAATTTATTCTCAAAGTACTTAGCAGATTTGTTTGAGATTACTGAAAAATAGTAACAAACATGAGAGTAGAACTTTCATCTTATTCCAAGTTACAGGTTACTTTTCTAAATGGATTAGCTGTGTTGTTAAAAATGAAATGTTTTAAAATTATAACCATTTTAATGTTGGCTTTCAGTTTTAAGATAGCTTAACCATTTTTTATTTCTCTGATGTTTAGGAAATGTTTGTATTTTGTATGATGCGGGGTTTGGAGCATGGATCTTTATTTTTATTTAATTGCTAAAATAAAGAGGGAAAATACAGACCCAATACTTTCTTAGTTTGTGTAAGGTAGAGTATGGTAAAAGAATTTTTATATATTTGTACTTATGAGAGGAAATAATTTAAGCAATTAAAAAAGATTACTGTGTTATAAAAGTCACCTGATAACATGCTACTTTTTTTTTTTTTTTTTTTGAGTCGGAGTCTCACTGTTACCCAGACTGGAGTGCAGTGGCACACTCATGACCACTCCAGCCTCAACCTGCTGGGCTCAGGCGATCCTTCCGCCTCAGCCTTCCAAGTAGCTGGAACTACAGGTGTGCACTACCACGCCCAGCTTATTTTTTGATTTATTGTAGAGACAAGGTCTCACCAAGTTGCCCAGGCTCTCTCGAATCCCTGGGCTTAGGCAACCCTCTTGCCTCGGCCTCCCAAAGTGCTTGGATTACAGACTTGAGCCACCGTGTCCGGCCAATGATATTTTTTTATTTCTTAGATCTTTGAATCATTTTGCTGGTTTAGTAGTATATTCATTCAACTGTTAATATATTCTACAGCTACATGGATGTTTTTCTATTTTAGAGCAATTGTGTGGTTACAAAACCGACGCGAAGCCACTGTGGAACGAACAAGGACTACAAGCAGTGTGAGACGAGATGATCCTGGAGAGTTTCGAGTTGGTCGTCTCAAGCATGAAAGAGTAAAAGTTCCTCGTGGCGAATCACTGATGGAGTGGGCTGAGAATGTCATGCAGATACATGCGGATCGGAAATCAGTTCTTGAGGTAACCATGTATAAAATAAGATTTCTTTGAGGGAGCAAGGACGACACTTATGAACTCAGCCATATTCTGTGTCTTCCATTGCATAAAAACTGCGCCAGATACACATGAAGAGTGATTTCTCTATTCTCTACGCAGAGGCCTTCCCCTCTGGCACAGCCTCTTCCATAAGAGGAGGTCAGCCTACCTCCTCAGAGGTTAGGATTAATTAATGAGAAACAAATAATATCTTCACTTTTGAGGTGGCAAAATGGTTTGAAGGCCACTACCCTTTTCTTAACAAAGTTCTACTGAATAATAGTACTCACAAAGGTTCTTTGTGGTACTCTAAATTTTACCCTTATATTAAACTGTGCTACTAGGTATCTGTACTTTTGGAACACACTGTTTTATATTATTATTTCACTTGTGTTGTGCTTGGTATTACATCATTGATCTGTATTGAAAGATGTTACAGCAAATGGCAGTATGAAATTAACATTTACTGTAGAGATGTTATTGTGGACATTATTGGTTGTGTTCCATATACAAAGTATTCCTTATGTAAGGAACAGTGGAAATTCCTCTCCCATCACAGATGCAAATCAGTTGGTTTGTTTTTATCTTTTGGATGACAAACTGATTGTAATAAATGATACATCTCTAGAAGATGTGCAAGGCTTTATGGCTTTCATTTTATAGACAAGCTTTCTTTTTTTTTTCCCGAGTTGGAGCCTCACTCTGTCGCCCAGACTGGAGTGCAGTAGCCGCTCCCGGCCACCGCAGCCTCGACCTGCTAGGCTCTGGCGATCCTTCCGCCTCAGCCTTCCAAATAGCGTGGAACTACAGGCGCGTGCTGCCACGCCCGGCTAATTTTTTTTTTTTTTTTTTTTTATTGTAGAGATGAGGTCTCACCAAGTTGCCCAGGCGGGTCTCGAACCCGCAGGCTCAGGCAATCCACTCACCTCAGCCTCCCAAAGCGCGGGATTACAGGCTTAGACAAGCTTTCTTTGCCTTATCTTCCTCCTACTTTTCTATTCTTTTAGCCTAGAAAATCCTTTTTAATTCTTTTTAACCATGCACTTTGTGTTTTTGTAGGATACCTCATTTTTGGAATAAGTAGATTACGGACAAAAACCTTTAAAGTGATTAACATTACAAATAAGTGGGAGAATTTAGGCTTTAGTGTCACACAGAGACATAAAAGTAAAACTCTATGCTATCATTTCTTCAAGCAATCTTTCTCTGAGATTTGTAAAAAAGGAGATCATTATTTTGCTAGGTTGTCGTGTAAAGTAAATTAATGTATGAACAATGCTCAGCACAGTGCTTAACATGTAGTAATGTATAACAAATGCTCTTCTTATTAGAAAAACTAAAGTAGAACTCCTGTGTTGCCTGTAGTATACTACACTGCTGTTGTGAGAAAAGGTGTATTACTGGATCAGATACGACACGTTTTGGCAAGAATTGAATCATTTTGAAAAACACCCAAAACTTTAAGTTCACTTTTTCCCATAATTTATTTGTTCATATTTTAGGTTGAATTTTTAGGAGAAGAAGGAACTGGGTTGGGACCCACATTAGAGTTTTATGCTCTGGTGGCAGCAGAATTCCAAAGAACTGACTTAGGAGCTTGGCTTTGTGACGATAACTTTCCAGATGATGAATCGCGTCATGTAAGATTTATTTCTCATTTTGTGTTTCTTTTTGTTTGTAAGTTTTTATTTTTATTTATTTTTTATAGAGATGTGTTTTGCTATGTTGCCCAAGCTGGTTTTGAACTCCTGGGATTAAAGGCATGAGCCACTGAGCCTGGCTCATTTTGTGATTTGAGTTGTGACTCTGCTTTTGAAAAGTGTTTTCAGAACATAAGCCAGGTTTTCTGACTCTTACTTTTATTATTGAATAATCTTGATGTCATTAAAATATTTATAAGGGGGCAGTAACTTTGGGTCCCCTCCCACTGTGGGAGCTTTTCTGTCCTCTCAATAAATCCTGCTTTCTCAAAAAAAAGAGAGAGATATTTCTAAGGGGTAAAATTTAGTCACCAAAAGTTATTGAATAAAATATGTATATGCTTTTAGATAGTTAAATTCATGAAAATGTTCAGTGTTTATGATAGGCTTAGTTACTTAATTATCTTACTTAGTTACTTAATTATCTTTTGTTTAATTTTATTTGCATTTCCTCCTCTGAAAAATTAGGTTGATCTTGGAGGTGGATTGAAACCTCCTGGATACTATGTGCAGAGATCATGTGGTCTGTTCACGGCTCCATTTCCACAAGATAGTGATGAGCTTGAAAGGATCACAAAACTCTTTCATTTCCTTGGAATTTTCTTGGCCAAATGCATTCAAGACAATAGACTTGTGGACTTACCTATTTCTAAACCTTTTTTTAAACTTATGTGTATGGGTGACATTAAAAGCAATATGAGTAAACTGATTTATGAATCACGAGGTGATAGAGACTTACACTGTACTGAAAGTCAGTCTGAAGCTTCTACGGAAGAAGGCCATGATTCACTCTCAGTAGGAAGCTTTGAAGAGGATTCAAAATCAGAATTCATTCTTGATCCCCCTAAACCGAAACCCCCAGCTTGGTTTAATGGAATTTTAACCTGGGAAGACTTTGAACTAGTAAACCCACATAGAGCCAGATTTTTAAAAGAAATTAAAGACCTTGCTATCAAGAGGCGCCAGATTTTAAGCAACAAAGGTCTTTCTGAAGATGAGAAGAACACAAAATTACAGGAACTAGTGCTGAAGAATCCATCTGGTTCTGGGCCTCCACTTAGCATAGAGGATTTAGGGTAAGCATTATATGTACATTCTTCAACCTAACTAATGAATACATTCTAGAGCTTTTGTTTCTTTGTCCCTACTGATTTGCAGTATATGAGTAAATAGTCTGTCAAAAACAGTAATATTGTTTTTGACTGTAAGAAATACTGATTTTCAGTTTGAACCTTTGATTTGTTAATATTATAAAGATAACACTCAATACCAGAATATAGTTTATTAATCATCAAACTTGGAAGATTATCTGATTTATTAAATGTGATAAGTTTATATGCCTTGTATAAAAAGTCCAAAGCCTTCACACAGATTAGATGACCAGGAAAATTTAAAGATTAAAAAAAAATCCAGAGCCAACAATATTTTGTCATATTCATGAGTTAATATGTACAGCCTCCTTGGCAAATTTCAAAACTAGTTTGGTTTGTATGTAAGCCTCATCCCCAGTGGCTGCCTCAACTAACTCATATGTTGCAGATCTTTTGATAAAATTGTATTAATTTATATATATGAAATGATTATACCTTCAGAAGATTCTCCTATGATTTTGGGTTAATTGAAAAGTCTGGCTTGCATTTTCTTTCTCTTTTTTTGACTGCTGATAATATTGGAAAGTTGTGTTTAATAAATGGTTATATAGTCAAGATTTTATGTGTGTGTGTATATATATGTGTGTGTATTATATATATATATACACACACATACCACACACACATACGCTTTTTGTATACAGCATGAATAACTTTAGTGAAGCAAGTTGTTTTCAAAAAACAGCCTTATAAACATGTTGCTTCCATAATTCATTGCAGAAATTGTTTAGTTCATTACTTTTGTGCCATAAGGGAGAAATTAAATGTGAAAAGGTAGTAGTTTCATATAATCTTTACAAAGTCAGGCAGATTTGGTAACAGTTGGCCTAGTAGTTTTTGTGCATAGGGTTTTGCATTTCGGAAGGTCTAATACTTTTATCTAAGCTAGTATACTGATTTTGTTGTTGGAGGGGAGAGTTACAGTTTGTATAGCAATGGTATACAAATTATGCCAGTAATAACTGAATGTCAATTAATCTAATGTTTTTTGTTCCTCCCAGTTTAAATTTCCAGTTTTGCCCTTCCTCGAGAATATATGGTTTTACAGCTGTGGATCTCAAGCCAAGTGGTGAAGATGAGGTAAAAATTTTGCTTTTAATATAGTTGTAAGCTCTGAAACATCCTCATAACAAAGCCAGTTGCACTGAGTGCTACTGAAATATTCCTAGACAGAAACAGTAATACTGACAAATTTTCCTTTGCAGATGATAACAATGGACAATGCAGAAGAATATGTGGATTTGATGTTTGACTTTTGTATGCATACGGGTATTCAGAAACAAATGGAAGCCTTTAGAGGTAACTTGGAAGGATCTTTAGCGTAATCCCTCTTTTTTTACTTTCACACAGTTGAAATTAAGGTCAACAATTGCTGGTAATCAGCTGTGTGTGGTGGCTCACGCCTGTAATCCCAGCACTTTGGGAGACAGAGGTGAGAGAATTACCTGAGCCCAGCGGTTTGAGACAGCTTGGGCAGCCTGGCAAGACCTCATCATCTCTACAATAAATCAAAAAAAATTAGCCAGATGTGGTGGTGCATGCCTGTGGTTCCAGTTATTTGGAAGGCTGTGGTGGAAAGATCACCTGAGCCCAGCAGGTCAAGGCTATGGTAGCTATGAGTGTGCTACTACACTCTAGCCTGGGTGACATTGAAACTCCAACTCAAAAATAAAAAATAATTGCTGGATTGCTGGTAATCTCTAAACTTGTTTTCTAGTTTTATGTGTCCCAGAAGATAGGAATGTTCTCAAGCTGTAGTATACCATCAGATTTTTACTCTGGAGTAATGGGGATGCACCTTTGAGTCAGGGTCTCACTCTGTTGTCTGGGCTGGAATACAGTGGCATGATCATGCCTCACTGCAGTCTTGATCTCCTAGGCCCCAAAGAGCCTTTCACTTCAGCCTCCCAAGTAGCTAGGACTACAGGCACACATCACCATACCTGGCTAAAATTTCTTAATTTGAAAATGAATATAAGGTTGCATACATTCTACATTACATGGTAAGGAAGAATTAAACCATGAAAGAATCTTTCTTCAGGTGAAGATGGGAGCAAAGTATATTCGACTGTAAGTCATTTGTATAAATGAGAACACAACTTTGGCTGACTTGTATGACGTAAAGAGCCTTTATAAGATCAACTTTATAAGATCCCGCATATGAATGAAGACATACACTGTTTGTCTTTCTGTGCTTGCCTTATTTCATTTAATATAATGGTTTCCAGTTCTGTCTATGTTACTGCAAATTACATGATTTTGTTATTTTTTTATGACTGAATGGTATTCCATTCCACTGTGTGTATGTGTACATCATATTCTTTCCTGGTAATTAAGTCACTATCTGTTGATTAATCTTGCTTGCTTATGAACTTCAATATATGAAATCATGTAGTCTACATTCTTTACTGCCTGGTATATTTTGTTTAACATGATTATGAAACATTCATATATGTTGTGGCAGTAGTTCATTTAATTGATGCGTAGTATTTTGTTACATAAATTTACTAAAATGATTAAGGTAATTAATCATTTTACTGGAATGAAAATGGATTATTTCAGGTCTCCTTTGGTAAATTTAGCCATAACTGGATTAATTATGCAAGTGCCCCCTTGTGCTTTTCTGATTTGCTGACTTTGTTGCATAATGATTGACACCCATACTCCATCCGTTTCAGTTTTTGCCATGTATAGGTGCAAGACAGTGTTTGAGGGATATTTTAAAAGTAGCTTGTATACCCACACGTATACGCCACACATTTTCTTTATCCAGTCACCTGCTGACAGACACTTAAGATGATTTTGGTAATGGGTATTTTGATTTGGTATTTGGTCATTTTGGGATAACTTAGAAACTGAGTTGTTTTGTTTTTTTTGTGTTTCTGCTGTGTATACAATATAGATGGGTTTAATAAAGTTTTTCCAATGGAGAAATTAAGTTCCTTCAGCCATGAAGAAGTTCAAATGATTCTTTGTGGAAATCAGTCGCCATCCTGGGCAGCAGAGGATATTATCAATTACACTGAACCTAAGTTGGGCTATACACGTGACAGGTATGTGTTGACATTTTGTAAGATCAACAGAATAGTTTGCTTGCTTTTTAACTTTAATATATGAAATCATGTAGTCTGTATTCTTTCAGGTCTGGTATACTTTGTTTAATACTGTGACTCATCCATGTATGGTAATAGTTCATTTAATCAATATGTAGTATTTTATTACATAAATTCACCAAAATTATTAAGGCAATTAATCATTTTACTGGAATGAAAATGGATTATTTCGGGTCCATTTATTTCAGGTCCAAATTTAGCCATAACTAGATTAATTATGCAAGTACCCCCTTGGGCTTTTCTGATTTGCTGACTTTTTGCATAATTATTGACACCCACACTCCATCAGTTTCAGTTTTTGCCATTTATAGGTGCAAGACAGTGTTTGAGGGATATTTTTAAAGTAACTTGAACCAGCCCATTTCATACTTACCCAGGAATATCTAGATGTCTTGTTCTTCTGTTACATTAATATTGTGGGCTTTGTTTTTGTTTTAAGAGACAGGGTCTTGCTCTATTGCCCAGGCTGGAGTGCACTGGCATGATCATAGCTGACTGTAACCTCAAATATTGATGACTATAGGCACATGCCACTGTACCCAGCCAATTTAAAAAATCTTTTATAGAAGCCAGGCACAGTGGTTTATGCCTATAATCCCAGCACTTTGGGAGGCCGAGGTGGGAGGATTGCTTGAGCCCAAGAGTTTGAGACCAGTCTGGGCAACATATTGAGCCCTCATGTCTATTAAAAAATTAGAAACAGTAGTTGGGCGTGGCGTCATGCACCTGCAGTCCTAACTACTTGGGAAGCTAAGATGGGAAGATCACTTGAGTCCAGTTGGTTAAGGCTGCAGTTGGCTGGGATTGAACTATTGCACTCCAGCCCAGATAATAGAGTGAGATCCTGTCTCAAAAAAATAAATAACATTTTTTGTGGAGTTGAGGTCTCACTATGTTGCCTTCTGTCTTGGCCTCTCAAATGCTGAGATTGTCGGTATGAGTCATTGCACTGGCCAGATAGTGTTTCCTCAAGGGGGCTTATTGCTAGCTTTCAAAGCAGTGGTAGTGATTTTCATTTAAATCTGCTGTCTCCCCAATGAAACTGTATTT
Source organism: Cephalopachus bancanus (assembly GCA_027257055.1). NCBI lineage: Eukaryota > Metazoa > Chordata > Mammalia > Primates > Tarsiidae > Cephalopachus > Cephalopachus bancanus. Next base: position 2,806,646 of record JAPVLO010000377.1, on the reverse strand, counting down.
TTGTTCTTTTAGCCCTGGTTTCCTGAGGTTTGTGAGGGTTTTATGTGGCATGTCTTCAGATGAAAGGAAGGCATTTTTGCAGTTTACCACTGGTTGTTCAACTCTACCCCCAGGTGGACTGGCCAACCTGCATCCCAGGCTCACAGTTGTACGCAAGGTACAAACTCTAGCTAATGGAGAATCCAACTTGGAATTTAGTTTCTCTAGGATAAAAAGAAATATTTAAGCTCATGGTTTTCTGTTATATTTCTTTAGGTTGATGCTACTGATGCAAGCTATCCATCAGTCAATACATGTGTGCATTACCTGAAGTTGCCTGAATATTCTTCTGAGGAGATCATGAGAGAGCGCTTGCTAGCTGCTACAATGGAGAAAGGCTTTCATCTCAACTGAGCTTTGAATTGCAGTGGGAGATACCAGAGATTTTAAAAATACTAGTGAAGCCTCATGTGTTTGTGTGCAGAGAAGTTATATGACCATCCTCGCTAATGACATTGCCTTTGTTTCCACCATTAAGGCTTTAAGAACATGTGGAGTAAGTTCGTTAGCTGCTAATGACAAAACAGATCCTTTAACTACCCAGCCAGCGAGTATATAGCACAGAACACTGTGTTGCTTTACAAGGGCTCATGTGACTGGAATGAGGTGGTCCTACTTGACTGTTCCAAAGAGCAGCTTCTCAGATCTTCAGTGTTCACTGGTAAATTTCTAACTGTATTTGTGTAAAGTTTGTCATTTCATGCTCCATACACTACAGTTGCCATCACGATCCCTGTTTTGCTGGCTTTCAAGCTACTTGGTCAAAAATCCTGCTTCCTTAAAACATAGAGAGTTAAAGAGCATCTCAGACTTTTTCTTTTCCTTTTTAATGATGCCTGCACTATCAGAGTATTCTAGTGTTCTCTCTTTTGTTTGGCATATAATCATGCACAATCCTTTTATTTCTTTGAGGTGGGAGTATATTTTTATTTCCTAAATGCCATACTATAAAGATCAAATTCTTAAGTGTGTTTGTGCAGCTGAAAAAAAAAGATATATTAAGTGGGGAAACACTGGTCTAGGTACAAGGCACACTTAAAGCAAGTTTTACTTTTGGTTGTACTTTCTTTGTATATTATAAACATTTATTTAACTTGTTGCAGTTTGAAGTAAAAAATTTCCAAAATGTATGCTCAACAATAATCATTAAAATGTTTGCAGCGTACAAAACTGTGTAATGTGACTATTATTGCATTTATCAGACTTAAGAGCTTAAGCAGATACTTTTCATCTTGAATCATTCAGATTTAGTTTTCTGAAATTACTACATGAAGAAATGTATTTTTCTTTTTTTCTCAGTTTTTATGGCTTTATTTAAACACAAAACGTGCACAAGCTGTCTATTCATTTTCTTCACTGCGCAGCCTGGCATTAGGATTGGTCACTCTGATGGCCAGCTGGGCTGCTCTTTCTGCAATGGCTTTGCGGTTCTTGGAGGAAACGTGAGCAGTCTCAGCACAGTAAGATCTGTTGCACAGCAGCAGCACCTCCAGCTCCTTGACATTGTGGACCAGGAACTTCCGGAAGCCACTTGGCAGCATGTGCTTTGTTTTCTTGCTCCCGTAACCAATGTTGGGCATCAAGATCTGGCCCTTGAATCTTCTACGCACACTGTTGTCAGTACCTCTGGGCTTCCACCAGTTACGCTTAATCTTGACATATCGGCTGACTGGTGCCGGATGAACTTCTTGGTCCTCTTTTCGACGATCTTGGGTTTCACCAGGGGTCTGAGGGCAGCTGTGATGCTGGGTAGGAGATGGCTGCCACCTCGGCAGGCAGCACCGAGGAAGAGAGGGGAAGGTCGAAATGTCTTTTTCTATAATAAATACACTTAGCCGGGCGTGGTAGCGCGCACCTGTAGTTCCAGCTACTTGGAAGGCTGAGGCAGAAGGATCGCCGGAACCCAGCAGGTTGAGGCTGCGGTGGCCGGGAGCGGCCACTGCACTCCAGCCTGGGCAACAGAGTGAGACTTAAACTAAAAAAAAAAAAAAATACACTTATTGAAAATTGGAGGTATTAGATCCAACTTTTGTACTCAGTTTTGACAGATTTTTAGTTAGAAATGGCCAGCTATTTGTGTTAATTTTTTTTTTTCCGAGTTGGAATGTCACTCTGTTGTCCAGGCTGGAGTGCAGTGGCACACTCACCGCCACCCCAGCTTTGCCCTGCTGGGCTTTGGTGATCCTTCCACCTCAGCCTTCCAAGTAGCCGGAACTACAGGCACACTCTACCACACCCAGCTAAATTGTTTTGATTTATTGTAGAGACAAGGTCTCACCAAGTTGCCAGGGCTGGTCTTGAACCTGTGGGCTCAGGCAGTCTGCTCCCTTTGGCCTCCCAAAGTGCTGGGATTATAGGCTGAGCCACCGAGCCCAGCCTGTGTTAAGTTTTAAAACAGAAGATCCACTGCTTACCATTGTATCTACAAAGATGTGTGAGTAAGATCCAACAATTTTTTTTTTGAGACAGGATTTCCCTCTGTTGTACAGGCTGGAATGCAGTGTTGTGAAGAACAGTGATCATAGCTCCTTAGAGCCTGGAACTCCTGGGCTCGAGGGATCCTTCTTCCTCGGGTTCCCAAGTAGTTATGACCCACAGGCATGCACACCACGACACCCAGCTAACTTTTTTGTTTTTTTGTAGAGACAGGGTCTCACTATATTAACCAGGCTGGTCTCAAGCGATTCTCCTCCTTGGCCTCTGTAAATGCTGCGATTACAAGCTTGAGCCACCACACCTGGCCCCAAGAATGATTTTTAAATGTTGTATCAATGTGAGAAGAAACCATTAGGATACTGTTGCTTTCTGGTTTTGAAGAAGGGGCTGTATTTCCATTTTAAAAATTCCTTTTATTACCACATCTATGCATATAGGTGAAAGAAATGTCACTAGGCCTGATTTAGCCAAATGCTTCCCCCCCCGTATGTGGTCTCACTACGTTGTTCATGCTGGTCTTGAAATCTTGGGCTCACAGACATACACCACCAAACCTAGCTCAATTTTTTTTTTTTTTGAATCAGGATCTCTCTTGCCCAGGCTGGAGTAGAGTGGCAGGATTACAGTTTACCTCAGCCTTGGTCTGGCCTCAGGTAACCCTTCCGCCTCAGCCTCCCAAGTAACTAGGACTACAGGTGTGTGCCACCATACCGGTCTATTTTTTGTGTAGAAATGGGGTCTCACTGTTGCCATGGCTGGTCTTGAACTCCGGGCTTCAAGCAGTCCTCCCCCTTCTGCCTCTGAAAGTCCTTGGATTACAGGTGTGAGCCACCACTCATAGCCCTCAAATGCCTGGTTTTTTTTGGTTTTTTTTTTTGAGTTGGAGTCTCACTCTGTCGCCCAGACTGGAGTGCAGTGGCTGCTCCCGGCCACCGCAGCCTCGACCTGCTGGGCTCCCGGCGATCCTTCCGCCTCAGCCTTCCAAGTAGCCGGAATTACAGGCATGCGCTACCACGCCCGGCTGCTTTTTTGATTTATTGTAGAGATGAGGTCTTGCTGCCCAGGCGGGTCTCGAACCCACAGGCTCAGGCAATCCACTCACCTCAGCCTCCCAAAGGCGCGGGATTACAGGCTTAGCCACCGAGCCCGGCGGTTTTTTTTTTTTTTTTTAGTTGAAGTTTCACTTTGTCACCGAGGCTGGAGTGCAGTGGCACGCTCACGGCCACTGCAGCCTCGACCTGCTGGGCTCAGGCAATCCTTCTGCCTCAGCCTTCCAAGTACTGGACTACAGGTGCACGCCACCACGCCTGGCTAACTTTTTGGTTTATTGTAGAGACAAGATCTTACCAAGTTGCCCAGGCTGGTCTCCAACCCCTGGACGCAGGCAATCCTGTGGCCTCGGCCTCCCAAAGTGCTAGGATTACAGGTTTGAGCCCGCTGTGCCCGGCCTCAAATGCCTTTTTTTTTTTTTTTTTTGGAGTTGGAGTCTCACTCTGTCGCCCAGACTGGAGTGCAGTGGCCGCTCCCGGCCACCGCAGCCTCGACCTGCTGGGCTCCGGCGATCCTTCCGCCTCAGCCTTCCGAGTAGCCAGAACTACAGGTGCGCGCCACCACGTCTGGCTAATTTTTTTGATTTATTGTAGAGATGAGGTCTCGCCAAGTTGCCCAAGCGGGTCTCGAACCCATGGGCTCAGGCAATCCACTCACCTCAGCCTCCCAAGGCACGAGATTACAGGCTGAGCCACTGACCCCGGCTGCTTTTGGTTTCTTAAAAAGGCATTTGAGCTGGTCTCGGTGGCTCAGCCTGTAATCCCGCGCTTTGGGAGGCCAAGGTGAGTGGATTGATCCCATGGGTTCGAGACCTGCCTGGGCAACTTGGTGAGACCTCATCTCTACAATAAATTAAAAAATCAGCCGGGCGTGGTAGCGCGCCTGTAATTCCAGCTACTCAGAAGGCTGAGACGGAAGGATCGCCGGAGCCCAGCAGGCCGAGGCTGCCACTGCACTCCAGTCTGGGCGACAAAGTGAGACTCCAATTTAAAAAAAAAAAGAAAGAAACCAAAAGCATGTTTGAAATTGCTCAATATTTTACCTGTTTGAAAGCTCCATTCTCTTTTGGAATTAGAAGAGATATCTCCCACTACAGCTAATGATTTGAGTACTGTTTTTATTTGCTGCATGAGACTGTGGTGGTGGTTATCAGAGACAGTGGTTAAATATTTCACCTTATTGTCAGTTTCACAGTTCTCCATGAGAATGACAGTCAAAACAAAGCATAATAGCAATATTTAAATTGGTGGCTTATGTTTCAATTCAAAAAGTGGTGGTGATTTCAATAGTCATGAATACACGACAAACTGTATACTAGTGTTAGAATTGAAATCCAGTTTTTGTGTATAGTATTGCCATTTTTTAAAAGTCTAAAATATCTTTCTGTAGTCAACTTTTGCCAAGACTAGCCTGACACTAGGGCTGGCAATCTGTTGGCCTGCTGCCTGTTTTGTACGTCCCATTAAGTTAATGATTGGAAAAAATCATTTTGTGGCTGAGAATTGTATGAAATTAAAATTTCAGTGTCCACAAAGTTTCACTAGAATGCAGGCATGCTCATTCATTCATGTACTATTTATGGTTGTTTTGGCAATGCAATGGCAGACTTAAGTATTAATGGTTAGCAGAGACCATATGGCCCACAAAGCCTAAGATACTTACTATTTGGCCCTTTAAAGAAAAAGCTTACCAAACCTTTGGTCTAGCAAGTTGCTACAGCAAGTAAAATGATGAATTTTATAAAATCAGTAACTATTTTTGAAATGTTAAGACTCGTCCTTAGAAAAAGTTCAAGAACAGGGTAATGCCTACCAATCTGAGACAAACTATGAGTGTGAGATATTAAAAGCATCTTACTGAAGTGAGATGACACGACCTGTAAGTCCAGATAGTCACATGACAGTTCACTTTGCATAAGTCAAGCGTTATGAGACATCTACCGGGGTCTCATATACTGTTAAGTTCTTTTAAAGTATTTTTTCCCTGTTATATCTTCCTATTTTTTTTAACTGTTATTATTCTCTGAAGGTACTAAAATCTGTGCCAAGATGTAATTCAACTACTATTTTGGTGTGACCCAAAAATTAATTTTGTTCACTCCCAAGCTACTTCTGGTGTACCAGTTTCAGCAGTTACCTGAATGTGCTACTGATAAAGTACCTACCAACTAGGACAGTGTTTCCCAACCAGTGTTTCACAAAGACCTCCAAAGCACTTGGGTCTAGACTGGGTTTTCCCCAGACCTTGACTACTGAACACAAAGGTGGATCTATGTACACATACCACTCATTGTTCCCACGGGTCAGAAGTGTTCTCCTTTCTGAATGAGTCCAAAACAACTCAGGTTTGCTTCTGGAGTTTACTATAGACTGGTTGTCTGAGTCTTTATGAACTTTGAATTATGCAAGTAGATTTTTGGAAAAGGATAAATAACTTGAAAAAGCCTCCACCTCCCCCACCCCTAACACACATAAAAAAAAAAAAAAAAAGAGTGCTGAATGACCAGGCCCTAGAATGTCCATTTATGTCCACTCTTGGAGGACAGAGTGTTGCAGATGAAAGAACTCTTGGAACAGTCTATAAGATGGCTCAAGCCTGTAATCCCAGCATTTTAGAAGGCTGAGGCGAGAGTATTGCCTGAGTTCAGGGGTTCGAGACCCGCCTGGGCAACCTGGCAAGACCTCATCTCTGCAATACATCAAAATACTAGCCGGGCGTGGTGGCTATATTTCCACTTTCTCCCTCCATTGCACCTGACTTCCTGCTCCTACATGCACATATTCTAGAGACCCCCTCATTCTTGGGGGATTTTTTTTGCTGTTGGTTTTGAGAAGAGTCTCACTCTTGCACAGGATGGAGGGCAGTGGCCAACTCACAGCTACCATAGCCCCAACCTGCCGGGCTCAGGCTCTCCTTCCACCTCAGACTTGTAAATAGCCGAAACTCCCGGGCTCAGTGGCTCACACCTATAATCCCAGCACTTTGGGAGGTCGAGGTGAGAGGATTGCCTGAGCCAACGAGTTCAAGACCAGCCTGGGCAACTTGGTGAGACCTCATCTCTACAATAAATCAAGAAAATTCAGCCAGGCATAGTGGCGTGCGCCTGCAGTTCCTGCTACTTGGAAGGCTGAGGCGCAAGGATCTCCTGAGCACAGCAGGTCGAGGCTGTGGTGGCTGTGAGTATGCCACTGTACTTCAGCCTGGGCGACAGAGTAAAACTCCAACTCAAAAAAACCATATTGTACTATACTCATCCTTCTTGTGATGTGGTAACTAAGACAGCTACTAAGTGACTGACAGGTGGGTAGCATATACAGCGTGCATATGGTCACGAATGTTTACTCACCTCCCAGGCGTGACAGAGTGGGACAGAGCAGGACAAAGCAGGATGGCGCAAGATTTCATCACACTACTCAGAATGGTGTGCAGTTGAAAACTTAAGAGTTATTTATTTATGGAATTTTCAGTCTAATATTTTTGGACCTCAGTTGACTGTGGTCACTGAAGCGAGACAGCAAAACTGCTGATAAGGCGGGAACTACTGTGTATACTTTACATAAAGCAGTTCTGTATATTCTGTTAACAGAGTAGCAAATGCATGAAGAAAGGTTGTGGGGGAATGCAGGGCATTGCTCTCCTCTAGTGACTTAGTAATTTGCTTCAAGACATCGCGGGAGAAGGGGTTCAAGGAGTTAGAGTCAGGGAGGAGGATTCATTTCATGCCAACCTGTACAGTGATATTCTCTTGCATTCTATTAGTATTTAAATTTCACTAACACTAAGCTTATTCATGAGACAAATCCTTTAAAATGTGGCATAAAGGATAGTTGTAGGGGCTCCCTTTAATGTCTAACCATACATTATTTGAAAGTAACATTCTGGGCCAGGCCCAGTGGCTCGAGCCTGTAATCCCAGCACTCTGGGAGGCCAAGGCAAGAGGATTGCTTGAGTCCAGGAGTTTGAGATCGGTCTAGGCAACATAGCGAGACCTTGTCTCTACAAAGTCAAAAACTTCGCAGGATATGGTGGTATGTGCCGGTAGTCCCAGCTACTCCTGGAGCTGAGGTGGAAAGATCTCAGCCTAGGAGACCAAGGCCACAATGAGCCGTGATCATGCCACTGTCCCTCAGCTTAAGGGACTACTGAGATCCTGACCCCCCCCCTAAAATAAGGTAACATTCTGTATATAGTTTTTTATATGATGGCATTGTAAATAATAAGTGCCTTTAAAATGGCTATCAAAGGCTTTTAGAAACTGACAAAATTCTACAATCTTCATTAAGTACCTGTTATAAAGTTTTTAAAGCTGGGCGTGGTAGCAGTGCCTGTAGTCCCAACTACCCAGAAACCAAGGCAGGAGGGTCACTTGAGCCCAGGAGTTCGAGGTTAGAGTGAGCCATGATCGTGCACTGCATTCCAGCCTGGGCAACAAAGCAAGACCATGTCCCCCCCACCTCCCCCAAAAATGAACAACTTAAAAAAATTATATTTTAAAGAAAATCAGAAAAAACTGTTACTCAAAAATGCCATGTGGGCACCCCCTTGGGTCTCCTCCCGCTGTGAGAGCTTTTCTGTCCTCTCAAATCTTGCTTTCTTAAACAATAAAAATGCCATGTATGTTTAAGTCAATTTCAAATGTTTATTAAGAACTGCCATACTTCCTGCCACCACCCTGCTATTCCTGAATTTAATTTGCAAAAAGAGGCAGAGACAAAAAAGTTTCCTTAGGCACGCAACACAATTTTTAAAATGGGGAAATTAATGTTTACAGTTAGAGAAGAAGTTTTGGTACGTATTTTAAAATAGTTTTGTTTTCCATTTAGAAACTGAAAAACATCTATTTATAATGTCTTTGGAAGGATACCACGTTTTGTAATTGTGATCGTCCAAATTCTTCTGTGTTCTCACTTCCTGTAAATCACTGTTATCTTGCAGAGGCTTCCTGTCAGCTTTCTGACATCTTATCAAGAATTAGGAGAGGGGCAAGAATTCTTGCCCGGTTCGTTTCCACAATGCAGCCATTTAACACCATCTCATCCAAAATGATGTGTACTTTATCCAAATTAAACATGATCTAGGGTTACATTAAGGAAATTAGCTTTAGAGTTATAAAAAATACTAACAGTCAGGGTCAGGAAGTAATAACTTATGGCTTGGCCTGGAATGTAGGTGAACTTAAGCATGAGGTTTTCTGTACAGGATTCCTGAAATTAAATTTAAAGTTGGGGTCCATATTAGAAAGTATTACTTCAGGTACACATACATACCTAGATGCGCCTTGGTTACGCTAACAGGCTAAGGAGACATAAAAATGAAACAGCTACATTCTTCAGCCCGGGGGAGAGAGAACCAAACAAGTGAATCAGGCAACAGAATGACCTGAACGCAAGAACAGCGCTGTCCTCCCAGACAATAACAATAATAACGGTTTGTCGAATCCTCGTTACGCTCCAGGCACTGGGTCGAGTGCTTTACACATGCTGTTTCGGTCCTCTCCACACATACGGCCCACACATACGGTCCCCTCTCCACACATACATGTTACATATTGTCTTCATCTTGCCCAGGATCAAACAGACTCAAAACCAGGGTCTGAGGTCACGTGGCCAGCAAATGCCAAGCCTGGGCTTGACGGCACTGCTTCCAGGCTCCTCAGGAGGGCTAGACACCCTCCCTCCGCCCCCAACCTCCTTCTGAAAATAAATGCCCCTCCAGTTATCTTCTCTGTCAGACGGACTGACGTAAAAATAACTGAGGAGCCGTGAATGAAGAAAGCAAGACAGGGTAAAAGTTCAAGTTTCCAAGGCAGTACCTCTTACACACGGGTCGTTCTAGGATGTAATTTGAGAATTACTCAGCCACCTTAGCTTACTGTGTTCTCACTGGAAAGTTAGTATAGGGCACGGGGGGGGGAGAAACATGGTCAGACGGTGACATCTAGCAAATCAGGGAAGAACCAAATACTCTTCCCGAAGAACCCTTTCAACTGAACCTAACTTTCCTTTGGTGAAAGAAGTGGAACTCCAACGAGATGATGACAGCAGATGAACGCTGCTGAAGTTTAACATCTGAAGTTTCCATACCTAATTAAAGAGCATGATGCCGGTGTGTCACAAAAAAGCAAAAATGAAAACGGCTGAGAGAGTGTTTCAAACAGATAAATTTCATTTGACAAATAGGTCACTGAGTGCACTAGGGGAATTCAAAATCAAATCTCTGTAAAGGGAATTGTTACCGCGGGATTTTTTTTCCACAATTCCAGATGTTCAAAGTCTTTATTGTATTTACGTAGTGAGGTATATCTACAGAGAATGGAGCGAACTGTGAATTACTTTTAAGTTTCTATTAGGCTCGGCGTGAATATCTCATTAGGTCTGCGCAAATAGTCCTCCAGCAGAATAAACTGTTTTCCAGGGGCCCGTGGGAACTGTCCTTAAGTGACCCAGAAAAAATAAGGAGTTTTACTCTGATATATCTATTAATAATGTCTTCCAATTATATAGATGATTGCTTTGTCCCATGGCCAATCTGGGACTGGTCTCAAACCCGTTCACCAGACCCAGGAACCAGAACGTTGAAGCCAAGACAAAGTGGGAATGACAGCCACATACATAGAAGGGCAGAGCTGGGAGACACAGGTGGTTGCATGAAAACTGGCCTGTAGCAGCCCCTGTTGTTCTCATGAAGGGCAGTGAAAGCCTCAGTGCCTTTGAAAATATCTACTTCTCCAAGGTGACTTTCTTCGAGATAGAGAGAAATCTAATTTTCACCTATTTGAGTTGGTTCAGGGATCAGGCTACTCTGAGGATCGCTCCATCTCTGGCAAGCAGACGGTCTGCAGTTCAGATGTTCCCTTGGGCAGCTGCTCAGTTATCTTGGAATTCAGATCAGAACTCGCTGCTGAATCATATCAATCACGGACAGCCCCACCTCCCAAGGCAAGGTCCTCCGGCAAGTCTGAATTTCCCAGCATCCTGGAAACATGAGCTGCTCAGTGAGGTCACTCTGTACTGTGGGCATGTGACTGCCGGTCTGTGTATCTGGTTCACACCCTAATAATCACACAGCTTTCTGGTACGCTACGGGGAAACCGCAAACCAAATCCAATGTGAGGCAAAGTCCTGAAAGCTGATTTTCCCTGGAATCATGTGACTCCTTTAAATAAGAATCCAGCTGTTGTTTGCATCTTGATTTGGTTAATGAGCAATTTGCGCACACTTGGGAAGCCAAGAGTAATGGCCTTTGGGCCATATGCCAGGTGGGCAGAGACCAAAAAATATATATACGCCCTACATGCTCAGCCTCATGGCAATGAACATAGGCAAACACCCTTCAACCCGGACTGTCGGCAGAGGAGGAAGCAAGAAAGATCCAGACTGTTGGCATAGGGCTACAGCGAGTGGAGAATGACAGAGGAAGAGGGTTTTACCTTCAGGCTGTCCTGAACCTGACTGACTCTGCAGATCCTTAAGGCAACTTACTTTCCCTTACAGGTCCCCTAAGGTTGGAGTGAACGTGAACTAGGAACAACCTCCCAAAGAGCAGAGCCCCTGAAGTCCCAGTTTCTCTCAACCTTGAAACCTACAAGCCTTTCTGAATTTCTGTGTGATGTGCATTGGAGTTGAACATCATCGGGCCCCTGTAAGATCAGTGCCACTTGAAATCAAGTTTTTTTTGTTTGTTTTTGAGTTGGAGTCTCTGTCGCCCAGACTGGAGTGCAGTGGCCGCTCCCGGCCACTGCAACCTCGACCTGCTGGGCTCCGGTCATCTTTCCGCCTCAGCCGTCAGAGTAGCCGGAGTTACAGGCATGTGCTACCATGCCCGGCTGATTTTTGGATTTATTGTAGAGATGAGGTCTCGCTGCCCAGGCGGGTCTCGAACCCGCGGGCTCAGGCAATCCACTCACCTCAGCCTCCCAAAGGCGCGGGATTACAGGCTGAGCCACCGAGCCCGGCTGAAATCAAGTTTTTAACTACAGTGACTGAAACATTTATGGGCCCAACATTGGACTTTTTAATCTCTGGATCATAAAACACTTTTCAAAAATGCTATCTTACCACTGTGGTGGTCTAGTCATCCTTTAATAAGTGAGAAAACTGAGCAGTATAGACTGAAAATGGAAACAAAAGGAATTCCAGGGCAGAACCCAGCCAAAAACCAAAAATTTCTTTTTTTTTTAAGTTGGCATCTCACTCTGTTGCCCAGGCTGGAGTGCAGTGCACGCTCACGGCCGGCACAGCCTTGACCTGCTGGGCTCAGGTGATCTTTCTGCCTCAGCCTTCCAGGTAGCTGGAACTACAGGCAGGCGCTACCACACCTGGCTACTTTTTTGATTTGTTGTAAAGACGAGGTCTCACCAAGTTGCCCAGGCTGGTCTTGAACCCCTGAGCTCAGGCAATCCTCTCACCTCAGCCTCCCAAAGTGCTGGGATCACAGGTTTGAGTTACCACGTCCGACCCCTCCCCTTTTTTTTGAGTTGGATCCTCAGTCTGTCACTCAGGCTGGGGGGCAGTGGCACACTCCCAGTCACCACAGCCTCGACCTGCTGGGCTCAGGTGATCCTTCCACCTTAGCCTTCCAAGTCACTGGAACTACAGGTGTGCGCCACCATGCCCGGCTGAGGTCTCGCCATGTTGCCCAGGCTGGTCTCTAACCTGTGGGCTCGGGCAATCCTCTCGCCTTCGCCTCCCACAGTGCTGGGATTACAGGTGTGAGCCGCCACACCTGACCAGAGCGCATGTTCTCAAACATTCACTGATACTCTCCTCAAGATTTTTCATCCTTTCTGACTCCCCCAACCTGGTTTCTCTAGGATATCTTCCCTCTTTCATAAAAAAGCTTTGACAACACCAAGACACAATGGCAACAAGCACTTTATAAATGTTTTATTAGAGACTAAACTGCAAGAATCTATTCCAGATAACTAATACTTTTAAAAAAATGTGTCGCCGGGCTCGGTGGCTCAGCCTGTAATCCCGTGCCTTTGGGAGGTTGAGGTGAGGGGATTGCCTGAGCCCGCGGGTTCGAGACCCGCCTGGGCAGCAAAACCTCATCTCCACAATAAATCAAAAAATCAAGCCGGGCTCGGTGGCTCAGCCTGTAATCCTGTGCCTTTGGGAGGCTGAGGTGAGTGGATTGCCTGAGCCCGCGGGTTCGAGACCCGCCTGGGCAGCGAGACCTCATCTCTACAATAAATCAAAAAATCAGCTGGGCGTGGTAGCGCATGCCTGTAATTCCGGCTACTCGGAAGGCTGAGTGGAAGGATCGCCGGAGCCCAGCGGGTCGAGGCTGCGGTGGCCGGGAGCGGCCACTGCACTCCAGTCTGGGCGACAGAGTGAGACTCCAACTCAAAAAGAAAAAAAAGTGTCAAACCTAATCTATCTAATTTATAATCCCAGTCAAGGGCACTGGAAACCCAGAGACTGGTAACAGCTCTGCCCCATGTAGCTCTGCCCCAGTGTAACTGGGACATGTCACAGAAGCTCTCTGAGCCTCATCTTCTTTATCTAAAACTTGAGGTTTTAGGCTGGGTGTGGGGGCTCACACCTATGATCTCAGCACTTTGGGAGGATCACCTGAGCCCAGGAGTTTGAGACTGGTCTGGGCAACATGGCAAGACCCTATCTATACAAAAGATTTAAAAAGAAGCCACGTGTGGTGGTACACACCTGCAGTCCCAGCTACTTGGGAGGCTGGTGCAGAAGGACTGACTGTGTGAGGCTAGGAGTTCAAGGTTGCAATGAGCTACAATTGAGCCACTACACTCCATCCTGGGTGACAGTGCGAGATGCTGTCTCTGAAATAAATAAATAACTTGAAAGTTAGGGGTTTTTTTTTTTGAGTCAGACTCATTCTGTTACCCAGGCTGGAGTGCAGTGGCACACTCACGTCCACCACAGCCTCGACCTGCAGGGCTCAGGCGATCCTTCTGCCTCGGCCTTCCAAGTAGCTGGAACCACAGGCATTCACTGCCACACCTCGCTAATTTTTTTTTTTAATTGTAGCGACAAGGTCTCACCATGTTGCCCAGGCTGGTCTCGAACCCATGGACTCAGGCAGTCCTCTTGCCTCAGTCTCCCAAAGTGCTGGGATTATAGGCGTGAGCCACTGTGCCCGGCTAAAAGTGAGGTTTTAATCTGATGACAGTATAGGTTTTTTTCCAGCTCCCAAGTTCTTGGCTCCTAGGACTCTGAATGTAACTAAACTTCAAGGAGAGGGAAGCTGGTTTACTTTTTTCTAATAATATCAAGCCACTACTGAAATAGTCATACACTCACTCTATCGTATCTCAATTCTTTCATAACGATTTTATGAATTATCCTTGTCATTTTTTTAGAGAACATACGAAACATTTCAGTTCATTTAGAAGCTGCCACTTCAGTGCCGGTGGCTTCCCTGGAGAATTTCTCGGCTGTTTCGGCCAGTATTGCTATAGCCCCTAGTCTGGATAAGTACTTTCGCAATTTCACAGTAAATCAGGCTGATATTATCTGCCACTCAAAGAAGCCCTGTTCTGGTTTCTGGATCTCTCAGTGTTTTGGGGATTTTAGAAAGTTAATGAGGGAACTATACGTAGATGCTTCCTGATGGGCCCTGGGTCCTGGTCAGGGCCTGACCCCAAATCTTGGTGGTGCTGACCACTGTTGCCTGCGTGCTGTCATTCTTCCAGGGAGCCCCATGGAAGATGCTAGCTGGGTCCCAGAGACCGCAGTATTGAGGCCCCTTCTATTACCCCACCCTCAACTGCAATAAACGGCACGAATCAGGGTGCTTCCACATCACTCACAAGAGCTTTAGGGTTCTAGAATCAACTGTTTGGCTTTTGAGTTTTAAGAGTTAATGAATAAAGTCGGGCTCGGTGGCTCAGCCTGTAATCCCGCGCCTTGGGAGGCTGAGGTGAGTGGATTGCCTGAGCCTGCGGGTTCGAGACCCGCCTGGGCAACTTGGCGAGCCCGCATCTCTACAATAAATCAAAAATTAGCCAGACGTGGTAGCGCGCGCCTGTAGTTCCAGCTACTCGGAAGGCTGAGGCGGAAGGATCGCCAGAGCCCAGCAGGCCGCTCCCGGCCACTGCACTCCAGTCTGGGCGACAGAGTGAGACTCTAACTCAAAAAAAAAAAAAAAAAAAAAAAAATGTATGTATGTATTTATATTTTTTTGAGTGAGAGTCTCTCTGCTGCCTAGGCTGGTGTGCATTGGCACAATCATGGCTCACTGCAGCCTCAACCTCCTGAACTCAGGCAATCCTTCCACCTCAGCCTCTAGAGTGGCTGGAACTACAGGTGTGTCCAGCTAATTTTTAGATGTCTTGTAGACATGATGTGTCGCTATGTTGTCCAGGCTGGCCTCAAACTCCTGGGTTCAAGCAGTCCTCTTGCCCTGGCCTTTCAAAGCCGGCATTACAGGTATGAGCCACTGTGCCCAGGTAAAGATGTTTTGTTTTTTCTTTTTTGAGTCAGGGTCTCACTCTATCACCCAGGCTGGAGTGCAGTGGCATGCTCACAGCCACCCCAGCGTCAACTTGCTGGGCTCAAGCAATCCTGCTGCCTCAGCCTTCCCTGTAGCTGGAACTACAGGCACATGCTACCATGCCCCGCTCATTTTTTCATTTATTGTAGAGACGAGGTCTCA
The DNA here is from genome assembly GCA_027257055.1 of Cephalopachus bancanus. Taxonomy (NCBI): domain Eukaryota; kingdom Metazoa; phylum Chordata; class Mammalia; order Primates; family Tarsiidae; genus Cephalopachus; species Cephalopachus bancanus. The sequence continues at coordinate 2,791,490 of JAPVLO010000377.1, read as the reverse complement.
CCAATTTGCCCAGGCTGGTCTCGAACCCCTGAGCTCAGGCAATCCTCTCACTTCGGCCTCTCAAAGTGCTGGGATTACAGGCGTGAGCCACCACACGCGGCCAAGATGTTTTTAAATCAAGAAAGCATTCTGGATTCTAGGCCTCCCCTGTATAGAGAGGGGGACAAGAGCATAAACAGGACTCTAACCTGCTCCCCGCTTCTATCCCCATGCCTGTCTGAGGCACACCCCAGCTCCCAGCCCATCATTCCTGCCCCCAGTCCTGCAGTGAAGGTGGAGGAGAGGCCTGTGCAAGCTGTTAGCAGAAGTATCTGGGATGTCTGGGCACCCTGACCATTCTGGGGACCCTGGAAGCCAGAAGGTGGTTGAGAAGTGGATGGGAGGCCCATGGGCACCCACCCCGGGGGGAGGGCGTGGCCGGGACAAGAGAGCAGAGGGCCCAAGAAGGAGATGCCTGTCCAGCTCTAGAGGCAACACGCTGCATTCCAATCTAGCCAAAACAATCCCGGTCTTGAAGACTCTTTAAAGGCATGAAATGCCAAAAAATCTGTTTGGGTTTTCCGTACCTTCCCGCCCATGGGAGTTGTGCCCTGAATCTGGAGGAGCTGGTGTATGTCCTGCCCGGTGCTGTTCATGAGTGGCATCCCCTACTTAGCAGATGAGAATAGAGACAGCGCCTTTGAAGTATGAACTGTCTGGAGAACAAGCCTCCTGGGGCTCCAGCGCTGAGCGTGTTTTGGGAAGCTCATCCATTGGTCACACAGAAGCCATCTTAATTCATAGCGTTTGAAGTTTTAAATAAGTCTACCAAGGTATGGGAGGGGGCAAACTTTCCCTATAGAAACAGGTTTCACTGTCCTCAGGCCATTTTTTTGAGTCGAGTCTCACTCTGTTGCCCAGGCTGGAGTGCAGTGGTACGCTCACAGCCACCACAGCCTCGACCAGCCTTCTACCTCAGCCTTCCAAGTAGCTGGAACCACAGGCATGAGCCACTCGCCCCGATGATTTTTTGATTTACTGTAGAGACAAGGTCTTGCCATGTTGCTCAGGCTGGTCTTGAACCCCTGAGCTCAAGCAATCCTCTCACCTCTGCCTCCCAAAGTGCTGGAATTACAAGCATGAACCGCCAAGCCCGGCTTGGAGCTTCTTTACAGCACGAATGATTTAGGTCACTGATGGGCATGGTCCCAAGGGAGCAGTCTGCCCCACCTGCTACCACTGCACTAGAGGGTTTCCACTTACTGGAAGGGTTTTCAAATAGGCAGGATTTCTGTCCTGATTTCTCGTGCTTAGGTCATGTCTTTTTAAAGTCCCATCTGTCTTGCTCTGTGATGTTAGTCTTTCTAGAAGTAGAACAAGTGAGTACTAGGGAGAAAAGTAAATGGTGCACATTGTTTCTCAAAGACTCGCTGTGCAGGCCCTGGGAAACATCCTATTCTTAAAAGGCATCAGGGTGGGAAAGCTTCCGGAGAAAAAGACAGTAAGTAAGGAAATTCTTGGGAATTTCATGAAATTTTACTTCTTCTCCTGTACCAAAACTAAGCCTTAACTCATGTCTGTTCCATGTGGGCTGACAAGGAAAGCTTTCTTAAGTTTGCAAATACCAAAAAGATGACGTCCCAGGCGCAGTGGCTCACGCCTGTAATCCCAGCACTTTGGAAGGCTGAGGCAAGAGGACTGCCTGAGCCCATGGGTTTGAGACCTGCCTGGGCAACACGGCAAGACCTCATCTCTACAATAAATTAAAAAACTAGCCGGGCATGGCGGCATGTGCCTATAGTTCCCAGCTATTTGGAAGGCTGAGGTGGAAGGACGCTGGAGCCAGCAGGTTGAGGGGGCCCGCGGAACCTCCAGCCGGGATGACAAGTGAGACTCTGACTAAAAAAAAAAAAAAAAAAAAAAAAAAGGAACTGTGTATGAAGCAGAGGAGAGTCGTGGGGTTTCTAACTTGAATTTTTCAGATGGTAGGGTGGTACCCTAAGAATGTCAACAAAAGAGAGGCGCCCATGTTCTGTCCTGCTGCCTGCTCTACTTTTAGACCACTGGAGGTATGGGTGAAATTATACTTAGAGCAAAGACACAGACTTCTAGGTCTACAGAGATTTAATTCCCTTCTCTAAATGATGTAAATGTCCTAATCTGAGGGCCGGGTGCCGTGGCTCACACCTGTAATGGGAGGACAAAGTAGGAGAATCACTTGAACCCAGGAGTTCGAGACCAGCCTGGACAATACAGTGAGACCACAACTCTACAAAATACAAAAATTAGAGGGGCGTGATGGTGTGAACCTGTAGACCCAGCTACTCGGGAGGCTGACGTAGGAAGGATCGTTTGAGCCTGGAGTCTGAGGCTGCAGCGAGCCATGACTATGCCACTGCACTCCTGGCTGGGTGACAGAGTGATACCCTGTCTAAAAGAAAAAAAGAAAGAAAAAAAAAATTTCTCATCTGCCAGATGGATATACCTAAGTAATTCCTAAGGACAGTAAATAAATAACTGTCTGAGACGAAGGGGGGTGAAAATAAAGACCAAGTAAAATGAGGGAAAAACTGTTTGTCTTGGAATAAAAATTCAATTTAACCAAGAATACTGAAGTTCATCACACAGATCTATACCATACACCAGCTGGATGCAGAGACAAGTAGGACATCCGTACTTCAGGTAAGCATCTAGTCAGTATGTGACACATCAACACAACTCATTCAACTATAACACATATCCTGTCGGCTGGGTGCAGCGGCTCACTCCTATAATCCCAGCACTTTGGGAGGCCGAGGTGAGAAGACTGCCTGAGCCCACAGGTTTGAGACCAGCCTGGGCAACTTGGCAAGACCTCATCTCTACAATAAATAAAAAAATTAGCCAGGCATGGTGGCGCATGCCCGTAGTCCCAGCTACTTGGAAGGCTGAAGTGGAGGGATCGCCTGAGCCCAGTAAGTCCAGGCTGCAGTGGCTGTGAGCGTGCCACTGTACCCAGCCTGGGCGACAAAGTGTAATTCCTACTAAAAAAAAAAAAAAAAAAAAACCCTAAAAAACAGAACAAAAAAACACATATCCTATCACATCCAATTCACTTTAATTCTCTGGCTCTCCAGACTTGAAAGCTCTCTTCCTGTTTTAGGTGTAAGGTAACTCAGCTCAGTTACCAAGAATCATGGCAACATCAAATATTAAGGCTGAGAGGGTTTTAACGCTCTCCTAGCCTCTCTCTCTCACTTTGAGACGAGGAGGTTGTGTGCCTTGTCCAATATACACAGCTAGTTAGTGGCAAGACCAAAAGTGGAACTTGAATCTCTGTGCTCCCAGCAAAGTACCTTTTAGCTCTTGCTATCTTCCTGATGACTTTTGAAATAAAAAAGTGCCAAGTGCAGTGGCTCGTGCCTGTAGTCCTAGCACTTCGGGAGGTGGAGGCGAGAGGATCGTCTGAACCCAGCAGGTTTAGACTTCCGTAACTGTAGGTGTACCACTGCACTTCAGCCTGGGCAACAGAGTAAGATTCCAACTCCAAAAAATAAAAAATAAAAATAAAATAAAATAAACAAGTAAGAATACACAATTTAGCTGGGCTCGGTGGCTCAGCCTGTAATCCCGCACCTTTGGGAGGCTGAGGTGAGTGGATTGCCTGAGCCTGTGGGTTCGAGACCCGCCTGGGCAGCGAGACCTCATCTCTACAATAAATCAAAAAATCAGCCGGGGATGGTAGCGCATGCCTGTAATTCCGGCTACTCGGAAGGCTGAGGTGGAAGGGTTGCCCGGGGCCCAGCAGGTCGAGGCTGGGTGGGTGGGAGCGGCCACTGCACTCCAGTCTGGGCTACAGAGTGAGACTCCAACTCAAAAAAAAAAAAAAAAAAAAAAAAAAAAGAATACACAATTAAAAAAAATATCTGGGCATGGTGGCATGCACCTGTGGTTCCAGCTACTTGGAAGACTGAAGCGGAAGGATCACCAGAGCCCCGCAGGTCGAGGCTGCGGTGGCTGTGAGAGTGCCACTGCACTTCAACCTGGGTGACAGAGTGAGACTCCAACTCAAAAAATAAACGAGCAAATACATTAAAAAAAAAAAAGCGGGCTCGGTGGCTCAGCCTGTAATCCCCCGGGCCCTTTTGGGGGGCTGAGGTGAGCGGATTGCCTGAGCCTGTGGGTTTTTAGACCCGCCTGGGCAGCGAGACCTCATCTCTACAATAAATCAAAAAAACAACCGGGCGTGGTAGCACATGCCTGTAGTTTTTGGCTACTCGGGAAAGGGTGAGGTGGAAGGATCGCCGGAGCCCAGCAGGCCGAGGCTGCGGTGGCCGGGAGCGGCCACTGCACGCCAGCCTGGGCGACAGAGTGAGACTCCGACTCAAAAAAATGTTTAACTCCCTTGTACAAGGAGGAAGAGATTTATTTTGTTTTGGGTTTTTTTTTTTTTGAGTTGGCATCTCACTCTGTTGCCCAGGCTGGAGCCCAGGGGCACACTCATAGCCACCACAGCCTCGACCTGCTGGGCTCCAGCGACCCTTCTGCCTCAGGCTTCCAAGTAGCTGGAACTACAGACGCGTACTACTAAGCCAGGCATTTTTACATTTTATTTTTATTTATTTATTTTATTTATTATTTTTTTGTCCTAACAATATAGCTTGGTCTCAGGTCTCTAGGTCAAAGGGATCATAGATTTAGGCCACCCAACCACTAGAGGGCACTCAGATGTTCCCAATTAACTTGAAGAGATTTCCAAATCCTGCCTGCAAGTGAATCCTTTTTTATGAGTCAGAGTCTCAGTTTGTCACTCAGGCTGCAATGGCATGGTCCCGGCCACTGCAGTCTGTACCTGCTGACGATCCTTCTCCCTCAGTCTTCCAAGTAGCTGGAACCACAGGCATGTGCTACCACGCCTGGTTGAATTTTTTGATTTATTGTAGAGACGAGGTCTCACCAAGTTGCCCAGGCTGGTCTTGAACCCCTGGGCTCAGGCAATCCTCTCGCCTCAGCCTCCCAAAGTGGTGGTATTACAGGCATGAGCCACCATGCCCGGCTTGCAATTGAATCTTATCAACATAACATTTTTTATCAATAATAACAAGTACATGGGCATTTCCCCAGAAATCTGAAGTTGATGCAAACATAACTGGTTCTGAGCATAGGAGTCTAACTACTACACACACACATATACGCACACAAACAAATATTTGTATAGGTATACACATATGTGTTATAATTAATAATTGTTATATTCTAAGCATATATTATGTATTTCAATATTTATTATAATAAATGCTACTATCTTAGACTCAAGTGTGATGTGTTCTCAAAGTACTCCTTTCTTTATTGTTTTCAAGTGGTAGGCAGAGTTTGGAAGTAAAAAATTAACTTAAAAGATCAACTTAGCTGGGCTTGGTGGCTCAGCCTGTAATCCAGCACTTTGGGAGGCTGAGATGAGTGGATTGCCTGAGCCCGCGGGTTCGCGACCCACCTGGGCAACTTGGCGAGACCTCCTCTCTACCATAAATAAAAAATCAGCCGGGCGTGGTAGTGCGCGCCTGTAGTTCCAACTACTGGGAAGGCTGAGGCGGAAGGATCGCCAGCCCAGCAGGTCGAGGCTGTGGTGGCCGGGAGCGGCCACTGCACTCCAGTCTGGGCGACAGAGTGAGACTCCGACTCAAAAAAAAAAAAAAAAAGTTAAATTAATATATAATAGTTGTTGTTATCTACGATCACATAATAGTCCTCTTTGGGGAAAAAAAGAATCTTAAGCACTGTCTTCTTTGCAAAGGGTGGTGGTGGGGGTTAGTTCTGCAAAGCACTAGCCCCTCTGGCTGCCCTGTCACAGTTGCTGGTGATATCCTGGATTCTGCGGAATGGCTGTCCTGCCCCATGACACTTACCTGATGAGGACCACAGTGGACTTGGTCAAGTACTGTGGAAAACAGTATTGAAAAAGGATACATCTAATTCACTCTGGAAGAAAGAGAAAGAGTGCAAGGGTGAGAACAAGACACTGGGACACGATGCTGTTACAGAGTTAGTCCTCCCTGGCCTCCAAGTAGGGGAGCAGGTAGGACAGGCTGCCACTGTCCTGGAGAGTGGGAGGCCGTGAGTCTGGGACTGTAATTAAAAAAAAAAAGGCTGGGTGTGGTGGCTCATGCCTATAATCCCGGCACTTTGGGAGGCAGAAGCAAGAGGATTGCCTGAGCCCAGGGATTCAAGACCAGTAGGAAACTTGGTGAGACCTTGTCTCTACAATAAATCAAAAAATTAGCTCGGCTGGGCTCGGTGGCTCAGCCTCTAATCCCAGCACTGTGGGAGGCCAGGGCAAGTGGACTGCCTGAGCCCGCGGGTTCGAGACCAGTCCGGGCAATTTGGTGAGTCCTCATCTCTGCAATAAATCAAAAAATTAACTGGACGTGATGGCATGCACCTGTAGTTCTAGCTACTTGGAAGACTGAGGTGGAAAGATCACCTGAGCCCAGCAGGTGGAGGCTGTGGAGGCCACGAGCATGCCACTGCACTCCAGCCTAGGTGACAGAGTGAGACTCCGATTCAAAAAAAAAAAAAAAAGAAGCCTGGGCTCAGTGGCTCAGCCTGTAATCCCAGCACTTTGGGAGGCTGAGACAAGAGGATTGCCTGAGCCTGCAGGTTCGAGACCAGCCCGGGCAACTTGGTGAGACCTCATCTCTATAATAAATAAATATAATAGCCGGGTATGGTAGCGTGCACCTGAAGTTCCAGCGACTTGGAAGGCTGAGGTGGAAGGATCTCTGGAGCCCAGCTGGGGTGGCTGTGAATGTGCCACTGTACTCCAGAATGGACAATAGAGTGAGACTCCAACTCAAAAAAATAAAATAAAATAAATAATAAAATAGAGACAGAGAGATCTATATAGTTATGTACATACATAGATATAGACAGATATATAAAGTCTAAAAGGAAATGTACCTAACAGCACTTATAAATAAGCAATAGGCTTATCAATGATCTTTTCGTCACTTAAAAAAATACTTAATTTTTTAGGAGCAGTTTTTGGTTCACAGTAACATTGGGAGGGAGGTACACAGATATTCCTAAACCCCCTGCCCTCCACATGCACAGCCTCAGGCTCCAACACAGTAGCACATTTGTTAAAACTGACGAATCCAGCCGGGCATGGTGGCTCATACCTGTAATCCCAGTGCTTTGGGAGGCTGAGGAGGAAGGATTGCCTGAACTCAGGGTTCAAGACCAGCCTGGGCAACTTGGTGAGACCGCGTCTCTACAATAAACTAAAAAATTACCCAGGCGTGGTAGCGCATGCCTGTGGTTCCAGCTACTCGGAACGCGGAAGAATTGCCTGAGCTCAGCAGGTCGAGGCTGTGGTGGCTGTGGGTGTGTCACTGGACTCCAGCCGAGGTGACAGAGTGAGACTCTGACTCAACAAAAAAAACCCAAAAAACTGATGAATCCACATTGACACATCATTATTACTCAAAGGCCATAGTTTATGTGAGGGCTCACTCTGGTGTTGGATATTCTATGGGTTTGGACATATGTACAATTATATGTATCCACTCTCCCCTTTCATTTTGCTTATATGTATGTTTCTTAGATATTTATTCAATGAAAATAGATATTTATGTAATGAAAAAGTCATAGGAGCTGGGCTCAGTGGCTCAGCCTGTAATCCCGCGCTTGGGAGGCCGAGGTGAGTGAATTGCCTGAGCCCGCAGGTTCGAGACCCGCCTAGGCAACTTGGTGAGACCTCAACTCTACAATAAATAAAAAATTAGCCAGGCATGGTAGCACACGCCTATAGTTCCAGCTCCTTGGAAGGCTGAGGCGGAAGGATCGCCGGAGCCCAGCAGGTTGAGGCTGCGGTGGCCAGGAGCGAGCGGCCACTGCACTCCAGTCTGGGTGACAGAGTGAGACTCCAACTCAAAAAAAAAAAAAAGTCAAAGGAGGAGAAAAAAGTAAACAAAATTAAGTTCAAATATGAAAAAACTTTAGGTTTGTCAAATGCCACACTGAAAAACACCCTTCTACTTTCTCAATGGCCAACAGCCTCTTTTGAAGCTAGTTGGATTGCCTTGTTGTTCTAAAAATGTGATGCTAGGCTGGGTGCAATGGCTCATGCCTGTAATCCCAAGTGCTTTGGGAGGCTGAGGCAGAAGGATTGCTTGAGTCCAGGAGTTCAAGACCAGTCCAGGCAACATAGCGATATCCCCTGTCTCTACCAAAAACAAAACAAAAATTAGCCAGGTGTGAAAGTGCATGCCTATAGTCTGAACTACTTGGGAGGCTGAGGCAGGAGGATGACTTGAGCCTAGGAGTCTGAGGCTGCAGCAAGCCAAAACTGCACCACTGCACTCAAGCCCGGGTAACAGAGCGAGACCTTGTCTCTTAAAAAAAAAAGTGATGTTTCTCTCAGCTGACAGCATGAGACTGATCTCCAAATTTAAGATTTGGAAATTCTCTAAGATTTAAAATTGCCACCAAAAGAATGTGTAAAACTAACAAACCTAAAAATAAATCTTAGATGACAAGGCATTCTCTGTGAGAGGGACAGAGCCTATCTTCTTTCTCCTCTTCCTCTTCCTCTTGCTGTGGTGTAATCCTAAACCGAGTCATCCCTTAGTATGGTCCAAGTCCTGCATAATCACCTGGCTTAAATTCTAATCGTGGCTTCTGTGGTTCATGTGGTCACTGACTCTCTCCCTAAAATTATAGCTATAACGCAGCAACGTGCTATTTATTCTCAGTTACTGAATGTAATAATAATAATTTGAAAAGTCTTAGCAATGATAGCATTTGTACCCACTCTTTATTCTCCCAGGTTTAAAACATTGTTATTTGGGGAAATTATATTCTTCTCGGTGGGTGTCTCCTGAAAGTGGCTAATCGTGGCCAGCTCTGAATCACAGATCCTGCCTTGCAACCAGGCTGTCTTTTTTTTTTTTTTTTTTTTGGAGTTAGAGTGTCACGCTGTTGCCCAGACTGGAGTGCAGTGGCATGTTCATGACCACTGCAGCCTTGACCTGCTGGGCTCAGGCGATCTCCTTCTGCCTCAGCCTTCCAAATGGCTTGAACACATGCGTGTACCACCACGCCCAGCTAATTTTTTGATTTATTTATTATAGAGATGCAGTCTCACCAAATTGTCCAGGCTGGTCTCGAACCTGTGGGCTCAGGCAATCCCCTCATCTTGGCCTCCCAAAGTGCTGGGATTACAGGCTTGAGCCACCATGCCTGGCCAATCTGTCCATTTTAACAAGAGAGTAGTCGACATGAGAAATAAGCGCCAGAGCTATGCTGTCCAAAATGGTAGCCAACAACCTCCTGTGGCTGTCCAAATTAAAATTCATAAAATTAAGCAAGCCGGGCTCGGCTCAGCCTGTAATCCTGCACCTTTGGGAGGCTGAGGTGAGTGGATTGCCTGAGCCCGCGGGTTCGAGACCTGCCTGGGCAGCAAGACCTCATCTCTACAATAAATCAAAAAATCAGCCGGGCTTGGTAGCGCATGCCTATAATTCCGGCTACTGGGAAGGCTAAGGCGGAAGGATTGCCGAGCCCAGCAGGTCGAGGCTGTGGTGGCCGGGAGCGGCCACTGCACTCCAGTCTGGGCGACAGAGTGAGACTCCAACTCAAAACCAAACAAAAAAAAATTAAGCAAAATTAAAATTTCATTTTCTCAGTTACACCAGTCACATTTCAAGTGAGCCACATGCGGCTAGTGCTTATCATATTAAATGGCACAGGTATACAACATTTCTTTTGTTGTTGTTGGTTTTTTTGAGTTGGAGTCTCACTCTGTCGCCCAGACAGGAGTGCAGTGGCCGCTCCCGGCCACCGCAGCCTGGACCTACCGGCCTCTGGCGATCCTTCCGCCTCAGCCTTCCGAGTAGCCAGAATTACAGGCCTGCGCTACCACACCCGGCTGATTTTTGATTTACTGTAGAGATGAGGTCTCGTCAAGTTGCCCAGACGGGTCTCGAACCTGCGGGCTCAGGCAATCCACTCACCTGAGCCTCCCAAAGGCACGGGATTACAGGCTGAGCCACCGAGCCTGGCCAACTTTTACTTATTAAAGCTCTGTGTTAACACATGTTCTTGATATAGATCCAAAAAGACTCAATTTCTGGGAAACCGGATTGAGGAAGAAAACCATTTTTTAGCCATTATACTTACCACTCGGCTGAAGTACTCATCTAAAACTTCCACAAAGTTATGGATGAATTCATAAATAGCCATCTCATTCTGAAATAGAGAAAGAAGGGTGCAATTTATTTTAGTGTGGCCCAGTCAGCTGCCTGGTTTTAGAGCATGTGGCTTAGTGAATAGGTAATGTGAGCAAAGTAGCTTCCCACGGACACATACTCAGAACAGTTCTATTACTCACTTGCTTAAAAGATGCTTACCAATGGAGGAAATGCAGAAAACATTAACCTCTATCATATTTTTTTTTTTTTTGAGTTGGAGTCACTCTGTCGCCCAGACTGGAGTGCATGGCCGCTCCCGGCCACCGCGCCTCGACCTGCTGGGCTCCGGTGATCCTTCCGCCTCAGCCTTCCGAGTAGCCGGAACTACAGGCGCGCACTACCACGCCCGGCTGATTTTTTGATTTATTGTAGAGATGAGGTCTGGCCGCCCAGGCGGGTCTCGAACCCGCGGGCTCAGGCAATCCACTCACCTCAGTCTCCCAAAGGCGTGGGGCTATCATATTTTTTAAGCCTATGATGAGTCTGGCCGTGTTGAAACCTTAGAGTCCAGTGTTTAGAATCCTGGGATCTACTCCCTGACTCCATCACCCACTGGCTGAAGCAATTTTTTAGGTTCTTCATGTCATCATTTTTCCATTTGTGAAGATGGCAAGGCTACTTCAAAGTTTGAGTCATGGATAATAAACAGTCAACTGAGATCTGAAAGTATTTTGGATCTGAAACATCCTTTCAGAGTTGCCATGGCAATATGTGCTGTTGACCTGGAGCTGTCATTTCTTTTTTTTTTTGAGTCGGAGTCTGTCGCCCAGGCTGGAGTGCAGTGACACTCTCACAGCCACCGAGCCTCAACCTGCTGGGCTCAGGCAATCCTTCCGCCTCAGCCTTCCAAGTAGCCGGAACTACTGGTGTGTGCTACCATGTCTGGCTTATTTTCTGATTTATTGTAGAGACGAGGTCTCAACAAGTTGCCAGGCCTCTCTTGAACCCCTGATCTCAAGCAATCCTTTTGCCTTGGCCTCCCAAAGTGCTGGGATTACAGGCTTGAGCCACCGCACCCAGCCTGTGCTGTCATTTCTGAAGAGGTGAACTAAATCTGAGGAGATGTCATCACAGCATTATGATATTTATCTATTTTATTTAAAAATAATTTTTTTTGTTTGTTTTTCTCCCAGCCCCCTCCCCTTCCCGCTCTAAAAAAATAATTTTTTTTTAAGAGACAGGGTCTCACTCTGTTACGCAGGCTGGAGTGCAGGTGCATAATCATAGGTCACTCTAGCCTCGACTTCCTGGGCTCAAGCAATCCTCCTGCCCGTCAGACAAGTAGCTGGGACTATAGGCGCATACTACCATGTCCCGCTAATTTTTTACTATTTTTGCTGTTGTTGTTGAGACACAGACTATGTTGCCTAGGCTAGACACGATAATATTTACGGTTTTCTCTGGCTTTGATATGGCAGCCCATGTTTAATACCAAAATTCACTGGCCTCTATACTTGTCTGAATTGTTCCACTGCACAACAGAATAAGCGTAGGGCACTGGTATTGCTTAGGACAGAGGATGTTTTCTGTGGTTTGGGGCTTTTCCACTTGGCAAGCTGCTCATCTAATCCAAGCAACATCCTAGGTATTTCTCTTCTACATAGTCTTCCTCAGTCTTGATAAAAACCAAGAGCTTTCAAAAAAGTCGTAATTATTCTTGGGGAGGCAAGTAGAAAGAAAACGTCAATTTAAGGAGGAATAAAAGTCAAACTGTAATTCCTAATTTTCTTGTGTTTTCCATAGGTCCTTCTATCATCTTACCTCAGTGTCATTAACGCCAACCACAATGAAGAGTGCTGCATACTGCCGATATATCAGCTTAAAATCCTTATATTCAATGAAAGAGCACTAGATGAAACACAATAAGACATTAATTCTTGTGGTTGACAGAGATTTCCTCAAAATGGCATGCATAAACACTAGGTTCTGATTTGAGTATTGCCAACACACTCCTAGAGATATGGAACCTTAAAATGTTTCACACAAAGCATCATGGGCCCTTTCACAATTTTCAGGGGACTCCTTGGAAGTACCTCTTGTGGGAATTGGAGAAGCCTTGGGGAAACGTCTCAGTGCTCCAGGGGTTCCCACTTCTTAATCCTTTGCTTGGCTCTGTGTGGAACTTGGCAGGCAAAGATAATGAATAACCAGCATTTTAAAGTGCCTCCAATGTGAAAATAAGCAAACACGAGAAAGATTTTTCTTCTTTCCACCTCCACATGGCTTTTTTGGAAGCAATTAGATATTTTCAGTTTTGTACTATTGAATAGTCATTGAGGAGCCAAATACAAAGAGCATACAAAAAAAAAATTGGATGCTTTTTTTCCTAGACCCATGGAAAGAATCAATGTAGATTCTTTTTTTTCTTTTTCTTTTTTTTTTTTGAGTCAGAATCTCACTCTGTCACCCAGGCTGGAGTGCAGTGGCACACTCACAGCCACTGCACCTCAACCTGCTGGGCTCAGGTGATCCTTCCGCCTCAGCCTACCAAGTACCTGGAACTACAAGTGTGCACCACCATGCCCGGCTAATTTTTTGATTTATTGTTGAGATGAGGTCTCACCAAGTTCCCCAGGCTGGTCTTGAACCCATGAACTCAGGCGATCCTCTCACCTCGACCTCCCAAAGTACTGGGATTATAGGCATGAGCCACCGTGCCTGGCCCATGTAGATTCTTTTATAAATTATTTAAAGATGGCCTTTATGTGACAGATGTTAGATAAAAATCTCCCATTGTAAACATTGCTTCATATGAATTAATAACTAGTTTACCACCGCTGACATGTGGATAAAATAACTCCCTTCTCATTCATCCCTCTCCTAAAGCCATTGTGCAAAGAGTTATGGGAGGGCTGAGTAGATGGGAAGAGGACAGCAGGGTAAAGGCACAGTGTTACTCTTCCTTTGGACTGTAGGTATGGTTGACCAAATGCGATTGAGCATGAACTTTATGGCTTTTTGTACTGGAATCTGTTGCTCTTGGGTGTCCGGATGCAGCTGGGAATGAAGCTGTAAGTTTTGATCATGGAAATTCCTCTATGGGAAAGCCATTTGATTATCTACAAAAAGGAGAGATTTGAGGCTTTTATTTAAAACCAGGATAAAGGTAATGAGTACAGAACCATTCTGTAGCTTTTGGCTCACCGTAGAGCCAGTGTGACTTCAGCTCAGCTGGATCTTTCAAGGACATGCAACCTATTGGAAGGAACTGAGGAAACATCTTTTCAAAGCCTCTCAGGAGTTTCTGACATTAAAAAGAAGGATCAAAGCACCTTTGCGGATAAAAACTAAGCTGATATTATGCTACTTTGGTGCCTGATTATGCCAAAAGCCAGTGGGTTCCTTTTAAATCTAAAATAATTTAGAATGCGTCAAAAATATCTAACAGTATATGCATTTCAAGCTTATTTTTCAAGCTTATATTTCAAAGGATAGCCTGTAAGTGAAAACGATGTTTGAAGTTCTGTAGTGCCTGTACCCTGTGGAAAGATCCAAACAGAAATGTTTCTAATGGTGTGCTTACCTTTACTTAAAGTATGTGGCCATTAACATGGCCCTTTAACAGTTTCTGTTTTTGTCTAACAACATAAAGTGGTGTGTGCCAAGGCAGGCCAAAGTGGTAACTCAAAGAGGAACTCTGAGATGTTCCAACTGGAAAATCAGTTTAGAAGCCAAGGGAGACATATTTGCAACATGTTACTTCTGAGCACTGATGTAGCTTCATATTTTATGACTTAGCAGTGGTGCCCACATCTGCAGTGAACTGGAGACCTGACGAAATTAATGGCGAGTTAAACAAGCTTTCTGATTTTGCCTCAGTTGTTGAGTGATTTCCAATGGATTTGATATTTAGGCCTTGGATTAAGTAATTCTCTCATTAAAGTTATTTGTAAAAATAGACTCAGTTTAAAAATTCCTATTTATTATTATTTTAATGATTTTACTTAACCTCCATTTTGGCAGAACAAAGAGGTTTGTGGTTTCACATGAATTTTTAATTTCCATTTCCTCTACCTACATAATAAGACAACTTCATATCATTTGTTTTGCTTTTAAATCACTAGACTCAGCTGGGTTCGGTGGCTCAGCCTGTAATCCCGCACTTTGGGAGGCTGAGGTGAGTGGATTGCCTGAGCCTGAGGGTTCAAGACCCACCTGGGCAACTTGGCGAGACCCCATCTCTATAATAAATCAAAAAATCAGCCGGGTGTGGTAGCGCATGCCCATAATTCCAGCTACTTGGAAGGCTGAGGCGGAAGGATCGCCGGAGCCCAGCAGGTCGAGGCTGCAGTGGCTGGGAGCGGCCATTGCACTCCATTCTGGGCGACAGAGTGAGACTCCAACTCAAAAAAAAAAAAAGAGGAGTAAATGTACTTGCCACTTCCATGATGTATTGAGACAAATATGCTGATCTACATAATAACCCAAGGCTTTTCCTGGTTTTCCTTGTTTTTATTTTTCTTAAAAGATGTCAAGAGAGCTACTCTCCCTTCAGTCTTCATTTCATAGCATTCCTTATTTTCCCTAAATGCTGCTGAAGGAATATAGTTCAAAGAAAACAGTGGCCCTTAAGACTCAATAATAACAGATCTGCCAAGGCTGAGTTAAATGCAGAGATGGTATCAGAAACTTGCCTGTTCACTGGATCGAGAGAGGCAGCTCTTTATGACTTCTGTTTCCAGAAGTGTACGCTTACTAATATCCACGTGTTCATAGTACTTAGAAAGTCGAGTCTGCCCCTGCTTATTCACCATGAGGAAAAACTTTATCATTTTTCCGCTGGCCAGTATTTTTCCAAATACAGGTAAAAAATTATGGCAAGGGATGGCTGTCACTGGAATCTGGAAGGTAAAAGGACAACAGAAAGGCAAGATCAAATTTCTCAGATAATCATAAGAAATCTGTTCTATAGATGTACAGCAAGTAAAGCAATAGTAAATATCACTTGATAACATTGGTCTTCACTCCTATGAGCTAGATGAGATTTTAATAAATAAAAATCAAACGTAAAATTTCATTCTTTATCCTCCAAAACAACTTTCAGCATCTACAGTGCTTCTGCTCATAGTTATTCAATTTGTTCACCTGTGTGGCTGGGTACCAACCATGCATCAAGCACCAGAAGAACGTGGAGATAAGAAGTACGGATTTCTGATCTTCTGACTTTTGTACCTAGCAAAGGTGATAGGTAAACAAATTGTCATACAAGGTGACGAGTCCTAACTGGGACAGGTATGCTTCCATGGGTGCACAAAAGAAAAGAACAAGTAACGTTATAGGAGAGCAAAGAATGGCTTCCCAGAGAAGGGGCATTGACGCAAGGTCTGGAAGAATGATCAGAGGGAGACTCTGAGGCAGAGAAAACAGGGATAGAAAAGCTCTGGCAAGTTCACTGTGGTTGCCGTTCAGGGTGCAGGAAGAATGGCTGCAGGAAATTAATACGTTCACATATGATAAACTTGGCTTTAGAAATCATGCTAAGGAATTTGAACTTCATTTTATGGGCAATAAGACAAGATTTCTAGTAAACCTTTTCCTTCCTCGGTGGTGGAAACAGAAAAAGTAATATCTCCTATTCATCAAATTCCTCGAACAAGGCCCTATAACAAGCCTTATAAAGTCCTACACTAAGCAATTCTCACGTATTATTTAATTATCACAATTATTTGAGGCAGATACTTCTGTCATTCTTATTTTAAGGTCAAATAGATTGAAGTTTAAGATTTTTTTTTTTTTTTGAGACAGGTTCTTACTCTGTCTCCCAGGCTAGAGTACAGTGACGGGATCATGGTTCATTGCAGCCTCAATCTCCTGGGCTTAGAGGATCCTCCTACTGCAGCCTCCTGAGTAGCTGGGATTATAATTGTGCACTACCATGCCTTGCTAATTTTGTTTATTTTTTGTAGAGACAGGGGTCTCACTATGTTGTCCAGGCTGGTTGCAAACTCCTGGCCTCAAGTGATTCTCCTACCTCGGCCTCACAAAGTGCTAGGATTACAAAGCGTAAGCCACGCTGCCCAGCCCCTAGTGAATTCTTGCTATGTGCTATCAGGCAATCGAGTTGATTTCATGAACTTTAGTATCCTTATCTGTAATATAAGTGCATTAAACTAGAATACAGACCCCTCTGAGTATACAAAGAAAGCAAGTGAAACTTTTCCAGAAAAATGCAAAAGAGTTCTGTATTTCAAAGTCATAAAGCAACTTCAGGGCATCCACAGACTTCCCTGACATCTATGCAGGGTCCAGGTTGAGAACTGTAAGCAGGATGATTCCTAAGATCCTTTCAAAATAAACAGACCTCCAGAATTTTTAGCTTTCCAGTCACTTTTTTTTTTTGAGTTGGAGTCTCACTCTGTCGCCCAGACTGGAGTGCAGTGGCTGCTCCCGGCCACCGCAGCCTCGACCCTCTGGGCTCTGGTTTACTTCCGCCTCAGCCTTCCAAGTAGCTGGAATTACAGGCATGTGCTACCACGCCCGGCTGATTTTTTGATTTATTGTAGAGATGAGGTCTCGCCAAGTTGCCCAGGCGGGTCTCGAACCCGCGGGCTCAGGCAATCCATTCACCTCAGCCTCCCAAAGGTGCGGGATTACAGGCTGAGCCACCGAGCCCGGCTCTGAATCCTTTTTTAAAAACCTGATTTTAAAATATACTTACTACTTGTTCACAAATATTAACTGCCACTCTTAGCAGTTACAATTACAGGGATCAGTCTCCCAACTTGCTGCCTAGGAGACTGAAACAAGGAGATCATTACAGGTTAGTTTATTACAGGTAAGCATTTGCAGTTATCTTTTTTTTTTTGAGTAGGAGTCTCACTCCATTACCTTGGCTGGAGTGCAAGCACGTTCACGGTCACCCCAGCGTCAACATGCTGGGCTCTGGCGATCCTTCCTCAGCCTACCAAGCAGCTGGAACTACAGGCGCAAGCTACCACGTCCAGCTAATTTTTTGATTTATTGTAGAGAGGAGGTCTCACCACGTTGCCCAGGCTGGTCTTGAACCCACAGGCTCAGGCAATCCTCTCACCTCAGCCTCCCAAAGTGCTGGGATTACAGGCTTGAGCCACCACACCTAGTCATTTGCAGTTATCTTAGGAACAGTGAATTGGAAGGTGTCTGCTAAGAGTCAGTTTGCAAAAGACCCAGCTGTTAGACACCAAGCAGAGACTGACTTACAGGGTTTGATCTACTCCACAGCCTCTTTGAATACAAAACCTTAATCATGTGTTTGATAAAGCATCCATGCCTATTCAAGAGTAGAGCAAAGATGCTCCTTTATTCGTGTGTCATGAGTTGACACACAAATAAAGGACATTCATATGTCTCGTGAAATAAGCAGACTGTGTGGAAGGACTGGACCTCTGGTGAATGAATGATTCTGGAACTCATCAGAATACCAGCAAAGTAGACAGGTGGGACACACCTGATACAGGGTCCCACTGTGCACTGGGCTAAGCAGCTAAATCAAGTTGGAGACCAAGAATTTTTTGGGGGTGATTTTGTCTGCTTGAGGTCATATGAGAACATGTTGCTTAAAAGCTTGGACTTGAGTAAGACAGACCTGACTCAAGTCTTGGCTTTGCCACATACCTGCCATGTGACTCTAACTGAACCCCAGTTGGATGGCTGCCTCTGAGGGGTGAGAGATAAGGTAACATACAAACAGTGCTTAGCAAAGTGTCTGGTTTACAATAAATGTTCGTTCACATCTGAACTTTATTACAGTGTTCCCTTAGTATGCGGGTGATTGGTTCCAGGACTGCCCCTCATATGACCCAAGTTCCGCAGTGGACCCTGTGGAACCATATACATTAAAGGTTGGCCCTCCATGTCCTGGGGTTTCACACCCCAAGAATACAGTATTTTCCATCCATGTTTGGTTGAAAAAAGCTGTGTATAAGCAGATCTGCTGAGTTCAAACCCGTGTTGTTGGAGGGTCAACTGTATTATTTCCTTGCTGCCACTAGAAACAACATTATGGGATAATACTTGGACCAAGTTCTATATTGTTATTTGTTGTCCTCCCAGCTCATCTCTCATTTCCTAAGCCCTATTAGACAGGTGGCTATCTCACAACATTTCCAAACACCAAGATATAAAGAGCCAGGCCCAGTGTGGCCAAGCCTGGGGTTGCTGTGTTCATTCACTGTGCAGAACAGGATGTTATCTAGACCAGCTTTCAGCTGGGGATACAACAGCTGTGCCATGGGGGGAGGCCTGTGGCCATTCACTTCCTCTTCCAGGAAGATAAACTCACAGCTGTGGGTGGGATTGCAACATACTCTGTGGTGTTTAATCATTTGGTATTAAGTGCTCCTTTATTCTCCTTACAAGTTATTGCCAGTAAATTATGCCAGGTGACTGGGAAGTTGAGATTACCATCCTTTCTTTTACTCCCTTTCAACCAAGATATTTTATTATTTATTGACTTACTTACTTATTTTGAGTTGGAGTTTCACTCTGTCGCCCAGGCTGGAGTGTGGTAGCACACTCATGGCCACTGCAGCCTCGATCTGCTGGGCTCAGACAATTCTTCCATCTCAGCCTTCCTAGTAGCTGGAACACAGGCGCACTCTACCACCCCTGGCTGATTTTTTGATTTATTGTAGACCCCAGGCTGGTCTCGAATCCCCGGACTCAGGAAATCCTCTTGCCTCAACCTCCCAAAGTGCTGGGATTACAGGCTTGAGCCACCGTGCCCAGTCTCAGCAAGGTTATTTTACAATCATCTTCATGATAATTAGCAATTACAATCTTTTTGTTTTGTTTTGTTTTGAGTTGGAGTCTCACTCTGTCGCCCAGATTGGAGTGCAGTGGCCGCTCCCGGCCACCACAGCCTCGACCTGCTGGGCTCCGGCGATCCTTCCGCCTCAGCCTTCCAAGGAGCTGGAACTACAGGCGTGCACTACCATGCCCGGCTAATTTTTGATTTATTGTAGAGCCGAGGTCTCGCCAAGTTGCCCAGGCGGGTCTCGAACCTGTGGGCTCAGGCAGTCCTCTCGCCTTGGCCTCCCAAAGTGCTGGGATTACAGGCTGAGCCACCGAGCCTGGCCAGCAATTACAATCTTATATCTTGGATTTAGACTGCCAGGAAAAAGAAAAGCCTCAAAGGTACTCATGGTCAGTCCTTTGCCTTTAAATGTCCTGGTTGCCTTAGGTGGTAAAATGAGATGTAAAAAGATCCCATTGAGATGTTACATCAAGGGATCAAATTGGTTTCTACCTTACAAGCACAACATTCCTTCCCCCTGACTTCAAGAGCAAGGATGACAGATAAGGACATGTTGAATTGCTGCTTATTAGGCTGCAGTATTTTTTTTTTGAATTGTAGTCTCATTCTGCCCAGACTGGAGGGCAGTGGCATGCTCACAGCCACCGCAGCTTCAACCTGCTGGGCTCAGGCAATCCTTCCACCTCAGCCTTCTAAGTAGCTGGAATTACAGGTGAGCGCTACCACGCATGGCTTATTTTTTTTATTTATTGTAGAGATGAGGTCTCGTCAAGTTGCCTAGGCTGGTCTTGGACCCGTGGATTCAGGCAATTCTCTCACCTAGGCCTCCCAAAGTGCTAGGATTTTTTTTTTTTTTTTTTGAGTTGGAATCTCACTCTGTCGCCCAGACTGGAGTGCAGTGGCCGCTCCCGGCCACCGCAGCCTCGGCCTGCTGGGCTCTAGCGATTCTTCCGTCTCACCCTTCCGTGTAGCTGGAATTACAGGCATGCGCTACCATGCCCGACTGATTTTTTGATTTATTGTAGAGATGAGGTCTCGCTGCCCAGGCGGGTCTCGAACCCACGGGCTCAGGTCATCCACTCACCTCAGCCTCCCAAGGCACGGGATTACAGGTTGAGCCACCGAGCCTGGCTAGTGCTAGGATTATAGGTGTGAGCCACTGTGCCCGGCCAGGATGCGGTTTTGAAAAGAGTAGCTGAAGGCATCTAAAGACTCGAGTACGTCTTTCTTTTTCTGCATGGTCATAAACAATTATACAATGTATAACTCTGGGATTATGCAGTGCTAATAAAGTAGAGAAACACAACTGTAAACTCTTTCTACAGTGATATGCAATGCCAAAATACACAATGTGGAGACACAGGAAACAGGGACATGTAAGAGAACTGAGGATGAGTGCTGTAAGCACCTATCTTGGTTATTACTCATCAGGGAGGAGGGAGATCAAACAATTATGAAACTAGGGTAGGGCAATAAGGACTATGCTTAGACAAGTGCTGGGAGTGATCAGGGAGCAGCTATGAACTTCCTCTGTTATAAACTCTTTGCATTTAACAACATACAAGGCCGGGGAAGATGTTTTGATAGCCATGAAGTTAGGAGATTGCACACCCAAAAGCTTGTATGAATGTGTATGAAAAAATCAAGGAAGAATAAAGAAGGGACACTCCACTGGGGAAATGGGAAAAGCATTACACAAAGGGTGCTAGGATGCCCTAACAGGAAATCTAGAAAACTACAGGAAAAAAAGGCAAAAGTTACTTAGAGCAGGAATCCAAGAAGAATTTTCCTTGGATTAGCATGGTCATGCTTTCAAGGCAGGTAGATTCACAGTAGAATATGAACAGATCTAAGTCCCAGGACCCTCTGTGATGTAAACTTACCCAGAGTAAAGAGAAACTGAAAAGGCTGAAATACATGTGGAATTGAAAAGTTATCACCTTGTTGATGGTGTATTTTTGGGAGTTAGAACTGGAAGAGTCTTTACAGATTGTCATATTCAAAGATGACCAATAGGTTTCAACTTGGGTGTCAACTGTGACTAAGTGTAATAGCTGCTTTGGGAAGGATTCTTGAGCTGCTTCCATGTTCAAAACAAAAGGATGCCATGGATGATTACTAATGCCGGTTGTGGGTTAGGAAGCAGGAAGGGGTGGCAACACATGCACCTTATATTTGTCAACCCTGATGAGTACTCCCTTCATTTTGTGCATATGAAAACCTATAGTCAGAGATATAGAATGAGGTCCTGAATTCTGGTCTCTGACTCATAATGCTATTTTTACCTTATCACATTGCTTCATTCAGTATATTAGAGTCATTCAATGTTCATTTAAGCTTAACAATCATCAACTTCAGGCAGCTTTGGCAATGATCAAGTCAGTATTCTTTTTCATTTTCAATATCGCTCCACAACTAATCCAGAAAACACAAAACAAATCACTGCATAAAAAAGTAGAATATACGGGCAACTTGGCAAGACCTCATCTCTACAATAAATCAGAAATTAGCCGGGCGTGGTAGCGCACGCCTGTAGTTCCAGCTACTTGGAAGGCTGAGGCGGAAGGATCGCCGGAGCCCAGCAGGTCGAGGCTGTGGTGGCCGGGAGCAGCCACTGCATTCCAGTCTGGGCGACGGAGTGAGACTCCAGCTCAAAAAAAAAAAAAAAAAAAAGTAGAATATGGCCGGGTTCGGTGGCTCAAGCCTGTAATCCCAGCATTTTGGGAGGCGAAGGCAAGAGGACTGTCTGGGCTCAGGGGTTTGAGACCAGCCTGAGTAACATGGTGAAACCTCGTCTCTACAATAAATAAAAAAAATTAGTCAGGCATGGTGGCCACGCCTATGGTTCCAGCTACTTGGAAGGTTGAGGCGGAAGGACCACCTGAGCCCAGTAGGTCAAGGCTGCAGTGGCTTTGAGCATGCCATTGCACTCCAGCCTGGGCAACAGAGTGAGACTCTTGACTCCAAAAAAAAAAAATAAAGTAGAATATGTAGCTTGGCATAGGTTAGAAATAGCAAAGAAAAATCTTTGTGTGGACATGTTATTATAAGTTGCTTTAAACTAGCCATATAAATGAAATATTTGTGCTAAGTGATGAAAACACTTCATCAAATTTTAGGATTTACAAATATCCTGGCCGGGCACGGTGGCTCACGCCTGTAAACCCAGCACTTTGGGAAGCAGAGGCAAGGGGATTGCCTGAGTCCAGTGGTTTGAGACCAGCCTGTACAACTTGGTGAGAACTCATTTCTACAATAGATTAAAAAAAAATTAGCTGGGCATAGTGGCACATGCCTGAGGTTCCAGCTACTTGGAAGGCTGAGGCGGAAGGATCGCCGGAGCCCGGCAGGTCAAGGCTGTGGTGGCCGTGAGAGTGCCATGGCACTGCAGCCTGGGCAACAGAGTGAGACTCCGACTCAAAAAACAAACAAACAAAAATCCCAAATCCCCCCCAGATACACCCAATATCTTAATTTTAGAGGAGGAATAGCAGGGACCAGAGATGTAGACATGTCATGGCTGGGGTTCTCCCAGGACATGCTATTATATCTCTGTGATGTGGTGATGTGTGTCATGTTACAAAGGAGAAACTCCAGAAAAGAACTAGGATTACTTCCCATTTCTATTAAATGGTTAATTAAGTTTCCCCCTCAAGTTAGAAATATTTCAAAACAGATATTCTGGATTCTGATATATTTAACTTCTATATTTCTTAAGTTATCTAATTTTATTTAATTCTTATTGGATATCTGACTCTCAATGAAAACTGTGAAAGATATACAAATATAAGTAGATTTTTCTTTCTTTTTTTTTTTTGAGTCCTCTGTTGCCCAGTCTTAAGTGCAGTGGCATGCTCATGGCCACAGCAGCCTCGACCTGCTGGGCTCAGGTGATCCTTCCGCTTCAGCCTTCCAAGTAGCTGAAACCACAGGTGTGTGCCACCACACCCAGCTAATTTTTTGATTTATTCTGGAGACGAGAATAAATCGTCTCCATGTTACCCAGGGGCTCAGGCAATCCTCTCGCCTCAGTCTCCCAAAGTGCTGGGATTACAGGCATGAACCACTACAGCTGGCTAGTGAATGAATTTTAAATGCCATACTGGAATTATGGAGACTGTTTCTATCAAATGAGTGCTTCATAATTTTTTTTTCTGAGTTGGAGTCTCACTCTGTCGCCCAGGCTGGAGTGCAGTGGCATACTCACGGCCACCATAGCAATTAGCCAGGCATGGTAGTGCATGCCTGTAGATCCGGCTACTCGGAAGGCTGAGGTGGAAGGATCGGCGGAGCCCAGCGGGTCGATGCTGGGGTGGCCGTGAGTGTGATACTGCACTCCAGCCTGGGTGACAGAGTGATACTCCGACTCAAAAAAAAAAAAAAAAAAAAGGAAGACAAGAAAAGGAAAAAAAGCTACATTAATATTTTGGGGGCCTGAGGATATCATGTAGAAAATTATGGCTTTAATAACAAAATAATTTTTTTTGAAAGCAGGATTTATTGAGAGGACAGAAAAGCTCCCACAGTGGAAGGGGACCTGAGGGGGCTGCCCCAATTTTTTTTTTTTGAGTTGGAGTCTCAGTCTGTCACCCAGGCTGGAGTGCAGTGGCATGCTCACGGCCACTGCAGCCTCAACCTACTGGGCTCAGGCAATCCTTCCGCCTCAGTCTTCCAAGTAGATGGAACTACAGGCACCACCATGCTTTGCTCATTTTCCTTGATTTATTGTAGAGGTGAGGTCTCACCAAGTTGCCCAGGCTGGTCTTGAAGCTATGGGCTCAGGCAATCCTCTCACTTTGGCCTCCCAAAGTGCTAGGATTATAGGTGTGACTCTCTGCGCCTGGCCCCAAATTCTTTTTTTTTGAGTCAGGGTCTGTCTCATTCTGTTGCCCAGGCTGGAATTCAGTGCACCATCACAGCTCACTGTAGCCTAGACCTCCTGGACTCAGGTGATCCTCTGCCTTAACCTTCTAGGTAGCTGACACTATAGGTGTACACCACCATGCCCCATTAATTTTTTTTCTAACTTTTTTTTGTAGAGACTAGGTCTTGCACTCCTAGGCTCAAGTAGTCCTCTCACCTTGGCCTCCCAAAGTGCTGGATTACAGGTTTGAGCCACCATACCAGGCAATAACAAATTCTTTTTTGCAGATCATGGCTCTAAAAGAAGCAATAAAACGCAAAAAACTGTTAAACTTCAATCTGGAGATCAGTTTACTTACCCAACAGGATCTTTTTCTTTTAATGGCCACAACTAAGTCTAATTCAAACGAGTAATTGATGCTCCCAGTGTTTGATGGCGATTATAAAAAACCTCCACTGCTATAACTTGAAAGGCGTTATTCACTCTGTAATATAATGTACCAATACCACCCAACTCACCAACTCAGGAAGAAAGGACAATAACAATAGAACATGCTTACACAGTGCTTACTAGGTGCCAGGCATTGTTTTGAACATGCTACCTACATTCATTTAATCCTCCTAATGGCTTTGTGAGTCAGAGATGTTCTTATCTCTACTTCACAGATGTGAAAATTTAGGTACTTGCCAAAGCTCACTGAGTGAAATCGGAGGAAAGACTCAATTTCAGTTAGTATGGCTTCAAAGTATGTGCTCTTACCTAATGCTCATTACCTCTGAGTTTGCCTCACTTCCATCCAGCAATGGCTATCATAGGACCATGGACGCGCAATTTCACTCCCAGTCACTAGGTAAATCTAGCTCTGGCCAGTTGTACCCTCTATACAAAAGCTTCTAATGGCTAATATGCAAGTTTTGGTAGTTTAGATCTTAATCCTGGAGCATATTACAAAAGGTGAAATTTTAACAGATTGTTTACTTTTAGATACTCTCAACAGGGAGCCTAAAATGCTACGCAGCGGCTCACTCAGAGAATGTGAAAATTTAGTACCATAAAGTTCAAATTACTACATTCTCTATAGTGTATTTAATACCTGTGATTATATCTTTTTTTTTTTTTTTTTTGAGTTGGAGTCTCACTCTGTCGCCCAGACTGGAGTGCAGTGGCCGCTCCTGGCCACCATAGCCTTGACCTGCTGGGCTCCAGCGATCCTTCCGCCTCAGCCTTCCAGAGTAGCCGGAATTACAGGTGTGCACTACCACGTCCGGCTAATTTTTTGATTTTATTGTAGAGATGAGGTCTCACCTGCCCAGGCAGGTCTCGAACCCACGGGCTCAGGCAATCCATTCACCTCAGCCTCCCAAAGGCGTGGGATTATAGGATGAGCCACCGAGCCCGGCTGACTATATCTAATACTTCTAAAATTCTTAAGTTTGATTTGCTCTCCTAGACGTCAAGTTAACCTTTCTTTTCACTTCCAATAAATAAAACATACAAGGTAAATGCTGTCCAAGGCAAGTTCACAGAGGTGTATTTGAACTTGGTACTATTCTCATTCAGATCAGCTGTCAGGGTAGAACACAGAACCAACCTTTCAGGTGGCCAGCTTGGCTGCCTTTAGCCCAGAAGCACTTCTTGCTATTTTGAATTTCACAATAAATTGTAGCAACATGTTACAGCTCTTGGTGAAAATGTAAATAGGAGATTAAAGTTGTCAGACAAGAGCCTGCCCAACTGTTGCCCAGAGGATAGTCATACTTAAATTTATACTCATCTATATCTCACAATCTTTGAATAGTAAAAATGTCACGATTAATTTTTTTTTTTGAGTTGAAGTGTCACTCTGTTGCCCAGGCTGGAGTGCAAGGGCACGCTCACGGTCACCATAGCTTCGACCTGCTAGACTCAGGCGATCCTTCCACCTCAGCCCTCCAAGTAGCCAGAACTACAGTCATGAGCCACCATGTCTGGCTAATTTTTTGATTTATTGTAGAGATGAGGTCTTGCCAAGTTGCCCAGGCTGGTCTCGAACCCCTGGGCTCAGGCAATCCTCTCGCCTTGGCCTCCCAAAGTGCTGGGATTACATGCTTGAGCCACCATGCCCAACCAAAATATAGTTTATTTAAAAGTAAATTAGAGAAAGAAAAAAAAAGAAAGAAGAGATTCACCTCCCAAGGTAAGGAAAGAGACCAAAGCTTAAGAAAACATGGTCTCGGCTGGGGTGGCCGTGAGTGTGCCACTGCTCTCCAGCCTGTGTGGCGGAGTGAGACTCCATCTCAAAAAACAAACAAAAAAATTATTATTTTTTAATCTAAAAAAAAAATTTAAAACACAAAAGTGAAGAGAGCCAAAGAAAGCAGTGGTGATAGCAGTAGAGTAGTTTTGGGATCTCCCAGGATCCTCTCACAAAAACAGTGAGAGCAACTAGGATAGCAAAAGAAAACATCTACAGGCACCATCTTTACTGAACAAGAAGTGAAAAAACCTCCGAGAACATTAATGGGTTGGGCCAAACTAAGGCAGCAACAAGAAGGGGGTGGGCTAGTGACTGGGGAGAGAAGACGGGATGTGTGTGTGTGTGTGTGTGTTGTGTGTGTGTGTGTGTGTGTGTGTGTGTGTGTGCACGCGCGTGCATGCGCACGCATGTGTATGTGAGAGAGAGACAGACAGACAGACAGACATAGACAAGGTATGTACTGGCAAAAGTGGAGGTTGGAAAAAGAAGTCTTGTGAGCATCACAAGCACCAAGGAACCCAGAAATCACCAAGTCATCACCCAAAGGAAGGAGCCCCACTGGAAGTGAATATGAATCAAGGAACCACAGTGAGAACTGGGAGGAGGCCCAACAGGGTCCCTTTTGTCAAGGAGTACAAGGGAAGGGCCTTAAAGCTCCCAGAAACCCCCAGTCGAATCTCCTTTGCAGAAGGGTAGGCCCTGCAATGAGAGGGTAGAACACAATATGTATGTTAAAGATGATAGCTAGAGCAGACTGACCAAGTTTAATATTACTTAAATTGAGATAACTAGACATAATGTGCTGCCTAGTGTGACGCAATAGGAAGTAGACTGTATCCCTAAAGGAGAAGTATTTTTGCCAAAAAAAAAAAAATTAAAAACGAAATTAAATCTAGCCTCTAAATCTAACTTCTAGTTTATGGAATATATGGAGGAGAGGCCAGGCACAGTGGCTCACAACAATCCCAGCACTTTGGGAGATGAGGCCGTAGGACTGTTTGAGCCTGGGAGTTTGAGACCAGCCTAGGCAACATAGCAAGATCTCAACTCTACAAAAAAAAAAAAAAATCTGCCAGATGTGGTGGCCTGTCAGGGAGGGTCTCACTCTGCTGCAGAGTGCCGTGGCATGATCATGGCTCACCCCAGCCTCGACCTCCTGGACTCAGGCAATCCTTCTGCTCAGCCTGTTGAGTAGCTGGGACTACAGGCCCATGCTATGACGCCTGGCTAATATTTTGATTTTTTTGTAGAGCTCACTATGTTGTCCAAGGCTGGTCTCAAACTTCCGGGTTCAAGCAAGCCTCCCTCCTTGGCCTCTCAAAATGCTGGGATTACAGGCATGAGCTACTGCACCTGGCCAGGTTAGCCTAACAATGGAAAGCCAAAATTAGAGGTTATTATCATTTTAAATATGTTGCTAAAAGACATATGTTTTTGTGAACTTTTGCCCATTTATTTTATTTTATTCTTTTTTGAGTTGGAGTCTCACTCTGTCGCCCAGACTGGAGTGCAGTGGCCGTTCCCGGCCACCGCAGCCTCGACCTGCGGGGCTCCGGCGATCCTTCCGCCTCAGCCTTCCAAGTAGCTGGAACTACAGGTATGCGCTACCATGCCCGGCTAATTTTTGATTTATTGTAGAGAGGCGGTCTCGCCAAGTTGCCCAGGCAGGTCTCAAACCCGCGGGCTCAGGCAATACACTCACCTCAGCCTCCCAAAGGCACGGGATTACAGGCTGAGCCACCTAGCCCTGCAATTTTTGCCCATTTAAAACATGCTCCAAAGGAACACTGTCTCTGGCATAAATCTCCTGGGCCAGGTGTTCGTGTCTGCTGTCATTTTTCTTTTTTTGAGTTGGAGTCTCACTGTCACACAGGCTGGAGTGCAGTGGCACACTAATGGCCACTGCAGCCTCGACCTGCTGGGCTCAGGTGATCCTTCTGCCCTAGCCTTCCAGGTAGTTGGAACTACAGGCATATACCACCACGCCTGGCTAATTTTTTGACTTAGTGTAGAGATGAGGTCTTGCCAAGTTGCCCAGGCTGGTCTCAAACCCGTGGGCTCAGGCAATCCTCTCACCTGGGCCTCCCAAAGTGCTGGAGTTATAGGCATGAGCCACTGTGCCCCGCTGCTGTCATTCTTTTGAATATTCTCCCCTGCTGCTCCAAGGAGAAACAAACCAAGCCTGCTAAATTATTGCCTAGGAAAGTTTTGGCAATTTCCCATGCAGTAACATTTTCCAGTCATTTTGCTCTCATGTTTACAGACCTGGTTGCTCACTCTTAGCCAATGACCAGGAAGGCTTTGGCACCAAGCAATCTCTCTCTCTTTTTTTTTTTCAATTTTAATATCTCTATGAGTTAGTTATTATAAATATCATCACAGCCTACTTTTTTGTTTTGTTGAGTCAGAGTCTCCCTCTGTTGCCCAGGCTGGAGTGCAGTGGCATGCTCATGGCCACCACAGCCTCGACCTGCTGGGCTTAGGCGATCCTTCTGCCTCAGCATTCCAAGTAGCTGGAACTACAGATGCATGCCACCACGCCCGGCTAGTTTTTTGTGTGATTTATTGTAGAGACAAGGTTTCACCAAGGTGCCCAGGCTGGTCTTGAACCCCTGGGCTCAGGCAATCCTCTCGTCTCAGCCTCCCAAGGTGCTGGGATTACAGGCTGAGCCACTGTGCCCGCCCTACTTTTTCTCCTCATATTACCCAGGAGAATGAACTTGACTTGAATTTTATATAGCATGCTGAGTTTCCTAAAAGTTTTGGTGTCTATTTTCTATAATTTGTTAAAGTCCTTTTCCTTTTCCACATAGTAAATTATCTGAATGGTTCAAGTGCCCTGCGTGCATTTTTACAATTTTCTTAGCCACAGGCAATTACTATTGCGAGACGTAGAAATATAGATATCTGATCTTCTTTGACAGGTTAAACCATGGTGCAGTCAGAGCTCTCTCCTCCTTTCCTGTTCTGTCTGCCTTACACATTTTGTTCCTTTGGTTTCTGAACACATGTCAGCTCTTCTCAGAGATCTTCCTCAGAGTTCTAATATGTTTGCTCTCTCTGTTTATAAATGCAAACACTATGTCATTTCCCCGAGTGACTGAATCATCCTAAAATAATCTAGAAATAATTTTAAATGTAAATTATTTGGGAATCAGAGTCGGTAATATTGAGCTCATGGATAGGACAGTAGGAGGCAGAATAGTGAAAGGGGACTTTATTTCTTGTTTCTAAAGACACATAACACTCACTGATGTAAGAGTGGGAATCACTTAAACTACTAAGGACTTCTTAAGGTGACCAAGAACTCTTTATCTCAGCTCTCTCTCTTCATCATAGAGATAAGAATACTTGTCATAGCTTTTGCAGATGATGCATAAAAGATGACTACATGAGTCTTTGTGAACCGGTTTGAGCTCTTTGGTAGGAGGATGGTAAGCAAGATATAAAACTGTATGTTCAAGGCCGAGCGCGGTGGCTCAAGCCTATAATCCCAGCACTTTGGGAGGCCAAGGCGAGAGGATTGCCTGAGCCTCCGGGTTCCAGACCAGCCAGGGGAACATGGTGAGACCTCATTTCTACAATTAAAAAAAAAAAAATTAGCCGATGTGATAGTGTGCCTGTAGTTCTGGCTACTTGGAGGGTTGAGGCGGAAGGATCACCAGAACCCAGAAGGTAAACGCTGGGATGGCTGTGAGTGTGCCACTGCACTCCAGTCTGGGCGACGGAATGGGGCTCCAACACAAAAAACAACAACAAAAAAACTGTATGACTGTATGTTTAGGTGGAAGCTATCCAGCCAGCCCTCAAAGGCAGGGTAAAAATTCTTTTTTTTTTTTTATTATTTTTTTGAGTCGGAGAGTCAGAGTCTCACTTTGCCCCCATGCTGCAGTGCAGTGGCACGCTCACAGCCACCGCAGCCTCAACCTGCTGGGCTCAGGTGATCCTTCTGCTTCAGCCTTCTGAGTGGCTAGAACTCGTAAATACTAGGCATGTGCCACCATGCCCAAATAATTTTTTTTTTTTTTTGAGTTGGAGTCTCACTCCGTAACCCAGGCTGGAGTGCAGTGGCACGCTCTCGGCCATCCCAGTGTTGACCTGCTGGGCTCCGGCGATACTTCTGCCTCAGCCTTCCAAGTAGCCAGAACTACAGGTGCATGCTACCACGCCTGGCTAATTTTTTAATTTATTGTAGAGATGAGGCCTCACCATGTTGTCCAGGCTGGTCTTGAACTCATGGGTTCAGGCAATCCTTTCACCTCTGCCTCCCAAAGTGCTAGATTATAGGTGTGAGCCAACATGCCTGGCTGGGTTAAAACTCTTTGAACATCTGGTATTGGAATAACTGGTAAGAAGGCATTTGAGTTTTATTTATTCAATTTATTTAAAAGCCTGGAATTCCTTAACATACCTTTATTGACATAATGCATGCACATAAAATATGACAAATCTCTCTATGGTCAAAAACAGAATAAGCACACAATGTCTAAGACTAATGGAAAAGAAAAACATCCCCATATTCTAAAGTGATTAAAGAGAAAATTGGCATTCTTGAAGATTATCGGGAGTAGAATGAGACTGGGAGGATTTGTGGGTGTGGAGGAAGGATGAAAAGGACTGATGAAAGGACAGAATAGGAAGTTTCAAAGGTGAGACTAAAGGGAGGAAATGACTCAGCCATATTAGGAAGAAGGTTCCAGTTAGGTGAGTTGTAAGTGATAAAGGCTTGGGAGAGTTTATTACCTTCAGAGGACAAGGTTCTAGAAGCCTATAGCAGAGTGTCCTTAGGAGGCATGAACACAAAGCACAATGGCAATAGTTTACAGAACATTTTCCCAACACTGGAGGAAATATGGGTGTCCTTTACTTTAAAAACTCAGAGCAATTCTAGTCATTGAACTTTAAGAGATAGCATAAAAACAGCAAAAACTAACAAAAATGATTGATGTACAGGAAAAATATTCATATTAGTCTAGTCTAAATTAAGTTATTCATCAGACATATATTGAGGGTCCATCCCTGAAAGGGCATAACATGGATTTAATATACCCAATGAGCAGTCATTTTAACATTGTCTAAAATCTCATATTTTTCTAGCAGTTCACTTAACTTACCCTTTAATCACTAGCGAAAGACAGAACTGGTTTCTCAGAGGTAGCTATTGAGAATTGTTTTATAGCCCCCATCTCTAGCTTGATTTGTGCTAATTAGTTTTTCTTTTTTTTTTCTTTTTTTTTTTTGAGTTGGAGTCTCACTCTGTCGCCCAGACTGGAGTGCAGTGGCCGGGAGCACCGCAGCCTCGACCTGCTGGGCTCTGGCGATCCTTCCGCTCAGCGTTCCAAGTGGCCGGAACTACAGGCGCCTGCTACCACGCCTGGCTGATTTTTGATTTATTGTAGAGATGAGGTCTTGCCAAGTTGCCCAGGCGGGTCTCGAACTCACGGGCTCAGGCAATCTACTCACCTCAGCCTCCTAAAGGTGCGAGATTACAGACTGAGCCACCAAACCTGGCTTTAATTAGTTTTTCTGTTTCAAGTATTTGCCTCCACCCATAAGACCCAAGTTTACCTAACCCACCCATCTGCCTGCTATCGCCTGATGTCACTACCTGCATTTATCTGCCCCTTAATGATGACATGGAGCAGACCACCACCCAATCGCCTTAATGACCTTCTCCCATCAGAAGGAAGGATTAAAAGGAGTCAGCCATGAGCAGCCATTCGCCATTGCCTTACCAGACGCTGGTTTGGCCATGTGCTCTTTGAGCTATGGCTTTCACCATGTTTCCTTGCTTTGACCCCCTTCCCTACCTTGGGGAGGTGAATCTTCTCTCTCTAGCTCTCATTTACTTTCTAACTAAACTATATTTTCTAATCTAACTTCTGTGCAATTCTTTGCATCTTTCACGCGGTACCGGTTCCCAGACACCAGACACCCATACCCCTAGCAGGTCTGACCTAACATTCTGGAGGCCCCGTTGGGAGTGTGACCTAACAATCCCTTCCTAGATACTGGGGAACAGTTTTGAACAAGAGCTGCATTGGTCCTGTCCCTCTAGAAAGCTGAAATCCTGCAGATAAATGACTCTATGGTCTGGGAAGAACACAGCCAAAAAACATGGTTAAAGCGAATGCAGACATGTTCAATTGGAATTATTATTATTATCATTATTATTACTGAGTCAAGGTCTTGCTCTGTTGCTCAGGCTGGAGTGTAGTGGCAAGGTCACAGCTCATCATAGCCTTTGCCTTCTGGGTTCAGGTGATCCTTCTGCCTCAGCCTTAGGCTCATGCCACCATGCTTGGCTAATTTTTTGTACAGATGAGGTGTCACTATGTTGCTCAAGTTGGTCTCAAACTCCTGGGCTCAAGCAATCTTCCTGCCTCTGCCTCCCAAAATGCTGGGATTATAGGCATGTACCGCTGGGCCCAGTCTAATTCTTTAAATAGGGAGCACACTTAAAGTTTTAAAAACGGTAGTTTTAAGACAGATCTGGACAAGCTATTGAAGAAGTCAGGCTGGTTGGTGCTAAGTAATTTGTTTAAAATTAGATGGGAGGCCGGGCTCAGTGGCTTAGCCTATAATCCTAGCACTTTGGGAGACTGAGGCAAATGGATTGCCTGAGCCCGCAGATTCGAGACCCACCAAGGCAACTTGGCGAGACCTCGGCTCTACAATAAATAAAAAATTAGCTGGGCGTGGTAGCATGCGCTTATAGTTCCGGCAACTTGGAAGACAGGCGGAAGGATCACTGGAGCCCAGCAGGAGCTCACAGCTGCGGTGGCCGTGAGAGTGCCACTGCACTCCAGCCTGGGTGACAGAGTGAGACTCCAACTCAAAAAAAATTAAAATAAAGTAAAATAAAATTAGACTGGAAACTCTGTGAGGGCAGGGGTTATGTGTTTGGTCCACAGTAAATCACCAGGGACTAGCAGAGTATCTGAAAATAATAGCTAATCAATACTTTTTAAAATATAAATGAGCAAAGCAAAAACGTATTGAGTACTCATCATATGCAAGTCTTGCTTTCATAGTGTTTAGCATTACTGTTACCAGTATATAGATGATTTAAATACAGTATAATAATAATTAAAGAGAGATAAGCATGGGCTGCTACTAGAATATAATAGGGTGTCTAATTTAGGGAAATGGAATTATTGCTTCTTGGGGAAGCAATGCTTGAGCTGAGTTTTAAAGGCAGAAGGAAAGTCAGTGGGGTACAACATATGCTAAATCACTGTGGAGGCTGGGCTCAGTGGCTCAGCCTGTAATCCCAGCACTTTGGAAGGCCGAGGCGAGTGGATTGCCTGAGCCTGCGGGTTTGAGACCCACCTGGGCAACGTGGCAAGACCTTGTCTCTACAATAAATAAGAAAAAATTAGCCAGGCATGGCAGCGCACGCCTGTACTTCTGGCTACTTGGAAGGCTGAGGCGGAAGGATTGCTGGAGCCCAGCAGGTTGAGGCTGTGGTGACCGGGAACGTGCCACTGCACTTTAGTCTGGGCAACATGGTGAGACTCCAACTCAAAAAAAAAAAAAAAAATCACTGTGGAATAAAACAGCATTACACTTTTGAGGAACCAAAAACAGTGCAGTTTGGCTGGGGAGAATAATAGGGTGACATAATGGTGTGATGGTAGATTAGGTGACAGGATAGATCTAGAATTTGAAGGATTTTTATATGTTATGCTAAAATTTAGGCTTTATTCTAAATTTGGAGATTACTAAATTTTTTTTTTTTTGAGTCAGAGTCTCACTCTGTCGCCCAGGCCACCACAGCCCCAACCTGCTGGGTGATCCTTCTGCCTCAGCCTTCCAAGTAGCCAGAACCACAGGCAAGCACCACAACACCTGGCTAACTTTTCGATTTATTGTAGAGACTTGCCAAGTTGCCCAGGCTTGTCTCGAACCCCTGGGCTCAGGCAATCCTCTTAGCTCGTCTTCCCAAACTGCTGGGATTACAGGCTTGAGCCACCACGTCTGGCCTTACTAAAATATTTTAAACAGAGGAATGACAAAATCAGATCTGCCTTTTTTTTTTCAGTTGGAGTCTCACTCTGTCGCCCAGACTGGAGTGCAGTGGCTGTTCCCGGCCACCGCAGCCTCGACCTGCTGGGCTCTGGCGATCCTTCCGCCTCAGCCTTCCAAGTAACCGGAATTACAGGCATGTGCTACCACACCCGGCTGATTTTTCTTGATTTATTGTAGAGATGAGGTCTCGCTGCCCAGGCAGGTCTCGAACCCGCAGGCTCAGGCAATCCACTCACCTCAGCCTCCCAAAGGCGTGGGATTACAGGCTGAGCCACCGAGCCTGGCTAGATCTGTCTTTTAGGAAGACCACTCAGATGGTAGTGATAGTGGGAGGTAGGGGAAGAGTGGAAGTGGAAAGGTTTAAACTAAGGCATGAATGGAGATAGCAGGATAGACAGGAAAGATGTTACTAAGGAAGGAATTGGATGTGGGGGCTGAGTGAAAAGTACTAGAATGACTGCTAGGAATCAGGATTGGATGTAGTGTCCCTTAATAAGGTAGATAACAGAAGAGAAGCAGAGGTTTTTTTGTTTTGCTTTGTTTTGTTTTGTTTTGAGGGTAAGTTGAAAGGAAAGGATTATAAATCCAGTACTTCCTTGAATTTAAGGTACTAGTGGAATATACAAGTGTGCATGTTCATTTTCTTTTGATGCTGTCATCATGTAGACCAACCACACCTGCACACAATGTTTCGTAAGATATAGTATATATGTATATAGGACTTGAGGTGGGATGATTGTTTCTGAAATTTTTGCTATGAGGTTACCCAAAAGGGAATGGGATGAATAAGCAGGTTGTATGTTGGTCACTATAAAATAGAAAAATAGTACTTTAATAATCCAGAGAGAGCTGGGTGTGGTGGCTCATGCCTGTAATCCCAGCAGTTTGGGAGGCTGAGGTGAGAGGATTTCCTGAGATCATGGGTTCGAGACCAGTCTGGGCAACATGGTGAGATCTTGCCTCCACAATAAACCAAAAAATTAGCCGGGCATGGTGGAGCACGCCCGTGGTTCCAGCTACTTGGAAGGCTGAAGTGGAAGGATTGCCTGAGCCCAGCAGGTTGAGGCTGTGGTGGCTGTGAGCGTGCCACTGCACTCCATCCTGGGTGACAGAGTGAGACTCCCACTCAAAAACTAAAAAAGAATAATAATCCAGAGAAACAGTTCTTAATAGTACTATGACCTAAGGCCTCATTTCACATATAAATAAAACATGGCTGTATGGGTACAAGTTCAATCTGCTTTCCATTAAACTATATTAACAGTAAAGCAGACATGATAAAGTAAGACATACTTCTTGAAAATACATCTCGAGTGGTCGGTAGTGTATACTCCACAATGAAAACTTTTAAAAATTAAATTAAATTAAAAAAAATTTTTTTGAGTTGGAGTCTCACTCTGTCGCCCAGACTGGAGTGCAGTGGCCACTCCTGGCCACCGCAGCCTCGACCTGCCGGGCTCCAGCGATCCTTCCGCCTCAGCCTTCCGAGTAGCTGGAACTACAGGCGCGCGCTACCACGCCCGGCTAGTTTTTTGATTTATTGTAGAGATGAGGTCTCGCCAAGTTGCCCAGGGAGGTCTCGAACCCATGGGCTCAGGCAATCCACTCACCTCAGCCTCCCACTTTTTTAAATTTTATGGATGTAGGGTACAATTCAGGGTTAGGAATACAAATGGTCACTGTACAGGTAAAGTTTGGGTCTCACTTTCGTCCCCACTTCACCTGGTTTGAGATCAGGTATCCTTATTGATGAAGTGTGCCCCCCCACAGTGAAAATTTTATTGGAAGAAATAATCTTTTTTTTTTAAGAAAGGATTTATTGAGAGGACGGAAAAGCTCCCACAGTGGGAGGGGACCCAAGGGGGTTGCCTGGAAAAAACATTTTTTTTTTTTTTTTGAGTTGGGGTCTCACTCTGTCGCCCAGACTGGAGTGCAGTGGCCGCTCCCGGCCACCGCAGCCTCGACCTGCTGGGCTCCGGCGATCCTTCCGTCTCAGCCTTCCGAGTAGCTGGAATTACAAGCGTGCTTTACCACGCCCGGCTAATTTTTGGTTTATTGTAGAGATGAGGTCTTGCCAAGTTGCCCAGGCGGGTGTCGAACCTGCAGGCTCAGGCAATCCACTCACCTCGGACTCCCAAAGCGCTGGGATTACAGGCTGAACCACCGAGCCCGGCTAAAAAGTATTTTTTAAATGCTACTAATTTTACAAGCAATTTTCCTGCATAGCAGTAATAAGTGAATGCTTTTCTTATGTTGTTAATTATATTTGTCCTATTTTTCAACCAAATGCTTATTAGCTGTATTAACTTTTAGATTACTAGGGCATTAGGATATTTCCTGGGAAACTAAGCACATATAAATACCCACTATGGTACTTAAAAGATTAACCTTGTCTTTTATGTGTATATTATATTCACTCAAATAACATTTAATGACCCAGGAACACATACTTAGCCGTTCAGCTAGGATTTAAAGTTATATTTATAATGCTTTCGTTTCCCATTTCGAGCCAAGTATTCTGACCTCAATGACAATATCTGTAAGGTCATTCACTTCTAACACGCCCACTTGTTAGGGTAGCCAGTCTCCTTCAAAGTTATCTTTCCACCATCGTCAGGATCTAAAATATCTCCCTACTTCCTCTTCTCCTCCAGAGAAAACAATGAAAATCGCTCCTGCTCCTCTCCCAAATCCCCCAACACAACCCCCTGCAGAACAGGAAAGAAGAAAGGAGGCAAAGTAGAACAAGCTGCGACGGGCGACCGGGCGCGCAGAAATGGGACCAACGCCCGAGCTCGAGCCGGAGACGAGGAATCAGTCACCACGTCCGGAAGGATCTGGGCGGTTTGCCAGAAGACAACGTCTCTCAAGTCCCGGGAACTGACTGGCGCCGGGAAACCAGAGACAGAGCGAGTGACAGGCAGAGGAGGGCGACCCTTAGGGACTGCCTGAAACACTCAAAGAATGCAAGAGAAACGCCAGGAATTCAAACCGGGCTGCGTGCGACCACAGCCACGGGCCAGGCTAACACCAGCGCCGAAGACAGGCGCACGGACGAGACTCTCGGGGCCGGAGACGGCGCCTGGAGGCTGCCTGCGCGAAGCACGCTGACCATCGGCAAGCCAAGGACCGACTCGCTCCGCAAAGTCGGAGTCGGAGCCCCCAGCGCCGGGTAACCGCATCAGACACCCGGACCCGGTTTGAGGGCGGGTCCGGGGGCGTAGCCGAGCGCCTCCCCGCCCTCTAACGGCGACCCCGACTGCGTCCTCAGTGCGCCGGCGTGGGGGAGAGGCCGGACTCTATTTGGCTATTAAGCGTGCGGCGGCGGCGTTCTCTACCCGGCGTGCTGTGCGAAAGCGACGGCCCTACGTCTATCCCCTTAGCAGCTCTCCTCCCTCCACCCCTCCCGCCGCGGCCCCCCCTTTCCCTAAAGTGAGTGAGACGGGCAGATGGAGGAGGGACTGTAATGGCGGCGGCCGGCAGCTCCCTGCTCTGACCCACGGCAGGCACACGGCCACGACCCCCTCCCCGCCCCTCTCCCGGCCGGCCTCCGCCCCGCCGCCAGCGCGGGGCCGCCCTCTCCAGCCCTTTCCCCAGCTGTCGGCATCTCGCCCTGCGCCCCGGCTGGAGCCCCACACACAATGGACGAGCTTGCCGGCGGCGGCGGCCCGGGGATGGCGGCCCCTCCCCGGCAGCAGCAGGGACCGGGGGGAAACCTGAGCCTTTCGCCGGGAGGGAACGGAGCGGCGGGCGGCGGGGGTCCTCCGGCCTCGGAGGGCGCGGGTCCCGCGGCAGGCCCGGAGCTGTCCCGGCCGCAGCAGTACACTATCCCGGGGATCCTGCACTACATCCAGCACGAGTGGGCTCGGTTCGAGATGGAGCGGGCGCACTGGGAGGTGGAGCGGGCCGAACTGCAGGTACCTCGCCGGGGTCGGCGCGCGGGGCGGCTGCGGCGGCGGGGTTCCCGGCCGGGGGGTGGGGCCGGGGCTCCCCTCAGCCGGAGCCGGCGCACTGGGAGGCCGCACGGAACCTACCTGGGCTGCTCGGGGGCGACGGTTCCGGCCACGGCTTTCCCTGGAGCCCCCTCTCCCTTTCCCGCAGAAGCTGGTTCCCCAATCCTCGCTAGCTCCGCGGTGCGGGCTTCCTCGGGGCAGCCATTTTGGCTTTTAGCATGGCGTCGGCGGGGGCTCCTCCGGAGGCGCCTTCCCGGGCCTCCGGGGCTTCGGGCTGAGCATCCCTCTGTGGGAGCGCCCGGCTGGCGGCTGCCGGCCACTGAGTTTGCTCTTGTTTGTTTTTCTGGAGAGGGAGACCCCGAGGAAGGGGGCTGGGGCGGGCGCCTTACCCCCTTTCCCCGGACCAACCCCCCTTTCCAGTTTGGCCTGTCTGGCCCCCTTCTGCGCGACTTGGTGCGCACTTGCCCCTTGACAGCCACGCTGCTCTCCAGGGCTGCTCCCGAGCCCAGTTGGCTTGCGGCCGGCCTGGGAAGTTTTCATTTCCCACCGCCAACTTTACGTACTTTCTCACCTGAGAAGCTGCCGTGCTCACTCGGGTTCTCTGGAGTTCTTCCTTCCTTAGTGACTCATCACCGCTTTCAGCACCGAGTTTTTCTATGGTGTATCCCCTTCACTGGACCTCCTTTCTCCCTTCCCCTTCTTTCTCCGACATAGCCAAACCAGACAGTGTTGTATGATGAAAGGACTGAGAAGAAGATTTCATTTTCGCTTGACGTGAAGCGTAGTTGTTTCACCCTGCGAACTCATGCGGGGCAAGCAAAGTTAAATGTCCTCAGGACGCTTCCCGGTGGAGCCTGACTCGTTCCTCCTAATGTGAGCCTTTGATAGGCGACGTGACCTAACTTTGGGAAGATGTTGGGAGTTTACAGCTCGTGTCTTGGGCTTCAAAATTGCTACATCTTCTTGAAAGGGTTATTTAACTATCTTGGGCATTTGTGTTTATTTTTAAATTCCTTTCCAGGGCAGATTTAGACTTAGAAGAAGAAAGAAGCATGCATCTAAATAGTGTCGCACCTGTTTTTCAGACTGTTTTATATTTAGGATGTAAGCAGTTCTCTGTCATGTATGTCATATGCCTGTGTGAAGAGTTAGACGAATGTAGTGTTGAAAGAGGGAAGGTTGGATTAACTAGAAAGGATGTCCTCAAACAGTCTCTTTAGTTTGGTTTTGACCTAGTAAACTTATTTGACTCCCCAAAGTGGATGAAGTTAAACTTTTAAAATATAAAAACGCTTATATATTTTGACACTTTATGAAGTCTTGAAAAAATATAACACTGTTTACTCATTTCAGTGTTTTAGAATTATGCTTTGATTTACTATTGGGCTTTAAAAATACATAACTTTCACAAAGCTGAAATCAAAATTGTCAGTTTCTTTAAACTTGTGCGATCTGCTTTAAAATACTTGGGATTTATAGAATTCTGTTGGTATACAACTTTCTACTACGTTATACCGCAAATTTAATTTTCTGTGTGAGTAGCATGAAGTTAGTTAAATATATATTTGTTTATTTTATTATTTTAAAATTTATTTATTTATTATAAAGATGTGAGGTAAACATTTATTTTTAAAAGTTGCATTGACAAATGGGTTAAGGCTTAGACTCACTAAGTAATACTTCCAGGGCCTGATAGTTTTTTTTGACCTTTGTACTGTTGTATGCAAGTTTGGATTTTAACACTTTTCAAGTTAGCAATCACATTTGTCACTCATAAGCTTCACTAATGTGGGTAGCTGAGAAAATGACTTGAGTCTAAAATGGTAAAACCTATACACTAATGAAGCCTGCATTGTCTGCTCTAGCCCTTGCTTTCCCTTCCAGTTCTCCCCTCTTGAACAGCAACAGAAAAGTCTTTAGAGGACGATCTCTTACTTGCTTGATTGCTTTCAGATGATCTACTATTGGCATAGTAGTTTTGATATAACCATTTTAAGTTTCTTTGTTTGTTTGATTTGAAGAAGTCCTACAGTGTTTCTAGACTCTCAATTTTTTCCAGGGATTTTGATTATTCTATACTGATTCTTTTGGCATAAAATGGTCATGATTGTGTTTGTGGGTTTTGTGTGTGTGTGTGTGTGTGTGTATGTGCACTTCAAATGTTTATTTTATTTAAACATTTTTTAAATAAGTAGAGATGAAGGTCTTGCCTTGTTGCCCAGAATGGTCTTGAACTCTTGGCTCAAACAACCCTCCCACCTCAGCCTCCTTTTAAAGTGCTGGGATTACAAACTTGAACTACTGTGCTGGGTCATACTTCTTTAAAATGTTTTATTGGGGGCCAGGTGCGGTGGCTCATACCTATAATGCCAGCACTTTGGGAGGCCAAGGCTAGCCTGGGCAACTTGGTGAGACCTCATCTCTACAATTAACCAAAAAATTAGCCGGGCATGGTGGCGCATGCCTGTCCTCCCACCTACTTGGAAAGCTGAGGTGGAAGGCTCATCTAAGCCCAGCAGGTTGAGGCTGCAGTGGCTGTGAGTGTGCCAGTGCTCTCCAGCCTGGGTGACAGAGTGAGACTCCAACTCAAAAAAAAAAAAAAGTTTTATTGGGTTACTTAGTGGGGTTTGAAGTTTGTATCAGGAAAATTTAATTTGCTTTAGGTGCCTTCAGTTTTTAGTAAGATTGCTTGTGGGCTGCATATTTTAAAGTATATGTGCTGAATAAAAAACATTATGGGAGGGTTTTAGTGAAGTATCAGTGGATTTTAACTGTAAACTTAAATTTATTTAAAAGCGAAAACATAAGGCTGGGCTCGGTGGCTCAGCCAATAGGGAGGCCGAGGTGAGTGAATTGCCTGAGCCTGCGGGTTTGAGACCTGCCTGGGCAACTTGGCGAGACCTCATCTCTACAATAAATAAAAAAAAATTAGCCAGGCGTGGTAGTGCGCCCCTGTAATTCCAGCTATTTGGAAGGCTGAGGCGGAAAGATCGCCGGAGCCCAGCAGGTCGAGGCTGTGGTGGCCGGGAGCGGCCACTGCACTCCAGTCTGGGTGACTGAGGGAGGCTCCAACTAAAAAAAAAAAAAAAAGCGAAAACATAGAAATAGGACACCTTACACATTATTATATACCGCACAGTCGTTGGTGAGCTGTTTCTCTACACATATTTTTAAAATATTCATTACTGAAACCATTTATTAATAATTATTAAAACTATTCATTAATGAACATGAAGAGGTTAAGGTATACTTGGTTTTGATGTGTAATTTAAATGTGGAATCACAGTTTCCCTGGCTTTGGAAAATATATTAAAATGGAACTTTTCAGTATGATTCTATTCTCTGTGAAGACACTTTTTTTGTTTTTTGAGTTGGAGTCTCACTCTATCACCCAGACTGGAGGGCAGTGGCACCCTCTTGGCTCACTGTAGCCTCAACCCTCTTGGCCCAGGCAAGCCTTCCACCTCAGCTTCCAGAATAGCTGGGACTACAGGGAGGGACCACCACACTGGCGAATTTCTTTTTATTTTTTTGTAGAAAGGTGGTCTTTCTGTGTTGCCCAGGCTGGTCTTGAACTTCCGGGTCAAGCAGTCCTCCCACCTC
This sequence comes from Cephalopachus bancanus, assembly GCA_027257055.1. NCBI lineage: Eukaryota > Metazoa > Chordata > Mammalia > Primates > Tarsiidae > Cephalopachus > Cephalopachus bancanus. The sequence continues at coordinate 2,749,861 of JAPVLO010000377.1, read as the reverse complement.
AGCCTCCTCGAAGTACTGGGATTACAGGTGTGAGCAACCGTGCCTGACTGTGTAAAATTAATTTAGAGTAGAGGTCTGTCTTAGAAACTTGGAATTAAACCATAAGATGACGTCTTAGAGCTCTTTTATCTTCCTTACTTTGGATTCAGGTGAAGCATTGTTTTTGTTTTCTTTTTGAGTTGAAGTCTCACTCTGACACCCAGGCTGGAGGACGGTGGCACACTCCTGGCCACTGCAGCCTCGACCTGCTGGGCTCAGGCGATCCTTCCGCCCCAGCCTTCCAAGTAGCTGGAACTACAGGCATGCGCCACCATGCCTCGCTAATTTTGTGATTTATTGTAGAGATGAGGTCTCGCCAGAAGCATTTTTAGTAACACTGGGAGACAATGGTTTCTAAACAGGAGTGCCAGTCAAAATCATTTGTAGAACTTCAAAAAATATGCAGAACTCTTATCCTCCAGAGATCTAGATTGATGTAGGGCTTGAAGAAAATGGACAGTCTGTGGAATTTTGGTAATTCATGTTATATAAAAATTATAACTGCCATTTAATCAGCACTATAACTTTATGAGGTAGGTATTTCTATTTTGGAGATGAGAGGACAAATTTAGATAGATTAAATAACTTTCCCAAGGTATCCATCTGTACAGTATTGGCAGCTGAGATTTGGTACCAGATCTATCCGATTCCAAAGCCTGTGGTTTTTATCACCACTCTTATAACCATTATGTTATACTGTTTTAACATTTTTTGCAGAATTGGAATCTGGCCAGGCATGGTGGTTCACGCCTGTAATCCCAGCACTTTGGGAGTCCAAGGTGAGAAGATTGCCTGAGCCCATGGGTTCGAGACCAGCCTGGGCAACTCGGTGAGACCTCATCTCTACAGTAAATCAAAAATTAGCCAGGCATGATGGCACATGCCTATAGTTCCAACTACTTGAAAGGCTGAGGCGGAAGGATCGCCTGAGCCCAGCAGGTCGAGGCTGCGGTGGCCGTGAGTGTGCCACTGCTCTCCAGCCTGGGCAACTGAGACTCTGACTCAAAAAAAGAAAAAAGAAATGGAATCTGACTTGTAGTTTTTTGTCTAGCATTATGTGAAACACTCCACTTGAATACATTTCAGTAAAACAAATTTTTTTTTTTTGAGTTGGGAGTCTCACTCTGTCGCCCAGGCTGGAGAAGGCAGTGGTACCCTCATGACCACCGCAACCTCCACTTGCTGGGCTCAGGTGATCCTTCAGCCTTGGCCTTCCAAGTAGCTGGAACTACAAGCACGCGCCACCACCCCTGGCTAATTTTTTGATTTACTGTAGAGATAAGGTCTCTGCCGGGATGCCCAGGCTTGTCTCGAACCCGTGGGCTCAGGTAGTCCTCTCACCTCAGCCTCACAAAGTGCTGGGATTATAGGTGTGAGTCACCGTGCCTGGCCTCAGTAAAATTTTATTGAACCCCCCCCATGATGTACCAGGCCTACTTTACATAAACTGCAAAAAATTTCCTTATATTTTTCTTTGTAATATAAATGTAATAAATGTACTTTGGGTATATGCAGAATGCTCTTTTGCAGCTATAAAAATACAACAGCTAAGCCGGGCTCGGTGGCTCAGCCTGTAATCCCGTGCCTTTGGGAGGCTGAGGTGAGTGGATTGCCTGAGCCCGCGGGTTCGAGACCCGCCTGGGCAGCGAGACCTCATCTCTACAATAAATCCAAAAATCAGCCGGGCGTGGTAGCATGCGCCTGTAATTCCGGCTACTCAGAAGGCTGAGGCGGAAGGATCACCGGAGCCCAGCAGGTCGAGGCTGCGGTGGCCGGGAGTGGCCACTGCACTCTAGTCTGGGCGACCGAGTGAGACTCCAACTCAAAAAAAAAAAAAAAAAAAAAATACAACAGCTGATACCTGGAAAATGTAGTCCAGTTTTATAGTGTAAAACTACTGACTGTCCAGCAAATGGAAACATTTTAATTAGCGTTTGTACCTGCACACTCTGGCATACAGATTGATCATAATATGGTTGTTACTGCCTAAAGAGTCTTAAATTAATAGGAGATATTTTGCTTAGACATAACTTGATTTTTTCATTTTTATTTTTTAGATTTTAAAATATAGTTTATTTGAAAGTAAATTAGAGAGAAAGAGAGGAGGGGAAGAGAGGGAGAGGGGGAGAGAGAGAAGGTTCACCTCCTCAAGGTGGGGTAGGGGGCCAAAGCTAGGAAGCATGGCGACAACAGAGTCTAGCAAGGCAGCGGCCAGTTTCTTCATTTTTAAGGGGGGGGAACTTTAGCTATTTCCCCCACACCTTCCTTTTTATTTTTATTTTAATCATCTTTCACAGGTTGAATATGCCTTCTTTTTATTGTCAGGGTTTTCAAAGGCTGATTAAGAATAATGATTTGCAAATCTTAGTGTCTTTTCCATAACAAAATGTTGTGGTTTTGTTTTTGCATTGGTGTCTCACTTTGTCACCTAGGCTGGAGTGCATGGAACAATCACAGCTCCCCCGCAGCTTCAAACTTCTTCTTTTTTTAAATAGAGACATGATCTTGCTATGTTGCCCTGGTTGTTCTCAAACTCTTGAAGTCAAGCCATCCTTCTGCTTTGGCCTCTAAAGTGCTGGGATTACAGGCGTGAGTTTCTGTGCTTAAATGACCTTTTAGCCTCAGCCTCCTGAGTAGCTGGGACTACGGGTGCCCACCACCATGCTCAGCTAGTTTTTAAATTTTGTTTTATGTGTTGAGTCTGAGTCTCACTTTGTCGCCTAACCTGGGGTACAGTAGTACAATAACAACTCACTTCAGCTTTGATCTCCTGGGCTTAGGCGATCCTTCCACAGTAGCCTTTTGAGTAGCTGGGGCTACAGGTGCACCATCAAACCCTACACAAATTTTTATTGTTTATTTTTTGTAGAAATGAGGTCTCACTATGTTGCCCAGGCTGGTCTTGAACTCCTGGACTCAAGCAGTTCTTATGCTTTGGCGTCCCAAAGTGCTAGGATTATAGGCATGAGCCACCACTGTGCCTGGCAGACAAGATGTTTATGAATCTACTATGAAATTATAAAGTAAGAACAATATAGTGATTTTTCATAAAGTTGTTCCTCTTATTCTTGGACTTTTAGCTTTTGTTTGTTTTTACTGTTAGGCAGTTTTTGATTTCAAATGATGATGATAAATAGAGTTAAAATTTTTTAAAAAATAGAATTAAGAGTCTACAATCTTCTGTCAGTCTCCCCTTTTCTTTTAGGGACCACTGATGTAGAGTTCTGTATTCTCTTCCACTTACCCATTAACCTCACTGTATTGTCTGTGTTTTTTGCTTTATTCTCCCCTTACTCCTTTCTGAATTCTGTAGAACACTATTTTTTCTGTTGTTGGCTGACCTTCCAGTTGCCAAATTGTGTGACCTTAATTTGGCTACATCTGCCTCAGACTTCTTTCCTTTTGCTTCTACTCTGTTTTCCCTTTGGTCCACTTGTCACTTTCCTTCATTTCCTTTCATTTGTTCTCAGTTGTTGTTACTTGGGGTTCTGGTTGTTTTATGTTTCCACTGTATATTTAATTTGAAGTCAGGTTTTTATCTGCTGTGTGCCATCTTAATAATACCTAACATTTATTTTTTTACTGTTTCCTGTTATTTCAGCGCCTCAGCATTTACTCATATAATTCTCAAAATAACTCAGTGAGGTTAGTACAGGTATGATTGGTTTCTTTTTCTTTTTTTCTGACAGTAGCATATTGAAGAGGTTAAATCATCTGCCCAAGATCACGCAACTAGGAGGCAGCAGAGCTGGAATTTAAACTTGGACCTGCTGTCTTTAGGGACCTTGTTCTTAATCACTACTATGTTTTTGGCTTCCAAGTGTATTTCTTTTCTTTTCTTTTTTTTTTTTTGAGTTGGAGTCTCACTATGTTGTCCAGGCCGGAGCACAGTGTCACACTCCTGGCCACCACAGCCTCGACCTGTGGGGCTCAGGTGATCCTTCTGCCTCAGCCTTCCTAGTAACTGGAACTACAGACATACGCCACCATACCAACCTAATTTTTTATTGTAGAGATGAGGTCTCGCCAAATTGCTCGGGCTTGTCTTGAACCCCTGGGCTCAGGCAGTCCTCTCACCTCCGTCCTCCAGAGTGCTGAGATTACAGGCATGAGCCACCGCACCTGGCTGAGTAATATAATTTCATCCACGGATATTTCAGTACGTATCTAAAATACAAGAGCTTTAAAAGTCACCTGCAATATCATTACTGTAGATGTATACCAAATTGTTGAAACAAGCTAGCTGTTTTTTTAATATTATTATCAAATATCCAGTGTTCAAATTTTCACACAAACACACACAGTTTGTGTGACTCTGGATCCAGATAATCCAGTGTGATTGGTTTCTCTCCATTTGTCTTTTCTTGCTATGTTTTGTTGAAGAAATCAGGTCGTAGGTCCTATAAACATTCTCAGAGTCTGGGTTTTGCTAGGTGCTTCCCTGTGGTATAGTTTTTTCTTTTCTTTTCTTTTGAGTTGGAGTCTCACTCTGTTGTCTAGGCTGGAGTGCAGTGGCATGCTCATGGCCACCGCAACCTTGACCTGCTACGCTCAGGCAATCCTTGCACCTCAGCCTTCCAAGTAGCTGGAACTACAGGCAGGTGCCACCATGCCCGGCTACTTTTTTTCCCCAATTTGCCCAGGCTGTTTTCGAACCCATGGACTCAGGCAGTCCTCTCACCTCGGCCTCTCAAAGTGCTGGGATTCCAGACATGAGCCACTGCACCTGGCCTCCTGTGGTCTGGTTTTAATGTTTACTCCTGTTGTCCTGCTTGTTTTTCTTATCATTATGTGGTTGGAAGTAGGGGGTTGATAAGAGTTGGTTTATTGGCCGGGCTTGGTGGTTCAGCCTGTAATCCCAGCACTTTGGGAGTCTTAGAAACATCAATTATTAGGACCACCCTTAGTTTAAAAAAAAATCTTTTAAAGAAATTGAGATATATTCACATAACATAAAATTCACCATTTTAAGGTGTACATCTCTGTAATTTTTAATGTATTTACTATATTGTGCAGTCATCACTGTCTAATTTAAGGACATTTTCATCATCTCCAAAAGGAACCCTGTACTTAGCAGTTAGTCCGAATCTCCCCCCCCGCCCCCATCCTTTGGCAACCCCTAATCTACTTTCTGTGTTGGGGGTTGCCTTCTGACTTTTCTGATAAATGTAATCATAGAATATGTGGCGCTTTTTTGGGTGACTTTCACTTAACATGTTTTCTTTTTTTTAAACATATTTTTTTTTTTTTTTTTTTTTTGAGTCGGAGTCTCACTCTGTCGCCCAGACTGGAGTGCAGTGGCCGCTCCCGGCCACGATAGCCTCAACCTGCTGGGCTCTGACGATCCTTCCGCCTCAGCCTTCCGAGTAGCCGGAATTACAGGCATGCGCTACCATGCCCGGCTGATTTTTTGATTTATTGTAGAGATGAGGTCTCGCTGCCCAGGCGGGTCTTGAACCCGCGGGCTCAGGCAAATCCACTCACCTCAGCTCCCAAAGGCACGGGATTACAGGCTGAGCCACCAAGCCCGGCTACATATTTTCTTTTTTTTTTTTTTTTTTGAGTTGGAGTCTCAGTCTGTCTCCCCGGCTGGAGTGCAGTGGCACGCTCATGGCCAGTGTAGCCTCAACCTGCTGGGCTCAGGCGATTCTTCCCCTTAGCCTTCCAAGTAACTGGAACTACAGGCGTGTGCCACCACACCCGGCTAATTTTTTGATTTATTGTAGAGATGAGGTCTCACCAAGTTGCCCAGGCTGGTCTCGATCCTGTGGGCTCAGGCAGTCCTCTCACCTCAGCCTCCCAATGTGCTGGGATTATAGGCGTGAGCCACTGCATCTGGCCTTTAAACATATTCTCAAGGTTCATCCACGTTGTAGCATGTAACAATACTTCATTCTTTTTTAAGACTGAATAATATTTTGTATATATTACATTTTGTTTAACTGTCAGTTGATGGACATTTGAATTGTTTCTTCTTTCGGCCTATTATGAATATTGGTGTAGAGCTTTTGTGTGAACATATGTTTTCAATTCTCCTTGGTATGTACGTATACCTAGGGTAGAATTGCTGGGTCATGTTTAATTTTGTAAGGAACTTCCAAACTATTTTATAAAGCAGCTGCACCATTTTACATTCCCACTAGCAATATAGGAGTATTTGAAGGCCACCATTATTATTTTTTCAACTTTGAAATATATGTTCATTATTAAATTTTTTTGCAAAATACTTTTCCATTGTTTTTTGGAGTCAAGGTCTCACTCTGTTGCCCAGACTGGAGTACAGTGGCATGATCACGGCTCACTGTAGCCTGAAACTTCTGGGCTCAGACAGTCCTCTAGCCTCAGCCTGCTAAAGTAGCTGGGACTTCTGGCACATGTCACTACTGCTCGCTAAGTTTTTGATTTTTTTCTAGAGATGAGCTCTCACTTTGTTGCCCAGACTGATCTAAAACTTCTGGGCCCAAGAAATCTTCCTGCCTCAGTCTCCCAAAGTGCCGAAATTATAGGTGTGACCTACCGTGTCCTTCCCCATTCCTTTAAATTTATTTAAATTAGCCGGGCTCTGTGGCTCAGCCTGTAATCCCGCGCCTTTGGGAGGCTGAGGTGAGTGGATTGCCTGAGCCCGCGGGTTCGAGACCCGCCTGGGCAGCAAGACCTCATCTCTACAATAAATAAATAAAAAAAAAATCAGCTGGGTGTGGTAGCGCATGCCTGTTATTCGGGCTACTTGGAAGGCTGAGGCGAAAGGATCGCCGGAGCCCAGCAGGTCGAGGCTGTGGTGGCCGGGAGCGGCCACTGCACTCCAGTCTGGGCGACAGAGTGAGACTCCGACTTTAAAAAAAAAAAAAATTTATTTAAATTAATTTTCTTTTGATTCCAAATTGTGTATGCTCACTCTTGTGAGTGTGTACTCATTTCCCTCTCAAGACTATTTTTAAGATCAGTTTTAGATTCACAGCAAAATTGAGTAGAAAGTATAGACAGTCCCCCTTCATAGTTTTGCCTTTTCTAAAATGTGTATACAGTCTGTTGGTATCCTAAGAGGGTACTGGTTCTAGGAGTTCCGCCTTAGAATACCAAATCTTTGGATGCTCAAGTCCCTGATATAAAATGGTGTAGTAGCCAAGCTTGGTGACTCAGCCTGTAATCCCGCACCTTTGGGAGGCTGAAGTGAGTGGATTGCCTGAGCCCGCGGGTTCGAGACCTGTCTGGGCAACTTGGCGAGACCTCATCTCTACAATAAATCAAAATGAGCCGGGCATGGTAGTGTGCGCCTGTAGTTCCAGCTACTTGGAAGGCTGAGGCGGAAGGATCGCCGGAGCCCAGCAGGTCGAGGCTGCGGTGGCCGGGAGCGGCCACTGCACTCCAGTCTGGGTGACAGAGTGAGACTCCAACTCAAAAAATAAATAAATAAATAAATAAATAAAATGGTGTAGTATTTGTATATAAGCTAGCACATACCCCTGTATACTTTAAATCAACTGTAGATTGCTAATAATACCTGATACAATGTAAATGGTATGTGTGTAAATAGTTGTTTCACTTAAAAGTTTTTTTCTCAAATATTTTTGATATACCATTGATTGAATCTGGATGGCAAGTCTTCAGATACAGAGGTCTGCCTGACTCCATTGCCCAGGCTGGAGTACAGTGGCACGCTCACCACCACCCCAGCGTCAACCTGCTGGACTCCGGCAGTCCTTCCGCCTTAGCCTTCCAAGTAGCTGGAACTATAGTCATGCACGACCACACCCGGCTAATTTTTGATTTATTGTAGAGATGAAGTTTTGCCAAGTTGCCCAGGCTGGTCTAGAGCCCCTGGGCTCAGACAGTCCTCTCTCCTTGGTCTCCCAAAGTGATGGGATTACAGCCATGAGCCACTATGCCTGACCACCCCGCCCCCCTTTTTTTAAAAAGCTCTTACCATCTTGGAGCGTGTGGAGACCTGCTGGGAACAGAACTCCTAAAAGGCAAATATGTCTTAGAGGCTGTTTTCCAAGGCCATTTTTACTGGCTATAGCGAGGTCTTCAGAACTAAAGGAAACATACATCTCTTCTTAAAATTGAGGGTATTTATGCCCAAGATGAAACTGAATTTTATTTGGTTAAGAGGTGTGCTTATGAGCCGGGCTCTGTGACTCAGCCTGTAATCCCAGCACTTTGGGAGGCTGAGGTGAGTGGATTGCCTTAGCCCGTGGGTTCGAGACCAGCCCGGACAACTTGGCGAGACCTCGTCTCTGCAATAAATCAAAAATTAGCCAGGCGTGGTAGTGCACACCTGTAGAAGGCTGAGGCAGAAGGATGGCCGAAGCCTAGCAGGGCGATCCTGGGGCCCATGAGCATGTGTGCTACTGCACTCCAGTCTGGGCAATGGAGTGAGACTCGAGCTCAAAAAAAAAAGAGATGTGCTTGTGTCTGTGAAGCAAAGAACAGCATAGTGACTGCTGATGGGAAACTCAAAAAAAACCCTGGGGAAGGCAACTTGTGCCCATGGAAACAGTGGCATGGTTCATGCCAAATTCTGAAACTACCTTCCTGCTGAGTCCATTGTACACAGAATACCCTTTAAGGGAATTAATGGAAAGTAAATAAATAAAAGTGGGTTTGTGCTCTTATTAAAAAAAAGAAAAAAAAAGAATCCTTGCTCAATCTAAAGGAATGACTAATTATAATATCACCTTACCTTTGACTCTCCTTCCAATGAAGTATCAAAGGCAATGATTAAATTTATTTGGGGGTACTTACAAAGTCTCTAATTGTGAGGGTATGAGACATGTAGTGGCTCCTAAATCTAGTCAGTCGTCATAATCATCTAGGGTGCTTGAAAAATATAGATTTCATCCCTGAACATTGTGATTCGATAGTCTAGGTGGAATCTGTGTGTTTTTAAAATGTTTACCTGGTGATTGTGATTTTTTTTTTTTTTTGAGTTGGAGTCTCACTCTGTCACCCAGACTGGAGTGCAGTGGCACGACCTGCTGGGCTCTGGCGATCCTTCCGCCTCAGCCTTCCAAGTAGCTGGAACTACAGGTGCGCCCTACCATGCCCGGCTCATTTTTGATTTATTGTAGAGATGAGGTCTCGCCAAGTTGCCCAGGCGGGTCTCGAACCCGCGGGCTCAGACAATCCACTCACCTCAGCCTCCCAAAGGTGCGGGATTACAGGCTGAGCCACTGAGCCCGGCTAACCAAGTGCTTTTAATGATTTGGTATAGTTTATGTTTCCAGCCTCTTTCCCTTCAATTTCCTCACTCCTCTTATTTATTTATTTATCTATCTTTTGGGTTGAAGTCTCACTCTTGTCGCTCAGGCTGGAGTGCAATGTCATGTTCACGGCCACCACAGCCTCGACCTGCTGGCCTTAGGCGATCCTTCCACCTCAGCCTTCCAAGTAGCTGGGATTACAAATGCATGTCACCACGCCTGGCTAGTTTTATTTTTTGTGATTTATTGTAGAGACGAGGTCTCACCAAGGTGCCCAGGCTGGTCTTGAATCCCGGAATCTGGCAGTCCTCTCACCTCGGCCCTCCAAAGTGCTGGGATTACAGGCTGAGCCAAGGAGCTCAGCCCCTATTTGTATTTTAAGCTTTAGCAATATATCACTTTCTTCCCTGTAATTGCAGTGATTTGTACTGTGTGTACCTATATTGTTGCACTGTTTTCCTTTATATTTAATATTTTTGCATTTCTGTTTTTTAGTACATTGAAGCCAATGTTAAAAGGAACTTACTGGTTTTGAATATGCTAGACCTTTTTGTTTTTTTTTTTTTTTTTTTTTTGAGTTGGAGTCTCACTCCATCACCCGGGCTGGAGTGCAGTGACATGCTCACGGCCACCCCAGTGTCAACCTGCTGGGCTCCAGCAAGCCTTCTGCCTCAGCTTTTCAAGTAACTAGAATGACAGGCGAGTGCTACCATGCCTGGCTAGTTTTATTGTTAGAGACGAGGTCTCGCCAAGTTGCCCAAGCTGGTCTTGAACCCGCAGTCTCATGCAGTCCTCTCGCCTCGGCCTCCCAAAGTGCTGGGATTACAGGCTGAGCCACCGAGCCTGGCCCTTTTTTTTTTTTTGAGTTGGAGTCTCACTCTGTCACCCAGGCAGGAGTGCAGTGGAACGCTCATGGCCACTGCAGCCTCGACCCGCTGGGTTTCGGTGATCCTCCTGCCTCAGCCTTCCAGGTAGCTGGAACTTCAGGCGTGCGCTGCCACGCCCAGCTTTTTTTTTGGATTTAATTGAAACACATCGTGATGTTTGATTACTTAAATGAAAGAAGTACATGTTCATAAAAAGAACTGTTAATAATTCTTGTTAACATTTGAGGAGTACTTTTCTGTGTGTTTTCACACTAACCTTTAGTGGTGGGTAATTACAATTTCTATTTTAGAGAGAAGGAAACATGGATAAGAGGTTAAATAACTTGATCAGCATTAAACTGTTAATTAATAAAGCTGGGAGCTGCTGAGTTGCTTTTGACCAACATATAATGCTGTCTCAAGATAATACTAGTACTTTTTGTTCATTGGAACTACCATAGTGATAATGAATTGTAAACAAATAGTTAAGGAATAGGCTAATGTAACAAGAGTTGAAAGACTAGAACTGAAGCAATTATAAATGTGTGGTGAAATTTAGGACCATTTTTAGATAGACTTTGTAAAAAGATTTTTTAAAAATACTGATTACAAAATTTAAACTCTTTAATTTTATTTTTTGAATAAGTGATGTCATGGTTCAAAATTGAATTAATCTTGTACTCACTATGATCTTGTCTACTTGGTAATCAACCACTTCAGTACTATGTGTATCTCTCTCTAATGTTGCTTTTCTTTTTTTTTTTTTTGAGTTGGAGTCTCACTCTGTCACCCAGACTGGAGTGCAGTGGCCGCTCCCGGCCACCGCAGCCTCGACCCGCTGGGCTCCGGCGATCCTTCTGCCTCATCCTTCCAAGTAACTGGAACTACAGGCACATGCTACCATGCCCGGTTAATTTTTGGTTTGTTGTAGAGATGAGGTCTCGTCAAGTTGCCCAGGCGGGTCTCGAACCCACAGGCTCAGGCAATCCACTCATCTCACCCTCCCAAAGGCGTGGGATTACAGGCTGAGCCACCGAACCTGGCTCCTAATGTTTCTTTATGCAGCTAGATAAAAGCAAATATTTATTTTCCTTCTTTTCTGATAGCAACATATGATAAACCATATACCCTGTTTTCCACTTAGCTTTTTGCATTTAACATACTATGATTTAATAGCAGGTTTCATTTCAAACCTGCTAATAGAGAGCGCACTCACTTTTTTCTAACAGCTGCCTAGTATTCTACCATATGGATGGGCTATAGTTGATTTAATTAGTTCATTATTGCTGGACAGTTGTGTTAAATTTTTACAAAACGTTTGTAGCTGTGTTCTTTCTTAAATGTGTGAGCAACTTGCCTTGCAGCTTCAAATAAATTCTTTTGTATTACCTTGCTGTTACAGAGTTATCAGCAGTTGCAAAAGACTTAAAACTTTGTGTAGTGCTTTATTTCGTGGCTTGTATTTATTTAATTATTTATCTATCTATTTATCTATCTATTTATTTATTTTTGAGTTGGAGTCTCACTCTGTCGCCCAGGCTGGAGTACAGTGGCACGTTCACAGCTGCCGCAGCCTCTGCCTGCTGAACTCAGGCGATCCTGCTGCCTCAGCCTTCCAAGTAGCTGGGACTGTGGCAAGTGCCATGCCTGACTAATTTCTGTTTATTTATTTTAGAGATGAGATCTCTCCAAGTTGGTCTGACTGGTCTCGAACCCCCAGACTCAGGCAATCCTCTAGCCTCTGCCACCCAAAGGGCTGGGATTACAGGTGTGAGCCATGGTGCCTGGCAGCGGCTTGTATTTAAATGTGAAATTTAAATTAGGGGTCATAGTTATTTTAGCTTTGAGAGATCTGTTAAATGGTGTTTGATTCCATTTAGCTGTAAGTCTTTCACTGAAATCCTGGAGAACAGAGGAGTGAGAAAAAGTTAAAACAAACATTTTTAAAAAGGGGTGAAGTGGGTGGGAAGATAAATAAAGAAACGACGAGTAACAATGAGTGAGTGCAATAATACGCCACTAGCAGTTTTCTCAGATAATAAAACTATCTCACAGTGGCCTAGACTAACATTTGTTGCATTGCTTTTTTCTTTTCTTTAAAAGTGGAACAAGGCCAAGGGCAGTAGCTCAGGTCTGTGATCCTAGCACTTTGGGAGGTCGAGGCTAGAGGATTGCTTGAGCTCAGGAATTTGAGACCAGCCTGGGCAACACAGCGAGATCCCTTTATCTACAAAAACATCAAAAGATTAACCAGGCTTGGTGTCATGAGCCTGTAGTCCCAACTACTCGGGAGGCTGAGGTGGAAGAATCACCTGAGTTCAGAAAGTTGGGGCTGCGGTGAGCCATGATTTTGCCACTGCACTCTAGCCAGCCTGAGCAACAGAGTGAGATCCTCAAAATTTAAAAAAAAAAAAGTGAGCCGGGCTTGGTGGCTCAGCCTGTAATCCCACACCTTTGGGAGACTGAGGTGAGTGGATTGCCTGAGCCCGCAGGTTCAAGACCCGCCTGGGCAACTTGGCAAGACCTCATCTCTACAATAAATCAAAAATTAGCCAGGTGTGGTAGCACGCGCCTGTAGTTCCAGCTACTCAGAAGGCTGAGGTGGAAGGATCGCCGGAGCCCAGCAGGTCGAGGCTGCGGTGGCCGGGAGCGGCCACTGCACTCCAGTCTGGGTGACAGAGTGAGACTCCAACTCAAAAAAAAAAAAAAGTGGAACAGATTGACATAAGCTTATATTTTAAAGGAGGGTGGGTATGAAGATTGAGATTCTAGAAAAGCTATATTTTTGATTTTTAAAATTTGCTTTTAGAGATGGAGCCTCACTGTGTTGCCCATGCTGGCTTCAAACTCCTGACCTCAAGCGACCCTTTCATCTCAGCCTCCTAAAGTGCTGGGATTACAGGCCTGAGCCACCATGCTCTGCTTTTATTTATGAATCTTTCTTTTCTTTTCTTTTTTTTTTTTTTTTTTTTGAGTTAGAGTCTCACTTTGTCACCCTGACTGGAGTGCAGTGGCACACTCATGGCTACCCCAGCCTCGACTTGCTGGGCTCAGGGGATCTTCTGCCCCAGCCTTCCAAGTAGCTGGAACTATAGACACCTCCCCAGACTGGTCTCGAACCCGTGGACTCAGGCAGTTCTCTCACCTTGGCCTCCCAAAGTGCTGGGATTATAGGCATGAGTCACTGTGCTCTGCCTTATTTATGAATCTTTATGCTTTGCATATATCACTGCACCCTGGTCATTTCCTTCTCAGCACTTTATGTAATTTGCAGTTTTAAGTTTAATTATGTATTATCTGTTTCTCTCTTCCAGATTGATTATCAGTTCTCTGAGAAGAGGCACCTTTTTTTCCCACTACTATAACTAGTATGAGAGTGTAGGGTCTGGCACATAATAGGTGTTGGCTAAATATTTATTAAATGACTGAAGTTGCCAAGGACATTTCATTAAGCTGGTAAGAGGTGAGAAACTGATTTGTAATTTTTATAGCATATATATAAGGGGAGGCCCCTAAAACCAGAATTATTTTTAGGAGGCTAGCCCCCTTGTAGTGTAGGCTTCCCTTGCTAAGTAAGTGTTTCAGGATCGCATTGGCATCAGTGTACCAGCTAGTGTTGTTGTGAGAGGCTGCATCTGACTTCAGTTAATTTTTTCTTTTTTTGGAGATTATTTCAGTGCATTTGGCCATTTCATGATGGGTGATTTATGAGCATACCTGCCCACATCACACTGAGTGTTTAGCAGTTTTTGGCTAGAAACGGCATGACCCCCGTGTCCCATTTTTTGTTTTTCCGGGTGAAAAAAGTCCTCAGAGGGAAATGTTTTGCCCATGTGAAAGAGGTGAAACAAAAAACGGCAGAAGCACCAAAAGGCATCAAATTCGACAAGTTCAAAAACTGTTTTGAGCAGTGGAAAAAAAATTCTTGATAGGTGTATTGCATCAAACGGAGAGTACTTTGAAAGTGACTAAAGTTTAAGAATAAATACACAAATTTTTATGGATAAATTACAGGTTTCTTTGAGTCCCCCTTTTGTATACTAGAGGAAAAAGCCCACAGGATGGAGATAACGTATTAGTAGTAAATTACTAAACTAAGCTTGTTTTTATTATGAGATACTAAAAATAATTCTTTCCTCCTTCTGGGAAATGGGGAGTATCAGTAATCACAGCATCAGTAAAGTGAATCGATACTTGGTATTAAATGCACTGTGGGAGTTACTTTTCTCATTCAAAATAAATTTTTATGAGAATGTTTAATGACTAGGCAATGTTTAGGGTAAACTAAAAATAAAGGGGGGCCACATAACAACACACAGGGTACCTTGTCCTAAACCAGGGGAAGTGAGGATAAGTTGGAGGCCCAAACTTTGCCTGCACATAGACTACTTAGTACTTAGATACCTGATTCTGACTTGTACCCAACATCTCTATAATAAGATAAAATTATAAAAAAATAAAAATAATTTTATGTTCTGTGTCATAAATCAGCTCTATTTAAAAAATGCATTGAAAAAGACTACAAATATTTGAAAATACTTTGTGATTTTTAGGCTGTGGTATTATTAGCAACATTTCTCTTTTCCTTATTCAAAAAAAATGACCCAGCAAATATTATGATGTATTTTCTTTTTTTTTTTGAGTTGGAGTCTTGCTCTGTCGCCCAGACTAGAATGCAGTGGCTGCTCCCGGCCACCGCAGCCTCAACCCGCTGGGCTCCGGCAATCCTTCCACCTCAGCCTTCCAAGTAGCTGGAACTACAGGCGCGTGCTACCACGCCCGGCTCGTTTTTGATTTATTGTAGAGATGAGGTCTTGCCAAGTTGCCCAGGCGCGTCTCGAACCCGCAGGCTCAGGCAATCCACTCACCCCAGCCTCCCAAAGCGTAGGATTACAGGCTGAACCACCGAGCCCGACTGAGTATTTTTTTTTAACAAGAGACAAGGCCTCACTGTGTTGCCAAGGTTGGTTTTGAACTCGTGGGCTCAAGCGATCCTGCCTCTGCTTCCTAGTATGCTGAGATTCCAGGCATGAGCCACCATGCCCGGCCCCCCATTTCTTTTTTAATGCATATCTTTAAAGACTGCCAAATATACTCTTACTTATTATTTTTTTTTAGTTGGAGTCTCTCACTCTGTTGCCCAGACTGGAGTGTAGTGACACACTCACAGCCACCGCAGCCTTGACCTGCTGGACTCAGGCAATCCTTTCGCCTCAGCCTTCCAAGTAGCTGGAACTACATGCACGTGCCATCATGCCTGGCTAAATTTTTTGGTTTATTGTAGAGACGAGGTCTTGCTGAGTTGCTTAGGCTGGTCTCAAACCTGTGGGCTCAGGCAGTCCTCTCTCCTCGGCCTCCCAAATTGCTGGGATTATAGGCATGAGCACTGCACCCGGCCCACTCTTATTAATATTTTATTTTATGATGTAATTAAAATTTTGTTTTGTGGTTGCATTTCTATTTATTTTGAGAGCTTTTATATTTTTAATGTTTATTAAAGCAATATATTTACATGAAAATTAAGCTACAAAAATGTAAAAACAAAAGTAGCCCTAGTTTTTGTAATCCTAATTAAAGGAACTACTACTGCTATCTTTTGGGGTGCATATCTTTTCAAATATTTTCTAAATACATACAGTAATGCTTTTCAGTTGATGGGGGACAGTTTTGCTTCCATAAGTCATTTTTTGGTAAAGTCTGGGGACATTTTTGGTTATCACAACTGACAACAGTTGCTGCTGACATTTAATAGATAGAGGTCAAGGTTGCTGCTAAACATGCATAGGATAACCCCTTTCCCTCAAATAAAAAATTAAACCCAAATACTAATAATGCTGAAGTTGAGAAACCCTGATATACAACTCTGTGTGCTTGTGTATGATTATATCATCTGATAGCCTTTTGTATCTAATGTGTAGGATAATGCCTAGTAATATAGTTGTTGCAGTAAGTAATTGTTGGGTGAATATTTTGATACAAAACAAACTCATACTATAATCACATTTTTTTTTTAATTGAAGTCTCATTCTGTCACCCAGGCTGGAGTGCTGTGGCATGCTTATGGCCAGCGTAGCTTTAACTTGCTGGGTTCAGGTGATCCTTCCACCACAGCCCTCCAGTAGCTGGAGTTACAGGTGTGCGCCACCAGACCCGGCTAATTTTTTGATTTATTGTAGAGATGAGGCCTTGCCAAGTTGTCCAAGCTGATCTTGAGCTCCTGGACTCGAGCAGTCTTTTCACCTCAGCCTCCTAAAATGCTGGGATTACAGACGTGAGCTAATTTTTTTCTTATTTTTAAATAATAGACTTACACCACTATTTCTTATCTCTGACAATATTGAATATTACCTTTGAGTTCCAATGTTGTTAATAGAGGATTTATCACAGCTCTTCTTTCATCATTTTCCAGTATTGGTAATAAAATTAGTTAGTCAGTTTTTACATTATTCTGTCCATCTAAGTAGTAATTCTTTTTTTTTTTTTTGAGTTTGAGTCTTACTCCGTCGCCCAGGCTGGAGTGCAGTGGCATGCTCATGACCACCCCAGCGTCGACCTGATGGGCTCAGGTGGTCCTTCCGCCTCAGCCTTCCAAATTTCCAAATAGCTGGAACTACAGGTGCATGCTACCACACCTGGCTAAGTTTTTGATTTATTGTGGAGAAAAGGTCTTGCCGGATTGCCCAGGCTGTTCTTGAACCCATGGACTCGGGCAATCCTCTTCCCCTCAGCCTCCCAAAGTGCTGAGATTACAGGCTTGAGCCACCGTGCCTGGCCAGTAGTAATTCTTAAGAGATACTGTGGTTACTTTTCCTTTTCTGTGCATTTTGTTTATTTTTTTTTGCAGTCATTTGCCTTTTTTTGGCTTAGTTTTCTATGTATTTATTTCCACAAAGTTCCTTCAAATGTCAGGGTTTTCAGACTGTCAAGCACATCTCATTGTCTACCAGTTCTACCTCTTGTGTGTATGTCTGGAGAGGGAGGAGAGGACTTGCCTTCCAAATCTGTTCATGCCTTTGCTGTGATCCAGACTTAATTTTTTGAGATTTGTTATAGAATTATTATTCTGAAACTGATGTCTGCTGATCTCCTACTGGGGATTCCTTTTTAACTAGTGATTTCTTGGCTTACTCCTTCATTTCTCTTAAATGTTATCTGTTTCTTGAGAAAAGTTGTATAGGTGGTAAATTTTAGGACTTAACCTTTTTAAAAAAATGTATTTTATTCTCACATTACTCAATAGGTAATTTGGAAATAAATTTCCATTAATTTTTTTTTTAAGAGACAAGATCTTGGTGTGCTGCCCACACTGGAGCACAGAGACTATTCAGAGGGGGAATCATAGCCAGCTACAGCCTTGAACTCCCACAGTCCAGCAGTCTTTCCACTTCAGCCATCCAAGTAGCTACAGGTGTGCCCTACTGCACCCAGCTCCATTAACATTTTGGGCCTTTTCTCTTGTCTCTGAACTTTCATTGTTGCTTTTGAAAGGTTTGATGCTGTTCTCCTCAAACCTTTTTTTTTCTCTTGAGACAGAGTCTCCCTTTGTTGTCCAGGCTGGAGTGCAAAATGGCGCCATCTCAGCTCCCTGCAGCCTCTATTTCCCGGGCTCGAGCGATTCTTCGGCTTTAGCCTCCTTGGTAGTTGGGGCCACAGATGCACACCACTATGCCTGGCTAAGTTTTAAAATTTTTTTTGTAGAGATGGAGTCTTGCTGTGTTGCCTGACAGGTCTCGAACTCCTGGCCTGAAGCTTTTCTCCCATCTCGGCTGGGGTTATAGGCCTCATGAACCACCATGCCTGGTCCCTGTTCTGATTCTTGATCCTTTCTTTGCATGTGTGCTTTGAGTTTGTTTTCTAGTATCTTCTGTTTATTCTGGAATTCTGTATAGTAATGCGTATTATGTTAGGCACTGAGAGAATCCATTTTCTCTGTAGACCAGTATTTCTCAGTAGGGGGCACTGTGGGCATTTCGGTGGAACCATTTTTGTGTTTGGATTATTTTGTGTTTGCAGTGCTTTTGGCATCCCTGCCTCCAGGCTCTGAATGCCAGTACAGATGTCCCGAGACATTTCCAAACACTCCTCGGCAGAGGCAGCACTAATTTTTCTTGTGAAGTGATGGTATAGTCCCAAATCTTAGGGCACTCTGTTCAGTAGATAATGAACTTCTTGCTGATTGTCAGTTTTTCTTTTCTTTTGGTTTATTTTCTGAGCTATTTCCTTCAACTTTCCTTTCTGTTTTTTTGAGCTGGAGTCTCACTCTGTTGTCCCGACTGGAGTGCAGTGGCTGCTCCTGGCCACCGCAGCCTTGACCTGCTGGGCTTCGGCGATCTTTCCGCTTCAGCCTTCCAAGTAGCTGGAACTACAGGCATGTGCTACCACGCCTAGCTGATTTTTGATTTATTGTAGAGATGAGGTCTTGCCAAGTTGCCCAGGCGGGTCTCGAACCCACGGGGTCAGGCAATCCACTCACCTCAGCCTCCCAAATGCACAGGATTATAGGCTGAGCCACCAAGCCGAACTCAACTTTATTTTTCAATCCTATCTTAAACCTAAATTTGTAAAAAGATTTTCTTACTTTTTGACTTTTTTAAAGGATTATATTTTTACTTAATGGGATATTTTTTTTTGTCCTAGTAGGGTTTTTGTTGTTGAATTTTTCCCTCCCTGAATTTTGGTTTCCTCTGAGTGTCTTTTTTCTCTTGTTTCTCTTTATTATCTGATGCTTTCCTCAAATATCATTGGTGACCATTGGGCTATCTGTTCATATTTAATAATGAGGTACTGTAGAGATGGTAGCTGTGAGCTTTGCCCCTTTTCTTAAATATTTGAACTCATTTTTTCATTTTCATTCTTCAAAATGATCTACCTAACTTTTAAAAAAGAGATCATTGTCATTGACTTATAAGCATACCTGCTTTAGCTTTCCTATAGATTTGTTTTCGTAAATTCTTTATTTGTACAGTAATTGGTTTTCTGAACTCTACTTATTGGTTCTCTGAATTCTCCAGATAACTTTCTGTATAAATGTCTGTTGGTTTCAGATGTTCATCCTTGTAATTTTAAAAAATTTAGCAGTGTAGAAATAGAGTTTATTGTCCTTTTTGTTTAATTTCTACCTACAGGGATAGTCTGTCTCTGCTGAACTCTTTGGAGTGTGGTTTCGTCAAGTCTTTTGTCAACGAGTCTTTCCACAGTTCTCTTTCTTCTATCTCCATTAGTATGTGGTCACTTTCTCTCTAGATTATTTTTAAAAATTTTATGTGTTTTAATTTATTTTTAAAATACATCTAGTTATTTTTGTGTCCTGCTCAAGAAATTTCCCTTTCCTATCAATATTGTCCTAGAAACATTGTGTGTTTTGCATTAAGGTCTATCTTAATCTATTTTGTGTTGCCATAAAGGAATATTTCAGGCTGAATAATTTATGAAGAAAAAAGCCTTCTTTGGCTTCTAATTCTGTTGACTAGAAAGTTCAGGATTGGTATCTGCATCTTGTAAGGGCCTCGGATTGCTTCCACTCATGGCTGAAGGTGAAAGGAAGCGGGTGTGTGCAGAGATCCCCTGGTTAGAGAGGAAGTGAGAGAGTTGGGGGAGGTGCCAGGCTCTTTTTTAACAATCTGCTCAGCCGGGTTTGGTAGCTCAACCTGTAATCCCCTGCTTTGGGAGGCTGAGGTGAGTGGATTGCCTGAGCGCGCGGGTTCGGGACCCGCCTGGGCAACTTGGCGAGACCTCTTCTCTACAATAAATAAAAGTTAGCTGGGCGAGGTAGCGCGCACCTGTAGTTCCAGCTACTTGGAAGGCTGAGGCGGAAGGATCGCCGGAGCCCAGCAGGTCGAGGCTGCGGTGGCCGGAAGCGGCCACTACACTCCAGTCTGGGCGACAGAGTGAGACTCCCAACGCAAAAAAACAAAACAAAAATCCCCCAAAAAACTGCTAAATTTTTAAAAATTACAAGGATGAACAACCAGCTCTTTGCAGGAATTAACTGAGTGAGAACTAACTCCACCCTCTCTAGGGAAGGCATTCATCTGTTTATGAGGCAGATGCTCCCATGACCCAAACCTCCTCATATAAGTGAACTCCTAAAGTATTTGCCTTTTAGTGACTGGCTTCTTTCATTTAGCATTATGTCTTCAAGGTTCATCCATGTTGTAGCTAGCATGTGTCAGAATTTTCTTCCTTTTTAAATTTTTTTTTTTTTTGAGTTGGAATCTCACTCTGTCGCCCAGGCTGGAGTACAGTGGCATACTCATGGCCACGCCAGCGTCGACCTGCTGGGCTCCGGCGATCCTTCCACCTCAGCCTTCCAAGTAGCTGGAACTACACGTCTGGGTAAGTTTTGATTTATTATAGAGATGAGGGGTCACCAAGTTGCCTGAACTGGTCTCGAACCCATGGGCTCAGGCAGTCCACTCGCCTTGGTCTCCCAAAGTGCTGGGATTACAGGCTGAGCCACCAAACCCGACCCTTTTTTTAATTTTAATTTTAATTTGTTTATTTTTTGAGTTGCCCAGGCTGGAGTGCAGTGGCACACTCATGGCCACCGCAGCTTCATCCTGCTAGGCTTCGGTGATCCTTCCACTTCTGCCTTCCAATAGCTCGAACTACAGGCATATGCTACGACACCTGGCTAATTTTTAAAAATTTATTTATTGTAGAGACGAGGTCTCACCAAGTTGCCCAGGCTGTCCTCAGGCAATCCTCCGGCCTTGACTCCCTGAAGTGCTGGGATTACAAGCTTGAGCCACTGCCCCTGGCATTTTTCTTCATTTTTAAGACCGAATGACCCTTCATTTATGTATATACCACATTTTATTTATCCATTCATCTGTTAGTGGACACTTGGTTTGTTTCCACATTTTAAGTATTGTGAATAATGTTGCCATGAACATGAGGTGCTGTCTTCAATTCTTTTGTTGTAACTTTTACTTGGTTTGGTGTTCTAAATTTGTGTTTAGGGCATTCAGTTCTTTCCATTGATTCTTCTAAAATTTGAATACTGATTGTTTGGTTTAAGTTGTAAGAATGCATGAATTTTTGGTGGACAGTTTCAAATGATATCACTCGGTGATTGATTTAAGGCTACAGTGCCCAAACTTAGCAGAATTTGAATCTGACTTAGACATTAATTTCAAAAGAATCATTCAAGACAGCTAAGTTCTCTTTGTAAACCTTCAACCCTACCACTTCCCCCCTCACTCAGCAGATGTCTTTACCTCCTACTTAGCAGAGAAAATAGAATCCTATCAGATGGAGAGTGCTTTATATTCCTGCTACCAAGTCTACAAAATGTACATGTGCACGTATATCCCTTTCTCTTAGGTTGCTCTTAATATAGAAAAGACATTTTTGTTCTTACAAGTCTTATCTCTACCCATTATGTTTTTATTCATTCATTTGCTCTTTTTTTTGTGGGGGGAATCGGTCTCACTCTGCCACCCAGGCTGGAGAGCAGTGGCACGCTCACGGCCACCGTAGCCTTGACCTGCTGGGTTCAGGAGATCCTTTTGCCTCAGCCTTCTGAGTAGCTGGAACTACAGGCACTACCACGTCTGACTAATTTTTGATTTATTGTAGAGATGAGGTCTCGCCAAGTTGCCCTAGCTGGTCTTGAACCTGCGGGCTCAGGCAATCCTCTCGCCTCAGCCTCCCAAAGTGCTGAGATTATAGACATGAGCCACATTATAGACATGGCCTTTATTTGCTGTTTATTAAGCACCTGCAGTATGCAGTATGCCAGCACTGTAAACAAAGTAAAATCCTTGCCCTTTTGAAGCTTAAATTTTAATGGGTGGAAAAGTAAATAAATTTTGTAGGTGGTGATAAGTGCTTTAGAGTAAAATATAGTGGAGAAGATTGATAAAGAGTGTGTTAGTCTGTAGGAAATAATTAAACAGGGTCCTGGGGGAAGACCTCACTATTGAAGATCAGATATCTTTGTTTCTCTCATCCATCATTACTGCTTTCTATTTTCTGTTGTAACATTTAAACTTTTTTTTTTTTATTTTTAAGATTCTTGCAGTGACTTGGAGTTATTGCACTTTTTTGTTTTTGAGTTGGAGTCTCACTCTCACCCAGACTGGAGTGCAGTAGCACGCTACGGTAACTGCAGCCTTGACCTGTTGGACTCAGGTGACCTTTCCTCTTCAGCCTTCCAAGTAGCTGGAACCACAGGCATGCACCTCTATACCTAGCTAATTTTTAAAATTTATTGTAGAAATAAGGTCTGGCCATGTTGCTCAGGCTGTCTTGCCAAGCTGCCCGGGCTGGTCTCAAACTCCTGAGCTCACAGTCCTCTTGCCTTCACCTCCCAAAGTGCTGGGATTACAGGCATTAGCCACTGTGCCTGACCACCTTTTTTTTTTTTCCACAAGCTTAACCTTATACTTTGACATGTGCATAATCAACCAGGTGAAAGCAGACATCTCTCCTTCTAGTGTCCATCAAATGTTAGGATGGTATTAAGGTTATTCGTTTTGAACTCTTTCCCCTATATTCCTCCAATCAATCTTGACTGCCACAAGCAGACAGACAGAAAGCACGAGGACACTTTTTTCTTGCATCTGTAGTGGAAACCTGAATCTTTTTTTTTTTTTTTGAGTTGGAGTCTCACTCTGTCACCCAGACTGGAGTGCAGTGGCCGCTCCTGGCCACCGCAGCCTCGACCTGCTGGGCTCCGGCGATCCTTCCGCCTCAGCCTTCTGAGTAGCCAGAATTACAGGCATGCGCTACCATGCCTGGCTGATTTTTTGATTTATTGTAGAGATGAGGTCTCGCCTGCCCAGGTGGGTCTTGAACCCGCGGGCTCAGGCAATCCACTCACCTCAGCCTCCCAAAGGCACGGCATTACAGGCTGAGACACCGAGCCCGGCCTTTTTTTTTTTTTTAAGTCATTTTCTTAATAGTTGCTTTGGGGATTATATTATAACATCTTAATTTATAAGTCTAGTTTGGATTAATACCAATCTAATTATGTGGTATATGAAAATTTTATTCCTGTAGAGCTCCATTCCCTTTCTTTTTTTTTTTTTTTTTTTTATTTGTTTTTTGAGTTAGAGTCTCACTCTGTTGCCCAGACTGGAGTGCAGTGGCCGCTCCCAGCCACCACAGCCTCGACCTGCTGGGCTCTGGTGATCCTTCCGCCTCAGGCTTCTAAGTAGCTGGAACTACAGGCACGTGCTACCACGCCCAGCTAATTTTTTAATTTATTGTAGAGATGAGGTCTCGCCAAATTGCCCAGGTGGGTCTCGAACCCACGGGCTCAGGCAATCCACTCACCTCAGCCTCCCAAAGCGCGGGATTACAGGCTGAGCCACTGAGCCCGCCTCCCTTTCCTTTCTTTGTGCAATTATTGTCCTACAAATTACATCTCTTCTTTATATACTCATCAACACAGATTTCTAAATATTGCTTAATGCAGTTGCCTTTTAAATTGGAAGAAAAAGGCTGGGTGTGGTGGCTCATGTGTATATTCCAGCACTTTGATATGTTGAGGTGAGAGGATTGCCTGAGCTCATGGGTGCAAGACCAACTTGGGTAGCTTGGTGAGACCTCGTCTCTACAATAAATAAAAAAATTAGCTGTGCTTGGTGGCGCATGCCTGTAGTTCCAGTTACTTGGAAGCCTGAGGTAGAAGGATAACCTGAACCCAGCAGGTCTTGGCTGCAGTGGCCATGAGCTTGCCACTGCACTCCAACCAGGGCAACAGAGTGAGACTCTAACTCAAAAAATAGTAATAATAAATTGGGAGGAAAAAAGAAACACCCTTCAAAAATACATTTTATGGTTACCTGTGGAGTTATCTTTACTGGTGCTCTTCATTTTTCATGTGTGTTTGGTTTTTTTGTTTGTTTGTTTTGAGTTGGAGTCTTACTCTGTCGCCCAGGCAGGAGTGCAGTAGCATGCCCATTACTACTGCAGCCTCAACCTGCTGGGCTCAGGCAATCTTGCCACCTCAACCTTCCAAGTAGTTGGAACTACAGGTGTGTGCCACCACGCCCAGCTAATTTTTTGACTTATTGCAGAGACAAAATCTTGCCAAGTTGCCCAGGCCGGTCTCCACCCCTGAGCTCGAGCAATCTTCTTGCCATCGCCTCTCAGAGTGCTGGGATTACATAGAGGTAATCCCACCATGCCTGGTGTTTCATGTGATTTTAATCCAGCTTGTCTTTTCATTTCAGCCTGAAAGACACTGTAGTATTTCATTCAGGACAAGTCTACTGCCCATGTGCGGTGACTCATGCCTATAATCCCAGAATTTTGGGAGGCCGAGGTGAGAGGATTGCCTGAGCCCACGAGTTTGAGACCAACTTGGGCTGAGCCCATGAGTTAGAGACCAACTGGGCAACTTGACAAGACCTCGTCTCTACAATAAATAAAAAAATTCGCTGGGCGTGGTGGTGTGTGCTTGTAATTCCAGCTACTTGCAAGGCTGAGGTGGAAGGATCGCCTGAACCCAGCATATCGAGGTTGTGGTGACCAGCAGTGTGCCACTGCCCTCTAGCCTGGGTAACAGAGTGAGGCTTCAACTCAAAAAAAAAAAAAAATAAATAAATAAAACAAGTCTACTAACAACAAGTCTTTTCCGTTTTTGTTTATCTAGGTTGATCTTAATTTCTCCTTAATTTTTGGAGGCTGAGTACAGTGGCTCACACCTGTAATCCCAGCAGTTTGGGAGGTGGAGGCAAGAGGATTGCCTGAGCTAGGGGCTCGAGACCAACCTGGGCTGCTTGGCGAAACCTCGTAGCCTATAGGTCCAGTACTTGGAAGGCTGAGGCAGTAGGAGTACCTGAGCCCAGAATGTTTAGGCTGCAGTAGCTGTGACTGTGCCACTGTACTCCAGCCTGGGTGATGGAGTGAGACTCTGACTCAAACAAAAAATTTTTTTGAAAGATGGTTTTGTTTGTTTAATTCGTTCAGCACTTCAAATGTATCATCCCACTGCCACCATGCTTTCTGATGAGAAATCAGCTACGTATCTTAGGAGGGTCTTTAATAGTGATTAATCTCTTCCCTTGATATTTTCAGGATTTTCTTTTTGATTGGCTTTTGGTAGTTTGTTTTGATATATCTTGGTGTGAATTTCTTTGTGCTTACCCTGCTTGTAATTCACTGAGCCTCTTGGATGTATAGATTAATGTTTTTATAACATTTGGGAATTTGGGGCCATTATTTCTTCAGGTATTTTTCTGTCTTCTCTCTCCTTGTTTCTCATTATGCGTATGTTGGTATACTTAATGGTGTCCCACAGATTTCTGGGACTCTGTTCATTTTTTTTTCATTAATTATTCTTTCTGTTTCGTTGACTAATCTAAATTGACCTATTCTTTCTTCTGCATGCTCATATCTACTATCTGGCCCCTCTGTTGTGTTCTTCATTTCATTTATTATACTTCTTAACTTTATGATTTCTATTTGGTCCATTATCATGATTTTTGTCACTTTATTGACATTCTGTATTTGATAAGACATAGTTTCTCATACTCTCCTTTAGTTCTTTAGACACGGTTTTCTTTAGTTCTTTCAACATATTTAAGATAGATATTTAAAATCTTAGTGTAGTAAGTTCAATATCTGGACTTTCTTAGGGACAATTTCTGTTGATTCCTTTTTCCATTGTTTATATGCCATACTTTTTTCTCTACATGCCTAGTAATTTTTTGTTGAAAACTAGACGTTTTATCTTATTTTAGTTTTTTAGAGATGGTTTCTTGCTATGTTGCCCAGCTGGATTTGAACTCCTAGGCTCAAAAGATCCCATCCTGAGTAGCTGAGACTATAGGTACATACCCCTGAGCCCAGGTCAAAAACTATGCATTTAAAAAATATAATGTAACTCTGGAAATCAGATTCTCCCCCCTTCTCCTCCCCAGAATTATTTGTTGTTTTCTGAACTAATTCTGTAAAGTATGTAGTTTTTGTTGTGTGTGGTTACTGAAGTCTGTGTACAGTTAGCTTAGTGACTAAGCTTATGAATGGGCAGAGATTTCCTTGGATGCCTGAGACATAAAAGACTAAATCTTCCCTTCTTTGCCAAGGGGCTCTATGTGTGATTTAGCCAGATAATTTACAGCTCTGCCTGAGCTTTCATTTCCTGCTTGTGCAGAACCTCAAGGTTAGCTGGAGGTGAGCATTTAATTCCTTCTCCAGTACTTTCAGAGCGTATGCATAGTGCTACATGAGTATAGCCTTTTAGGTTTCCAGGAATATGTCAAGAGTTTTTCAGAGTCCCTTACATACAGACATCTCATTTCTCAGCTTTTCCTTTTAAGCTTTTTCGTTAGCCTATAGTTTGCCTCAAATATTATCTTCCGCCTCAGTAGCTACGATGTTGGACAGTTGCCTCTGATTGTTTTCAACGAAAGGTACCCATGGAAAAGCCTTTTTGTGCTGGATGAGTTCAGCATCAGGTTATATCAGGACAGCTTTGCCTAGTAGTCTTTAGGGGGACATGTCAGACATGTCAGATAATGATGGTGAGGCAGGGGCCCTTCTGAAATGCAGGAATAAGAAAAGGGAAAATAAGTTTCTTCCTGCTTTGTGCTACTCTTTTCGTGGGCTTTTCACTTTGGCAGGATACATGTTCAAACTTTTGGTGGAATCCAGTTATAATAATCTTGTAAACCAATCAACAAATAGGACATGCAAATGAAATAATTAAGTAAAACCAATCAGTGTGTAACAAGTAATGCTAACTGCTGCCTCCAACTACAAAATATCCAATCAAATGAATAATGCCAAACTGCTGCCTTGTATGGGAGACAAAGAAACTAAAATTATATAAGGCAGTGCCTCCCTGCATTCGGGGCTCAGCCTTTGGATGCGAATCCGCTGAGCCAGTGCTGGCAGGAATAAATGCTGTTTCCTGGCAGAGTAGCCTCCGTGTCCCGTCTCTCTGTAAAGATTCCTGCTACAACAGTTCTTTGGGAATGGGACTTTGTAGAGAGCTCCAGTTCAGTTCAGCCCCTCCAGTGCCCCTTCCAGGAAACAACTAGACATGTCAGATAATGACAGTTCTTTGGGGATGGAACTTTGAAGGTGCTCTAGCCTTATTCTGCTCACTCCAGTGGCTGCTGATTTTCACTGTGTTTGTGGGAAATAAGAATAGCAAGTTAAAATGCTACAAAGGTTGCTATCCTTATCAAGATTCAGCCATATTTGTTGAATAAAAACACTACCTGAATTGCCGTAATTCTTTGGTTCATTTCCACAGGTTTTTGTTTGGTTTTGCTTTTTGTATTTGAGTTGGAGTCTCACTCTGTTGCCCAGGCTGGAGTGCGGTGGCACGTTCACTGCCCACCCACTGCAGCCTTGAGCTCTTGGGCTCAGGTGATCTTCCGCCTCACCCTCCCAAGTAGCTGGGACTACGTGTGTGTGCCACCACACCTGGCTAATTTAAAAAAAATTTTTTGTAGAGATGAGGTCTTGCTATGTTGCCCAAGCTGGTCTCCAACTTCTGGGCTCAAGCATTCCTCCTGCCTCAGCCTTTTTTAACAGTTTTGTAAAAGTTGATTCTTACAACTTTCAGCAGTTCTTGTTCTTGCAAAACAAAAACATTTTTCCAGAGGGTTAATTGTCTTTATGAAGGAGAGAATTTCAGGAGTCTTTACTCTGCCATTTTTGCTAATATCACCTTCTCTGTGTCATCATAAATCAAGGATGGGTGTGACACCAGCCCTTGATTTGGGTGTTTGTATTCCTTTATGTGAGACCTTAAGGGGAGACACAGAAGAGGCTTAGGAAAACAGTTTATTACGCTCACAGGTTCCACAGATAGGAGGCACAGAATGCCATGCAGGGCCCACCAGGGTGGTCAGGAGGCAGAAGACAGGATGGAGGGGAAGATTTAGGCCCGAGCCTTTATTGGGGTTTCCATGGGACAGGTAAGACAGGTATAGGGTAGTTTGGGATTGGCTTGTTTGAATAATTTTGGCAGCTCTAATCTATAGGGGTGGTCTCTAGGTGTTGTACTGGCCTAGGATGATTAAGGCAGAAGAATATTGCCTTCTGGAGCTTGGGCTAAATAGAGGAGATATGGCTCTGGATTTGTTAATTTGTTTTTTATCGAAGGCAGGCTTCCTGCTAAGTCCTTGCTATTTCTAAGTTGGCTAGCCCTGGGAGGATTTAGTTCTTGTTATTTCTAAGAATTGACTAGCCCTGGGAAGGGCAGTCTACATCTACTACACTGGGAATTGAAGGTTTTCAAGTTAATCAACTCATATCCCCGTACTATTTTTGAGGGTCCCAATTCTTTACTTTTTCCATGCAAGCTTTGACCTTGGCATAGCAGAGCTGTCCAGATTGATAGTTTAACTTTCTTTTGAGCTCTGCTACTCTTAAGATTAGGTCCTGGTCCTTAGCCTTTTGTGACTGCCTGCTGCTGGAAATGAGTGTCTTTTTTTAAAAAAATCTGCTATTTTTATTCTTATTTATTTTCTTTTCTTCTTTTTTTTTTTTTGAGTTGGAGTCTTACTCTGTCACCCAGACTGGAGTGCAGTGTCTGCTCCTGGCCACCGCAGCCTCGACCTGCTGGGCTCCTGCAATCCTTCTGCCTCAGCCTTCCAAGTAGCCAGGACTACAGGCGCGCGCTACCACGCCCGGCTAATTTTTTGATTTATTGTAGAGATGAAGTCTCGCCAAGTTGCCCAGGCGGGTCTTGAACCCGTGGGCTCAGGCAATCCACTCACCTCAGCCTCCCAAAACGTGGGATTACAGGCTGAGCCACCGAGCCCGTCTATTATTTATTTTCATTATTTCAATAGCTTTAGGGGTTACAAATAGTTTTTGATTACGTGGTTACATTGTATATTGGCAAGGAAGACTGGACTTAAGTGTACCCACCACCCCCACCTGTGCACATTGTGCTCAGTAGGTGATTTTTGTCCCTCCACCCTTTCCTCCCTCCCCCTTTTGAGTCTTCTGTGTCCATTGTATCATTCTCTGTGCCTTTGTAGATCCTTTGTTTAGCTCCCACTTGTGAGAACATGTGATGTTTGGTTTTCTGTTACTGAGTTAGTTCACTTAGGATGATGTTTTCCAGTTCCTTCCAAGTTACTGCAAAAGACATTGTTTTGTTCTTTTTGACAGCTGAGTAGTATTCTGTAGTGTACATTTGCCACATTTTCTTTATCCACTGATTGGTTGATGAGTATTTTGGTTGATTTCACATCTTTGCAATTGTGAATTGTGCCGCGATAAACATGTTGTTGTAGGTGTCTTCTTTATATAACGATGCTCCTTTGGGTAGATATGAGTGACTTTTTTATACTACCAAATAGCCTAGCTTTCATATTTAGTTTTCTCATTGCCTACTATTCACTTTTCACCTCTTGTTATAGTTTTCCAAAGGGTCAGTTGCCTTTAGTAACAACCACTCAATTTCGTGGTCCTTATAATTGCTCTTTTCCTTATATTTCACAAATACCTGATGGATTTCACCTTCTAATGCAGAGGTTGGCAAACGATGACTTTCAGGTTTAATCCAGTCCTGGGCCTGCCTGTTTTTTGTTTGTTTGTTTTTTTGGTTTTGTTTTTGTGGTGGCCCATTATTAAAGAGTTGGAAACAAACAAAACCAACAAAAAAGACTATGAAATGCTGCACAGCCAAGTAAGATATTTACTATGTAGCCCTTTATGGAAAGCATTTGCCAACTTCTGCATTCCCTTCCCTGGATAACTACCCAGTTTACCACTAGTTAAACTTTTACCATTTACACTGCCACTTTGTTTTAGGGGCTCTCTATTCTGCTTACACCAGTGATGGGTTCTCATTGTCAGCTGGGTGACTAGGTGGATGGTGACCCCACTCCAAGATGCATTTAGAGACTGCTTTCTTATACTCTGCCTGTGGGTTCCCTGGGGTAGCCAAGGCAGCAGTTCGCATGCATGAAGTTTATTAGGGAATGCTTTTAGAGTCAACATCTGTGGAATGGAAAGGAAGCAGGGGGTATACATGGACTGCAATGCAGTATCAACAAGAAGTGCAGTTGACTCTGCTGTGGAACTCTGCAGCTGGGATAGCCCTCAGAGTTGTCCCAAGTTGGGGCAAACAACCAGGCCACTGTGTTGATCAGTTCTTGGATGAGGGCCACTTAGGAAGGTAGCTGAATTTAGCTAGCCAATTCCTGAAGAGGACTGACAGCTGAGGGCTGTTTTTTTGTAGCAGCATTCCCAACAAATGGACAATAAATCCTTTATTCCTGAAGGAGGATATGGAGCAGCACATTACAGTGTCTGCTGCATGTTTCCTCTTGTAAGTTTTTCTAATTAAAATTGACTTTATTTTTAAAAATTGTGTTAATTTTCTTCTTTTAGTGAATTAATTTTTCTCATGAGAAAGCTGTACAATACAATCTTAAGTTGTATACATTTTTACTGATAATAAGGTGGCTAGTTCTTTGTAAGGCATTTTGGAAAAGGTGGACTTTTTTGGTTTTAATGTGTATAAATAAAGAGTTAGCCATTTTAGTACTGGAAATGTCCTAAAATCCTATTCATGGGGATTGAAATTTGTAGCCAGCAAGTCTTTCTCTCTCTTTTTTTTTTAAACTGGAGTCTCACTTTGTCATCCAGGCTGGAATACAGTGGCATGCTTATGGCCACTGCAACCTTGACCTGCTGGGCTCAGGCAATCCTTCTACCTCAGCCTCCCAGATAGCTGGGACTACAGGCGTGTGCCATCATGACCTGCTAATTTTTTGATTTATTGTAGAGATGAGGTCTCGCCAAGGCGCCCAGGCTGGTCTTGAACCTGTGGGCGCAAGTAATTCTCTCACCTTGACCTCCCAAAGTGCTGGGATTATAGGCATGAGCCCTGTCAACCAGCAAGTGTTAAAAAGATAGCTAATTCACCCCTCTCACTTGACAAATGAGGAAGCTGAGAACAAGAGAAATAAAGGGTTATAAAAGCTAGTTAGTGACAAATAAAGATTAGAATGTAGTTCTCCAAACTCCCAGGCTAGTGTCCTTTTATCAGTACCTTCACCTAATTTCTTATAATAATTTCTAAGAAGAGAATAAGAGAGTATTCAAGTTCTGAAACTCATGGTTTTTTTTTGTTTGTTTGTTTGTTTTAAATGGCCTTCAGAGTCATCTTGTTGCTTCTGGAAACAGTATTGAGCAAAATGTATATGCTTCAGTAACAATAATTATGAAGATAACTTTTGGAGTTATATCATTTTGGACAGATGAATCTGATTTATTTTTAACCTTCCAGAAATATGATTCCACAGTTAGCTTTGGAAACTTCTTTCTGATGACTATGGTTTATCAGGTAATGGAAACTTCACTATTATTTGCTGGCAGGGTCATAAAATGAACATATTATTTTCAAATTAAATCTTAAAGTCCTCTAGAATTAAAAAATTTAGTATATTAGTTTCAGTAGTAGATTATCTTAAACATATTCTGGATAGTCTGGATTATAACTGTCACTTGACCTTTGTGTCAGAATTTGCATTTGTGTTTATGTTTGTGGTTGTGCCAAGTAATACTGTTTTTATTGTTGGGGACTAATATTAAAGAAAGGATCAGAGGGGGTCTTAGTGCGTAAGGTGCTTCTCAGTAAAATGAAGACTAAACTATTCTCTAATATGTGGTATTAATGTTTCATAATAATGTGAAACTGACAGTCCAGTCATTCCAAAATTAAAAGATATCTTACGGTTAATACAGTTGGTACGCTTTCATGTTGTAAGCAGAGATTTATATTCAGCAAAACCACATCATCCTTTTTTTTTTTTTTTGAGTTGGAGTCTCACTCTGTTGCACAGGCTGGAGTGCAGTGGCACGCTTGTGACCACCTCAGCCTCAACTTGCTGGACTCAGGTGATCCTTCCGCCTCAGCCTTCCAAATAGCTGGAACTATAGTGTGCGCCTCCACACCTGGCTAATTTTTGATTTATTGTAGAGATGAGGTCTTGCCAAATTACCTAGGCTAGTCTTGAACCCGTGGGCTCAGGCAAGTCTCTTACCTTGGCCTCCCAAAGTGCTGGAATTATAGGCGTGAACCACCGTGCCTGGTCCATTTATTTATTTATTTTATTTTTTTGAGTTGAAGTCTCACTCTTATCACCCAGGCTGGAGTGCAGTGTCACGCTTACAACCACCGCAGCCTTGACCTGTTGGACTTAGGCGATCATTCCGCCTCAGCCTTCCAAGTAGCTAGAACTACAGATGCACGCCACCACGCCCGGCTAGTTTTTGTGATATACTGTGGAGACGAGATCTCTCCAAGTTGCTCAGGCTGGTCTCGAAACCCCAGGCTCAGGCAATCCTCTCGCCTTGTCCTCCCAAAGTGCTAGGATTACAGGCTGAGCCACTGCACACAGCCTCATTTTTTTCAAGTGTAGCTTCTTAAATTAAATTTTGTTTGGAAGTTTTGTATTTAGTTTTTAGTTTATATGGTTTAGTGTTTATATAAGATCCAATATGTACATGGAGTTTATATCTGCATTTATGTTTGCATACATTTAAATAACTTTAGAATAAAAACAATTTCTGTAAATATTAGAAACTGTTGGAACAATTTTCCTTTTAAAGAAGTCTATATATTACTCAAGTTTTATAATCTCTGTCTCCAGAGTTCTAAATTAGTTTAAAGACGTTACCAAAAGGTACCCACTTAAAGTATATGTATGTTATAATGAATGTACCAGTCAAATTTTACATGTGTGCATAGGCAGCAAAGGAGGAAAGGAAAAATCCCTACATAAAATTATGTTAAATTATAAACAGGATGTCTCTTCTGAATAAAGTATCTCATGCCATAGACTACTGCCAGGAAGTTCTGATCATTTCAGTTTTCAAATATTCACTCTGCTCCTCATGTTATATTTAATTCTCTTTAATGTGCTTAATTAACTCTTACAAACATCTACAGTGAATCTTGGAATTAAATTGGAAAAAAATCCTACTTTAAGTTTGAATTTTTGCAGATTACTCTTTAGTGGGGTATAGGTATTTATGATGAAATAGTCATCATGATCTACTTGGTTAAGATCTACTTGATAAATCTGGAAGTTAGTAAATGCTTGATTCTGGTCAGGCGCTACTTGTAGTTTGTTTACTTTTTTTTTTTTTTTTTTAAATCAGCGTCTCACTCTGTTGCCCAGGCTGGATTGTAGTGGCACACTCAGAGCCACTGTAGCCTCTATCTGCTGGGCTCAGGTGATCCTTCTGTCTCAACCTTCCAAGCAGCTGGAACCACAGGTGTGTGTCAACCATGCCCAACTAATTTTATGATTTATTGTAGAGATGAGGTCTTACCATGTTGTTCAAGCTGGTCTCAAACCCCTGAGCTCAGACATTCCTCTCTCCTTTGCCTCCCAAAGTGCTAGGATTACAGGCGTAAGCCACCACACCCAGTTTATTTGCCTTTTAATAGGGGAATACAAGCATGTATAAAAATAATTATGATGACTTGAGCTGAGCACTGATAGTTTTATTTAGTTCTTTTCTCCCCTCCCCCATCCCCTTTTTTAAGAGACAGAGTTTACTGTCTTGCCTAGGCTGGTTCAAACTATGGGACTCAAGCGATCCTTTGACCTCAGCTCTCGGAGTAGATAGGATTATAGGTGTGTGCCATTACTCCTAGTTAGATATTTCTCTGATTTTAATTTATAATCTTAGTATGATATTATTTGTGAACAGAATATTCTTTCTACTACTTTAGATTCCTCATATAAGTGGAATCATATAGTGGTTGTTTTTTTGTAACTTGCTTATTTCACTCAACATAATGTCCTCAAGGTTCATCCATGTTGTATCATGTGTCAGAATTTCTTTTTTAAGACTGAATAATATTCCATATTTTGTTTGTTCATCCGTCTGTTTAGATAGACACTTGGGTTGCTTCTACCTTTTGGCTATTTTGAGTAGTGCTTCCATAAATAAGAGTGAGACCCTGTTTTCTTTTTTTCTTTAACTTTTAAATTTTTTTATTTTAAAATTGTGGAGTACAGTTCAGGGTTAGGTATACAGATATTCATTGTGCAGGTACCCTTGTTGATAAGGTGTGCACCCAAGGCAGATTTCCACTACTGTTTTTTTTATTTTTATTTTTTATTTTTTTATTGTGAAGTTGTGGGGTACAGTTAAGGGTTAGGTATACAATTGCGTTTCATTCAGGCATCCACTACTGTTAATCCCACCTCCCCTCCCCGCAGTTTCCTGCTACTGTTAATCCTTTTCTTTTCTTTTCTTTTTTTTTTGAGTTGGAGTCTCACTCTGTCGCCCAGACTGGAGTGCAGTGGCCGCTTCCTGCCACCGCAGCCTCGACCTTCTGGGCTCCGGCGATCCTTCTGCCTCAGCCTTCCAAGTAGCCGGAACTACAGGTGCGCGCTACCACGCCCGGCTGATTTTTGATTTATTGTGGAGATGAGGTCAAGTTGCCTGGGCGCGTCTCGAACCCACGGGGTCAGGCAATTCACTCACCTCGGCTTCCCAAAGCACGGGATTACAGGCTGAGCCACTGAGCCCAGCCAATCCTTTACTTATAGTATTATGAAAGTTGTTCAAAGACCCTGTTTTCAATTATTTTGCACATATACTCAGAATTGGGATTGCTGAGTCATATGGTAGTTCTGTTTTTAATTCTTTTTTTTTTTTTTTAGAGTCAGTATCATTCTTTTGCCCAGGCAAGAGTGCAGTGGCACCATCATAGCTCACTGCAGGCTTGAACTTCGGTACTCAAATGATCCTCTTGCCGCATCCTCCCAAGTAGCTAGGACTATAAGAATGTGCCACCATGCCCAACTTGTTTGTTTTATTTTTTTTATTTTTGGGACAGGGTCTCACTCTGTCACCCAGTCTGGGGTGCAATGACACAATCCTGGCTCACTGCAGCCTTGCCCTCCTAGACTCAAGTTATCCTCCTGTCTGAGTCTCCCAAGCAACTTGGGACTACATGCATGCACCCTCACACCTAGCTAATTTTTGTATTTTTTGTAGAGAGTATCTGGCTTTGTTGCCTGGCTGTGTTGTCCAGGTCATATGTTGACTATTTGTATATCATCTTTGGAGAAAAGTCTACTCAAGTCCTTTGGCTTTTTTTTTTGAGTTGGAGTCTTACTCTGTTGCCGAGGCTGTAGTGCCGTGGCACACTCATGGCCACCGCAGCCTTGACCTGCTGGTCTCAGGTGATCCTTCTACCTCAGCCTTCCAAGTAGTGGAACCACAGGCATGTGCCACCATGCCTGGCTGATTTTTTGATTTATTGTAGAGACGATATCTCTCCATGTAGCTCAGGCTGATCTCAAACCCCTGAGCTCGGGTAATCCTCTCACCTCCACCTCCCAAAGTGCTTAGATTACAGGCGTGAGCCAGTGCACCTGGCTGGCATTTTAAAATTAGGATATTTTGTTGTTGTTGAGTTTTTCATATGCTCTTTTGCCCTTGTTGTGTATGAGACTGTCCATAAGTATTTTTTTTTCTATTAGTAGAAAAACAGGCTTGAGTATTCTGCCAGGGAGCAGTGGGCAGCACAGCGAAAAGGGAGCTGTCTGCCAAAAGATTCTTGATAAACAATCAGGATATAATTTAATTAAGATATAATTTAAAGTCGATCAGGAGATATTTTGATCAAGAGAGAATTTAAAGTGTATGGGAGGATGTGCATAGATTATATGGCAAATACTACATTGTTTCATATAAGGGACTTGAGCATCTGTGGATTTTGATATTTGAGTGGGGTCCTGAAACTGATACCCCACAGATATTAAGGGCCACCTTTATTTACATATGTGAACTCTTCTGTGCTATATCAATTTCAGGGAGACAGTCATGGTCACATTTTTTTGTCACTCTTATAAACAAATCCTAAATTCTGTGACCTTCATCATAAGTTTGGGAATCTCTTTTCCTTCTTTGAATAACAAGCCTGTTCTATCTCTTAAAAGTCACAATGCCCCCAGAAAACTCTACTAGAGTGCTCTAACACTCTGGTTTTGCTGTTATATTACTTCTCTTTAATTCTTTGGGTCATTGGGCCCAGGAGTTTTTGGAAGAGGAGGGAAATATGTATAGAAATCCCTCTTTCCTGAATTTATGACCTCTTGTCCCATTCTACATTTCTGAATTGGAATGACACAGATGCTTTTACATTCTTTGAGATTTATTTCCATTGCTTAGTGTAGCTTATCATCATTATTGTCATCAAGTTTTCAATAACTGGTGAGACTTACTTAATATTATTAATATCATCATCCACATTTTGCAGATATGGAAACTGAGGTAATTCGTTTTCCCAGGGTCACCTGATTAGTGTTAGGATTGGAATGATGAACTGGAATCTGTTACAATCTGCCTATAAATTCTGTGTTCTTGTTCATATGACTGTCCTGTTGCTGCTATAATTTAAACTTGACCAGGCCTCTTCCTGTGGATGATTCAAGCTCCTTTTTATATGATTTTCTCTTTGAGGGTTTAGAGTCTGCATAGTACAGTGAGAAGGTATTGGACTCTGAAAGGCCAATAAGACTTGAAATCTGCTGCCTTAATTTTCTATCTTACTAGCCAAGGCAATACTTTACCTCCAGAGGAGTTGGCCTAGTTGCCTTATTTGTAAACTAATAATTGTTATAATTATTCTTCTTCATACCTTCATCATCATCATCATATATAGTTGTTATTATTATTATTATTATTATTATTTTTGAGTTGGGATCTCACTGTCACCCAGGCTGGAGTGCAGTGGCACAGTCACAGCTTACTATAGCCTCGACCTCCAGCACTCAGACAATCCTTCCACTTCAGCCTCCTGAGTAGCTGGGACTATAGTCCTGTGCCACCACACCTGGCTAATTTTTTGATTTTTTTGTAGAGACAGCATCTTGCTATGTTGCCTAGGCTGGTCCCAAACTCCTGGGCTCAAGTGATCCTCCCACCTTGGCCTCCCAAAATGCAGGGATTATAGGTATGAACCACTGCACTCAGCCTGTAAAATAATTATGGTTCATTATTGGAGGTGGAGAGTGTGCGGATTGAGTAGTTGCTTCCTGAAGTATAAATAGTATGAACAAATGTTGGGGACCATGAAATACAAGGCCTTTGTGGGGAATATTGCATGGTTCACTTAAGATAGAGTACAGGGGAATGATGAGAACTAAATCTGAAAGTACAGGTTAATGGTAGATTGGGGAGATCTTTGAAAATAGTCTGTTGTGACAGTAGATGAGCCAGTCCAGACTCAATAGGAGAAAAGTGAGAGGAACTGCATTATGACTTCATTTTTTTTTTTTTGAGTCGGAGTCTCACTCTGTCGCCCAGACTGGAGTGCAGTGGCCGCTCTCGGCCACTGCAGCCTCGACCTGCTGGGCTCCGGCGATCCTTCCGCCTCAGCCTTCCAAGTAGCTGGAATTGCAGGCGCGCACTACCACACCCGGCTCATTTTTGATTTATTGTAGAGATGAGGTCTCACTGAGTTGCCCAGGCGGGTCTCGAACCCAGCAATCCACTCACCTTAGCCTCCCAAAGGCACGGTATTACAGGCTGAGCCACCGAGCCTGGCTTATGACTTCATTTTTTAAGTTATACTTCTCTTTTTTAAATGACCACATTCTAAAGAGTAAATTTGTCTTTCAACCAAGTTTTGCTGTTTCTTCTCTGCTCATTGATGTGCTTTAATTTTGTTGTAATTTGGTTCAGGAAATTTCTACTTTGTGTTGTTTATATTTAGTACATATATTTGATAAAATTAAGAAGGGTAAGTAACAAGTAAAAAAATCATTATACTAGCAGAAATATGCATGTCAGTAAATATAGAAACTGGCATAAAGAGATAAGCATAAAAGCAGTAGTTAATAGAGCAGTTTACTGCCTGTTTGCTTTTAATTTGAGTATAAGGGGCAGAGGTGTGGTAGATATTATCTCTTAGGATTCACTCATCAGGCAAAAGTGCTGCTCTTGTCACAGGACCTAGCATTTAAAATGTCAAATCTTAGTCCGGGCATGGTGGCTCACACCTATTATCCCAGCACTTTGGGAGGCCAGGATTGCCCGAGCTCACAGGTTCAAGACCTCATCTCTACAATAAATCAAGGAAAATTAGCTAGGTGTGGTGGCGTGTGCTTGTAGTTCCAGCTTCTTAGAAGGCTGAGGCAGAAGGATTGCCTGAGCCCAGCAGGTCGAAGCTGCAGTGGCTGTGAGAGTGCCACTGCACTCCAGCCTGGGTGACAGAGTGAGATTCCAACTAAAGTAAAATAAAATGAAATAAATAAAATGTCAAATCTTTACACAGAAATTCACATGAAAGCAAAAAAGAGCCCGAATGGCTCAGGCAATCCTCTCACCTCGGCCTCCCAAAGTGCTGGGGTTACAGACTTGAGCCACTGCTCCCGACCTACTGTTTTCTTTATTGATTTTCTTAAGGTTAGTTAAATACGTATTTTAGAAATTGTGTTCAGGTTTTTTCCCTTGGAAATGTTAAAGTTTGGATTAAACAACTACACTGATTGGATTTGGTACTATAGAAATAAATGTGGGTATGAGCGCCTGATTCCTAAATGTAGGATTCATGCAGCTTATTCATGTTAAGTTTCCTATCTATCTTAAATATTTCTTTATTTTTGATCATTAATATACTGAATTAGCATAGAGTAGATTAATAAAATGTCTGGAATCACACTTTATTGATCAAGTGAAATTCTCCCTTTATACATGTAAAAGCAAAAAATCTTCATCTTATTTTACTGTCATTTTTCAAAGATTAAATAAGAATTTCCAGGTTTGAGATTCTGTAAGAGATTGTACACAGTCATTTCTATATTTTCACTAGATAAAACTGAGACATTTATAATTATGACTTCATTTATTCATTTAACAACAAAATTTATTGAGTTTTTACATATGCCATGCAGTGTAAGGGTAATAAGAATATATCAGTGAACAGAAGATAAAAAAATTCTGGTGGCATTTGTCTGATTTAATTATTGGTGAAACAGGACAGTTGATTTGATTTAACATTTTAGTTTCCTTAGTTCGAAACTGGACTGGCAAATATTTTTCATCCTACCTGCTAGTTCAGATGTCATAACTGCCTGGAGCCTAAGTTACCTTAAGAATTGTATTCTAACTCAGAAACAAGTTAGTGATGTCTGCTTTAGGTGTGGGAAGGCACTGGTAGCTCATGTGATTGTCAGCTCTGATGTATCTGCTCTTATCTCTCTGTCTGATTTTTTTCTCCTCCTCTCTGTATCTGAGTTTACCTCCCCATTCTGTTGAGCAGCTTTATTAGTGCCTTCACTGCTTTTCTTGTAATGCTGGGCAAGTTACTTGACCTGCTTGTGCTTTGTTTGACTCTTCTGTAAAGTAGGGGAAATGATACCAACTCATAGGATCATTGTGAGGAGTAAATAAGTGAGTTAATACACTCAAATACGTAAAACTGTGTTTGGCACAGAACATACCTGACAGATATCTGTGATGGTGTTTATTCTTATTTGCAAGTCTAAAATCTAAAAAGTTCTGAAAGTTAAACTATTTCTGTTAACCATTTGATGGCAGAAACCTTATATGAAGTGACACAAAGGTATGTATATTCTTTATTTCTGACACTTAATGAAAACTCATATACTTTTAAAAACAAATATGGGCCAGGCTTGGTGGCTCAGCCTGTAATCCCAGCACTTTGGGATGCCGAGACGAGAGGATTGCCTGAGCCCGTGGGTTCCGGACCAGCCCGGGCAATTTGGTGAGACCTCGTCTTTACAATAAAAAAAAAAAAAAAATTAGCCGGGTGTGGTGGTGCATGCCTGTAGTTCTGGCTACTTGGAAGGCTGAGGCAGAAGGATTGCAGGAGCCCAGCAGGTTGATGCTGGGGTGGCCATGAGTGTGCCACTGCACTCCAGCCTGGGTGACAGAGTGAGACTCCAATTCCAAAAAACAAAACAAAACAGAAACCAAATATGAATGTGTTTGTGTTACTGCCTTAATTTGCATTACTTGAGGTGTTAATATATGGTAATAGTAATCGTTTCTAGAGCATACCTGGTCTCAAGGCATTTGGTAAAGGAATATGAACCTGTGCTAGTGAAAATCTTACTACATACCTAAATCTGTCTTTTTATCACATTAATAGTAGCAAGATTTGAAATGATTTTAAGTAATTTACTTGATCAGTAATTGGTTTGTTGATTATTAAAAAGTGCTTTGTGGTTTTTTTTTTTTTTTTGAGTTGGAGTCTCACTCTGTCCGCTCCTGGCCACCGCAGCCTTGACCTGCTGGGCTCCAGCGATCCTTCTGCCTCTCAGCCTTCCAAGTAGCCGGAGTTACAGGCGCATGCTACCATGCCCGGGTAATTTTTTGATTTTATTGTAGAGATGAGGTCTTGCCAAGTTGCCCAGCCGGATCTCGAATCCACGGGCTCAGGCAATCCACTCACCTTGGCCTCCCAAAGCACGGGATTACAGGCTGAGCTACCGAACCCGGCTGGTTTTTTTTTTTTTGAGTTGGAGTCTCCCTCTGTTGATCAGGCTGGAGTGCAGTGGTACGCTCAAGGCCACTGCAGCCTTGACCTGCTGGGTTCAGGTGATTCTTCCACCTCAGTCTTCCAAGTAGCTGGAATTAAAGGCACACCACAACATCTGGCAAAATTTTTTATTTATTGTAGAGATGAGGCCTCACCAAGTTGCCCAGGCTGGTCTCCAACCTGTGAGCTCAGGCAGTCCTCTCACCTTGGCCTCTCAAAGTGCTGGGACTATAGGCGTGAGCCACCACCACATCCAGCCATTTTATTGATTTTTTAATAATGGTCATTCTGAGTGGTGTAAGGTGGCATCTCATTGTGGTTTTAATTTGCATTTCTCTGATGATGAGCATTTTTTTCATGATTGTTGTCCATTTGTGTATCTTCTTTTGAGGTATTTTTTTCATGTCATTTGCCCACTTTTTAATGGGGTTATTTGCTTTTTTCTTGCTGACTTGTTTGAGTTCTTTGTAGCCCTCAGTCCTTTATCATATGCATAGTTTGTGAATATCTTTTCCCATTCTGTAGGTTACTTATTTGCTCTGTTGAATATTTCTCTTGCTGTGCATAAGCTTTTAAGTTTAATTAAGTCCCACTTATTTATTATGTTTTAGTTGCATTTACTTTCAGGATTTTAGCCATAAGTTCTTTGTCCTAGGCCAATGTCCATAAGAGTTTTTTCTAGGTTTTCTTCTAGGATTTTTATGGTTTCAGGTCTGACATTTAAGCCTTTAATCCATCTTATATTTTTGTATATGGGAAGAGATATGGATCAAATTTCATTTTTCTGCATGTAACATCCAGTGTTCCCAGCACCAGTTGTTGAATAGGGTATCCTTTCCCCAGTGAGTATTTTTGTATGACTTGTCAAAGGTTAGTTGGTTGTAGGTATTTGGGTTTATTTCTGGATACTTTATTCTGTTTCATTGGTTGATGTGTCCACTCTTGGACAAGTACCAGACTGTTTTTGTTGCTATAGCCTGGTAGTATAATTTGAAGTCAGGTAATGTGATGTCTTCATCTTTGTTTTTTTTTGTTTAGGATTGCTCTGGCTATTCTTTTTTTTTGAGTTGGAGTCTCATTCTGTCACCCAGACTGGAGTACAGTGGCTACTCCTGGCCACCGCAACCTCGACCTGCTGGGCTCCGGCGATCCTTCCGCCTCAGCCTTCCGAACAGCCGGAATTACAGGCGTGCGCTACCACGCTAGGCTAATTTTTTTTTATTTTATTGTAGAGATGAGGTCTCGCCTGCCAGGCGGATCTCAAACCCGCGGGCTCAGGCAGTCCACTCACCTCAGCCTCCCAAAGGCGCGGGATTACAGGCTGAGCCACCGAGCCCGGCTCTTTTTTGGTTCCATATGAATTTTAGGATGATTTTTTCTTATTCTGTGAAAAATGACATTGGTAGTTTGATAGGGACTGCATTGAATCTGTAGATTACTTTGGGTAATACAGTCATTTAAATAATGCTGAGTTTTTTCCAATTCATGAGCATGGGAGTCTCCATTTGTGTTGTCTGCAATTTTTTTCATCAGAGTTTTGTAATTCTCCTTCTAGAGGTCTTTCACCTCTTTGGTTAAATACATTCCTGGGTATTTTAGCTTTTTGGCTGCTATTATAAATGAAATTGAGTTCTTGATTTGATTCTCAGCTTGGTTGCTATTGGAGTATAGCAGTGCTCCTGATTTATGTGTGTTGATTTTGTATCCTGAAACTTTACCAAATTCTTGTATCAAATCTTGGAGTCTTTTGGAAGAGTCTTTGGGGTTCTACTGGTATAAGATCATATTGTCAGCATGGAGACATAGTTTGATTTCCTCTTTTCCAATTTGGATATCTTTTATGTCTTTGTTTTGCCTGATTGTTCTGGCTAGGACTTCTTTTACTATGCTGAAGAGTAAGTGGTGAAAGTGAGCATCCTTGCCTTGTACCAGTTTTTAGGGGAATGTCTTCAACTTTTCTCTGTTCAGGATGATATTGGCTGTGGATTTGTCATTCACAGCTTTCATTATTTTGAGGCATATTCCCTCTATACCTATTTTGCTGAGGGTTTTTATCATTAAGGGATGCTGGGTTTTAAGTTTTTTTTTTAATTTAAAAATTTTATTTATTTAATTTTTTTTGAGTGGGAGTCTTACTCTCTCCCAGACTGGAGTGCAGTGGCATGCTCCCGGCCACTGTAGCCTCCATCTGCTGGGCTCAGGCGATCCTTCCAGCTCAGCCTTACAAGTAGCCAGAACTATAGACATGTGCTACCATGCCCAGCTAATTTTTTTTGTTTCTTTATTGTAGAGACGTGGTCTCGCCAAATTGTCCAGACTGATCTTTAACTCCTGGACTCAGACAATTCTCTCACCTCAGCCTTCCAAAGTGCTGGGATTATAGGCATGAACCACCACGCCTGGCCAAGAATGCTGACTTTTATCAAATGGTTTTTCTTTGTCTGTTGAAATGATCATATAATTTTTGTTGTTAATTGTTTTATGTAGTGGATCATGTTTATTGATTTGCATATGTTGAACTACCCTTGCATCCCTGGGATAAAACCCACTTGACTTGGTGTATTTTTTTTTTTTTTTGAGTTGGAGTTTCACTGTGTCGCTCAGACTAGAGTGCAGTGGCACGCTCCTGGCCACTGCAGCCTCGCCCTGCTGGGCTTCGGGGATCCTTCCACCTCAGCCTTTCAAGTAGCCAGAACTACAGGTGCGTGCTACTACGCCCAGCTAATTTTTTGATTTATTGAAGAGATGAGGTCTTGCCAAGTTGCCCAGGCGGGTCTCGAACCTGTGGGCTCAGGCAATCCACTCGCCTCGGCCTCCCAAAGTGTGGGATTACAGGCTGAGCCACCGAGCCCGGCTGGTGTATTTTTTTAATGTGCTGTTGAATTCCATTTGCTAATATTTTGTTTAAGATTTTTGCATCTGTGTTCATAAGAGATATTGGTCTGTAATTTTATTTTTTTGTTGTGTCTTTTCCTGGCTTTGGTATCAGAGTGATACTGGCCTAGTAGAATGAGTTAGGGAGGATTCCTTCTTCTTTAGTGTTGTGGAATAGCTTCAGTAGAGTTGGTACCAGTTCTTCTAGAATTCAGTTGTGAGTTCATCAGGTCCTGGAATTTTTTTTTTGGTTGGGAAACTTCTAATTACCTCTCACTACTCACTATTGGTCTGTTCACGGCTTCTATTTCTTCCTGATTCTAGGTTGGGTGGTTGTATGTTTCCTAGAATTTATCCATTTTTTTTAGGTTGTCAAGTTTGCTTGCATAAAGGTGTTTGTAACAGTCTTGGATGATTTTTGAATTTCCATCATATTAGTTGTAATGACTCCTTTTGTCATTTCTGATTGAGCTAATTTGCATCTTCTCCTTTTCTTAATTAATCTAGCTAGTGGTCTATCAATTTTGTTTATCTTTTTAAAGAAACAACTTTTTATTTCTTTGATCCTTTGTATTTTTTAAATTTCAATTTCATTTAGTTCTGCTCTGATCTTCATTATTTTCTTCTGCTACCTTTGGGTTTTGTTTGTTCATGTTTTTCTAGTTCCTTGAGGTGTGATGTTAGCGTGTCAATGTGTGATCTCTCAGTTTACTAATATAGGCTTTAAGTGCTATAAATTTTTCTTTGAGCACAACTTCGGCTGTGTCTCAGGTTTTGATAACTTGTTTCATTGTTGTCATTTGTTTCAAGGAATATTTAAATTTCTATCTAGATTTCATTGTTGACCCAGGGGATCATTCAGGATAAAATTGTTTAACTTCCATGTCTTTGGTTTTGTGAGTTCTTGGAGTTAATTACTAGTTTTATTCCACTGTGGTCTGAGATGATGCTTGATAGAATTTATTTTTTTTTAATTTATTGAGACTTGATTTATGTCCTATCATATGGTATATCTTGGAGAATGTTTCATGTGCTGATTTTAAAAAAATGTGTATTCTGTAGTATTGGGGTGGAATGTTCTGTAAATGTGTTAGTTCGTTTCCTCTAGAGTCCTGTTTAACTCCAGTGTTTCTTTGCTAACTTTCTGTCTATGATTTGTCTATTGCTGTCAGTGGAGTGTTGAAGTCTCTCACTATTATTGTATTGCTCTTTTTTTTTTAGGTGTAGCAGAATTTGTTTTATAAAGCTAGGAGCTCTGGTGTTAGGTTCATATATATTTAAAATTGTTACTGCCTCTCCTTGGATTGATCTCTTTATCATTATATATAATAGCCATCTTTGTCCTTTTCTGTTACTGTTGTTAGTTTAAAGCCTGTTTTATCTGTTAGGAGAGTGGCTATTTCTGCTTGTTTTTGGTTTCCGTTTGCATGAAATATTTTTCCTCAACTCTTTTACCTCTAGTCTGTAG
The DNA here is from genome assembly GCA_027257055.1 of Cephalopachus bancanus. Taxonomy (NCBI): domain Eukaryota; kingdom Metazoa; phylum Chordata; class Mammalia; order Primates; family Tarsiidae; genus Cephalopachus; species Cephalopachus bancanus. Next base: position 2,704,945 of record JAPVLO010000377.1, on the reverse strand, counting down.
GAGTGTTTGTGAATTAAGTGGGTCTCTCGAAGGAAGCAGATACTTGGGTTGTGTTTTCTTATCCATTCTGTCAGTCTGTATCTTTTTGGTGGGGCATTGAGATCATTTACATTTAGAGTTAATAATATGCAAGGTACTGTTTTATTCATTACACTAGTTATCTGTTTGCTTTGTTTCTTTTCTTTTTTTTTTTTTGAGTTGGAGTCTCACTCTGTCGCCCAGACCGGAGGGCAGTGGCACACTCCCGGCCACTGCAGCCTCAACCTGCTGGGCTCCGGCAATCCTTCTGCCTCAACCTTCCAAGTGGCTGGAACTACAGGCGTGCGCTACCACGCCCGGCTCATTTTGATTTATTGTAGAGATGATGTCTTGCCAAGTTGCCCAGGCGGGTCTTGAACCAGCAGGCTCAGGCAATCCACTCATCTCGGCCTCCCAAAGCGTGGGATTGCAGGCTGAGCTGAGTCTGGATGCTTTGTTTATTTTCTAGTGGTGACAGACTCCCTCAACTTTTGCTTGTCTGCAAAGGTAGACTTCATTTTTCCTTCATTTATGGAACTTCGTTTTGCGGGATACAAAATCCTTGGCCAACAGTTATTCTGTTTGAGGAGATTGAAAATGGGGTTTCAATCCCTTGTGGCTTGTAGAGTTTCTTCTGAGAAGTCTGCTGTTAGTCTGATAGGTTTATCTTTGTAAGTTATTTCATGCTTTAGTCTCACTTCTTTTTTTTTTTTTTTTTTTTTTGAGTTGGAGTCTCACTCAGTCACCCAGACTGGAGTGCAGTGGCCGCTCCCGGCCACCGCAGCCTCGCCTGCTGGGCTCCGGCGATCCTTCTGCCTCAGCCTTCCAAGTAGCCAGAATTACAGGTATGCGCTGCCACGCCCGGCTGATTTTTTGATTTATTGTAGAGATGAGGTCTCGCTGCCCAGGCGGGTCTTGAACCAGCGGGCTCAGGCAATCCACTCACCTCAGCCTCCCAAAGGCGCAGGATTACAGGCTGAGCCACCGAGCCCGGCTAGTCTCACTTCTTTTAAAATTCTTTCCTTCACATTAACTTTGCATAGCTAGTTGTTTATATGCCTTGGAGTTGTCCTTTTTGTAGTGAATCTTCTGCGGGTTCTTTGGGCTTCTGGTATTGGATGTTTAGATCTCTGGCAAGGCCAGGAAAGTTTTCCTCCATTATTCCCTCAAATAGGTTTTCCAAGCATGTTGCTTTCTTTTTCTCCTTTGGAATACCTATGATTCTTAGGTTCACATGTTTTACATAGTCACACATTTATTAGAGAGTTTGTTCCATTCTCTTGATATTTTTTTTCTTTATTGTCTGACTGGGTTAATTCAAAAGCCTTGTCTTGAAGTTTTGAAGTTTTTTTGAAGTTTCCTCTGCTTGTTCTAGTTCTACTGCATTTTGTACATCCCTAAATACTTCATTTCCAGAATTTAAGCTTTTTTTTTTTAAGGAGTTTATCTCTTTGGAGAATTTTTCATCCATGTCCTGAATAGTTTTTTTTTTTGAGTTGGAGTTTCACTCCCTCACTGAGACTGGAGTGCAGTGGCACGCTCCCGGCCACCCCAGTGTCAACCTGCTGGGCTCCAGCGATCCTTCCACCTCAGCCTTCCAAGTAGCCGGAACTACAGGCGTGTGCTACTGCGCCCAGCTAATTTTTGATTTATTGTAGAGACGAGGTCTCACCAAGCTGCCCAGGCTGGTCTCGAACCCACAGGCTCAGGCAATCCACTTACCTCAGCCTCCCAAGGTACTGGGATTACAGGCTGAGCCACCAAGCCCTGCCCTGAATTGCTTTTTAAAATTTCTTGAAGTTGTTTTTCAGTTTTCTCCTAAAGTTTCTTGACCAATTCTATCATCAACCTTTTAATTTTATGTCTAGAATTTCAATAGTTCATTTTGGTTAGGGTTCATTGCTGAAAAGTTGGTGTGGTCTTTTGGGGGTATTGGAAAACTATTTTTATATTGTCAGAATTATTTTTCTGGTTCTTTCTCATTCTTCTTGTGGTCAACAGGAGACTGACATAGGCATTGTAGGGGTTCCTTGGTTATACATAGCCTTGGTGTGGTGAGTTTCCCAGTTGCCAGATGTGGCAACCCCGTGCTTTGTGCCTGTACTCATGATGACTTGAGTGACTGGCATGACATTGAAAGTGTTGTTAGCTGTTGTTTGGATCAGACCTTCTCCACAGCACAGGTATTATATCCCATGTGGTTGGCTCTATTGTTTACCTCCGACCAAAAGGTGACTCTTAGGGGAGAAAGCCAGCTGTGATAGTGCTGTGTTATTTATTGTGTGAAAATCATTATATTATTTTAGGATAGTATAGTAATCCTTCATTTAGTCAGCAACATTCTCTTGTCATTGACTTCAACAAATCAGACTTGTCAGAAGTAAAAACAAGTTTAGTAATAAAAGATGAGAGTCATTTACATACCATTATTTTCTACTTTGTCTATTTTTTAAAAAACTTACACCCCACCATATTCTAAAAAGAATTTTATTCTCTTTTCAAAGAAAATAGCAATAGGGGATGGGAAGTGTGTTGCCAATGCCTTAATAGTGTAGACAACAAACTTCACCAAGAGAGGGAAAATGAAGTCAGTAGAATGTTTTTTAGTATATAGTCTGATAGGGGAAATGGCTCAGTGCAGCTCAGTGTATGTATAATTTTATTATTCTGTAGATTCTGAATTGTTGCCATAAGTTATTGGCTTTTGCAATATTTTGTAAACTTCTATATGATGTTTATATCAGATTAAAAATGAGTAACATGTCAAGAAATGTGTGTCTTTAAAAAACTGTCATTAATATGGCTTATTGTTTTATTCTCTAAGGGGGTAAATTTCCTGTTTATAGAAAAGGGGCTTACCTGTGGCTTAATGTTTTCTAGTGCTAGATGAATGTGAAACTTTTGGAATACAGAGTTGCCAGTTAAAAATTGAGTATTGGGGCTCACCTCAACAACAAGGGTACCTGCATAATGAACATTTGTATACCTAACCCTGAATTGTAGCCCACATCTTTAAAATAAAAACATTAAAAAAAAATTGAGGCCAGGTTTGGTGGCTCATGCCTATAATTCCAGCACTTTGGGAGGCCAAGGTGAGAGGATTGCCTGAGCCCATGGGTTCAAAACCAGTTTGGGTAACTTGGTGAAACCTCATCTCTACAATAAAGCAAGAAAATTTAGCCGGACATAGTGGCGTACACCTCTAGTTCCAGCTACTTGGAAGGCTGAGGCGGAAGGATCTCCTGAGCCCAGCAGGTCGAGGCTGCAGTGGTTGTGAGCATGCGACTGCACTCTAGCCTGGGTGACAGGGTGACTCCAACTCAAAAAAAAAAAAAAAAAAAAAAAAGTACATTTTTATGCTTTAAACTAACTATTGCCATGTAAAACTTGGATATGAAAATAATTTTATAAAAGTTTTTGCCTTTACGGTATGTTTGAATTTCAAGTTAGTTGTCTATTTGCCTTTATATGCTCCGTATCAAAGTAATTAAGCACATAGTAAATTTTTGTTGATTTGGATACATTTTAAAAAATGAAATTTTGGGTGCTTAAAAAGTTGGGCTTATCTGTCTGGGGACGGAGAGACACCTGTTATCAACAAGGGGGCCTGAATGAAGCATATTTGTATACCTAACCCTTACCTGTACCACACAATATAATAAAAAATATTGATTTAAAGAAAAATAAATAAAAAAATAAAAAGTTGGGCTTAGTGGCTCAGCCTGTAATCCCAGCACTTTGGCAGGCTGAGGGGAGTGGATTGCCTGAGTCCATGGGTTCAAGACTAGCAGGCAACTTGGCAAGACCTTGTCTATACAGTAAAATAAAAAAATAGCCGGGTGTGGTAGCGCACGCCTGTAGTTTCGGGTACTTGGAAGGTTGAGACTGAGGGATCCCTGGAGCCCAGCAGGTCAAGTGTCACTGCATTCCAGCCCGGGCGACAGAGTGAGACTCTAATTTAAACAAAAAATTTTTTTTAAGTTCTTTTATTGAAATGACATTGGGGCCTTAGAGGATGGTGATGGTATTTTGATAATTCATTAAATCTTGTTTTGGGCTCTGTTATAGAAGAGTTGAAAATAGGTTTGTTTTATTTGCTTCTAGATATTTTAGCATTTTGTTAGTGTTTCTCTTTTCCCTGAAATTCTCTCCCATCAATAAAATTGAAAAATATTTTAATGAAAAATTTTATAAGCTCTTACAAACCAGTGTTTTGTTTATCCATTCTTCTTGAAAACATGGAAATGAGAATGCATTCTGTTAAGTGAGTGACTTGACTGCTTATATTATTAGATAATTATACAAGGGTTTTTGTGCCCTGCCTCAGCACAATGCATTATGGGGGTAAGTCATCTGAATATTGTGTTTTTTTTTAAGTCCTGAGCTCCCTGGTGGTTCTGATAATTAACTAGATTTCAAAACCTTTGTATAATAAGATTTTTAAAATTTCTATAAAGTTAAAAAAAAATCAGATCATCTGACTTAAAATTATGTCTGAACCTTCTTTAACCCCCAGATATTTAAGTTCTTTGAATTCACATGCCTAGTTTTATTGTTTGTTTGTTTATTTATTTATTTATTTATTTATTTTAAGACAACGTCTCACTCTGTTGCCCAGTCTGGAGTACAGTGGTGTGATCATGGCTCACTGCAGCCTCAACCTGCTGAACTCAGGTGATCTTCTAGCCTCAGCCTCTTGAGTAGCTCAGGCACATGCCACCACACCTAGCTGATTTTTGTTTTGTTTTGTTTTAATTTTGTGTTGAAATGAGATCTTGCTATATTGCATGGGCTGGTCTTGAACTCATGACTTAAGCCACTTGCCTGCCTCATTCTCCCAAACTGTTGAGATTATGGGCTTGGCACCAGCATGCCCAGCATTACATGCATGATTTTAGTTGACCATTAAGGAGTGAGGGAATTAGTATTTCTTGAGAACATAATGTTTTAAATAGTGCCATTATGAATTTATTATTATTTGCTATGACCTGAATTTGCCCTTTTAAGTTGCTTTCAAACCTAAAGTATTTTAAAGGTTTTTAATTTCTTGGATTATTTTTGCCATTAGCTGGGCACGGTGGCTCACTCCTGTAATCCCAATATTTTGGGAGGCTGAGGTGTGAGAATTGCCTGAGCCCAAGGTTCAAGACCAGCCTGAGCAACTTGATGAGACCTTGTCTCTACAATAAATAAATTAATAATTAGTTAGCCAGGTGTGGTGGTGTGCACCTGTGGTTTCAGCTACTTGGAAGGCTGAGGCGGAAGCATCGCCATAGCCCAACAGGTCGAGGCTGCGGTGGCCATGAGTGGTCCACTGCACTCCAGCCTGGGTGACAGAGTGAGACTCCAACTCAAAAAAAAAAAAATTCACCATTAAGTTTTGCTCCTTAATGGTATTGCAGTTTCTTCAAGAAGTACTAAAGATTACTTTAAAATCCTCAAATAAAACTTACTTGTATCTAGTGTTTGATTTGACTTTGAAATTTTGTTTAAAATAAAGTTCTTGCAATATAACACATTTTGTGAAGTTATTTCTTTTTTTTAAGCAAGATATTGTGGGGTTTTTTTTGGAAACATTGGAGACAATAGTAGTTGAACTTCAGGCCATACTGTTGAACCAACGTTGAAAGTTTTGCACTGGTGACCTCTAGTGGTGTAGCAGTTAAAAATTAATCTGCTGTCAAATATCAACAGATAACCTCATAATTCTTATCTGATAATCATGTGCTGATTGTTGAATAAATTCAGGTGATACATAAAATATGGTTCCAAATGAGCACTTTTTCCTGTATTCAAAGGAAGAAGAACTATCTTGAAAATCAACAGTAATATTTGTTACACTGAATTAACTGAAATTGGATATGGAAACAAGTTTTTAAAAGTTTTTACCTTTATAGTATGTTTGAATTTCTAGTTAGTTATCTACTCACCTTTATACACTTCAGATAAAAGTAATTAAAAACATCATAAAATGTGTTGACTTGGGCAGATTTGCAAAAATGAAATTTTGGTGCTTAAAATGTTCTTTTATTAAAAAACTACACATTCCATTTCAGAACCCCTTTCTTCTTTTATCTAAAGAACCTCAGTCTTTGACCTTATCTTCACAGTAAGAATATTTCTTAAATCTGTCCATTTATTTAGATCTTTGTTGATTTCTCATCTGATTTTTGTAGTTTTTCTCCTGTACATGTTTGTTAGTTTAATGTTTAAGTATTTCCATTTTTCTTTTATTATTTTTTAGCTTTCAGATTTTAATTGTTCATTGCTATTATATGGGAAAGTGTTATAGTCAGACTGGGTTCTTATGCCCACTCCCCAGAAAAAACAAAACTAATAGCCATATAATGGAGAAAGAGTTTAATATCACAATTCAGGGCGGGATGCAGTGGCTCAAGCCTGTAATCCCAGCACTTTGGAGACCAAGGCGAGAGGATTGCCTGAGCTCAGAGGTTCGAGACCAGCCTGGGCAACTTGGTGAGATCTTGTCTCTACAATAAATCAAAAAATAAGCCGGGTGTGGTAGCACTCACCTGTAGTTGCAGCTTCTTGGAAGGCTGAGGTGGAAGGTTAGCCTGAGCCCAGCAGGTCAAGGCTGCGGTGGCTGTGAGCCTGGGCGATAGAGTTAGACTCAAACTCAAATAATAATAATAATAGTATTGCAAAGCAGCTAAGCAAGGAGAGCGGGAGAAATCTCTCAAACTCACCTCCTCAAAGATTCTGAGGTGTGTTTTGTTTGTTTTTGAGTCAGATTCTCACTCTGTGTCGCCCAGGTTGGAGTGCAGTGGTACACTGGTGGCTACTGCAGCCTTTACCTGCTGGATTTAGATGATCCTTCCGCCTCAGCCTTCAAAGTATCTGGAACAGTTGTGCACCACCATGCCTGTCTAATTTTTTGATTTATTATAGAGATGAGTTCTTGCTAAGTTGCTCAGTCTGTTCTTGAACCCCTGGGCTCAGGCAACCCTCTCGCCTCCACTGCCCAAAGTGCTGGGATTACAGGTGTGAGCCACCATGCCCCAGCAGAAGATGAAGTTTTAAAAGGGAACTTGGCAGGCAGAGGGACAGGGGCTGTTGATTGACTGATAATGTTGTGAGGTGTGGAGACTGTCTCCCTGCTGTAGAGCCAATTTCTGAGAGATGGTTTTGACTGGTTAAGCTGACTTCCTGGTGTTCTGGCTTGGTTGAGGCTTGGGGTCTGTCAGTGTACAAAGTCTGTAAAAGATCTTGAACAGCATTCTTAGGTTCTACAATAGATACTGTCTATGAGGTACTACCCCCCATCCTTGAGCCATTGTGAAGTTAGTCTAGGAAGATGTATGGGAGGAGATGGTGTCCCTGGAGATTGAAACCACTTTTGTCTTTCAGTGACTTCTTATCTCTTCAAGCAGTTTTTTGTTTTTGCTTTTGTTTGAGTTAGGATCTCTTGCCCAGCCTGGAGTGCAGTGGCGTGTCGTAGCTCACTGCAGCCTCCAACTCCTGGGCTCAAGGAATCCTCCAGTCTCAGGCTACTGAGAAGCCGGGACTACAGGTGCATGCCACCACATCTGGCTAATATTTTTTAATTATTTCAAAATTTTTGTAGAGACGAGTTCTTGCTTGTCTTGAACTCCAGTCTCTTGCCTCCTACCTCTACCTCCCAGAGCGCTGGGATTACAGGCATGAACCATTGTGCCTGGCCAGGACAGCTTCCCCTCCCCCGCAGGGATAGAGATGAGAAAATAATTGCCCCTTGTGGGACTGAAAGCAAACTTAGAAGCAATATATTGGTTAATTTCTTACCATAGCTACAGCTTTTACTCTGTGACCTGATCTTAATTCTATATAGGTAGTTTCCATCACTGTAGACTTTTGTATGTTAATCTTGTTTCCTGCAATATTGCTGTGATTGCTTTTTTGATCCAGGGTTGTTTTTGTTGATGGCTTTAGGATTTTCAACATAGGTAGTCATGTCATACGCAAACAAAGAGTTTGATTTGTACCTTCTCAACCTGTATTTTTTCTTTTCTCACCTATTGTATTAGCTAGGACTTTGAGTACGGTGTTGAACAGTGATGAAAGAAGACATTCTTGTCTTGTTCCTGATCTAAGAATGGGAAGCATCTGGATTCTTATCATTAAATATGATACTGAGCTATGAGTAGACTTTTGATAGATATTCTTTAGCAAGTGGAGGAAGTTCTCATTATTCCTATTTGTTTGACAGTGTTTGTCAGAAATGGGCATAAGATTTTGTCGGATACTTTTTTACATCTGTTAGTGTGGCCATATGATTTTTTTTTCCTTAGCTTGTTTAGCCAACTAATGATGGATTACTTTAACACTTTTTTGGGATGGGAGTAGAGATAGTCTCACTATGTTGCCAGGGCTGATCTCAAACTTCTGGACTGAAATGATCCTCCTGCCTCCGCCTTCCAAAGTGGTAGGATTAAAGCCATGAGCCACCATTTTGAATGCTGAATTAGCTTTGAATACCTGAAATAAATCCCACTTTGTTATGATGTAAATTCTTTGTATACATTGGTGAGTTCGATTTACTACTGTTTTGTTAAGGATCTTTACATCTGTGTTCATGAGAGAGATCAGTCTAGTTTTTCTTTCTTGTAATGTCTTTACCTGGTTTTGACATTAGGATAATGCTGGCTTCTTCAAATGAGTCAGCAAGTGTTTCCTTTGTTTCTGTTTTGTAAAAGAGATTGTGGAGAATTGATATCATTTTAGTCCTTAATTTACCACTGAATCCATCTGGGTTGAGTTTTCTGCTTTGGAAGGTTTTTTTTTTTTTTTTCTTGGAGTTGGAGTCTCACTCTGTTGCCCAGACTGGAGTGCAGTGACTATTCCCGGCCACTGCATCCTTGACCTGTTGTGCTCCGGCGATCCTTCTGCCTCAGCCTTCTGAGAGGCCGGAATTACAGGCATGCGCTACCATGCCTGGCTGATTTTTAAAAAAAATTTATTGTAGAGATGAGGTCTCACTGAGTTGCCCAGGCGGGTCTCGAACCCGCAGGCTCAGACAATCCACTCACCTCAGCCTCCCAAAGTGCGGGATTACAGGCCGAGCCACTGAGCCCGGCTTGGAAGGTTGTTAATTGTTGATTCCGTTTCTTTAATAGATTAAGTCCATTCAGATGATTTATTTCTCCTTATGTGAGTTTTGGTAGTTTGTGTATTTCAAGAAATTGGTTTATTACACCTGAATTATCAGACCTGTGGGAATAAAGCTGGCTGTACAAATTGTTTTTATCATTCTTTTAATGTCTGTAGGTTCAGTAGTGATAACCCTTCTTTCATTTCTGGTAGTATTTTGTATCAGTTTTTGCTTTATCTATTTTGACACACGGTTAAGTACACAATAAGAATAGTTGCATGTTATTGGAGAATTGGCCCCTTTATCATTATGTAATGTTCCTCTTTATCCCTGATACTTTTCCCTGTTGTCTGCTTTGTCTGCAATTAACGTAACTAATTCTACTTTTTAAAAATTAGCATTTGTATGGTATATCTTTCCATTCATTGACTTTTTTTCTTTTCTGTGTTTTTATATTTAAAGTGAGTTTCTTGTAGACAAAATGGGTCTTTTTTTTTTCCACTTCTATAGTCTCTTTATTGGCATTTTTAAACAGTTCACATTTAAAGTGATTACTGATATAGTTGTTTTAATATCTACTGTGTTTGTAATTGTTTTCTGTTTTTGCACTATTCTTCATAATCTCTATAATCTTTCGTCTTTCTGTGGTTTAATCAAGAACTTTATAGGATTTCGTTTTCTCTGCTTTCTTAGCATATGAATTATACTTAAAAACAATTTTGATTGCCCTAGAATTGACAATATATGTTTACAACTAATTCAGGTCTACTTTCAAATAACACTGTATTGCTTCACATGCAGATTCATATATACCTTACAACAGAGTATAGGCATACCTCACTTTATTATGTTTTGCAGATGCAGTTTTTACAGTTTGAAGTTTGTGGCAACTCTGCACTGAGCAAATCTATCAGTGTCATTTTCCAATAGCATGTGCTTACTTTATTGTTTTGAGTTGGAGTCTCATTCCGTTGTCCATGCTGGAGTGCAGTGGCACGCACTCTCACGGCCACCCCAGTGTCCACATGTGTTCCGGCAGTCCTTCCGCCTCAGCCTTCCAAGCGGGAACTACAGGTGCCCGCTACCACACCTGTCTAATTTTTTTATTTATTGTAGACACGAGGTCTCGCCAAGTTGCCCTGCTGGTCTGGAACCTGCGGGCTCAGATAGTCCACTCGCCTTGGCCTCCCAAAGTGCTGGAATTACAGGCTGAGCCACTGAGCCTGGCCTACTGTTTTTTCTTTTTTAAACAATAAAGTGTTTTTAAATTGAGATATACAGCAAAATTTCTAAGAGAATGCTGCTGTATACTTAATAGATTACAGTATAGTATAAACATAACTTTTATATGTACTGGGAAACCAAAAAATTCAAGTGACTCACTCTATTGCAACATTCACTTTATTGCAGTGATCTGAAGTGGAACCTGAAATATCTCCCAGGTATGGCGGTATTTGCAACTTTTCCCTCTGGTGTCTTATAACATTACTGTCATTCGTTTCACTTATTCATAATAGCCACCCAATACATTGTTGAAATTATTGCTTTGTACAGTTAATTTAGTAGATCAGTTAAGAATTTTTTTAAAATAGAAAGTTGTGTTTTACTTCATTTATTCTTTTTTTTTTTTTTTTTGAGTTGGAGTCTCACTCTGTCACCCAGACTGGAGTGCAGTGGCCGCTCCCGGCCACCGCAGCCTCAACCTGCTGGGCTCCAGCGATCCTTCCACCTCAGCCTTCCAAGTAGCCGGAATTACAGGCATGCACTACCACACCCTGCTGATTTTTTTGTTTATTGTAGAGATGAGGTCTCGTTGCCCAGGCGGGTCTCGAACCCGCGGGCTCAGGCAATCCACTCACCTCAGCCTCCCAAAGGCACGGGATTACAGGCTGAGCCACCGAGCCTGGCTTACTTCATTTATTCATTATCTTATACTCTTCAGCCAGGCTCGGTGGCTCAGCCTGTAATCCCGCACCTTGGGAGGCTGAGGTGAGTGGATTGCCTGAACCTGCGGGTTCGAGACCTGCTTGGGCAACTTGACAAGACCTCATCTCTACAATAAAATAAAATAAAAAATTAGCCGGGTGTGGTAGTGCATGCCTGTAGTTCCAGCTACTCGGAAGGCTGAGGCTGAAGGATCGCCAGAGCCCAGCAGGTCAAGGCTGCAGTGGCCGGGAGCAGCCACTGCACTCCAGTCTGGGTGAAAGAGTGAGAGTCCAACTCAAAAAAAAAATAATAAAATAAAAATATCTTATGCTCTTCTTTAGTATATATAAGTTTCTGACTTATATAATTTTTCTTCTTCTGAAGAACTTCTTTTAACGTTTTTTGAAAGGGAGGTTTACTGATGAATTGTCTGAAAAAGTTCCCATTTCACTTTTGTTTGTTTGTTTTTTGAGTCGGAGTCTTACTCTGTTGCTCAGGATAGAGTGCAGTGGCACGATCACGGCCACCACAGTCTCGACAGGTAGGCTCAGGTGGTCCTTCCTCTTTAGCCTTCCATGAAACTGGGACTATATAGGCACACTTCACCATGCCCAGCCAACTTTATTATTTAATAAACATGAGGTCTCGCCATTTGATCAGGCTGGTCTTGAACTCCTCTTGGGCCCAGACAATCATCTTGTCTTGGCCTCCCAAAGTGCTGAGATTACAGGCATGAGCCACTGTGCCCAGTCTTTCCCTCACTTTTAAGGGATAGTTTCTGTAGATACAGAATTCTTAGTTGGTGATTTTTTTCTTTCAACACTTTGAATATTTTATTCTTTTTGCTCTCATGATTTCTGATGAGAAGTCTGACTTAATTCTTATTCCTGTTCCTATACAATTAAGGTTCTCCCAAAGTGCTTCTTCTTTCAGGGTACAAGGTGTTCTATCTTTGGTTCCTGGAATTTGGTTATGATATACTAAGGTACAGAGGTTTTTTTTTTTGTTGTTGTTGTTTTTTAAATTTTAAATATGTGGGGTACATTTCAGGGTTAGGTACACAGATGTTCATTATGCAGGTGCCCTTGTTGATGAGGTGTGTCCCTCCTGGTCCTTGGTGCCCCCCCTGACAGTTTCCCTGCTACTGCCAAGCCTTTTCATACAGTATTACGATAATTGTTCAAGATCCGCTTATGAGTAAGAATGTGTGATACTCAGTTCTTTGTTTCTGTGATAGATCGATCACTCAGTATTATAGACTCTAAGTCCATACAAGTTGCTGTGAAGTTCCTAATTTTGTCCTCCTTTATGGCTGCGTAATATTCCATTGTGTATATGTACTACATTTTTTATCCAGTCTTTCAATGGGCAGCACGGTTGGTTATGTCTTTTTGTTGTTGTGAGCAATACTGCAGTAAACATGCATGTTCGGGTGTCTTTTTCAAAGAGTGATTTGAGTTCCTCTGGGTATATTCCCAGTAGCAGAATTGTGGGGTCTTATGGAAGGTCAGTTTTTAGATTTTTTAGGAATCAGCAAACTATTTCTCACAGAGATTATATTAGTTTACATTCCCAGCAACAGTGTAGAAGTTAGAAGTGTTCCCTCCATCCTCTCCAGCATCTGTTGTTTTTTGAGTTACTGATGATGGCCATCCTGATTGGAGTTAGGTGGTATCTCAGTGTAGTTTTAATTTGCATTTCTTTGATGACTAATGAGGCTGAGCATTTTTTCATGTATCTGTTGCCTGCTTGTATGTCTTCTTTAGAGGAGTGTCTATTCATATCTTTTGTCCACTTTGTAATGGGCTGTTTGGTTTTTTCTTTTTGGCACATTTGAGTTCCTTGTAGATCCTAGATGTTAGGTCTTTGTCAGATATACAGCTGGCAAATATTTTTTCCCAGTCCGTTGACTGTCTCCCTGCTCTCTTGATGGTTTCTTTGGCTTTGCAGAAGCTCATTAGTTTGATGAGGTCCCACTTGTCTATCTTATCTCTTATGGCATGGGCACTTGCTCAGGAATTGGTTGCCAGTTCCAATTTCCAGAAGGGTGTCTCCTGCATTTTCCAAGGTTCTTATAATTTGAGGTTTTATGTTTAGGTCTTGGATTTATTTAGAGTTGATTTTTGTGTATGGTGATAGGTAGGGGTCTTGTTTTAATCTTCTGCATATGGTCACCCAGTTTTCCCACCACCACTTACTGAATAGGTTCTCCTCACTCCAGTGGCTGATGGTGGAAGCTTTGTTGAAGATGAGTTGGTTGAGAAATTGAGGTTTTACTTCTGGATTCTCTATGCTGTTCCATTGGTCTATATGCCTGTTCTCGTACCAGTGCCAGGCTGTTTTGATAATTGCAGCTTTATAATAAAGTTTAAAGTCTGGGAGTATGATACTTTGTATTTTTTTTTTTTTTTGCTGAGGATTGTTTTGGCTATTCAGGGTTGTTTATGTTTCCATATGAGTTCCTGTATTGTCGTTACCAGGTCTGAGAAGAATGCTGTTGCTAATTTAATGGGTATTGTGTTAAATCTGTAGATTGCCTTGGGTAGGATGGACATCTTAACAATGTTGATTCTTCCAATCCATGATCATGGAATATTTTTCCATTTATTTGCATCATCTTTGATTTCTTTGAGCAGTGTTTTGTAGTTTTCATTGTAAAGATCTTTCATGTCTCTGGGTAGGAAGCTGCCAAGGTATTTCTTTTTGTGTGTGGCTATTGTGAACGGGATTATGCTTTTTTTTTTTTTTTTTTTTTTTTTTTTTCGAGTTGGAGTCTCACTCTGTCCCCAGACTGGAGTGCAGTGGCCGCTCCCGGCCACCGCAGCCTCGACCTGCTGGGCTCCGGCGATCCTTCCGCCTCAGTCTTCCGAGTAGCCGGAATTACAGGCATGCGCTACCACGCCCGGCTGATTTTTTGATTTATTGTAGAGATGAGGTCTCGCTGCCCAGGTGGGTCTCGAACCCACGGGCTCAGGCAATCCACTCACCTCAGCCTCCCAAAGGCGCGGGATTACAGGCTGAGCCACCGAGCCCGGCTGGGATTATGCTTTTTTATTTGGGTTTCTGTTTGTTTATTGTTGGTGTATAGAAATGCGACTATCATTTGCACATTTATTTTATACCCTGAGACTTTGCCAAAGTCCTTTATCAGTGCAAGGACGTTTTTGACAGTTTCTTTTGGGTTTTCGAGGTATAGAATCATGTCGTCTGCAAAGAGGGGTAACTTGACTTCCTCTTTTCCTATTTGTATACCCCTGATCTGCTTCTCTTGTCTGATTGCTCTAGCTAGGACTTCCAAAACTATGTTGAAAAGGAGGGGTGAGAGTGGACATCCTTGTCTTGTTCCAATTTTCAGCGGAAATGGTTCCAATTTCTGTCTGTTTAGCAGTATGCTGGCTGTGGGTTTCTCATAGATGACTCTTAGTATTTTGAGATATGTTTCATCTATGCCTAGGTGTTTGAGGGTTTTAATCAAGAAGGGGTGCTGGATTTTACCAAAGGCTTTTTCTGTGTCTAACGATATAATCATGTAGCTTCTGTTTTTACATGTTGATGTATTTAATTACATTTGTGGTCTTGCAAATGTTGAACCAGCCTTACATCCCAGGGATTAGGTACAGAGTTTTGCTATTTTTCCTTCTTTTTTTTTTTTGAGTCGGAGCCTCACTGTTGCCCAGGCTGGAGTGCAGGGGCACACTCACTGCCACCACAGCCTCGACCTGCTGGGCTCAGGTGATCCTTTTGCCTCAGCCTTCCAAGTAACTGGAACACACAGGCATGTGCCACCATGCCTGGCCAATGTTTTGATTTATTGTAGTGATGAGGTCTCACCAAGTTGCCCAGGCTGGTCTTGAACCCCTGAGCTCAGGCAGTCCTCTCACCTCAGCCTCCCAAAGTGCTGGAATTATAAGTGTACCCACTGTACCTGGCTGATATTTTTCTTTCTTGATGTTATCTGAGCTTCCTGGATGTGTGATTTGTTTTGTTGTTAGTTTTGGAACATTTACAGCTGTTATTATTTCAGATATTTCTTGTTTCTTTTCCTTTTGATATTCCTGTTATATGTATTTATATCAAGTGTAATTATCCTGCATTTCTTGGGTATTCTGTTTTGTTTTTTATTCTTTTTTTTTTTTGAGTTGGAGTCTCACTCTGTTGCCCAGACTGAAGTGCAGTGGCTGCTCCCGGCCACCGCAGCCTCGACCTGCTGAGCTCCGGCGATCCTTCCGCCTCAGCCTTCTGAGTAGCCGGAATTACAGGCATGCGCTACCACGCCCGGCTGATTTTTTGATTTATTGTAGAGATGAGGTCTCGCTGCGCGGGTCTCGAACCCGCGGGCTCAGGCAATCCACTCACCTCAGCCTCCCAAAGGCGTGGGATTACAGGCTGAGCCACTGAGCCCGGCTTGTTTTTTATTCTTTCTATCTTTGCATTTCACGGGAATTTTCTGTTGACATGTCTCAAGGTCACTGATTCTTTCCTCCGCTGCATCCAGTCTATGATGAGCCTATCAAAAGCATTCTTCGGCCAGGCTTGGTGGCTCAGCCTGTATTCCCAGCGCTTTGAGAGGCAGAGGCGACTGGACTGCCTGAGCCCGTGGGTTCAAGACCAGCCTGGACAACTTTGCGAGACCTCTTATCTACAATAAATCAAAAATTAGCTGGTCGTGGTTGCGTGTGCCTATAATTCCAGCTCCTTGGAAGGCTGAGGCAGAAGGATCACTGGAGCCCAGCAAGTTGAGGCTGCGGTGGCTAGCAGCTTGCCGCTGCACTCCAGTCTGGGCAACAGAGTGAGACTCCAACTCAAAACAAAAAAGCATTCTTCATTTCTGTGACAACCCTTTTTCATATCTAGTGAGTTTTAAAATTCTTTTTTACGAGTTTCCATCTCTTTATTTACATTGCTCATGCTTTCTTGCATGTAGTCTACAGTCTCTGTTAGAGTCCTTAACATATTAGTCATAGTTATTTTAAACTCCTGGACTGATAGTACAACATATCTGCCATATTGGAGTTTGTTTATTTTGTTCTTGTTTTTTTAAGAGACAGGATTTGGGTCCCGTCCCACTGTGGGAGCTTTTCTGTTCTCTCAGTAAATTCTGCCTTCTCTTACACACACACACACACGCACACACACACGCACACGATTGCACTTTTTTGCCAAAGGCTGGAGTGCAGTGGCAAGTCTGCTCACTGCAGACTTGAATTCCTGGCCTCAAGTGAAATAAAATAGAATCTTTGTCTTTCAGATCTCTCAGTTTTAATCAGTTTTATTATTATACTGAGACCCTGTTCGTGTTGTGGTAAGGTGTTAGGGAAGCGAAACAGTCTATATGGGGTGAGTGCTGTGACCTTCAGAAGACCTTTTGATGGCTGGGTGTGGTGGCTCATGCCTATAATCCCAGCATTTTGGGAGACTAAAGCAAGAGGAATGCTTAACCCAGGAGTTCGGGGTGAGCCTTGGCAACGTAACAAGTTCCCATCTACAAAAAAATGACTTAAAAAAATTAACTGAGTGTGGAGGTACATACCTGTAATCCTAGCTACTCTGAAGGCTGAGGCAAGAGGATTGCTTGAGCCCAGGAGGTCCACTGATCTGTTATCACACCATTGCACTTTAGCCTGGGTGACCGAGTGACCCTGTCTCAAAAAAAAAAGACCTTTTCCCCCCCTTTTTGTATAATAGACCTGAAAGCTAAATGAGGCTGTAGTTGTCTAGTTGTCTTGATTCCAGGTTAGATAAGGATCTGGTAAAGTAGTTTCATTTGAGGGCAGACCTTTTTTGTGGAGACTGCTCTTCGTATTTCAATATGGTTGCTCCTTCCCTCTCTCTTGAAGCAGGAAGATATTTTTCTCCATGTTCACTGTGAGCATTTGATAGGGCTTCTGGAGGTAAAGCCCACAAAAGTATTGGTGGGTAGGGCATTCAAGCTAGTTCTTCAGCAGTTCACTTATCTAAGATTCTTACCAGTTACTGGCTCCATTGACTTGTGATCCCAGGTTTTATCTGTGACTCTAATAGCATGTCTCTCCTGCTTTTAGGGTAGTAGTTTGCCCCATCATCTTGGTATTCTGATAAAACTAAGAAAATTCTATGATTTTTAATTTAACTTTTTTCCGGCTATGAGGATTGGAATAATGATTTTGAAGATCCTTATATCTAAAGATCTAAAACCACTTTTTGACTTGCCTTCTTTTTTTTTTTTAGAGACAGGGTCTTTTTCGCCTAGTCTGGAGTGCAGTGGCACGATCATGGTTCATTACAGTCTTGAACTCTTGGAGCCACAGGCATGTGCCACCATGCCCGCTAATGTGTTGATTTATTGTAGAGATGAGGTCTCGCCAAGCTTCCCAGGCTGGTCTTGAATCCCTGCGCTCAGGCAGTCCTCTCACCTCGGCCTCCTAAAGTGCTGGGATTATAAGTGTGAACCACGGTGCCTGGCTGATATTTTTTCTTTTATTTATTTATTTATTTATTTATTACTTTTGAGTTGGAGTCTCACTCTGTCGCCCAGACTGGAGTGCAGTGGCCGCTCTTGGCCAACGCAGCCTCGACCTGCTGGGCTCTGGCGATCCTTCAGCTCAGCCTTCCAAGTAGCTGGAACTACAGGCGTGCACTACCACGCCCGGCTGATTTTTGATTTATTGTAGAGATGAGGTCTCGCCAAGTTGCCCAAGCCGGTCTTGAACCCACGGGCTCAGGCAATCCACTCACCTCAGCCTCCCAAAGCACGGGATTACAGGCTGAGCCACTGAGCCTGGCTATTTTTCTTTCTTGATGTTTTCTGAACTTCCTGCATATGTGATTTGATTTGTTGTTAGTTTTGGAACATTTACAGCTGTTATTATTTCAAATATTTCTTCTCTCTTTTAATTTTCCTTTTGATATTCCTATTATATGTATTTATATCAAGTGTAAATACGTGATCCTTCTGCCTCAGCCTCCTGAGTAGCTGGAACTACACGTGCACATTACCATGCCTGGCTAATTTTAAAAATTTTTTTTAATAGAAACGAAGTCTCACTTTACTGCCCAGGTTGGTCTTGAATTCCTGACCTCAAGCTATCCTCCCACCTTGACCTCCTATAGTGCTGGGATTACAGGTGTGAGCCACTGTGCCCAGCACCTTTTTATTTTTAAGGCAAAGATTGGCAATTTTTCTTCAGTTTTAAAAATTGTGTTAAGATATATGTAATGTGAAATTTACCATTCTAACTGCTTTTAAGTGTACATTTCAGTGGTATTAAGTATATCTATATTGTGCAACCATCACCACCATCAATCTTCAGAATTCTTTTTGTCTTGTAGAACCAAAACTTTATGCTGATTGAATAACTCCCTATTCCCTCCTCTCCCATTCTCTGGCAACCAGCATTTTACTTTCTCTGTGATTTTGACTACTGTAAAGTGCAGTACCTCATATTAGTGAAATTGTACAATATTTGTCTTTTTGTGTTTAAAATATGTAACTTAGCACAGTGTACCCAAGGTCCATCCATGTTGTAGCACATTACAGAATTTCCTTTTTCCCCCAAGATTGAATAATATTTTATTGTTTGTATAAACCACAGTTTATTCATTTATCTCTTTGTGGACATTTGGATTACATTCATATTTTAGCTATTGTGCATAATACCTCATTGAGACCCTGTATTCAATTGTTTTGGGTATTTACCCAGAAGTGGAATTGTTAGATTATATGGTAACTCTTTAATTTTTTGAGTAACTGCCAGACTGTTTTTTTCAGTGGCTGTTTTCACATTTTCTCTAATAGTGCACAAACAAGAATTCTAGTTTCTCTACATCCTCACCAACACGTTTTCTGTTTTTTTGATTGTTGCCATCCTAATGGGTATTATAGTTTTGTTTTTGAGTTGGAGTCTCATTCTTGTCGCCCAGGCTGCAGTGCAGTGGCATGCTCACGGCCACTGCAGCCTACCTGCTGGGCTCGGCCGATCCTTCTGCCTCAGCCTTCCAAGTTGCAAATATCTTTTCCTATTGTGTAAGTTGCCTTTTTATTCTATTTGATGGTGTCCATTGATGTAAAAAAGTTTTTATTTGTTTGTTTGTTTGTTTTTGAGTTGGAGTCTCACTCTATTGCCCAGGTTGGAGTGCAGTGGCACGCTCACAGCCACCTGAGCCACCGCTGCCTTCATCTGGGCTCAGGCAATCCTTTCACCTCAGCCTTCCAAGTAGCCGGAACTACAGGTGCATGCTACTACACCTGGTTAAATTTTTTTTTTTTTTCATTTGTAGAGATGAGGTCGCGCCAAGTTCCCCTGGCTGGTCTCCAACCCCTGGACTAAGCCAGTTTTCTCACCTCAGCCTCCCAAAGTGCTGGGATTACAGACTTGAGCCGCCACACCAGGCTGTTATCGCTTTGTTTTGTTTTTTGCGTCCTAGTCTCACTGTGTTGCCCAGGCTGGAGTGTAGTGGCATGATCCTTTCACATCAGCCTTCCAAGTAGCTGGAACTACAGGTGCACACCACCATGCCCAGCTAATTTTTAAAATTTATTTATTGTAGAGACAAGGTCTCACTAAGTTGCCCAGGCTGGTCTTGAACTCATAGGTTCAGGAAATCTTCTTGCCTCCGCCTCCCGAAATGCTGGGATTATAGGCACAAGCCACCATACCCAATTGCAAAAAAGTTTTTAATTTTGATGAAATCCTATTTGTTTACTTTTCCTTTTGGTTGTGCCTTTGGTGTTATACACAAGAAATAATTGACCAATTCACTGTCATAAAGCTATGTTTTCTTTTTAAAATTTTATAGTTTTAGCTCTTATGTTTTGGTTTTGAATCCATTTTGAGTTATTTTTTATATGTTGTGTTGAGTGAGGGATGAGGGTTCAATCCAAGGTCATTCTTTTTTTTTTTTTTGAGTCGGGGTCTCACTCTGTCATCTGGTTGGAGTGTAGTGGCACAATCACGGCTTGTGAATCAGCAAAGTCTTGGGCTGCCACACATACGTGGATCAGGCGAAAAGGACTTTTTAGTATTTTTCCCTGCTCTTCAATTTGTATAATTTGTATGCAGCAGTTTGCAGTCCCTGCAAAACCTGCCGTTCTTGTTGTGGGCAAATAGAGCCTCTTTTGCTTTTTGGGTAAGTTTCGATCCATGATCTTCATCATATGAAGAAAGAAACGTCTATGTTGGGTTGATAAAGTGAGTACTTGAAGAATCTTCCAGGAACAACAAAACCTGTCATGATCCAGCCAGCTTCTTATCCCAACCTGCGTACCCCATCCCATTCTTGTTTTTTAATGTAAGCATTTATATCAATAAATTTCCCTCTGAACACTGCCTTTGTTGCATTCCATAGGTTTTGGTATGTTGTGTCTTTGTTTCATAACTTCCTTTGACTTCTTCTTTGATTCATTGTTTAAGAGTATGTTGTTTTAATTTCCACAAATTTGGGAATGTTCAGTTTTCTTTCTGTTGTTGGTTTCTAACTTCATACTGTTATGGTCAGAGAAGAAAAACTTTGATATATATCTTTTTGAAGCTATTGAGACTTAATTTGTGACTCAGCATATGCGGTCTATCCTGGACCTGGAGAATGTCCTATGTGCACTTGAGAAGTGTATTTTATTGTTATTGAGTAAAATATTTTGTATATGATTGTTAGAGCTGTTTCCTTACTAACTGTCTAGTTCTATTCATTATTTATAGAGTAGGGCATTGAAGTCTCTAACTATTATTGTGTATTTCCCCCTTCAGTTCTATACATTTATGCTTCCTGCGTTTTGATAATCTGTTATTAAGTGTGTACATGTTTATAGTTGTGATACAATCTTGCTGTATCGAACCTTTTATAAATCATGTCACTTAATGCCAGAAATACGTTCTGAGAAATGCATCGTTAAGCAGTTTCATCTTAACGATTATTATACATGTACTTAAATTTATTATATTTGTACATGTAAATATTATACATGTACAGAACATTATACATGTACTTAAACAAACCTAGATGATATAGCCTTAACACACCTAAGCTATATGGTCTAGCCCATTGCTCCTAGGCTACAAACCTGTACAGTCTGTTATTGTACTGAATGCTCTAGGCAGCTGGAATACGATACTAGGTATTTGTGTACCTAAGTATATCTAAAGGTATAGTAAAAATGTGGTATAAAGGATAAATGGTATACTTGTATAGGGCACTGATTGTGAATGGAGCTTGCAGGATTGGAAGTTACTCTGGCTGAGTTGATGAGTAAGTAGTGAGTGACTCTGAAGACCCAGAAAATTACATTCATTCCGTAGACCTTAGAAACACTGTATAATAGGCAACACTAAATTTATTTAAAAAATTTTTCTTTCTCTGATAAATTATCTTGAGCCTGCGGTAACTTTACTTTATAAATTTTTATTTTTTAATTCTTTGACTTTTTTGTAAAACACTTAGCTTAAAACAGGCTTTTTGTACAGTTGTACAAGATTAGTTTGCTTTTATTCTTAGTCTGTTTTTCTATTTTTCAAATTTAAAAATTTTTTTATCTAAAATTTTTTTTTTGTTAGAAACAAAGACATATTAGTCAAGGTTTACACAAGGTCAGGATCATTAATATTATTGTCTTCTACTTCCACATCTTGTCCCACTGGAAGGTCTTCTGGGACAATAACACACGGAACTGTGATCCCCCATGATAATAATACCTTCTTCTGGAATACCTCTTGAAGGACCTGCTTGAGGCTGTTTTACAGTTAACTTTTTCATATGTAAGTAGGAACACTCTCTAAAATAACAATAAAAAGCTTAATATAGTAAATATGTAAACCAGTAGCAGTCATTTATTGTAATCAAGTATTAGATACTGTACATAATTGCATGTGCTATACTTTTATGTAACTGGCACAGTAGGTTTGTTTGCACAGCATCACCACAAAGTAATGCGTTACACTACAGTGTCACAACAGCTACATCACTAGGCAATAGGAATTTTTCAGCTCTACTGTAATCATATGGGACCGCTGTCGTATATGCAATCTTCCGTTGACCAGAACGTTGTTGTGTGGCACATGACTGTATATGATGTTCTTCTTAGTCTCTTGTAACCATTAACTACATTTTTAAGCCTGTTTTGTCTGATAATTAGTATAAAAGGTTGACAAACTTTTATTGTAAATATATTAGACTTTTGAGGCCACTTGGGGTTTGTGTTGCCTATTCTTTGTTTTTTCATGACTCTTTATTTTTTTGAAAGAAGGATTTATTGAGAGGATAGAAAAGCTCCCACAGTGGGAGGGAACCCAAGGAAGTTGCCCGTTTTATGATTCTTTAAAATACGTTTTCAGCTCTAAGGCTGTGTAAAAATAAGCCTGAGATAGGTTGCCAATTCCTGTTTTATCTTAGACAGAAATGTGTCTTTTTGTTATTAATTTCAAATCTTTTTCTTTATGGTTAGTGTTTTGGTCTTGTTCTGTCTTGTTCAAGAAATCTCTCCTTAATCTGAGGTCATAAAGATATGTGCTATATCCTAAAAGCATTATCATCCTGCCTTCACATTTCAATCTGTAATCCTCCTGAAACTGTATGAGGCAGAGTACATCAGGCAGATACTCATTCACCTTTCCCCCCCACTTTTGGATACCCTGTAAAGTGATCATTCTTTTCTTAATGTTCTACACTGCCACTTTTTATAAATCATGGGATCATTTATTCTTTAGTTTGTTTATGGGTTTTGTTCTGTTTTTATGGTCCATTTTTCTATCACTGCATCAGTCAGTGTCTTAGTTTCTTTTTTAAATTTTTTAATTATTTTTATTTTTTTAACTTTCTTTTCTTTTTTGTGTTGAAGTCTCTCACTCTGTCGCCCAGGCTGGAGTGCAGTGGCACGCTCCTGACCACCACAGCCATGACCTTCTGGGCTCAGGCGATCCTTCTCCCTCACCCTTCCAAGTAGCTGGAACTACAGATGTGTGCCGCCATGCCCAGCTAATATTTTGATTTATTGTAGAGATGAGGTCTCGCCAAGTTGCCCAGGCTGATCTTTGGACCCCTTGGGCTTAGGCAATCCTCTCACCTCGGCCTCCCAAGGTGCTGGGATTATAGGCATGAGCCATCACACCCGGCAGTGTCTTTATTTCTATAACTCTATTATACTTCTTAGTGTTTGGTAGAACAAACACTCATTCTTTATTTTTTTATTTTTTTTATTTTTATTTTTTTTCAGTTGGAGTCTCACTCTGTCGCCCAGACTGGAGTGCAGTGGCCGCTCCCGGCCACCGCAGCCTCGACCTGCTGGGCTCCGGTGATCCTTCCGCCTCAGCCTTCCAAGTAGCTGGAACTACAGGCGCGTGCTACCACACCCGGCTCATTTTGATTTATTGTAGAGATGAGGTCTCACCAAGTTGCCCAGGCGGGTCTCAAACCCACGGGCTCAGGCAATCCACTCACCTCAGCCTCCCAAGGCGCGGGATTACAGGCTGAGCCACCGAGCCCGGCCACCTCATTCTTTATAATTGTCTTGACTATTCTTGGCAATTTGAATTTTTTGGTAATTTTTTAGAATCAGCTTGTCAAGTTCTACACACATATACAAAGTCAGAGTTTGGAATTAAATCTGTTGGTTAATTTGGGTGAAAATTGATATTTTTACAGTCTGGTAGTCGATTTATTTAAATTTTCTGTATATAAATCTTTGTTGGTTTATTCCTAGGTACCTTTTTTTAAAAAAGTTAGCGTCTCACTCTTGCCCAGGCTGGAGTGCTGTGGCATTTTCATTCATGACCACTGCAGCCTTGACCTCTGCTGGGCTCAGGCGATGTTTCTGCCTCAGCCTTCCAAGTAACTGGAACCACAGGCATGTGGCATCACACCCAGCTAATTTTTTTTTTTTTTTGAGTTGGAGTCTCACTCGGTCGCCCAGACTGGAGTGCAGCGGCCGCTCCCGGCCACCACAGCCTTGCCTGCTGGTCTCCGGCGATCCTTCCGCCTCAGCCTTCCGAGTAGCCAGAATTACAGGCGTGCTACCACGCCCGGCTGATTTTTTGATTTATTGTAGAGATGAGGTCTCGCTGCCCAGGCGGGTCTCGAACCTGCAGGCTCTGGCAATCCACTCACCTCAGCCTCCCAAAGGCGCGGGATTACAGGCTGAGCCACCAAGCCCGGCTGATTTTTTTTTTTTAATTGTAGAGATGTGATCTTGCCATGTTGCTCAGGCTGATCTTGAACCCCTGAACGCAGGCAGTGCTCTTGCTCCTAAAGTGCTAGGATTACAGGTGTGAGCCATCCTGGACTATGTTTTTAAAAATTTTGTAGCAATGAGATCTTGCTATGTTGCCTAAGCTGGTCTCGAATCCCTGGGCTCAAGCAGTCCTCCTACCTCAGCTTCCCAAAGGTGTGGGATTACAGGCAAGAGCCGCTGTACCCAGCCCGCATTATTTAGATTTTTGGTGACGAGATCTTGCTATGTTGTCCAGGCTGCTCTCAAACTTCTGGGCTCAAGCAGTTCTCCCACCCCAGCTTTCCAAGTAGCTGGGATTACAGGTATGTGCCACCACGCCTGGCTTTGGGTACTTTTATTTTTTAATGCCATTGTAAATGTGTGTTTTGGGGCTGGTTTTTTTTTTTTTTTTTTTTAAGTGATGATGCTATAAAATATGGCTGAAAAGACCCCTGTTAATGATCCTGTACTAAGTGGTAAATATATTATTCAGTTGGTCATTATTATGACTGTCAGATATGTCCATTACCTTTTCAGCCAAAGTACCTCTAGATACTTGATGAAACTCAGTCATGATGTCACTTCCAGTCTCATGGCTTCTCTGTTACCCACTTTCTACACCCCCACATATTTTTAGCTAATTCATGTTTTTTAAAGGATTTTATTTTAATGAGTTCTTGAACTTTTCCTTGTCCGAGAGTCTTGTAAATTATCTCTCTGCAGCTCCCTTTTCAGTAACTGCTCTGGGATTTCTGCTTTTTTAATGTAATTGTTTGCTTATTTGTCTGATTTACTAGATTATCTAAGTGTGCATGGTTGGCAATGCAAAAATATAAAATAAGGAAGTGAAAAACAGATTCTTCCTAGAACTTATTTTTTTGAAACTTGTATTTTTAAATGTCATGTAGCTGTTTATAATTTATTAAGTGATATGGAGTTGTGGACAATCTCATATTATTTTAGAATAACAGTTTTTGACAGTGGTTTTTTGTTACTTAAGTGTTTTTATTAACCAGCTTGCTTTAGCTGGTCTCCTTGGCCAGTATATCTATCATAGAAATCAAGGCATCCTAGCTTAATGTGTTGAACATCTGTCTGAATTCATGCTCACTGACTTTTTTTATTTTTTATTTTTTGAGTCTGAGTCTCACTCTGTCACCCAGGCTGGAGGGCAGTGGCTCTCTCATGGCCACTGCAACCTCGACCTGGTGGGTTCAGGTGATCCTTCCGCCTCAGCCTTCCAAGAGCTGGAACTACAGGCACGCGCCACCATGCCTGGCTAATTTTTTGATTTATTGTAGAAATGAGGTCTTGCCATGTTGCCCAGGCTGGTCTTGAACCCATGGGCTCAAGCAGTCCTCTTACCTCGGCCTCCCAAAGTGCTGGGATTATAGGTGTGAGCCACCATGCCCGGTCAAGAATTATAAACAAATAGCTAATTTATTTATATTTTTTCCCTATGTTAAAAGCAATTATGTGACATAGAAGGTTTGGCAACCACTTTTATGAATTTTATATCTTGCTATCTTAAATAAAGGTGCAAAAGCTTGCATTTATTGTTTTCCTTTTTTCAGTTCCTGATGTATAGTTAAGGAAAAATGAAAGTAAATGCATCTTTTATATTTTTAGGCCCGGATAGCATTTCTTCAGGGAGAAAGAAAAGGTCAAGAGAACTTGAAGAAGGACTTAGTAAGAAGAATAAAAATGTTAGAGTATGCATTAAAACAGGAAAGGTATGTATGCCTCACCTTGTTAGTTGACAGCTTTTTGAAAGGTACAAATCCTTGCCCAAATACATGATATTTTTATTTGCTTTACAAATATATATAAGAAAGAAAAGCAAAAGAGATTAAAATAGTTAAATGAAATAATGTGTTTTGTTATAGGATCTAAATGTTTGAATTAAAAAAAAACAGGGAAAATTTATCTTTATTTCATTTGGATATATGTACTACTTTTCCTTTCATAGCAGCATTGCATCCTCAGCATTCTTTGTAAATAAATTTTGGAGAAGCAGACATTCATACTATGTTTTGTTATTGGAGTAATATATAGCAGTAGTCACCAATGGAAAAAATATTATTCTTTTACTAATTTATGATTAAATTTTCAGGGCAAAATATCACAAATTAAAATATGGCACAGAACTGAACCAAGGTGACTTGAAAATGCCAACCTTTGAATCAGGTAAACTTGATTCTTCTGCTTTTTTTTTAATCTCTTATTTTGAGGAAAAGGTGTATTCTCTTTATCCCCATTTTGTTTTGATAGCATTAGTTAGATACTGACTATTGGAAACTGTCTAGAATTTGGGAAACACATTAAATGTATAATAGTAGTTTCATTCATATCTCAATCCTGAGGTTACTTGTCCCATTTTTCTTGCATTGAAATGTATATATAAAACTGTGGGCGCACTTTTGGTAGTAATGTGAGCTGGAAGGTAATGAAGTTAGGTGTTATAAACTTTTAGTTAATTGGTTTTTAGTCCAATAAAAGTACTTAAAACTTGGCAGAAACATACACCGTACATACAATCTGCAGTTAATTTATTTTATTGTCTTTTTCAGATTTAGCAGCAGAACCATTCTTTATATCTTTCAGTTAGTGTATATATAAAAATCAAGACCAAGACGACAGTGTCTTGGATTTTCTTTGATGGGGCTCTTCAGTGGTTATGAAGGCTCATTCTCATGCTAAGAAACTACATTATAGTCTCCTTGAAAAAGCAGGAATAAGTAACAGAAAGATGGAAGGCCTATATATTTTGAGCCATGTTTACCACAGTAGTCCAATATAGTTAGAAGGAGTACAGTGGCTTCACCAGAAGAAATCTTGATTGATTCATAGCTTTTCTTTGACTAATTTTATTTCCAGTATGGCTAGAATGTTCAGAAAATAAGCAAGTACTTTCTGGAACTAGAGGGCTTAGTATGAGCAAGGAAGCTAATTATAACTACGTTGTACTTGGAGGAGAAGCAAAGCAGAGTCAGAATTAGCTGTCTGGTTCCAGTGTAAATGTTTTTATAAAACAAGATAAATCTTTTTTGCCCACAACTGAAGTTGTGGTAAAATAAATCTTTTTATCTGCATAAACTTAAGTATTAGAACTTCCTTAAGCTGGGGAATAAAATAATATTCAAGTATTTTATTTACAAGAGACATAATAATGGCAAGTAAAATGGTTTTACTTATGTATAAAAACTATTCAGGATGTTTAGTGGAAAACCAAACAAAGAGATGGACACAAATACATCATGCAAACAAAATGTTATAAGATCATGTCAAAGGCTATATGAAACAATGTTGCCTTTTATTTATCCCTGAAGAAGTCAATGTGAAAAAAATGTATAAAATAATTGGTTTGACATGTTCAGGCATGGTGGCTCATGCCTGTAATTCCAGCCCTTTGGGAGGCTGACATGGAAGGATCTCTTGAGACCAGGATTTTGAGACCAGCTTGGGCAGCATAGCAAGATCCTGTCTCTTCAAAAAGTAAAAAGGAAAAAGAAAATATTGATTTGACAGAAGTAGAAGATATGCAAGTGTTTATACCCCTCTCTCAGTTATATAAATATATATATTCTAAATTTAGCTTTATACAGTGTGTCCAGATATGTAAAAGAGCTTTCTTCTACATTTAGAAAATAGACAACCATATAAAAAAAAAGGACAAAAGTCTTAAAAAGGCAGTCCAAAAGAGGATGTACAGTAACCAGTCATTGAAGAAATACAACTCAAAATTACAGTGGAATACAATTGGACGCTGACCAGATGGCTGAGTATAAAAGAGGCAATATATCAAGTGTTGATGAGGATGTGGAACAACTAGAACTTACAGACATTGGTGTTGAGATTATAAATTGATAGTGGTCCTCTGAAAGTGAGACAGTATTACTAAGAGAGTCATAGCATATGCACTCTATGACCCAGTCATTCTATTCCCCAAAATGCATACATAGGTTCACCAATGGTCTTGTTTAAGACTGTTCGTAGTATCATTATTTATAGTGAAAATCTGGAAACAAGTAGAAGAACATTTTTCAGTATTAGAATATATATGATATATTAACAAAATGGAATGTTATTTAGCAACAAAAGTGAACAAACTAAAACCAAACATGACAACATAAATGGATCATATAAAAGTGAAAATTGATAGAAATCATTTATATCATATTCAAAAATCAAGGAACACTTGGGGATGCTGATAATATTTTGTTTCTTCATCTAGGTACTGGTTACATGGGCGTGTTCAAAAATTCCTTGAGTTATACACTTAATGTATTTCAGGAATATCCTTAGCAACATTATTTATAGTAGTGAGAAAATGGAAACTAATACCAACGTTAGGGGAATTGGTTAAATAGGTATATATTTTCTATAGAATATTATGGAAGCACCTTTAATGTTAATCTTTATTGCCATAGAGAGAATGTTCAAGATACATTAGTGTCAGAAGCAGATTATAGTGTAGCATATACATTGGCCCATTTTTTAAAGGGTGGGGTTGTATCAGTCATGAATATTTTTTCTTTTTTGAGTTGGAGTCTCACTCTGTCACCCAGACTCGACCTGCTGGGCTCCGGCAATCCTCCGCCTCAGTCTTCCAGGTAGCTGGAACTACAGGTGTGCGCTACCATGCCCGGCTAATTTTTTTTTTTTTATTTATTGTAGAGATGAGGTCTCGCCAAGTTGCCCAGGCGGGTCTCGAACCTGCGGGCTCAGGCAATCCACTCACCTCAGCCTCCAAAGCGCGGGATTAAAGGCTGAGCCACCAAGCCCGCTATGAATATATTTTCAAGTAGAAAATACAGAATGATAAACTCTCAAGTACTAACTGTTGTTAATTCTTGGTGATAGGATTTTAGGCAACTGCATTTTTTCTTTCTTAAAAATGTGGGTTTTTTTCTCCAGTGATTATGTGTTATATGTGATTAAAAAGTTAAATATATAATAAAAGTATATAAGAAAAACAAGCAGGAAGACTATTAGAATGAAACACTTATTTCTAGAAATTATGTTTCGGTAAGAATAAGATACTAGTAATGAGACTGCTAGATAAGTAATTCTGTAGAGGATATTTGAGTAACTACTAGCAAGTATTAAGTGACTCGAGAAGTCTAGAAGCCTAACAACAACTTTGAACCCCCACAATGAATTCAACGGAGGTGGGGGTTCATTGTGGGGTTGATCAACAGGTTTCACTTCTCAGAATTTATTGTGGGGGTTGATCTTCCAAGCCCCTCTCTTTACTGTGTGTTTATTTTAATAACAGAAATTTATGAGAAATACTTCAGTAGTATAAGTTACGAGTAAATGGTTTTAAAATTTCACTCTAGAGATAACTTGTTGAGAGCTTAACTAATCTGAAATTGTATTCTTTTTTAAACTTTTAAAAATGAAAATAAAGTGTGACTCCTTACCTATAGTAAAAATTGTTTTCTGGTTTAACTTTTAGTTCTAGAAATGAAATGGGCTAGATGAAGTCTTGTGATGTAGACTTAAGGTCTACTAATATAGACCCCAAATTAAAGCATTTAGTATTTTGATGTATAGCTAATATCTTTTTTTTGTTTGTTTTAAATTGGAGTCTCGCTCTGTTGCCCAGGCTGGAGTGCAGTGGCACGCTCATGGCCATCCCAGCATTGAGCTGCTGGACTCTGGCGATCCTTCTGCTTCAACCTTCCAAGTGGCCAGAACTACAGGTGTGCGCTACCACACCTGGCTAATTTTTGTTTACTTATAGTAGAGAATGAGGTCTCACCAAGTTGCCCAGGCTGGTCTCGAATCCACTTGTCTCAGCCTCCCAAAATGCTGAGGTTACAGTCTGAGCCACCAAGTCTTGCCTCTTTTAAAAAAATTTTTAATTTTTAAGATGTGGGGTATAGTTCAGGGTTAGGTATACAAATGTTCATTATGCAGGTACCCTTGTCGATTAGGTAATGTCTTAACAGTGTTGTTTTAGAAACAGTGTTGATTTTGAATAGTTCATATGATATAGGTTTTTAATTTTCTTTTTTTTTTAGTTGAAGTCTTACTCTGTGGCCCATGCTGGAGTGTGGTGACTCTCAGCTACTGCATTCTCCACCTGCTGGGCTTAGGTGATCCTTTCACCTCAACCTGCTGGGCTCAGGTGATCCTTCCACCTCAGCCTTCCAAGTAACTAGAAGTACAGGCATGTGCCACCACACCTGGCTAATTTTTTGATTTATTGTACAGATGAGATCTCTTCAAGTTGTTCAGGCTGGTCTGGAATCCCTGGACTCAGGCAATCCTCTCTCCTCCGCCTTCCAAAATGCTGGATTTATAGGCGTGAACCCTGGAGTCCAGCACAGCTTTTTAAGTTTAAAGGCAATTTTACTCAGCAGAATTCTAGTAGTTAAAAAATAATAATTCTAATAACATTTTATCTCAAGGCCTGGGCCTTTGATTTTTGAATCCTTGATAGTAGTAATGTACACTTGACTTTTTCCAATTTAAAACAGAGGAGTAGTACCTAAGTAATTGATTTATTGGGGACAAACACATTTAAAATGAGTGATTTGAAGTTAATATTCAATAAAAGTTAATATTTTCCTCTCCTTTATCAAATATTTATGTGTGTTTTTATGGAAATTTATCCCTAAGAAAACTTTGACAGTGTTTTCAAGAGTTGAAATAATGTATGTAAAATTTCTTTTTTTTTTTTTTAATTTTTAGAAGAAACCAAAGACACAGAGGCTCCCACAGCGCCTCAGAATAGCCAGTTAACATGGAAGCAAGGCAGACAGCTGTTAAGACAGTGAGTAATGATTTATTTTCAGCTTTTTTTAAGGATCTAGGTAAGAAAGTGCTTGTATTGAGTCAAATTACAAGTAAAAAAAATATTTAATTGTAGAGAGACAATGTGTATATTTTTTGTATTGCTGCCTTTTTGCTTTGTAGATGCTTAGCTCTTTTTAAAAGTTCGTTTCCTCTCAGTTTCAGGATGATTTGTTTTCTTATTTGTAGGGTAGAATGTCTAACAAACTGGGTGCCTTGAGGTCAAGAACAAAAACATGGTAGAATTTATATCCTTTTTTTTTTTTTTTTTTTAAGAGACAGGGTCTCACTGTGTTGCCCAGGCTGGTCTCAAAGAATTCATGCTTCTAGATTCCTCTATCCCTATCAATGCAAAATTCACACATTTGGTTTTTCTTTAAGTGTGGGTATGACTGGTTTAGGGGAAGAATTTGGCTGATTATCTGAAACATTTCAGAAGTAGATTGCCAAATCCTCCTGTTAGTTGAATTTTTGAGGAATCTTTTTGATGTTAGAGTTATTTGCTATGTTAGAAATACTTTATTGTCTTTCACCTTTTTGTTCTTTTTCTTATACTTTGAAAACTTAAGAATCTGCATCCTACTGCTATCCTGGGTAATTTGCAATTGTTCAACCTTCTCAGTTCTGGACATCTTTGTCTTCACTTCAGTAGCCTCATGATGTATGGTCAGGTTCTTAACCTTGTAAAACTATTCTAACTCTGAGTATTTCATAATCTGGGCAGTGATCATATATTCCATCTCTTTCGCTCCAGCTCCCATGTTACTTGCCCTCTGACCTTACCTTGATCTTTAGATCTTTGCGTCATTGTCCTTTTCAGTTCTTCTACCTATGATTCTATGGTTGCTTTTATTTTTTTTCCACAGCTCCAGCTTAGACCCCATAATCCATTACCTTTTTTTAGCACCCTTAGCTTTCTTGCTGCCCACTTCACACCCCTTCCCCACCATTTTACTAAACCTACCTACAGGACCCCAGCTTTAGTTCATTCTTACTCTCTGCCTCTCTTTCTAGTTAATTCTTGGAGAAAAATTGCAGAATCATGTGAATGTTATTATGTATTTATGGTTTCTGGTCCAAACTTTGCTGAGAGCCTTCCTCTACAACTCTTGTTCCCCCCTGATCCCATTGCCCTCAGTGGATCAACTTTTACCGTATCTCAGCCCATTCTCCTTTACTCTCATTAGAGCACCTCAGGCTCTACCTCACTAAAAATACAAAAGCTGTCAAGTTAGAACTCCCTAACTTTTGTTTTTCTTTCTGTAAATGTATTTAAGGCCGGACTTGGTGACTTAGCCTGTAATCCCGGCCTCTGGGAGGCCGAGGCAAGTAGATTGCCTGAGCCCGCTGGTTCGAGACCAACTCAGGCAACTTGGCGAGACCTCATCTCTACAGTAAATCAAAAATCAGCCAGGCGTGGTAGTGCGCGCCTGTAGTTCTGGCTACTTGGAAGGCTGAGGCGGAAGAATCGCCGTAGCCCAGCAGGTCGAGGCTGCAGTGGCCGGGAGCATGCCACTGCACTCCAGCCTGGGCGACAGAGTGAGACTCCAACTCAAAACAAAAAAAGTGTTTAAACCTCACATCTGTTACCTCAGTTTCCTATGTTATATTAAAAAATATTTGTCATTCTAGACTCTTATTATAGGTGACTAAAACTTGAACAAAAAAGCCGATTATTGATTGGAAGGATGCTGGGATAACTAGCCGAATTGTAGGAGATGATGAACAACCAAGTGTGAAGAAGTGAAGTGAAGGGTAGCTCGATGTAGCTCTCAGAGATTAGAAACACCCATGCTACATTCTTATTCTCTGATTTTTAGATTTCTCTCTGTGTCACCTTTATTCTTTTCTATTGAAAACTCCTTTTTATCCATAGGGCAGGGAACCCCCTGTTTTAGTCAGAACAACTTCTGAGGATTAGAATTGTCCTGACTTGGTCAAATAACTGTCCTTCTGAGTCAGACATTTTTACCTGGGTTATATGAGATCTTGGCAGTTCATTAAAACCAAATGGTTAGAGCATAGTAGGAGTTGTTCACCCAGAAAGAAAAAAATTTTTTTTTAAAGAGAAGTTTCATTCTGTTGCCCAGGCTGGAGTGCAGTGGGGGCAGTCATAGCTCACTGCAGCCTTGACTTGACCTCTTGGGTTTAATCAGCTCTCCCACCTCAGCCTCCCAAGTAGCTGGAACTTTCGGCATGTGCCACCACACCCACCTGATTTTTAATTTTTGTGGTGATGTGGTCTCACTGTGTTGCCTAGCCTAGTCTGCAGCTCCCAGTCTCAAGCTATCCTTCCACCTCAGCCTCCCAAAGTGCTGGGATTACAGGCATGAGCCATCATGCCCAGTCCCCACAATTGCGTTTTTTGTTTTCTTTAGAAGAGTGAGGACAGCTGTAGAGAAATCAGTGGCACGATATTTCTCCCATCAATGCTTGATCTTATAGCATGGATTTATCTTGTCTTTTTTTGCCGTTCTCTTTCCCTTTCCTGTCAAACTTGTTAATGGTAGTTTATCTCCATAGTCTTCCTTCTTGTTCATTACAAACATATTCATGGGACCTTTTTAATTTATACTTGATCTCTTGGAAAAATTTGCCATTAACTATTTATACCTTTTAAAACTTTTATCTTTGCTTCCATGACATCACTCTCTGCCATCATGTTTTCCTCTGACTTCTCAGATATTTTAATTTTCCTTTGAGTTTTTCACTGTTTCAACCTTTAAATGTTTATGTCCCCAGGCTTTCTCTTCTTATTTGTTTGTTCTCTGAGTGACTTCATTTAAATGACTTCAAATATGCCAAAAACTAAAAACCTAATCTATATATCCAGTACAGTCCTTCTGTGACCCCCTTTTTAAAATAGAGATGAGGCCAGGCTCGGTGGCTCAGCCTGTAATACCAGCACTTTGGGAGGCCGAGGTGAGTGGATTGCCTGAGCCCACCCAGGCAACTTGGCGAGACCTCGTCTCTACAATAAATAAAAAAATTAACCGGGTGTGGTAGCACGCACCCGTAGTTCTGGCTACCTGAAAGGCTGAAGTGGAAGGATCGCCGGAGCCCAGCAGGTTGAGCCTGTGGTGGCCAGGAGTGTGTCACTGCACTCCAGTCTGGGCGACAGAGTGAGTCTCCAACTCAAAAAAAAAAAAAAAAAAAAAAGAGATGAGATCTTGCTATGTTGCACAGGCTGGTCTCAAACTCCTGTGCTCAAGTGATCCCCCAGTCTCGTCCTCCCAAAGTGCAGGGATTATAGGTGTGAGCCAACACACTTTGCCCCTTTTGATCGTTTGACCTGTCTTATTCATGTACCTTATAAAATTGTCTTTTTTTTTTTATAAACACACATGGTTGTCTGACAGGTACCCTGTAAACTTGATTCAGACTCTTTATTCCCCATTTCATTGAAGGGAACCATCATCCAGTCATACAGGCTGGAAACCTGAAAATTGTACACAATTCTTATATCTTCTTACTCCCACATTTATTTGCGTATCAAGTCAAAAAGATTATCTTGCTTTTTTTTCTCACATTTATTCTCCGTTTTTATTTCTTGCTGTGTTAGGGTCCTAAAGTAGTCTTCCTGTCTTTAGCTATCACCTAAAAATCTTTTGTTATTCTGCCAGCGGTATTTAAAACTCTTTTAAAACATCCTTCATTAGATTCTTAAATAGTTCAATTTGTCACACAAAGCCATTCATCACTCATTATTATGTATCGTTTTGTGGTCCCTTTCTTTTTTTCCAATTGGTTTAGATATAGAGAAAGTTTGAAAACCACAAGACTGGAGTAATGTTTATAGGATCTTAGGCCCTAGAAGTAGAATTAACCTGTCCGTCAAATTTCTGGTTTAAAAACTCTAGGTTTAAACTCAGTACGTCAGTGTTTTAAGGTTCAGTTCTTTTTTTATTTTTATTTTGAGTTGGAGCCTCACTCTGTTGCCCAGGCTTTAGTGCAGTGGCACGCTCACGGCCACTCAACCTCAGCCTGCTGGGCTCAGGTGATCCTCCACCTCAGCCTTCCAAGTGGCTGGAACTATAGGTGCACGCCACCACACTTGGCTAATTTTTTGATTTATTGTAGAGACGAGGACTCAGGCAATCCTCTTGCCTTGGCCTCCCAAAGTGCCAGGATTATAGGCTTGAGCAAACCCACCCAAGGTTCAGTTCTGTGCATTCTCTTTCAACTCATTGGAAATTAAAATATGTGTGTATGTATCAATTTATGAAAGCTTTTTATTTAAAATTTTTTTTTTCCTTTTTGTAGAGATGATATCTCGCTTGTTGCCCAGATTGGTCTTAAACTCCTGGCCTTAACCAATCCTCCTACCTTGGCCTCTTGAAGTACTGGTATTACAGGCATGAGTCACTGTACCCGGCCCATAAAGGTTTTTTAAGGCACCAGGGCTGTTTAGGTTTTAAGATAATTGACTTGTAATCAAAATCAGTGTTAGCCATTGAATAGGCAACATCATATGCCTTTTTATTTACATTTTGGTTTTTGTAATTGACTTTGTTCTTGTAGAACTGGAACTAATATGTAAAGAAGAAAATATTGAGACAAAGGAATCCTTTGATATGGTTTTGAGTCTGGCAGGTGTTAATAGCTTGTGGAATTTAATATTTAAAAATTTTCTCTTATAGGTATCTTCAGGAAGTAGGTTACACAGATACAATATTAGATGTACGGTCTCAGCGGGTAAGGTCATTACTTGGACTATCTAATTCAGAACCAAATGGATCAGTAGAAACAAAGAACTTAGAACAGATTCTGAATGGTGGTGAATCTCCTAAGCAAAAAGGACAAGAAATAAAAAGGTATGATTTTATACTTAACATTGTTTTTATAATGAATATTGTGACTCTCTTTATCTCCTTGTTAACTGCTATTAATTTTTAAAGCAAATGGAATTCAGATTTAAAAATACCTTTATGGGCAAATGCATTTCCTTTTATGGGCTTTTTACATTTATCTTTGCAAGTTTTTGATGCCAAGAGAATTGCTGTAGTTCTGAAATAGGGGCAAAATTAAAACTCAGATTTGAGGTTGATTTTATATAGTTTAGAGGTATTTTTAACATCCTCATTTTAAAATTTTTACCTAAGAATTTTTAATAAATTGTAGTACTGCTCTATCACTGTGATGAGCAATGGTTATTTAGATGCTAGTGTGAAAGAAACAAGACTTTGCATTGTGTTCGAACTCAGAAAGCTATCAGATATACTTTAAACAATCTTTATTGATGTAATTCATGTATCATAAAACTTATTTAAAGAGTAGAGTACAATTTAATGAATTTTAGAATACTCACAAGAGTTCTTCATTCATCACCACAGTCTAAGTTTAGAACGTTTTCATTATCTTGAAAAGAAGCCCCGTTCCCATTACGGGCTGCTCTTCATTTTCCCCTGTCTCCCATCCCTGGGCCCACCGATCTGCTTTCTGTCTCTATAATTTGTATATTCTGGATAATTCATGTAAGTGGTCTTTTGTGAGTGACTTCTTTAACTTAGAATAATATTTTCAAGGTTCATCCATGTTGTAGCGTGCATCAGTACTTCATCCTTTTTAAATGCCAAATAATATTTCCTACAATGGCTAAACTACATTTTGGTTTATGTGTTTCTTATCCAGTTGATGGGTACGTGGATTGGCTCCAGGTTTGGACTAATGAGTAAGTTTTAGGAACTGTCAAAGTGGTTGCACTGTTTTACCTTCACCCCAGTAATACTGTAAGGATTCTGGTTTTTCCACATCCTCGTCAACACTTGCTATTGTATTTCTCCCAGATATACTTTTGATTAATACAAACTTGATAAATGCAAGGAGTCAGACCGAGTGGAACTGTTTCATTTTTACCATGAGATGTTACTCTGAGTAACATAAGTTAGAAGGACAAAGAAAATAAAAACAGAATGGAAAAAACCAGAGGAGTTCATTGAGTTCATTTAGAGCTTAAGAAATGAATAATATGTATAGTTTATAAACATTATTTCCTACTCTAGATGTATTTTATGAGATTATGCAGTTATCTAAAACTTAATCTGTAAACTTTGAGGTTAACATAAGCCTTTAAGGTTTTTATTTCTGAGGATAAGCTCTTTAATAAAGTCAGTTTGATAGAACCTTTATTTAGTTAATTAACTAACTGATTTCAGGAAGCATTGAGTATTTTGTAGCATAAGAGTAAAAGCAGAAGTATTTTCATGTGTTTTTATGTAAACTGGTCAGCTATCCAGACTAAGTGGTTTATAGGATTTTTAAATATTTTAGGGTAACATAGTGTATCACACCTGAAGCTGAATTAAAGATCCATAACATGTAGCTTCTCCTTATAAAGCTCCTTGCCTTTGCGAGATTAATTTAATGGAGGCGGGTGTGTGTGTGTGTGTGTGTGTGTGTGTGTGTGTGTGTGTGTGTGTGTGTGTGTGTGTGTGTACATGTATCATGAGATTTGCGGTGTGTGTGTGTGTGTGTGTGTGTGTGTGTGTGTGTGTGTGACATGTATCATGAGATTTGCCCTCTTAACAAAGTTTTAAGTGTGCAGTGCAAAACTGTTAATACAAGAACTATGTTGTACAGCAGCTCTCTGGAACTTTTTCCTATTGTGCGACTAGAAATTCATACCTTTTGACTAGCAGCTCTCCATTTTCTCCTCTCTCCAGCCACTGGCAACCACTATTCTACTTTCTGTTTCTGAATTTGACTTCATTAGATACCTCATGCAGTGTTTGTCCTTCTGTAACTGGTTTATTTTACTTAGCATAATGTCCTCATGATTCATTCATGCTGTCAACGTGACAGGACTTCCTTCTTTTTCATGACCAAATAATATTTTGTTATACATTTATACTGCATTTTCTTTATCCATTCATCTGTCAATGGACATATTTAGGTAATAGTTGTTTTAAGTAAGGCTAATTTCCTTCTTAATGAGTAAACTTAAATTCTCTGATTCTGCACCAATATACGTATATTATGGTTGAGCCATTATTAGGGCCAATTGAAAACCCCTTGAAGTAAGAAAATGATGTAACATATGGATAGAGAGTTCAGAAAAACATGTTTATCGCATTCTTATTTATGATAGGAAAAAATTAGAAATGGTCTTTATGTCCAACAGTAGTGGACTGGTAAGTGTTAGACTCATTATTAGAAGCAGTATGCCTAATGGTTAAGAATGTGAATTCTGAAGACAGACTGGATTTGAATCCTGACATCAAGGCCGGGCTTGGTGGCTCAGCCTGTAATCTCAGCACTTTGGGAGGCCGAGGCGAGTGAATTGCCTGAGCCTGCGGGTTGGAGACCAGCCTGGGCAACTTGGCAAGACTTCGTCTCTACAATAAAATTTTTAAAAAAGTCAAAAAGTAGCTGGGCGTGGTTGCCTGCCTATGGTTCCAGCTACTTGGAAGGCTGAGGTGGAAAAGGATCGCTGGAGCCCAGCAGGTCGATGCTGGGGTGGCTGTGAGTGTGCCACTGCACCCTAGCCTGGGCGATGGAATGAGACTCCAACTGAAAAATAAGTGAATCCTGATTTCACCACTTACTAACTATGACTTTGGGCAAGGAACTTAACTTTCCAGTTCCTCAGTCTCCTCATTTGTAACATGGGGATCATAGGATTATAGGACTGATGTGAGAAAGGTGTAAAATTTTTTTTTTTTTTTTTTTTGAGTTGGAGTCTCACTCTGTCCCCCAGACTGGAGTGCAGTGGCCGCTCCCGGCCACCGCAGCCTCAACCTGCTGGACTCTGGCGATCCTTCTGCCTTAGCCTTCTGAGTAGCCGGAATTACAGGCATGTGCTACCACGCCCGGCTGATTTTTTGATTTATTGTAGAGATGAGGTCTCGCTGCCCAGGCGGGTCTCGAACCCGCGGGCTCAGGCAATCCACTCACCTCAGCCTCCCAAAGGCGCGGGATTACAGACTGAGCCACTGAACCCGGCTTGAAAGACGTAAATTAATGTAAAGCACTGAGAACAATGTCTGGTACATAGTACTTGCTATTTAAATGTTAGCTGTTAGGACTGTGAATCAGTTGAAATGTGACCCCCACCAAGACTAGTGCTTATTAGATTCTATTGAGTAAATGTTGTATTTCTTGATTTATGGTAAGGGGATGTTGTAGTTGTATACTGTATCATGTCACAAAGCATGAGGATTTGTTGGGGGAAAGAATTCTCTTAAATCTTATAACTGGGAAAAGCTATGTTACTTCCTAGTAATTAGTCTGATTTAACTTTGAACCTCCAGTTTTTGCTCCCTTTCTTTTGTTTACTCTGATTGTTTGGAATCTCAAAGCCCAACTTGTGGCTCTGCTCTAGAAAATGCACTGACTCTTTTAGTCTTTTATTTCCCAACCTTACCCTTGGCTTTATTTTATTCTCCCTTCATCTGAGCATATTTATTTTTTAAAAAATTTTGTCTTTTTAGAATGATAGGGTAGTAAATATTTGCAGAGGGAAAATTATATCATAGGTGGAAACTTCCACTTAAACATAGTAGATTAAAGTAACATTTTATGCTGGGCTCGGTGGCTCAGCCTGTAATCCCAGCACTTTGGGAGGCTGAGGTGAGTGGAACATAGTAGATTAAAGTAACATTTTATGCTGGGCTCGGTGGCTCAGCCTGTAATCCCAGCACTTTGGGAGGCTGAGGTGAGTGGATTACCTGAGTCTATGGGTTCGAGACCCGCCTGGGCAACTTGGCGAGCCCTCATCTATGCAATAAATCAAAAAATTAGCTGGGTGTGGTAGCACGTGCCTGTAGTTCCTGCTGCTTGGAAAGCTGAGGCTGAAAGATTGCCGGAGCCCAGCAGGTCAAAGCTGTGGTGACCGTGAGTGAGCCACTGCACTCCAGCCTGCACTACAGAGTGAGACTCCAACTCAAAAAAAAAGAAAAAGAAAGAAAACAACTGAAAGATGGGTTATGGTGCTGAAAGGAGGAGAGTTATGTGAAAGCTTCTAGCTGAGCAGCAAAGTTCCATTTTCTTCTTCTGGTTGGCTTCAGTTTGTTGGCAGCTGGTCTTTTATATCCCTTATAGGCAAGATACTGAAATTGATCACATTAATGGAAAAGGATGTAATGATATTGACAATTGGGATGTGCCAGTGAAATCTTAGGGCTTCTCTCCTGTCATTCAAAAGTAAAGGTCAGCTACTTGGCAAGACTTACCTATTTTCGTAGTCTTTTGGGGCAGCTATAACAAAATACCATAAGACTGGGTAACTTACAAACAACAGGAATTTATTTCTCACATTTGGGGGCTGGGAAGTCTAAGATCGGGTTATCAGTGTGATTGGGTTCTGGTGAGGGCCCTTCTCCAGATTGTAGACTGCTGACTTCCCACTGAGTCCGCACTTGGTAGAAGAGGCAACCAAGCTTCCTTCAACCTCTTCTGTAAGGGCACACTACTCCTATTTGTGAGGGGTCCATCCTCATGACACAGAACTTCTGAAAACCTCTTAATACTATCATATTAGGGATTAGGTTTCAACATGACTTTTGTAGGGCAGGGGACACAAAAATCAGACCATGGCCCTCATGGAGATGGTTTAACCAGTTAGTTTTTCAGTGCCTCACTCTTAATGTGAAAACTTAAGGAAAGACTTAAGTGTGAAAATTAGAGGTCAAAGAAACAAACCCCCCAATGCCCAAAAAAAACCGGGAGCAGAAGACTTTCAAATCTGTAATTACTTTCCTGAGAGAGGGTAATACATCCACAAAACGAATGGTATACTATTTTAAAAGGCTCAATCAGATGTCAAAGAAGAGCTCACTGAAAATAAAAAGTGAGGCCGGGCTCAGTGGCTCAGCCTGTAATCCCGTGCCTTTGGGAGACCAAGGTGAGTGAATTGCCTGAGCCCGCGGGTTCGAGACCCGCCTGGGCAACTTGGTGAGACCTCATCTCTACCATAAATCAAAAAAATTAGCCGGGCATGGTAGCACGCGCCTGTAGTTCTGGCTACTTGGAAGGCTGAGGCGGAAGGATCGCTGGAGCCCAGCAAGTTGAGGCTGCAGTGACCGGCAGCAGCCACTGTACTCCAGTCTGGGTGACAGAGTGAGACTCTAACTCAAAAAAAAAAAAAAAAAAGAAATAAAAAGTGATAGGAATTATTTTCATGAAAAATGTGGAAGATTGAAGGACTGAAAAAACAGGAAAATTGAAAGATCATTCCAGGAGATTAATGATTGACTAGGAGTTTTAGAGAGAGAAAACAGATTAAGTGAAGTTGAAAAGATTGTTAAATTTATCAGAATATATTTTCAGGGTGTTTGTTTCCAGATTGAAAGGATTCTCCCCAAATATTTTATGAAATTAATGAAATATGATCCATATAGAGGCTGTCATCATGAACACTAAAAATTAAGACAAAGTTCTAAAATCTTGCAGATAGAAAAATCAGACCATATTGAAAAGATTGAGAATCTGATAGGCATTAAGTTAACATTAAAAGCTAGAATATAGTAGCAGTGCCTTCAAGAG
The DNA here is from genome assembly GCA_027257055.1 of Cephalopachus bancanus. Taxonomy (NCBI): domain Eukaryota; kingdom Metazoa; phylum Chordata; class Mammalia; order Primates; family Tarsiidae; genus Cephalopachus; species Cephalopachus bancanus. The sequence goes on along the minus strand of JAPVLO010000377.1, from coordinate 2,663,453 downwards.
TCTGAGGGAAAGTGATTTCCGTTTAGATTTGTGTAACTGAGCCAAGTTCCTTTTTTTCTCCTCCTGTGTTCAACATCTTCTTAAGCATCTCCTGAAGGACTAGAGCCAAGTTACTTTATTCCTTGTGAAAGTAGAATAAAGACACATTCAGATATGGAAATCTCAAATTTACTCTTCATTTTTTTCCTCCTAAGGAGCTATTGGGTGTGTCTCAGCAATCCGAGAGTGTCAGTTGAGAAGGTGGACAGTGTAGGATCCAGAACAAAAGGAAGGAAGCGAAGGAAATTTCAGAAACAGGTGTGCAGTGTGCCTGGAGAGTAGCCAGAGCAGAATAGGAGGAGGATGGAACACTGGAGATACACAGTGAAACTGTGGAGGAGAATAAGTGATAGCATCCTTGGAAAACCAAGCACTTAAAACTCACTGGGAATTATTTCAGGAAAACCACATATAAAAGAAAGGAAATAGAATCATTGTAATGTGATTTAAATGGAAATCATATTTACATAGTTACCATGGGATATTCATATACCAAAAAGTAAACTGGTATAACTATAATACTGCTGTGGAATAAGTGTAAATCTGGGGTACAGACTATAAGAGAGTTAAATTTCATGAAGAAATAGCAGTCATGCTATTTAGAAATACTAGAGCAAATAACAAAAGAAACTTCTTTAAAAGTTTTGAGATGGTTATTCCTAGTGTGTAGTAATCAAAGGTAGAGATGGGAGGAGCAGGGATCTGTTACTCATCATATCCTGTGCAGAAAGCTCTTTGCCTCGCAAAGTGTATGCTGGATGTCCAGGAAATTATGCAGCATGAACACTCAGAGAATGTACTAACACCTACGAAAACAGAAAGTAGATATCTAAGCAAAAAAAAACAACAAATACATCCCTAAGTCAATAAATCCACTTTTTCAATAAGAGTACCTATAACTTTGGATTCTATCTGTTCCATTCACAAAGGTATTTTTAGGGCCAGGCAGATGATACAATCAAGTTCATCTCCTTTTCACTATTAATTCTCTTTCCCTTGGCAAAGAGGTAGAGGTAACTTTAGTGTGATGTTCTTTTTTGAGGGCTCAATTCAAATTTTCTTTACAGGGCTTTTTCAAGATATAGCATTCTCATGCTCCAGTGGTTAGGCATGTCATACTCTTTCTAGACGTTATTAGCTCCTTAAAACCATGCATTTGTAATTGCTTTTTTTCAGTTATGCAATTTATTATATATTTTATGCTAGGTATTACAAAATTCTAAAGCTGGTCACAGGTACTTTGCTAATAAAATACTCATATACTAAAAGAAAACTTTTTGCTTTTTTTCACCCAAGTATTTCATAGCTGAACTTTTTTTTTTCTTTTCTTTTTTGAGTTGGGGTCTCATTCTGTCACCCAGAACGGAGCTTATTGGCCTGATCACAACTTACCACAGCCTTGAACTCCTGGGCTCAAACAGTCCTGCCTCTCCAACCTCCTGAGTAGCTTTTTTTTTTTTTGTAGAGACAAGATCTCACTGTGTTGCTTAGGCTGGTCTTGAACTTCTGGGCTTAAACAGCCCTCTTGCCTTGGCCTCCCAAAGTGCTGGAATTAGAGGCATGATCCACCATGCGCAAAATTTATTTTAACAGCAACAAAAAAGAACTATTGACTATGCTGATAACTCCCAAGTTATTCTTAACTAATCCCAGTAGAACTCTATAAGTCGCCTGACAATTCTTTTCTTCTTCCTTTGCTGACTGACTGCTTATTTCATACTTCAGCCCAGCAGCTCTTCTAATCTTTCCACTCTTCGTAAGTAGTCAACTCCTCTCTAGACTGCTTTTCTTAATTTTAGTCATCCACATAAATTTGTAGAAGTACCTCATTTTTATTTATTTATTTATTTATTATTTATTTATTTGGAAGCAATTCTCCATGGATCTCTCATGTTTCTGAATATCCTGCAAGCAGAGACACTTACTGCCCTTTTATTCTGACTATTTAAGGATATTTGCATAACAAACAGCTTTGAAGATATAGACAGTCTTCTGGGCAGTTATGTTTACTATCTAGCATAAAAGATTCAAGTTCCCTAAACTTGGAGTTCCTCAGCTATGATTCAAACCAACTATGTGTAACATCTACCTGATCTTCTTGCCACCCTTGTGGGACCTGGGGGGTAAGGAGAACTCAGCAAACATTATGCTCCTGTTATTCCTATGCCCCTGAGAGGTGTAATCCCTGTCTCTGACTCAATCTTATAATTTCCTTCAGCCTCTATGAAACAGTAACAGACTATGTTGTTAGCATGTAGGTAAGGTAAAAATCTCAGACCTTTTACAGCTCATGATTCTCTAATTTTCATTTCCCTAGAGACTAATGACGTTGAGCATCTGTTTGTATGCTATTTGCCATCCACATCTTTTATTTTATTTTCTGAGACAGGGTCTTGCTCTGTTGCCCAGGCTGGAGTGCAGTGGCACAGTCATGGCTCACTGCATCCTTGACCTCCTGGGCTCAAGTGCTCCTCCCGCCTAGCTTCTCAAGTAGCTGTGGCTACAGGTGTGTGCCACCATGCCCAACTTTTTTTTTTTTTTTTTTTAAGAGTCATGGTCTTGCTATGTTGTCCAGGCTGGTCTTGAACTCCTGGCCTCAATTAATGCTCCTAACCCAGCTTTCGAAAGTGCTGGGATTACAGGCATGGGCCAGTGTGCTTAGCTACACATACCATTTTGATGCAGTGTCTGAATACTTTCCACATTTTTTGTTGTTTTACTTGTTACTATTGAGGTTTAAGTGTTTTTTTAAAAAAATATATTCTGAATATAAGACCTTTATCAAATATGACTTGTAAGTATTTTCTCTCAGATTGGAGGTTTGTCTTTACATTTTCTTAGTGTCTTTCAAAGAGGAAAAGTTAGTAATTTTGTTGAAGTCTTATTTATCAATTCTTTCGTTTATGGGCTGTGTTCTATTTGACTTTTAAAGGCATGCACATATATTGCTGTGATTAATGTAGTTTTTGTTTTTTTAATTTTTAATTTTAATTTTTTTTAAATGAGGAAGCAGGATTTATTGAAAGGACAGAAAAGCTCCCACGGTTGGAGAGGACCCCAAGGGGTTGCCCAATGTAGGTTATAAAACCCAGAAACAGGACCTCTCACTTTAGAGACAGAAATGTTTATCTGTGGGACAGTGATACTTAACTTTTCATTTTTTTAGTGTTTTTTTGTTTGTTTGCTTGTTTTGTTTTGTTTTTTGAGTCAAAGTCTTACTCTGTCTCCCAGGCTGGAGTGTAGTGGCATGATCACGGCCACCACGTCCTCGACCTGGACTCAGATAATCCTTCCGCCTCAGCCTTCCAAAGTAGCTGGCGCTACAGAAGTGTGCCACCAAGCCCAGCTAAGTTTTTGATTTATTGTAGAGATGACCAAGTTGCTCACCAAGTTGCTCGGGCTGGTCTAAACCCTTGGGCTCAGGCAGTCCTCTTGCCTCAGCCTCCTAAAGTGCTAGGATTAGAGGCATGAGCCATTGCCCCTGGCTAATTTTTCAAAGTTCAAAATAAAAATCTTATATCTTTAATACTCTTTTAAATCATTTTGTCATTAATATGCTTCATTTGTCAAATGCTTTCTTTGCCTTTCATCTTTGTCTTTCATCCCCAAATATTAAGCTATATTATAAATGTAAAACTGAAAAACATATTTTGTTATTGTGGTAAGCTTATTTATTTTTATTAATTTGCATTTTCAAAAACAATGTCTATCTACATTCAGTTTTGTGCATTTCCTTTATTTTATTTTATTCTATTTTTGTATCGAAGTCTCACTGTTGCCCAGGCTGGAGAGCAGTTATACCATCACAGCTCCTGCAGCCTCGACCTTCTGGCCTCAGGCGATCCTTCTGCCTTAGTCTTCCAAATAACTGGAACTACAGGCACTTACAACCACGCCTAGCTAATTTTTTGGTTTAATGTAGACATGAGGTCTTGACAGGTTGTCCAGGCTGGTCTTCAACCCTTGGGCTCAGGTAATCCTCTCGCCTCTGCCTCCCAGAGCTAGGATTACAGTTGTGAGTCACTGCGCCCAGCCTATACACTTCCTTTAAACAGCATGCTGGTTTGGGTAGGGTATAGTAGAGCTATTAAAATTCTGTGTTAATGCTCTTAAAAAAATATAGTTGGCCCTCCATATCTTTGGGTTCTACACAGGTTGGAAAATATTGTAATAAAAAAAGACCAATAAAAACTAACCATACCAAAAAAATTAAAAATTCAATATAATAGCTATTTATACAATATGTACATTGTATTAGGAATTATGAATAATTTAGAGATGATTTAAAGTATATAATATGGAAGGATATGCATAGGGACTTGAGCCCTCGAGGGGAGGGAGGGAGGAAAGGAGAGGTGCTGTGTATCCTGCAACCAATCCCTCATGGAAACCAAGGGACAACTGGAGTCTGAATTACCTTATGTCTTTAATTTGGACTAATGGAGGAAACCAGTCAGGGAATGAGAAATAAAATTCCTGAGTTTTAGGCTATTTTTCATTTTGTTATCTTATATTCTTAGTGTTAGGAAGGATATTCAAGATCATCTAATGCAACCCTCACGGTTGCCAGGTAGATGAATTGAAGTCAAAAGGTTTAAGTGACCAAATTCAAGCAGCTCGTTACTGGCAGAGCAGAGATTTTTCATGGTGAAAGTTGATCAGCTGAATTTTTTGTAGTTTTGTTGCTGTCTTTATTGTTAAGACTTTTAAAAACTATATGAAAGCCTTTTTGTTGTACATAGAGGAATGCAAATTAGTTTTAAAAAGGATTTAGTTAAGTGCGTAAAATAGATCATCCTCATTACCTATTGACTGAGTTGTACTGAAAGACTTGAAAGTATTTCTTTAATAGATTATGGATTTTTTTTCTAAGTAAGAAAACCTGTGAAATGGATTGGGATGTTTTATATCTGATTTGCTGTAACTTTAAATATGGGTTGAGTGATAAATTTAACTTTGGCATTTTGTTGTTTTAGTCCTCACGCACTTGGACCAAGCTATAAGAGGTGTAGTTAGAAGAAATGCTAAGTTTAAGTCTCTTGTTTATGATAGCTTTATTGTGAGAAATAATAGTATGTTTGAGTGTTACAGGATTTTATTTTGTTTCAGTAATTACTAAAAAATATTTGGGACAATGAACTTTGGAGAAATTCAGTCAGCAGATAACCACTTTTATTTTAATTGTAGAACATAAATAATCTTTCAAACTTTTTTTCTTGAGTAAAGTCTTTCAGGCAGTACATAATAAGTAGGTTGACATTTGAATCTCCACAGCTGTCTTTGAGTACTGTTTTAAAATAGAAATCTGAAAGAATTATTAGACTCAACGATTGTAGTAGTTAGTCTTATTTTTTTCCTTCATATAGGCCCTCTGGTGATGTTCTTGAGACATTCAATTTCTTAGAGAATGCTGATGACAGTGATGAAGAAGAGGAAAATGACATGATTGAAGGCATCCCTGAAGGAAAAGACAAACATCGAATGAATAAACACAAAGTAGGAACTAGATTTTATATTCTTATTAGTTATATACACATGTATTTGGAGTAGGAATTTTTGAGATGTCTTAAGTTACATTGGGAGTGGTAGATCATTTTTATTTGCTATATTATTCATCAAGTAGGTGAGAAATGGTCTGTTTTTATGGATCTAGTCCATTGGTTTTGAAACATTTTTTAGAGACAGGGTCTTGTTCTGTCAGGTTGGACTGCAATGACGCAATGGTATGGTCAGAGCTCACTGCAGCCTCTAGCTCCTGGGCTTAAGTAGTCCTTCCCATTCAGCCTCACGGATAGCTGAGGCTCTAGGCATGTACCACTATGCCTGGCTAATTTATTTACTTATTTTTTTAAATAGAGATAGGGTCTTGCTATGTTGTTTAGGCTTGTCTTGAACTCCTAGCCTCAATGATCCTTCCTCCTCAACCTCCCAAAGTTCTGGGATGACAGGTTACAGGTGTGAGTCACTGTGCCCAGACTGAAACCTTGTTAAAAGTGACACTCTATTTCTACCACAATTGAGAATCACTGCTGAAGTCTTTCTCTTCATGTGCGGTACAGACGTGATATATTAACTGAAGTTGCAATGGGGATACCTCCACCCTAGGTGAGGGGGTATTCTATGGATTATAAATATGTATCAACATTCTCATTCTTTGGTAAGGACTAATAAAAATCTACTTTTACTCATAATCTAAGAAGCAAATTTATCTATTTTAGTGATGATGGGGTTAGCTGTAGAAACAAAAGTTGAGTTGATTGTTCATTTGTAAATTATCAGAGTAGTGTACAGTATTTCAAGGATGTATAAAAAAGATATAGATTCATCTGTTACTTTAAAATTCTATAGTAATGTAGAAAAAATGATAATGTTCATTAAAAACTTCCGGTCTACAAAAACAGTTTTCAGTCTTCTGTGTAACGTGGTCTGTTGGGTGAATAGAGATTCAGTTTTTTTTTTTTTTTCTGGGAGATAAAGTACTTTAATATTATTACAGCTATAAATTTGCATTAGTTGCTATACCATATCCCTATTAGGGAGGACTAAGTATGCAGTTCAGTTTGTGAGGTCAGTTCAGGACAGCCTACCAGAATGCAAATGAGTGACTGGTTCTTTAGTGGGGAGGTAAATGCGAGTGTACTATAATTTAAGAAGTTAATTATTCTTGATAATTAGCACTTTAACTATTTTTTCTTTCTTTTTTTTCTTTTTTTGAGTTGGAGTCTCACTTTGTCACCCAGGCTAGAGTGCAGAGGCATGCTCATGGCCACCGCAGCCTCGACCTGCTGGACTCAGGCGGTTTTTCCTCCTCAGCCTCTTCCAAGTAGCTGGAACCATAGGCGCATGCCACCATGCCTGGCTAATTTTTTATTTATTGTAGAGACAAGGTTGCCCAGGCTGGTCTTGAACCTATGGGTTCAGGCAATCCTCTCAGGCCTCCCAAAGTGCTGGAATTACAGACTGTGTCACCGAGCCTGGCCTTAACTATTTTTTAATACCACATTACTTGGATCACATCTTACAAATGATCTTAGCATAGCACTGTTGAACTATTTATCTAGGGTATAGTTTGGAATTTGTGAATCATATGGGAAATATAATATTTTGCGTCCAAGTAATCTAAAAATAAAGTGTAAATGTCATTACATGAAAATCTTAAAGGGCCCCTTTTCAACTTAGTATAAAAGTGATTTTTGGTTTGTATTGTATTTACAGATAGGTAACGAAGGTTTAGCTGCTGACCTAACTGATGATCCTGATACTGAGGAAGCACTGAAAGAATTTGATTTTTTAGTGACTGCTGAAGATGGTGAAGGAGCTGGAGAAGCACGGAGTTCAGGGGATGGCACAGAATGGGGTAAGATGATAAAGAAATAAGGGGTGGGAAGAAATCTAGCCTTTAAAGATGGATTATTACTAAATATATGTGGAATGTGTGTATCTGAATGTATGGTGGCAGTTAAACTGAGAGCAAGAAGTGGTATTGAATAAAATTTCAGAGTATTTTGTACCACTTTACATTTGATGTCTAAACTGTTTAGTACATAGCTTTTGGTGGATTTCAGTTTTTGAGATTTGTCTACATTTAAAGTTGAAACATTTAATTGATTGGAAATCCAATTCCTTTCCCCTTAGTAGATTTTTAGAAAAAAATAAGCATGTATTTCATTTAAAACATTCCATTTTAAAATTTATTGATCTAAATCACAGGAAGACATAACTCTTAGTATGCCCATATGGGTTATCTGACTAAAATTACTAAGAAGGAATAAAGGTACTAATCCTGAATTTTAGTTCTATATTAAACAAGATTTAATGAAGATTTATATTAAATTTTATTGTGTATATTATTCAGTGTGCAAATATTATTGCCTAAACTTTGGAAGTGGCACCCAATGCTAATAATAAACCAGCCATAACTAAACTGGAGAAGACAGTTCTGTCTGTACAGGGTTAAAAATCCTATTCAGAAGTAAAATAAAATTTAAAAAACCATTTTAAGATCATAATAGCTGGCATCCAGTATGTTTTTTCTATTAAATATGCTCTTTCAATTCTCATTTAATATTTAGTATGTTGTCTGGTAGGTAGAACAAAGTGTGTTTATTGAGCTTTATTGGAGAAAGTTATTTTAATACATAGAAGTTTTGCTTAATTACAAGCAAAAGGAATGATCACTAGATTTTTTAAAGATTACTTTGATGATAGGAAACACACTTGGATTAAAAATGCCTCATTTGTGTGTTGACGTTAAATATTTCTAATATCATGAGAAACAAAATTCTGACTATCTTAATATAAAAATGAATCAGGTACTTAAAAGGTTGGAGTTTTGTCAACAGTTTTCTCATTGTTTATAATTCTCAAATATTTCTAGACATTCATTTCTCTTTTCTGAATAGAAGAGGCACATCAACTCAGAAAATGAGAAAACTCCACAGTTACCTTTCAGACTACATTTTTATACTTATTCTTTGGAAATGGCTATATTTTAGAAGTATATCCTTCAGAATAGGAGAAACAGTAAAAGTATATAACTTTTAGCTTTTCGGTGCAGCCATTCCGTGTTGGAAATACCTTATCTTTTTCCAATAATTTTAAAAGTACTGTTTTTTTCTGATTGTTTCATAATTATATAAATATATAATTATTTTATAATATAAGTATGTTTTATAAGACTTTGAACCTACAAATACATTGGAAGATGAAAATTAAAAATTATCTTTAATGCTACTATGTAGAGAGAACCATGGTTAACATTTATATAAGTAGATGTATATTTAATGTATATACATTTACTTAATTAATAAACTTCTACTAAATGCTGATTTGTAATCCACACATTTCACTTAATATATAGTCCTCCAAAAGCGTTTTTGTAACTGACTGTGAACAATTGAGATAACTCACTACCTTTGGACCAGACGCCAGCATTTTTAATAACTGCATAATTTTCTATCAGTATATGCCATGATTTATTTAACAAGGGCCCTACTGGTGTGCATTTAGATTGTTTTTGTAAAAAATGATTGAAGTAATTTATTGAACATCTGTTTTGCTAAACCTTGGCACATGTTTATTACTGTTTTCTTAGCCAAAAGTTGCTAGAAGTTTAATTCTAGTCAAAGGGATAAACAGAAATTTCAGTAATTTAATTAGTCTGGAATGACATTATTTCTTTAGTAAGAATACAATATTATGTACAACTCATTGGTCTTTCTATTCAGACTTTTGATTGTAGAGCAAAATTTTAAGAGAAGATTTAGTGAAAGACAACTGTCAACTACTATCAGTATTTGAGAGTGACCTGTATCTCCTCTAAATGGAAGTAGCTGACAGAGTCTCCACTTCCAGACAAGACTGAAACCATTATCTCTAAAGTATTTTAAATTCTTAGCCATGTTCAGTGGCTTACACCTGTAATCTCAGCACTCTGGGAGGCCAAGGTGAGAGGATTGCTCGAGCCCAGGTATTCGAGACCAGCCTGGGTAACTTGGCAAGACCTCATCTGAATAATAAACAAAAAAAATTAGCAGGGCATAGTGGTGTGTGCCTGTAATGCCAGCTGCTTGGAAGGCTGAGGCAGGAGGATCTCCTGAGCCCAGCAGGTCGAGGCTGTGGTAGCCATGAGTGTGCGTCTACACTCCAGACTGGGCGACAGAGTGAGCCTCCAACTTAAAAAAAAAGTATTTTAAGTTCTTGATAAAGGAAAATAACTCTTTTCAATACAAAATAGTTCAAATAGTTTTTTCATATGAAATGAAAAAAACTGTCAAGGGATTTATATGGTGTTTCCGAACTTTATAATTCCTACTCAAGAGTTGTCATGGTCATTTTTTGTAAAACAGAGAAGATAGAAATAGAAACATTTCCTTATGTTTATTTAGTTAATTAACATAGTAGTTTTCAGAAATTATTGGGAAAAGAGCACAGATTTTAAACAAAGAAAGTCTTAATGAAACATACTCCAGAACTTACTCACCTAAGATAATCTGTATTATTTTTTATTTTGTGTACTAGCAGTCTGTGACTTTGAATTTTTTTATCTTATGAAACGATTGCCTTTTAGGAAGATTTTAAATCTTTTTTTCTCTGTCATTTACGTTAGATAGTCGGAGTTTAGTAATAATAATTTTTCATTCCTCTAAAAATTATTTTTGCTTTTTCTCTTATGGAGACTAGGCATTTCAAGAATGTTCACTTATTTTCTTCTGCCCTTTGAAACTGATCTGTAGATATTTATAGGACTACAAAATACAATACAGTTGGTACTTGAATGCTTATATTTAAATACAACAGATAAAGTATTGAATATTTGCGTAAAGTAAAATTAGTTAATGAAGTTGCATTACAATTAGTAGATTTGTATAATTCCTCTGCTTTGGTAATCAGAAGAACCATAATAGAATTTCATGGTTTTGTGGTTTTGAGTTGTCAGGAGGCAAAATTTTTGTGCATATTTGTGTTTTGTTTTAGACAAAAAGTTTCTGTAATTGATTCAACCTATTGGTATTTTTTTCCCCCTAGATTTTTTAAAAACAGGATTAATATGTAGAAGATTATGCTGCCTCTTCCCTTTTGCTCTTATCTATTTCTTATAAGCAATATCAAATCAGCTGTTACTTACCAGGCAAGTTTCAGGATACTGTTTGTGCACATATGCATTCACCAACTTATTCTTTGCACTGCCTAAGTTTTGTTTTATAGATTTGAGGTTATCTTGCAAGTAGTATTTGTTTTTTCCTTAAGCTTATCCTTTTTTTATTCCCTTTGCTACTTCACTCCACTCTCTTTTGCTTCTGTAGTTAGAGCTATTCACAGCTTTATTCTCTCTACAAAACTTTTTTTTAAAAACTGCTTAACTTTTATTAAATTTGTCTGTTCTGTCTTTTCTGTACAAACTTTATTTAACTTAAGGATTTTTTTGGTTTCTATAATATTTAGAAAGCATCTCCTCAAAATGTGACAATTTGTTTTGCTTTAAAGTAGTTGAAAGTAAGAATTGTTAGCTTCATTAAGAAGAGTCCAACTGATTAATTCCTTAGATCATATTTTCATGGTGTATTCAGTAAGTTGATAGGATTCCTGATGTAGCATAGCTTTCAGGAAACTTCATGATTAAAGTACATCAAAAGTAAATTTTCTCTTTAAATCAGAATTACAGCTGTATTACAAATAGTATGTCAATTTGCAGATTTGAGAAATAATCTTATATATAAATTTCAGTCTTGAGTAATCTAGTTTCAAGTAATCCAAGTTAGCAATTAACTTAAAGCATTGGAGTTAGCTTTTTACAGACTGACCACCTATGATCATAGGTAGTATAACCATCAGGGCAGAAGGGATGACAGTTGTTGTGGGAAGGACTCAAGGTACAGTCAATACTTGAATTTCTTGTGCCACTTAAACATGAGAATGTCTTATGTTTACTACATCTAGCAATCTATAAAGAAAAAAAAATGACTTTTTTGTTTTTCTTTTTTAGTAGGAGTCTCACTATGTCGCCCAGGCTAGAGTGCAATGGCATGCTCACAGCCACCTCAGCCTCGGCCAACTGGGCTCAAGCAATCCTTCCACCTCAGTCTCCCAAGTAGCTGGGACTACAGGCACGTGCCACCACACCTGGCTAATTTTTTGATTTATTGTAGAGACGAGTTCTCACCAAGTTGCCCAGGCTGGTTTTGAACCCCTGGGCTCAGGCAATCTTTCGCCTCTGCCTCCCAAAGTGCTGGGATTATAGGCGGGAGCCACCACAACCTGCCAAAAAAAGACCTTTTAATGTCTGCTTTATAGATTGTCAGTAAGTCTTAGGGAGATTACAAAACTTGTGAACCAGAATTTACTGAGTTATCAAAAATTTAATAAGTATGTTTCCCCTAAGATCTCACTTTGCAGTCTTATTGATTGACTTAACCTGTGTGTTTGGTATAATTTTTATTTAATAATGGGGTTATATAAACTCCTAGTTCTGTAACAGTGTTAAACTTCCTAATAATATGACTGTTTTAAAACTAAACAAAGAAGGAAAAAAGCTCAGTATTTAAAATAATTCTCAAAGACACAGTTATTTTTATACTGCCTCTTTTTAATGCTGTTTTTCTTATAGTTTACCTAGGAATACATTTTTTCAGACACAAATATTTACTTATATTTGTGTGTTATCTTTAGCAGATGTACATCAATGTATGTTTTCACTTCTCCAGCCTTGTCACTACTTTGATCTTACCCTTACAAAACATCAATTCTAAAAAAGTTATTCAGTGGAATTTGAGTTTTGTTTTTTGTTTTTGTTTTTGTTTTTGCTAATCTTAGTTGTAGACCAAAGGAAGAAGGTAATGAGATGTGGAACTCTTTGGGTGGGTGGGATGGGGGCAGAGGTGGGATTCTCTGAATGCTTTGTATGAATTATTGGAAACACTGTATTTTGTAACAATATGTATGTATTATATTGGACTAGAATGCCTTTCCATTAGTGCAGTTACCTTGTGCATGCAGAAATCAGTGTGATAGAAGGTGCATGAATATTTTCATCAGTGAAACAGCACTGACCTTTCTAGCTTGCACTTTTATGAGTAGTTCGCATGTATTTCATTCATTTGCTTTTATGATGCTGGCTGAATAATTTTTATTAACATTTTTATAAAGATGCAGTGATCTATTTTCATAACATTAGATTTCTAATGTCAGTCTATTGAAAGAATGATAACCTTCAAATTTGTGATTCATAAAGATGAAGCACCATTTAACTGTTGTTGGTATTAAATGTTTAGAAACTTATGACATGGGCATTTAGAGTTTGAGTTGTGAATACCAAAACTGAGACTGCACCTTTAAAGTATTTTGAGTATATGCTATTAGTACATTTTTATTATGATTATATAAAGCTATAACAGTTTACTGCCAACAGAGCTTGCATTGCCAACTGCTGATTTTTTTTCTTTTAATAATATGCTGCATGTAGATAAAGATGACCTCTCCCCAACTGCTGAGGTTTGGGATGTAGACCAGGGACTAATAAGTAAACTGAAGGAACAGTACAAGAAGGAACGAAAGGGGAAGAAAGGGGTGAAGAGTAAGTGCAGATTCTGACTATTATAATTTTTGTATACCAATATTGAGAAAAAAATTCTTCAATTCTGTTTTTTTTTTGGTGTAACTTTATTTTTTGTTTCATAAAGGGGCAACTAACTTTAAACTTTGTCTGTTGTATAATTGAAATTTGTTTAAATATAATTCAGGATGTGTTATTGTTCAAGTAGAATATCATTTAAAATATGGGTAGGGGTGAAGGAAAGACTTTAAGGATTTTTTAAGCTTTAAAAAGTTTACCAAATTGTTAGGAATATTGGCCTTGGAATGGAAAAATAATAGAAATATGTTCAAAAGGGAGAAAAGTATAAGTTTCTCTATTTTTGATATATAACCTGTTACAGCTATGTCCAACTCATATCCAGATTACATTTCTTAGTTTGAGGATCCTTAAATAGAGTGACTAGGAAAGCCCTTTCCATAGTTTCTACATTCTGGTCTTAATCCAACCATAAACATCAACCAAAACTGTCACCTCCTGGTTAGTATTTTCTTGGCTACTGAGTGAGGGATGCCAATGGGGGAGAGGAGTGATGGCAGTAGGGTTTGTCTGATTGATGGTCTCTTTTGGTGCCTGGGTGTATTTTTCACTATGTTGTGTCTTGACCAATGTGTGTAGTAAAAGTATAAATGCAGGACTGAAGTACGGTGGCACATACCTGTAATCCCAGCACTTTGAGAGGTTGAGGCAGGAGGATCACTTGAGCCCAGGAGTTCAAGACCAGCCTGGGCAACATAGTGAGACTTCGCCTCTACAAAAAATAAAAATAAAAAAATTAGCCGGGCCTAGTGGCACATGCCTGCAGTCCCAGCTGCTCAGGAGGCTGAGGAGGAGGAATACTTGAGCCCAAGAACTTGAGGCTGTAGTGAACTATACCTCTTGCCACTGTACCTTAGCCTGGATAACAGAGTGAGAACCCCAACTCAAAAAAAAGGGTATAAATGCAGTTATAGTACCTCTCTCAAAGAATTAATTCATTTCTATTTTGTGAAGCAAACCTAAAAACTGCCACATGAAAAACATCTTTACATCTATGAGTTATGGAGAGATTTGAAATTTATTTTGGGAAACTATTTTGAACTGGCCATTGACTCCTTCTAGTCTAACTTTTGTGACTGTATTAAGGAGAAGATAGTGTGTGACAGAGGCAAAAACCATTTAGGCATTATTTTGTATTCCTTTCTCTGGTGACAAGTATATGCATTCATAAATGGTAGGAGTAATGAAAAGGGTGTGAGTTTACTTCAGTAAAACATTTTTTGAGTGATTTAATTTATTGTGGAGGCTAATAAGAAAAATCCTGGTGATATTACCTATTAAACAGTTTTCTTTTATAACTTGATGATAGCTTATGTTATTGCATGTGAATAAAAAGACAAATATTCTTGAAGACTTTTCAGATTGGTCAACTGCTTGTAGTATTTAAAAACATTTGGTATTGGGCTAGGGCTGTGTTCAGTTCTAACACCATTTAACTATAATCAAGCATGTTGATTATAAAAGCACCTGTGCATGATTGAGTATTTTTATAGTATAGATAAAATGACAGAATTTTTTAGGATTTAGTTTTCTCAGGCCAGGCTCGGTGGCTCAGCCTGTAATCCCGCGCTGTGGGAGGCTGAGGTGAGTGGATTGCCTGAGCCCGCAGGTTCGAGACCCGCCTGGGCAACTTGGTGAGACTTCATCTCTACAATAAAATCAAAAATTAGCTGGGTATGGTAGCGCACGCCTGTAGTTCCAGCTACTTGGAAGGCTGAGGCAGAAGGATCACTGGAGCCCAGCAGGTCGAGACTGCGGTGGCTGGGAGCGGCCACTGCACTCCAGTCTGGGCGACAGAGTGAGACTCCAACTCAAAAAAAAAAAAAAAAGTAATAAAATAGTTTGTTTTAATATTGGATTACTTATTTTATGTATGTTAGAATAAGCTGACTTAATCTTTTCAAAGATTCTTTAGACATGTTAGCTGTTACTTCTAATTTAAAATAGAAGTATCCAGGCAGACCCATGGCTCATGCTTGTAATCCTAGCACTTTGAGAGACCAAGATGGGTGGACTGTTTGAGCACGGAAGTTAGAAACCAACCTGGACAACATAGCAAAACGGTATCTCTACAAACTGACAAACAACAACCAAAAAAAATTGAGTATTGGTAGCATACACTAGCTACTCTTGGAGGCTAGGGTGAAAGAATCACCTGAGCATAGAAGTTTGAGGCTGCAGTGACCTGTGCTTGTGCCACTGTACTCTAGCCTGAGTGACAGAGTGAGACCCTGACTCAAGAAATAAATAAGACAGACGTATCCTATTTTTTTCTTGGTAGCCTGTGACTAGATCTATGTATTTTTGAGGTTTAGAAATAAGATATAAATCAGCTGAAGGTCTTTTTAGTTGCAGGTTTTAAATTGTTCTTACCTGTTTAATTAAGAAGTATTAGAAACAAATGAAACTAAATTTTAATTTCTCATACAAAATTTGAATTTAAAAAAATTAGACCATTGTACGTGTAGTTTTATAATTTGCCTACTTAGCTAACAGTTCATAGAAAACATCATTTTATATCAACAATCCCTTTGCATATGTTTTCATTTTTGTCTTTTAAACAATGTTAATTCAGTGTATGAAAAGGATGAAAGGAACTGCTGTGATTGAATCAGGATCTGGAGACCCTGAATTCATAACTTAAGACTCTCATGTCTCAATAATATCTTTTCTTTTTTTATGCCATATAAGTAACGTGCCTACGTCATAACAGGGTTTGGAGGTGGCACATCTCACACACACATATGAAAGTCCAATTAGCACCCTTAGAAGCTACAAAAAGATCTTAATAATATCTTACCTAGATGTGTATCTTGCTATTCAGCCCACTTCCCATTAATTTTGATTTTATGTCTATTTTTTAAATTAACTTTGCTTATGTAATCCTAAAAATAATGCATGCTTGATACTTAGTTAAAAGAAGTTTATAAAAATTTAAAGAAAAAATACAAAATAGAAATCACCTGTAATGCTGCCACTCAAAGATTAACTATATTTGTCCAGCATATATTTGCCTAGCTTTTCCTAAAAGTTTTTATGCATCAAACCTCCTTTTTAAAACTTAAGTAGAATGTTATACTGTTTTAATTTAGCTTGTTTCTTTCTTAATTAAGGTAAACTTGCAATTGTTTCTTTTTTTTTTTTTTTGAGTGGGATCTTAGCTGTTACCCAGGCTGGTGTGCAGTGGCATGATCACCATTATCACAGCCTTGACCTGGTGGGTTCAGGCGATCCTTCTGCCTCAGCCTCCCAAGTAGCTGGGACTGCTGGTACATGCCTGCTTAATTTTTTGATTTATTGTAGAGATGAGGTCTTGCCAAGTTGCCCAGTCTGGTCTCGAACCCCTGGGCTCAAGCAATCCTCTGAACCTCTGCCTCCCAAAGTGCTGGGATTATAGGTGTGAACTACTGTGCTCAGTCTTGTTTTTCTTTTCTTTTCTTTTTTTTTTTTTGGAGTTGGAGTCTCACTCTGTCATCCAGGCTGGAGTGCATTGACAGGTTCATGGTCACCTCAGTGGCAACCTACTGGACTCAGGTGATCCTTTTGCCTCAGTCTTCCAAGTAGCCAGAACTACAGGTGTGCGCTACCACTAATTTTTATATATTGTAGAGATGTGATCTTGCCAAGTTGTCCAGGCTGGTTTAGAATCTGCGGGCTCAGGCAATCCACTCACCTCGGCCTCCCAAAGTGCTGGGATTGATCACAGGCTGAGCCACCAGGTCTGACCTTGTTTTTAATTTTTAAACATTTGTATAAACGTCCCTGTCTTTAAGTTTATTTATGTAAGTAGATACAGGGATGAAGGTTTTAGCAAGGCCCAGAAAAGAATGATTAAGAAATGATAACTTTTAAAAATACTTCCTTTTTGAGGTTTTGTAAATTAAAAATGTTTACTCTAGAATACACAGTTCAGTATGAAAATGTTGGCTCTGAATGTCTGGCATGAAGTTGAAATTTAAGAAAGTAAAAACTTATTTCAAGTAGATCATCATTTAATACTAAGATATAATTTTATATGAAAAAATAATTCATGAGTTTTTTTAGTATTTTATGATCATCTGTTGAATTTTATTCTGATATTCTTTTTAGATGTAGCTTTCAACAAGTTAGAATGATTCATAAACTGTAGCCTTTTTGTGTCTTAAAACTTTTTTTGTTTATAATTGACACAAAACTGTACGTGTTCATAGGGTACAATGTGATGTTTGAATACATGTATACACTATGTAATACTCAAATCTGGGTGGTTAGTATATCCATCATTTCTTTGTAGTTAAAACATTTAAGATACTCTTTTGTAGTTATCTTGAAATATGAAATACATTATTATTAATTATAGTCATCCTACTGGGTAATAGAATACCAGAACTTATTCTTTCTGTACAAATGTAAATTTTTATCCATTGACCAGCCTTAATTTTTTTTCTTTATTCAGAAATGTGAATAAATCATACCTACTAGATCATAACACTAAGTTTCTGTGGACCCCTCCAGCTTGTTAGAGGAAAGAAAACTATTTGCTAACTTTACCATATGGAATCAGCGGATGCAATCTAATCTAAATGCCTTTTTTTTTTTTTTTTTTTTTTAAGGGAAAGAGAAAAATGGGAAGGATGTTGACTTTTTAACTTTGTAAAGTCTTATTCAAGATTTGATTCTTAGGTGGAAAGGTTTCTAAAATCAAGTGCTAAGCTAAAGTTTCTGTATATTCTAGTTTGTTTACCTCTCTGTTTTCTGCTCACCTGAGGTAAGAGAAAAATAGGTTAAAAGTGTCATCCTTGCCTTGGAGTGTAGACCCATTTCAGAATTTCTTTCTTACTAAGTGAGATAGATATACTTAAGGTATCTGTTTCATCTGTTAATACTTCTGAAAGTTGAGGTTATGAAACTAAAGAGGATTGATGCAATTATTTTGGTCTCAGACTTCAAAGGGTTAAGCTTTCTTTTTCTTTTAACTTTTTGTTTTGACACGATTTGGCTTAAGATAAATTTTCAAGACTAGTACAGAAAATTCATATACTTCCCACCCATTACCCAAATGTTGGCACTTTACCACATTTGCTTTTTCCTTTTCTTTTTGTAAATGTATAATTTTTTTAATAGTTCAGAAAACTGAGTAAGTTATAGACACATTGCCCTTTAAATACAATAGTATGTAAATAAAGATACTCTCTTATATGACCACAGTACAATGATGAAAATCAGGAAGTGAACATGGATACAATACAAATATATAACCTAGTTTTCTTTTACTTTTTAGTAATATCTAAGTTTTCTGTAATTTGGGGGGAAAGTTCTAAATTAATAAACTTTTTGTAAAAATCTTTGGTAGCAATTTTCTAGCTTTTTATGGTCTCCATTTTTGCTGTATTTTATATCTCAGTAAAGAAGTGTAAGGATTAAAAATCACACAGTGCCTAGCATTTAAAGTAAGTGCAAAACAACATTGAAATGGAAGTTTTATTTGGAATATGAGAGGAACAAAAATCTTTTAAGACTTTCTTTGATTTTTTTGGTTAATATTTTTCAACCAAGGATTATACTGATCCGGTTTTCCTTTGATAGGAGCCTTATTCTTATAGCCTATGCTATATTATACCTATATAATTTAAGCTTATTAAGATAAGATTATTTCATTTCCTTTCCTTGGAAGATTTATAGATTTTTTTTCTTCATTTAAAAAATTCACATTTTGAAAATAATTTGTTTGCAGTCCTGGTTAGTGGTGGGACTTACTTTAATTTTCCTAATTCTCATTCATCCTAACTTTGCTATCTTTTCTATGTACAGAATGTGACTTTTTTTGCCATCTTCCTTTTTTCCTTTATTAGTGTTATAGAATTGCTGTACATCTTCTGGTTTGATTATCAGTACATTAGATAAGGGAAGTTTTTAAACTTTTTTTTTTTTTGAGTTGGAGTCTCACTTTGTTGCCCAGACTGGAGTGCAGTGGTATGCTCCTGGCCATCACAGCCTCGACCTGCTGGGTTCTGATGATCCTTCTACCTCAGCCTTCCAGGAAACTATAGGCATGCGCTACCATGCCCGGCTAATTTTTTATTTTTTATTTATTGTAGGTATGAGGTCTTGCCAAGTTGCCTGGGTGGGTCTCGAGTCCGGGCTCAGCCAGTCCACTCGCTTTGGCCTCCCAAAGTACTGGAATTACAGGCTGAGCCACTGAGCCTGGCCTATTTTTTTAACTTTTAAAATGCTACTTTAATATAAATCATAAGTGGGTTCTCTTGTTTCTAATTTTTATTTTTTAAGTCTCATATTAGTGTTTGTCATTTGCTTTTCCAGACCCAAGATGACACATTATCACCAGGAAACGTAATGTTTTTAAAAGTATGGCTTCTAACCAAATATCCAAAATTAGACATTTTAATACATTTAAGAAGAAATTACTCTTTTGTAGCAATAACCTTTAGTATATTTTTGAAAACACTTTTGCATGTGCTATAAATTATCTGCAATAATTAAGCTCTATTTCACATACAGTATCAATTTGAATAGCCCATTAAATGTTATATTCTTTCTTCCTCCATCAAAGACAAAAACAATTTGTTTTATATATAGTGAAGAGATATTATTTTAAACTACGAATGAAGTTGTTTTATGTTTCTGGCTTTCATTTCTTTTTTTTTTTTGAGTTGGAGTCTCACTCGGTTGCCCAGACTGGAGTGCAGTGGCCGCTCCCGGCCACCGCAGCCTCGACCTGCTGGGCTCCGGCGATCCTTCCACCTCAGCCTTCCGAGTAGCCAGAATTACAGGCATGCGCTACCACGCCTGGCTGATTTTTTTGATTTATTGTAGAGATGAGTTCTCACTGCCCAGGCGGGTCTCGAACCCGCAGGCTCAGGCAATCCACTCACCTCAGCCTCCCAAAGGCGCGGGATTACAGGCTAAGCCACCGAGCCCGGCAATTTCACATTTTTAAAACAAACCATTCAGTTCTTCAACTTGGATTTCTTTCTTTTTAAGAAAATTTCTTAATTTTGACATCTTCCTAGTATCAGAAAGCATAAGATTGGTGCTCTTTCAGGTGAGTTTTGGCATGTTAAGTGGGGTGGCCATAGACAGTACTCAGTAAATTGTTTTAAACCATAGAGTCACTTTCCAGTTGAAGTTAATTTTTTTGAGTTGGAGTCACACTGTCACACCCAGGCTGGAATGCAGTGGCATTCTCACATCCACCGCAGCCTTGGCCTTCTAGGCTCAGGCAATCCTTCCATCTCAGCCTTTCAAGTAGCTGGAACCACAGGAATGTGCCACCATGCCTGGCTAATTTTTCAATTTACTATAGAGACAAGGTCTCTCCATTTTGCTCAGGCAGGTCTCAAACCTGTGAGCTCAGGCAATCCTCTCGCCTCCACCTCCCAAAGTGCTGGGATTATAGGCGTGAGCCAGCTTGAAGTTATTTTTTCTTAATATTGTGATGTCACATTTATTTAAGACAACAGTTGCCATGTGAAAGCTTTAATTATATGTCAGTAGAAAATAGAGCAGGTCTAGCAAACATGACTTATCTAAACTCTTACTCTGAAGTAAGCTTATCTTTTCCAAATGTTTGTCTACTAAAAGTTGGTTTTGCTTCAGAATATAAGGTTGATAAACAAAGGGGAGGCATAGGATTATTGATAAAAAAAGGGAAAGCAAAGGGAGACATTAGATTCATTAAAAAACATTCTTTTACTTGGAATAATAGATAATAAATAAGATAAGTTTCGTGTCATGGGTGTGTATGTGTTTGAAAATGTTAATTGAAAAACACTGATATAACAGTAGTCTATGGCTTACATGTGGCATAATTAGTATGTTTTTCATAGTGCTGCAGTTTAGAGACTGCATTTATATAAGACATGGTAGACATGGTCAAGAGGTAGGCAGGTTGTGTTTTATAACTCATATTAGTAAAAAAATTTTCTTGCTATAAGAATTAGAAAAAGGGCCAGGCACAGTGGCTCACACCTGTAATCCAGACACTTTGGGAGGTGGAGGTGAGAGAATTGCATGAACCCAGGGGTTTGATACCAGCCTGGGCAACTTGGTGAGACTTCATCTCTACAATAAACGAAAAAAAAAAAAAAAAAGCCAGGCATAGTGGCACATGCCTATAGTTTAGCCACTTGAAAGACTGATGTGGAAGGATCACTTGAGCCCAGCAGACAGAGGCTGCAGTAGCCTTGATCATGCCACTATACTCCATCCTGGGCAACAATGAGACTCCCAACTCAAAAAAAAAAAAAGAAAAAGTATTTCTACTTCTATAGATTCCAGGTTTTGTTTTATTTTATTTCAGTTTTTTGAGTTGGAATCTTACTCTGTCACTCAGGCTGGAGTGTAGTTGAATGAAGAATTCCAGTTCTAAAGTAATCCTCCTACTTCATCTCCTGAGTAGTTGGGACTATAGGCATGTGCCACCATGCCCAGCTGATTTTTAAATTTTTTTTGTAGAGACATGGTTTCACTGTATTGCCCAGACTGGTTTCAAACTCCTCTTCTGAAGCAATTCTCCTACCTTGGCGCCTCCCTAAGTGCTGGGATTACAGGCATGAGCCACTGTACCTGGCCCCAATTTTATTTAATTAATGCTTAATGAATCTTCAAATATGCCTTTGAAGTGTTAATATTATGTCTGATATTCTGTTATACTCAAATACCATTAAAATTTTGTCATTGCTAATTAGACTTCAAATTTTTTATTTGAAATTTAGTTGCGTTTTTAATGTTTAGAATATTGAGTATGTTTAGAAAGAAAATGAAAACTCATTAACTTTGCAATTGAAAGGTGCTCTACAGTAGAGCAAAGACTGATGTCTGGTCATGATATCTGTTTTCATTTATCAGCTTTTTAAAAATGAGGATTAGTTCTGTTTCCTAAACGTGGTATTGTGCCACACGGACAGTAATATTTGACTGTAGTATGTAAATAATTTTATAATTTGGGACCCTCAGTTTGAACAGTAACTTTCATATTGTTTCATAATTCCCTACTCTTCTATATCTCCCAGTTCACGTATACAGGAAGATTATGACTTCACATTTTCTGTAACAACAAAACTTTCTGTCAAGCTTTTATTATCTTTCACATTAACTATCGTATAATGAAATTATTTACAAGGTAATATATAATAAAGTCAAATTTTATGGTACACAAAAATATAATGAGTATAAGCAAAGATCAGCAAATCTTTACAGAGGAGATAGAACTGGTTTGGAGGAATGGGTAGAATTGGATAGGCCAGGGTATATGTTAGAAGATTAGGGGTGTATGTGTGTGTATGTGTATAGACAGTATTCTTAACCTTTCTGAGGAATAGGAATAGGTGAGGACAGATACTACAAAATAGGGCAGAAGTACTTTGGTGTGCACTGATATGGAAGCTACTTTGACTGGAAAATTAAGGAGATTTGTATTGGAGATCTTAAAAAATAAGACTGGGTAGAAAAAATAGGATCACATCATGAAGCACCTGCAACGCTAAGTACAAGATTTTTAGTTAATCTTGATCCAGAGTGTGTTGAAGTGTCTTTGTGGTATCTGAGTAAGGGGTGGTGATGTAATAAACATGATAAGTTTGGAAAATCAGTTGTAGGTATTCAAGTGTGACTGAAGACAAATGGAACTTGGAGATAGAAAAATTAGCCAGGAATCTATTGCAGTAGTTCATACAAAGCCTTGATTAGAATAAAATCAATAGAGAAAAAGATTAACCCGAAGAATAATTTAAGAAAGATTATTTTTTTACAAAAAACTTCCCCCCACCCTCTTACTTTACAAGTTGTAGAGGAATTGTTAAGATGTGGTTGCAGAATTTTAAGAACAAATTTAATCAGTGGTGGTGGTAGTCATACAAGTGGGTAAGTTATAAAGGGGAGCTATTTTGCGAAAACGAGTAATTTATTTCCTTTCATGTTGAATTTGTCTGATTACTGGGCATTCAGTTGGCAGTTTTTTATGTGTTAGAGAATCTGTTTACAGTCACTCCACTGTGGTGGGGAGAATTCTCAGGTAACACCGGATTTCTCCATTATAATATTTTAGAAAATACGGACTATACAACACATAATCCAGAAATGCAGTTGTTTAAGCATTTCTAAGAAGTTAGGGATTACTATAAAGTAGGACTAATAAATGTCTAAGATTCTACCAGTTTACATTAAGTTTTACCATCTTCATTGCCTGGCAGTCTGCTAAGGATACATACATGAGTCATAGTTCCTGGAGTTACTTATATTCAAATAGCCATAGTGAGCTTAATAATTATATAGCAGTTTAATTAGTCCTTTAATGCTGATGTTAGTGAATACGAGATCCTATGTTTGACCTTTGGATTTGCCTATTTAATATTTTACTTTTTATTGGTTGTAGGACATTTTCTTTATCTTTTCAGAGTATTTTTTCTGGCATTCTTAAAAGTAAATTTTCTTTAAAAATACTTGACTCGAGCTGGGCTCGGTGGCTCAGCCTGTAATCCCGCGCCTTTGGGAGGGAGGTGAGTGGATTGCCTGAACCCGCGGGTTCGAGAACCGCCTGGGCAGCGAGACCTCATCTCTACAATAAAAAAAAAAAAAAAATCAGCCGGGCGTGGTGGCGCATGCCTGTAGTTCCGGCTACTTGGAAGGCTGAGCGGAAGGATCGCCAGAGCCCAGCAGGTCGAGGCTGCAGTGGCCGGGAGTGGCCACTGCACTCCAGTCTGGGCGACAGAGTGAGACTCCAACTCAAAAAAAAAAAAAAGACAAACTTGACTCAAAATAGATGATTCTGCCATTTCTGAAGTTCAAAGTTAAAGAATATTTTACAATACTGCAGAAGCTTTTGAGTTTTACATATTTTAGCCTGAATTTAAGTAGCAGCTAAAAGTCTCCCTTTGAATTTATGGCCTATGACAGTGTTGACTTTTCATACCATTATGAGAAACTCGAAAAGCACATGGGTAAATCAGATTTTTTAAATTTGGGAAAAATGAAAGAAACATTTTGAGAGAAATTGGGGTTGATCTGTTAATGATGATTAACATTGTTAACATGATTAATGTAGATTTGTGCTAACACGGCAGAAAAATATTTATGGAAACACCAGGTAAAGTTAATTGTTTGTTGCACCCTCATAAAAATAATTTGTACTTATTCCTTTGTTAATTTTTTTAAAGCAGTGAATTAAGTTGAAAAGCCCTTGTAGTCTTTCTGCTAGTAGGCATTAACTTTCAACACTGAAATTTTCCTTTTTTTTTTAAATGATACCTTCTGTGTCTGTGAACTTACAGAACTTTGATTGAGTAACTTACACACCTGCCTTCCTCCCCTCTCTCCCTCCCTCTCCCTTTTTCTTCTTCTGTTTAAAACTTACAGTGGAGATATATATATACATATATATACACACACATATGTATATATGTATATATTAATATTTTAAATAGTTAAAGTCAATTTGTTTTGGGGAATGGTATGGAAGATTGAAAACATCTTTAATTATCTGATATTTTAATAACTAGAGCTTCTTAATAATCTGTTTTGTTAATAAATTGGTTTTAAAGGCTACTGGCAGGTCAAGCGGTAGCCATTAAATGAACCTCTACTGCTGACATTAATTTACAGGGGCCAACAGGACAAAACTCTACGACATGATAGCTGATCTGGGAGATGATGAGCTGCCCCACATCCCTTCAGGAATCATTAATCAGTCTAGGTCAGCCTCTACTAGAATGACTGATCATGAAGGTGCAAGAGCAGAGGAAGGTACAGAATTTAGCTACCCTGTTTATTTACATTGCAGAAGGCCTTAACTCCAAGTCACACCTTAATATTGCAAATTTACTGCTGCTTTAAAATGCTGATGGTCATTTTATATGATCTTCAGAGAAGGGGTTGGGCAAGCTCTGGATGTAATTGTCTCAGGAACTTTGAAATTTTTGGCTTCTATTACTTTATTTTTTGTTTTTGATGTTAAGTGGAATTGTTTCCGTCATAGGTCAGTTGAGAGTACCTTTCTTAAATCTTACGTTAACTTACAGATCTAGTAACAAAAAAATAGTAATTTAGAAAAATAAACTTTAATACATATGGGAAAAACTGTTTATTCCTTTTGTCTTATTTCTTAAATTTAGCAACTAATAACAGCTACCACTTACTGAAAACAACTCAAGTACAGACATTGTGCTTGGAACTTTACATATATGTTACTTCTAAAAATATATTTACTGTTGCCTAATGTGATTATTTTAGAATAAGGCAACATCATAATTTAACTTGATAGCAAGTATATACTACCTAGTAATGAATTTTCCAAAAAATTACCTTTCAGAAATGTGTAGGAAATGAAAGAACTACTTAAATAAACATTTTTTCCAAAATTGATTTTAATCAGAGATATGTAGATACACTTGAAAAAGTTATAATTCTAGGTCTAGATAGTTATAATTTTAAGTAGTGAATCTGAGTTTTTAACTAAAGATTACTATGTTTGAGATATACTTTTGTATATATAAGATAATTCATCATATAGTAATTTGGCATATAGATTGAATTTCATTGATGATCTGCCTTTCCTGTGTGAGGGGATTTGTTTGATGCCCCAGTTGAAAATTGTCTAAAACATCTTGTTTCCTTTTAAGATTTCTTTTATAGCACATTTTATTTTTTTTTTTTTGAATTGGAGTCTTACTCTGTCGCCTAGGCTGGAATGCAGCAGGACACTCACGGCCACCGCAGCCTCTACCTGCTGGGCTCAGGTGATCCTTCCGCCTCAGCCTTCCAAGTTGCTGGAACTACAGGTGCACACTACCACTCCTGGCTTATTTTTTGATTGATTGTAGAGACAAGGTCTCACCAAGTTGTCCAGGCTGGTCTCAAGCCCCTGAGCTCAGGCAGTCCTCTCACCTCGGCCTCCCAAAGTGCTGGGTTTACAGACTTGAGCCACCATACCCAGCGGCACATTTTTCTTACATTTAAAGTTAAATACTTTTGTATTTTTTCTCACACCTTAATTTACCATTTACCTTAGCTTTACCATTCACCTTTTAAAAAAATTACTAAAATAATAAGACCAGGGCAAAAATGAATGAAAATAAAATAGTGTCTGTTAATTTTTCTAGACTTCATTTCCACTATTGAGCTATATTCCTGTTTTACTTTAGAAGTATTTTTAAAAATTTACATACCAACTTCGTTTTTTTTCATTTTATGCGTTTAGTTGCATAGCTTTTGATCTATTTTGCCAAATAATGCATAGTACGACTTGCCAACATTTTTGTAATTCATGTTGAACATTTAACCTGCAGTTTGAGGCAAAACCGTGTTAGCAGTATGCACTCTTAAATGTTTCAAACCAACGACTTACAGAAAAAGCCCAAGCCCGTCAATGCCCACTCTACACACAAAAAAACCAATTTGGAGCTCTCTTTGTGTGTTTGTTTATGTGTATGTGTGTGTTTTAAAGAAAAAATGTGAGTCATTGGTCTTTTTCCTAAAGATGGGAGGAAGGCAAGGGGGAAGATTTGGTAATTGTGAACTTCTTTACCCTTTCAAAGGGTAAATCTTACTAGAATCTGTTATTAAAGAGATTTGAGTTTGACAAAGAGATTTGAGGCATTAGAATTAATAATCTCCCATTTTCAGAGGTAACTCAGACTTCATGCTTTCTTTTTAAAGTTCATATCATACCTCATTTTATAAACAACAAGTGTCTGTTTTCTGGGAGATATTTTGACATTTCAGACTATTGTTAATAAAGATTTAAGATAAAATATTGATTAATATAAAATAATAAAGATTTAAGATGTGTAACATGTTGCCACTGGCTTAAATGGAATCAGTTACTAGACTGTGTTCTTTAGGTTTGATAAAATTGGAGGAGAAAGGAAGAGTTTGATGTGTGAGCTACAGTAGTTGTCCATCAAAAAGGAAGATTAATTATGTAGAAGTACGAAAAGGACCTTGTTAGAGGATCCCATTTTGTAGATTCTAGTATTCTTATTCTTTATGAAAATCTCTTAGGCTACCTAATAAAAAGTGTTATAATTTCCATCATTAAATTAAAAACTACTTATGTTAATAATACTTTTTTTTTTTGAATTGCTAATGCCATTTTTATGCTTATATAACCATGTACGATAGGTAATAATTATATTAACAGTAATAAAATGTATTTGTAGGATAAAAATTAATTCCCTCTGTGAGGAAATAATGGCAAACAAATGAGTGTCTACTGTGATTACCATATGTCATAGCAATGGATAATATGGAAAGAAATTATAGCTTAAAATTTTTTTGCACATATATATGTAAATGCTGAGTAAACAGAAGAGATTGCTATATACAAATAAATGTATGTTTAGAAAGAGAAGGGAACAGAAATGTAGTCATATTATTAAATAGAAATGAGCATAATACAATTTTTTATTAAATATAATTAATCTAAAACTTTAATAAAGATATTGTTGTCCAGACACTTCCCTTCACATGCCTTCACAGGACTGATCGGCTATTCCTGCAAAAAGATTATGTAATGATACAAAATAATTTATGTTTTTAAAGTTATGTTATTGGGCTTTTGAGACTTATGTCAGTGGATATTCGTGTATTTGTGAATGGGAATAACTGACATTTGTTCTAACTTTTCTTCAAAAACAAAGTATGAATTTAAAGAAGAAAAGTAATTATTTTTTCTAGAGAAAAATGCTTTGAGTGAATATTATCTAATGACTATATAATTGTTCTGAAACATAATTTTAAACTATTGATTTTATAGTTCTTAGCTGATTCTGGCCTTACCAATAACTGTATACTAGATATTGATAGGAAAGATTAATGCTACAGATTGTTCAGATTCAGTAAGTGTAATCATTGAAAGATTAATGAAGTACTAATTAGTGTCCCTGTGTGTACATATTTTCTGTCAGTTGCTTTTGGATTAATTCTAGATTAGTTGCAGAATCACAACTTCATTTTGGGACTCTCTTTGAGTCAAATTATATAGTTTACTTTGATAGGATAAAATAAGATAGTTTAAATATAGATGAGTTTTACTTTTGTCATTGTATATATGAATTGTATCTTCTCAGAATTATTTTGAAAAATATTAGTTGATTACTGTCTTATTTTATTATACTTGTGTTTCCTATAGCATATTAGACTTATATAATCAATTTATATGATCATTTTTCATAGGAATTTTCAAAATTGATAATCAGTTTGAGTTTTTGTATAGTATTTTCCTCTTAAATTTGCCCATAAATTTTAAGTGTTTTGATTTATTGAGTTGTTTTATATTATGATGACTTGAGTATTTCTTCCTTGCGTTTTGTGTTAAAATTTTGCTTTTAAAGCATGCATTTGAAATGATATAGAAGGTTACTGCTTAAACTGTAACTATTACAGCAAAAATTTAGGTAACGGTAGTCATTTATTCCATTATGGTAGAGTTCAGTTGGTGAATATCACTAGTATGTATAGAGAAAAAGATACATTTTAGTGTAATTAGACTTGCTAATATTAACATGGAAAGCTATAATAATGCACATGATACAGATGAGAAACTAAGCGAAGCTTTTACCTGAGTTTAGTTTGAAATTGAAATGGCAGATCATTAGTCAATAAAGATTAGTTGCTTCATTTTAGAAGTGTTATGATAACTAAATTGGGACATTCAAATAATATCATAGTCAAAGCTTTAAAGTTGGAAGGTGTTGTTAAGATCACATAGATTAACTTTTTCCAGAAAAGAAACTGCTATTTTTGATGGTAGGACTGCCTTTTTCTTAGACCACTGATGTATTACTAAAGGATTCTGAATAATTAAGGCTTTGTAAAGTGAACTGATATACTATATAGCAGCCTGTTTGGAAAGCACTTACATTTGGATGTTTATATTTGTTTTTATCAGAGACTAGAATGCCTAGCACTTCTTTAGAAATCAAAAGGACTTAGCAACTTATTAATGTTTTAAAAATACTGTGTGTGCTACTTTGAGGTTGATGGTAGAGGTTTTCCCCCATGAATAGCTGAAATATATTTAACTCCCTATTTGATCAAATTTGTCCTCTTTGTACTGAAGTGATAAGAAATTTAAATAGACAAAGCTTTTGTTGTACCACCTCCCACTCCAAAATAACAAACATAATTAGTGCATATTTGATTTGTGGCTGATTACTGTGTTATGATTCCAACACATTAGTTTAGTACTGCTCAGTAATAGGATTTTTTTTTTGAGTGAAAGTGGGAAAAGAAAAATTATATTACTGAATATTGTAACTGTTAAGTGCTTAAATTTCCCCCACAATATTGTCTTGTACTGTATGATTTTTCAGCATTTAAGAAGCGGTTTTGTTCTTTATAGCTGAACCAATAACGTTTCCATCTGGAGGAGGCAAGTCATTTATTATGGGTTCTGATGATGTTTTGTTAAGTGTACTGGGCCTTGGAGACCTTGCAGACTTGACGGTAACAAATGATGCAGACTATAGTTATGATGTAAGTGCAGTTTTATTTTTAATTTTTTAATGATTTAATAGAAGGCTCATTTTTTGGAATCACTTAGACTTAATGTCAAGGTGCATGGAAAAGATAAGTTTAAGTGTGTCAATGTGTTGATTTGAAGTGACATGTAGTTTTTCTTTTATAACTATTTTCTTTGTGGTGTTTAAATTTTTCTTAGGTATTTTGGTGGATTAGCTAGAAGTTTGGGATAATTACATTAACAACATATTGGTTGATAAGTGCATCTTGAGTAGTCAACTCTCAATTATCTCAAATTAAGCCATAGTTTGGTGTTAACAAGAAAAAAATAGATAACTTGAATCACCTATTTGCCTTCAGAGTATTTCTTAAAAAGCACATTTTATTTTTGAATTTTTATTTTCTTGAGAATAATGTTTAAGTTAGTTTGCATCATGTCCTGAATACTTCTTCAGTTTTGAGGGATGGGGAGATGATGGAAGGGATGGGAAGGCCAGTGTTAGAGGTGAAACTTGTCTTGGGTTTAATTTTTTCTAGACATTTAATACTCAATTGAGAGTTAACTATACTTGCTTAGATTTTTACATTAATTGCAATTTTTTAGCAAACCATTTTTTTCCCTTTTAAAACAGATTCTTTTTTTCCTACATTTTATACTTGTTTGATAAGCTTTATGGATATAGCCCTTGGTGGGCTTGATTATTCTCATTAATTTTTTTTAAGTACATAAGCAACAAAATTCTAGTAGACTTCTGACTGCTTGAGAAGTGTTTCCACAGCCTCCTTTATAGATGGAGAAGTAAAGGTAAAAAGATTAATCTCTGTCAATATCAAGAATTATGAAAATATTCTTAGTTCAGACTTTTAGAAAATACCTTAACTTGCTGCCTATAAAAAAATTTCACGTGCTAATAAATTTCCTAAATGACTACTTTACTGTCAATACTGTACCCTTGGGTGTTTGGTAATATTTTATGTAAATTTTTTCACATAGAGTATTGCAGCAATGGTAGCTATTTTGTTCTCATCTGACATTTATTAGGAGCTTTGGTTTTAGCTTGAGGATTAGGTAAAAACAGATTAAGGAACTCTTCATTTGATCTAGGTATTTGTAAGGCTAAAGAATTGATTCTTCTGAGTTCTTATGAAATGATAAAAATTTATTATAAAGTTTTTAAGGTCCTTTAAATTTCCGGTGGACATTTTGGCCAAACAATTTTGAATAAATATATTAAGCACACCAAAATGAAACAAACAAAAACTCCACATGCCTACCAGTTTGCTACTTTTACAACTAAATATTGCACTCTTTCTTTTTAGTTGCCTGCCAATAAAGATGCCTTTCGAAAGACATGGAACCCCAAGTATACACTACGTAGCCATTTTGATGGAATACGGGCATTAGCTTTTCATCCTGTAGAACCTGTGCTGGTAACTGCCTCTGAGGACCATACCCTGAAACTTTGGAACTTGCAGAAAACAGTTCCTGCCAAAAAGTAAGTATTTTATGTTAGCTTGGCTTTTTTCTTCCAATTTCGCTAATATCAGTAATCATTCCTATTATTGCATATTTTTAATGCACACATTTGATCTAACTAATGACTTCTTAATCTTAATCAGTAATTTATGCTTATTTAATTGTCTTCTCTTCTCCCACCCTTTTTTCCCCTCTTTTAGGAGTGCCTCTTTAGATGTAGAGCCTATCTACACATTTAGGGCCCACATGTAAGTTTTATTAAATTAGTATTTAATTAACAACCATAGTTATTATTAAATATTATGTATCAACCCTCAATGCTTGTAATTTTCTGTTTGTTTTATATTAGAAAAGACATGTTAATTGAATAATAGCTGTTGAATAATTGTGAGACTATGAATTACAATAGTGTTCAAATGTACATGTTCACCTTTAGATATTACATAAATTCAGAAATTGAGAGAATGGGAATTTGAGTTTCTTCTTATGATTTCTAAGTAATTTTTTTCCTCTCTTCCTATAATAGTGGCCCTGTTCTGTCATTAGCTATTAGTTCTAATGGAGAACAGTGCTTTAGTGGTGGTATTGATGCAACCATCCAGTGGTGGAATATGCCTAGTCCTAATGTGGATCCATATGACACATATGGTAAGTAAAAGGATCATAATCTATTTTTTTAAGTGAATGGAGGTGGCAGAAGTAAATACCTCAAATATGATTTCAAAGTTGTTTAAACATACATCAATTTCCTCATTAGTTATCCTGTTTGCTAGTAATGTGCTTTATTAAAGATAAAAATTAGGAAACTTGTGAATTGATACTTCCTCTGTGTCATCCAAATAAAAATCTGTGTTAACGTGTTAATTATAGTAGTAGTTACAAAGAGAAGAAGGAAACAAAATATAATTTAAGTAACAAACTTTTAAACTTAAGAAATAGCTTATGTAGTTCAAAAATATATTAAGTGAAAGACAGTGGAAGTAAATAGAGATGTTAAGGGTATAAATCATTACACTTTTTGGAGACCAAACAATAATTTTAACATGAAAAAAAAAAAACCTCCTTTGACTTACAAATGGAGCTTTTAAGTAGAAATATCTACCTGCCCATGTATTCAGATACATTTATAAGGGCATTGTTTGTAATCATAGAAAATTAAAATGTTTATGAATTCTTTCCTTTTTATTTAACACACACGTTGCCTACATTTGCCAACATAGTAGTAAACACTATAACTAGAAATAAGATTTGGTCTTAACGGCAAAAATTAAGTCAGTGACCTGATAAATGTAAGGTTTCACAAGGTGACTGTGACTGTTGTGAGGATAAAAGTTGTGAGGATAAAATTGGAGGTGGCATGAGTGGAAACAGAAATAACAATTAGGAGGCTGCTTATAATATAAGTGGACTAGGTGACAGTTGAAGTTGCCAAAATTAGAGTACTGGTAGCAGAGCAGTTAGAGAAGTAGTTTTAAGATATATTGGAAAAGTACGGTAGAATAAGCAAGATTTATTGATAAGTTGTGCTAACTAGATACAGTGATGGTGAGCAACTCTTGTGTACATTTTTATTACTGCTTTATTGAGATATAATTTACATTCCATAATCCTTCAGATTTTGGCATAAACGTCACTCTTTCAGATAGACCTTTCCTGACTACATATCTAACAAAAGTTCCCCTTGAAACTCATAGTAGTTTATCTTCTTGTCATTTATCATAATTTGTAATCATACACCCCATCCCTTGTTTATTTGTTTAATGTCTATTTTTGCCATTAGACTAAGTCTTATTTCTAGACATAGTGCTTACCACTGTGCCTGGCAAATGTAGGCAACATGTGTGTATTAAATAAAAAGGACAAAGAGGGAGGTTGGAAACTATGAGAATTGTGGTGAAGATAAGAAATATTTACAGTTTACTGTTACTAGAAAAACAGGACTGTCTGACAGACAATGCTCAATGTTATTAGCTGTCAGGTATCCATCACTTGATGAATGAATGAGTATATCCATATAATAGAATATTATTTGGCACTAAAAATAAATGGAGTATTGATGGATGCATGCTACAACATGGATAAACCTTGAAAACGTGCTACATGAAAGAACTTAGTCACAAAAGACCACATATAGTTATGATTCCATTTTTACAAAATATTCAGAATAGACGTATCTGTATGGACAGTAGATTAATGGTTGCTTAGAGCAGTGGAAAGGTGAGGAGGAGGAATTGGGGGAAAGAGGCTAATGAGTAATGAAAGTGTCTTAAAATTGACTGTGGTGATGGTTGCACAACTCCGTGTATATACTAAAAGCCACTGAATTATACACTTTAATGAGTTGTATGGTATGTAAATTATATCTGTATCTCAAAAAGTATATGTTCCTTACAGAAAATTGTGAAAGTACAGAGAAAAATATTGATAGGAGGAAAGGATAAAAATAGTCCATAACCTCACTACTTAGAGATAGCCATTATATTCTCTTTGGTTCTTATGTCCTTTGTGTGTTCTTTTTACGTTATTGTATGGTAAAGGATCATTATATGGTAAAGCATTTCTTTTAAACTTCTTTTAGCTAATTTTTTGTTTGTTTCTTCCCAGAGCCAAATGTTCTAGCTGGCACTTTAGTTGCTCATACAGATGCGGTCTGGGGTCTTGCTTATAGTGGCATAAAAAATCAGTTACTATCTTGTTCAGCAGATGGCACTGTTAGGTTATGGAATCCACAAGAAAAATTGCCATGTATTTGCACTTACAATGGAGATAAGAGTAAGTAAATTTTGCCTCTACGGGAAAAGCTAATTTTTTAAAAATCTGGAAGATAAAAAGGACAAAATAATTGATTTTTAAAATTTCTTTATTCTAATTTAGAGAGAATTTTATAAAACATGATAATCTTTTTACTCATAATAACCTTTTATTTGAAGTACTTTGAAACTATATCCTATAGCTTGCTGCTTTTTGATCTTTTTTCATGTTTTCATTTAAAAAATGAAACTCTTTGTAAGTAGCAGAGGCTACTTATAGGGACAACAAAAGGTGCTCCACAAATGGGACAAATGGGGCTACTTATAGGGACAACAGAAGGTGCTTCACCAGCTGCAGGTGATTTCCCACAAAGACTGCAAATCTTGTGTTCTGTGACCCTGAGCACACTAGTTGGGTGGTCCAGCCAAAGCCATTGAGATTGCTTAACTGGGAAGTCAAATTGGTTTACTTTCATGATTTAAAATCCTTTCCTAGCCGGGCACAGTGGCTCAGCCTGTAATCCCGCGCTTTGGGAGGTCCAAGTGAGTGAATTGCCTGAGCCCGCGGGTTCGAGACCCGCCTGGGCAACTTGGTGAGACCTCATCTCTACAATAAATCAAAAAAATTAGCTGGGCATGGTAGCGCATGCCTGTAGTTCCAGCTACTTGGAAGGCTGAGGCGGAAGGATCGCCGGAGCCCAGCAGGTCGAAGCTGTGGTGGCCGGGAGCGGCCACTGCACTCCAGTCTGGGCGACTGAGTGAGGCTCCAACTCAAAAAAAAAAAAAAAAAATCCTTTCCTATTAAAGAAGGCTTGAGCCAGTTTACCTTTTGAAGACATTTATTGGTCTTGCAAGTCATTTTTATTTTTTTAAATCATGATCTTTTATTTGCAGTTAGAAACATACATTGTTTTAAAACATTATAGGTGAATAGTATATACTTAGTTTTGTGCATCTCTTAGACACCTGACATCTCAGTGATTCTAATTTGAAATTTCAGTTACCCAAGCTTTTAGAGGCAAAAATTCATTTCAATATTTGTTTCTTGTTTCATCCAGATAATTAATTGCTTGGCTCCAGATTTCATTTAATTGTGCGTTGTTCTTTCTAATTTAATTTAATATGTTAAAGAGAGAAATTGCTGCTCAGGCCACTTTAGGGAGAAGTACTGTGTCAGTGGTCTCCTGAGTCCAAGTTTCATTTTCATAGGCCTAAATTTGACTTGTATGAGCTACTTGATAAGGCTTACAGATCTGACTGGTGAACAGTCTCCCAAAACAATGATGCAAGAATGCTAATTTATCATTTTACAGTAAGGGACACACTTGGGGGACCTAGGACTTTTTTCTTTCTTAGAAGAAAATGTAAGATAACAAATAACTTTTGCATATATCTACTCTACTTTATGAGCTTGATTATTTTGTTTTTTGTCATGTTCAATAGACTGTTATAAATAAAAACTTTAAAAATAATTGTAGGACACTTACTTTTTATTTCACAATCTTGGCATATTTGTGTTCCTTTTTATTATTAACTTTAATTCAAAAATATTTGAATTCCTTTTCCTTACTAGAAAAGTAGAGATTTCAACATTGTTGTGTTTACACTGTTTCTTTGGGCTCCTTTCAGAGCATGGAATACCTACATCTATTGACTTTATAGGCTGTGATCCAGCTCATATGGTGACTGCTTTCAACACTGGTAGTGCAGTAATTTATGACTTAGAAACATCACAGTCATTGATGATACTTTCATCACAGGTAGATTCTGGTAAGTTTGAGCTAATTTTCCTATTTGTGAATTTTGACTATGTGAATTTAGGATGACAAAGTAGTTAGTTTCTTTATGTTACATTTGTACTTATTTTTATTATTTCTGCTATTTCGTCAAATTATGCTTAAAAGCTTGGATGAATATATGGGGAAAGAGGAGTGAGTAAAGCACTGTGAAGGTGAAAGTAGAGAAGATAATATAATAAACCTGGTCTGCTTATCATCCAGCTTGAATAATTATTTATAAATGCCCAGTATTTTGTGATGTGTGATATGCTTTTTACAGTTTAAGTAGAGATCTAGATAAGATCTGTGCGTTCTAATTGGCGATAGAACTCTGACTCTTTTTCATCCATATATTCCTCCTCCATCTCGTTTTCCTTGCTTTCTTTTTTTTATTTTTTAATTGAAGAAATTGGCTAGTTTGTCTTCCTGTGGTCTGGATTTTTTTGATGGTTGCATCCCTCTGGTATAATTTAACATGATCTTCTTTTTTTTATCTAGAGGCTTATTCAAATTTAGATTCAGTGTTTTTGTTTAATGTTTAAATGTTTTTGTTAAGTCAACTTCATAGGTAATTTGTGAATTTTTATCAGAGGTATTGTCTGGCTGTTTATCTTTTTGTGATGCTTTCAGTCTTGATTATAGCCTGAATCCATTTTTACTTTTTTTTTTTAAACATCTTTACTATTTTTTTTTTTTTTTTTGAGTTGGAGTCTCACTCTGTCACTCAGGCTGGAGGGCAGTGGCATGCTCATGGCCACTCCAGCGTTGACCTCCTGGGCTCCGGCGATTCTTCCGCCTCAGCCTTCCAAGTAGCCAGAACTACAGGCATGTGCTACCATGCCTGGCTAATTTTTGATTATTGTAAAGACGAGGTCTCACCAACTTGCCTTGGTTGGTCTCGAACCCGCGGGCTCAAGCAGTCCACTCTCCTTGGCCTCCCAAAGTGCTGGGATTACAGGATAAGCCACCGAACTTGACTGATTTCTTTACTGTTAAAAATGATTTTCTAATTCTGTTATTCCATCTCTGTTTATTAGCTAGAATATTTCTATAAAAAGGAATATCTCCTTATCAGCAATTTGGTTACCTTGGAGCTAATGTTAAGGAAAGTCAAGTAAAAGGTTGATTTTTTTTTTTTCCCTTCCCTTATCAGTTTTGACAATAATGAGTTGGTTTGCTAGTACCTCTGAAGGTGACCAGTGGCTCTTTTGAGTATTGTTTTTGGTATCATTATAATTTCTCATGAATATAAATGTACTTGATATGTTTCAGTCCATTGCAGGTATTCTTTTGATTGCTGCTCAGATTATTTCATTTTAGCCATTGGAGCTTATTCAGGTTGGCTCCTGAGTCCTTTTGACATACCTTTTGTTGGTGGTAGCTTTCTTGCTTTCTGATATGACATGATATTTTAGGTTCATCCTGTTGACTTTGTACCCCAGATCTGAAGTCAGCTATTTCTCTAAGGAGTTGTGTTTTCTTTTACTGGGAAATGGCGTTGAGAGACTGCAGTCTGGGTGCTTGACTGTTGAGTTGATCCTCATGTTCTTTGTGGCTCCTGGGTTGTTCATTGCCTTAGCCTTTTTCAGTGGACAGAGCAAGGAAATAATGCATTTTTTAAAAAAGTAAAATACTTCTACTTAAAATTCAGGTTTATCTTGGTTCTCAACAAAATCATCATTGTGTCTTATTTGATTTATCCCACTGTATATACATAATCATCTCAGTACCATTACCTCCAATAGTTCATCAATATAGTTTGTACATAGGTTATATATCACTAAGGATATACAATCTAATTACTATGCTTTAAAGGTACTTGGAATGGTTCATATCTTTATGGTTTTACCAGTAGCTGGATATACAGTTAATTTGTTTAGTTTTATTTTTGATTTTTAGTAATTTCTAGTATTTATTTCTTCTTCTTTTTTCTGTACCTACTGATGGCAAAAGTAATTTCTTTTAGAAAATAATTGTTGACTGAGCTTGGTGGCTCACTCTTGCAATCTCAGTGCTTTGGGGGAGCCAAGAGAGGAGGATTACTTGAGGCCAGGTGTTGGAGACCAGCTTGTACAACAAAACAAGGCCCCATCTCTACAAAAAATAAAAACTTAGCTGGACTCAGTGGCATGTGCCTGTAGTTCCAGCTAACTTGGGAGCCTGAGGCATAGGATGGCTTGAGCCCAAGTGTTTGAGGTTGCAGTAAGCTATGATAGTGCCACAGCACTCCTGCATGTACCACAGAGTGAGACCCTGTCTCTAAAAAGAAAGAAATTAAGAAAGAAAGAAAAACAATTGTTTTATAATTATGTCAAGTATTTACATGGTATATAGTCAAATCTTACACCAAAAGTATCTTTAAAAGTGTGTTTCCTATTCTTTTTCTCCCCACTTAGATATATAAACACACATTTTTATGTGTTTAAGTTTAATATATATTTTTGTATACATGAAGAATGATCTAAAGTCTGTTAATGTTTTTGATGTTTTTTTTTCCATTTGTTTTGATCTTTCTCTGTTCTCCTTCATCTCTAACCAGAAATTAAGAGCTAACTGGTAAAGAAAAAAAAAAATCTCATTTCAAAAAAGCATTAATTCCAGTTTTTTTGTTTTTGTTTTTTTTCAGTATGAGTAAGGTGGGGGGTTGTTCCTTGCAAACATTTAATTATCACTTACAAATTTTTTTCTTCTTTAAATGCTTATGGGCATTTATGGACTGTTTACTAAAATAATAATCATTACGGGTCTTTTAAAGATTTTAGACTACCTACATTAAGGGTCTACATTAAAATACTTCCAATTTTTTCTAAACTTGAACCTAGTATCATTCATATTATAGGACATGATAGCGTGGTTTATTTTTGTTTTAAATAGATCTCTCTAGAGCCCTCCTGTGACTGTCAGATTTATTTTATGCAAAAGTTTTAGTTTTTAATGAGTTTTATATTCTGGCAAGACTAAAAAGGTTATTATCCAACTTCTAATTGAAGATTTGAATTATAATGTATTATCTTCCTTTATTTTTCAGGTTTACAATCCAGTAATCACATTAACAGAGTAGTAAGTCACCCCACACTTCCTGTTACAATAACTGCTCATGAAGATAGACACATCAAATTTTTTGACAATAAAACGGGTAAGCAAACTGTCTTATTTTCATAATATTAATACTGTAAGTTTGAGGTGGTTGAAAACACCATTTTTTTACATGTGGTATAAACAGAGTCTCACTCTGTTGCTTAGGCTGGAGTGCAGTGGCTCACTCACAGCCACCACAGCCTCGACCTGCTTGGCTCAGGTGATCCTTTTGCCTTCGCCTTCCAAGTAGTTGAAACTACAGGCGCGTGCCACCATGTCTGGCTAATTTTTTGCTTTATTGTAGAGATGAGGTCTCAGCAA
Source organism: Cephalopachus bancanus (assembly GCA_027257055.1). Classification (NCBI taxonomy): domain Eukaryota; kingdom Metazoa; phylum Chordata; class Mammalia; order Primates; family Tarsiidae; genus Cephalopachus; species Cephalopachus bancanus. The sequence goes on along the minus strand of JAPVLO010000377.1, from coordinate 2,624,426 downwards.
CTTGCCCAGGCTGGTCTTGAACCTGCAGGCTCAGGCAATCCTCTCGCCTTGGCCTTCCAAAGTGCTGAGATTATAGGCGTGAGCCACCGCATGCGGCCTATTTGAAATTTTTTATTCTAGATTACTCTGTTATGAATAAATATGGCAAAAGAGGTCTGTCTCTGGTTTTTGACTTTTTAAATATGTCTTTAAAACTGTTTCTCAGTGGATCAAAGCATGTTATAGTGGATAGCATTTATCTTGTTATAAGGAAATACATCAGTTGTACTGATGTCAAATCAAATTTTAATATAGACATAGGTGTGGGTTTTGGGTTGTTTTTTCGTTTTGTTTTGTTTTTGGCCTCTCTTTTATCTGTCATTTCCCTGGAATATTATATAGAATATTGCTTGCTGTCTTTCAGAGAAGGTCTGACAGCTAGAAAGACTACTTTGAGAAGAAGCTAAAACAGTCAGGATATTGAAGGATTTCCAAATAAGAAATTTAAATGTTAATTGCATCACTATTACAGAGTAACAAGTTATCAATTAAGACAGTAAACCTAAATGACAGGTTTCCCTTTACAGTTTATGTAGGACATGGCAGTAAGTTTTTGTCTTTATTCTTCCATTAAGATCCTTTTGTTCCATCACTTGTGGCAGCTCAGGCCTGTAATCCCAGCACTCTGGGAGGCAGAGGTGAGAGGATTGCCTGAGCCCAAGGGTTCGAGACCAGCCTGGGCAACATGGCGAGACCTCATCTCTACAGTAAATCAGAACATTAGCCAGGCGTGGTGATGCATGCCTGTAGTTCCAGCTACTTGGAAGGCTGAGGTGGAAGGATCACCTGAGTCAAGCAGATTGAGGCTGTGGTGGCTGTGAGCAAACCACTGCACTCTATCCTAGGCAACAGAGTGAGACACTGATTCAAAAAAAAAAAAAGATCCTTTTGTTCAAATAATACTTTCATGAACAGATTCTTTTTAATATAATAAAACAAGTTGAGAACAGAGTGAATAATCACAGATTTACATATTGCATGGGAAATAAAATTGCATTCAAGTAGGTGTTCTCAATTTAACACCTTATCAAATCAGTCATTTGAACCATTTTTATGATGCTTAAAAATGTCTTTCTCTTTTGCAAGAGCAGAGATATAATTTCCTTTTGTGAATCTAAAAATATTCCTTTTTATTTATTATTGAAGATTTACATTTGTAAGGGAAAGTTCAGGAAGTTTAGTAGTTGCATTAATGATATTTTGCTAGCAAAAACAAAGAAGTCAATAGAATTTTACTCAGTTACAGAAATAAGGAAAATATAGTTTTTCAGATTATTTCCAAGTTCTACTTATTCTTTCTGTTAACTAGTCTAGCACCTTATCTTCAGTGTGAAGATAATTGAAGCAGTAGACTCCAAACAATGGGAAAAGTTCTTTCTAGATTGACCAACAACTCCTCTCTTGCCTCCCCTCCCTCTCCCCCCTCCTCCTCTTCCTCCCCCAGACTCACCTGTTTCATTTTATTTAACGATGAATTGTCTTAAGATATGATGTTTTTAAACAAGTTATTTGAAAATTGGTAATTTCTTTAAATGTGTTAAACTAGATTATCCCCATAACTGCTATTGCTGGCTAGCTAGGTTATTCATAGAGTGTTATTTTGTAAAATGAATAGTATATATTTATTGAACTTTAAAATCTGAAACATGATAGAAATTGATACTCTGAATGGATTCATTAAATATTTAGATGAGAAAAATCATTTTAATAGCAAAAATGTATTCAGCATTTTGTATTCTATACTGTGCTGGATACTATCATCTATAAAATGTAGTTCCTGCTTTCTGTGGCCTCATCTAGGGGAAATAGGAGCTACATATGTGTGTCTGTGTGTACACACACACACACACACACACACACACACACACACACACACACACACGATGAGCCCTTCTAGATAAAGGCGTCTTTATAGCGTGGGAGTTTGAGCTTTGTCTTAGGACTTGTAAGGATGGTTTGTTTTTAAGTAAAGAAGGTAGTAGGAAATTCCAGCAGAGGCACAGTAGACAAGCTTGTGCTGGAACAGAAGTTTCTTATAGATAAAGCCAAAGACAAAAAGGAAAGTAGACTTTATTGAGAAGGACTTTTTAGAACCAGGGTAGGAATATTGAATTTTCATTTATGCTATGTGCAGTAGGAATCATAAAAATATTTGAAAAGGCTGGGCGTGATGGCTCAAGCCTATAATCTCATCACTTTGGGAGGCTGAGGCAAGAGGACTGCCTGAGCTCAGGGGTTCGAGACCAGCCTGGGCAACTTGGTGAGACCTTGTCTCTACAATATATCAAAAAATTAGCCAGGCGTGGTAGCATGCGTTTGTGGTTCTATCTACTTGGATGGCTGAGACAGAAGGATCACCTGAGCCTAGCAGGTCTATGCTGGGGTGGCCTTGAGCATGCCACAGTACTCCAACCTGGGTGATGGAGTGAGACTCTAACTCAAAAAAAAAAAAAAAAAAAAAATTGAACAGGGGTTTGCAAACTTGGTTTAGAAAGAGTAATCAAGTTGCACTTTGCTATGTGGTAAATCCTTGACTTTAAAGGATTAAAGTGTTCAATTTTATTCCAGTGAGTTCTTTAGGGTTTTTAAAGTTTTGGTGGAAGCTATTTGAATTGCCTATACTGTGCCTGAAAGACTTAAGTAGTGAGTGATTCTGGGAGAGGATGTAGCATGAATGTGAGGGGTGTGGAGGAGTGGGAGAAAGAAGGTCCTGAATTGGTTGTGGTCACATTCATCCAGCAAGATTTATTGATATCTGTCATACTCTTGCTACAGTTCTTGATGCTTAGTGAACAAAGCAAGCAAAATGACCTGTCCTTTTAGAGCTGCTAATTAGTAGTGTATTTCTTATTCTGTGTGAGACATTGTTCTATTTGATAGACATATATTAATTTATTTGCTCTAAGAGCTCTGTAAAGTAGATACAGTATTATTATTATCCCCATTTTACACATGAGATTAAAAGGCTTCAAGAAGTTAAGTGATTTGTATGGTGTTGCAAAGTCCCACACCCAGCCCATAAAATGCAAAAGGTATTTATATTGGAACTTAAACGCTTTTGTGTGTCTCATTTTTCAAATTAATAGATCATGAACATTTGTTTTCATGTTAGCAGAAAGTCCTAATAAATATCATTTTTAAATGTTGTATACATTAGATATATCATAATTTAACCATTCTATTGCTAATGTGTAGGTTTTTGTTTACTTGTTTTGTTTCTCTCCTGGATACTTTTAAAGTATATTATGTTGGTATTTGAACTTAAATGGTTTGCTTCCATAGTTCACATTTAGCATCAGTCTTTTTTTTTTTTTTTTTTTTTTGAGTTGGAGTCTCACTCTGTCACCCAGACTGGAGTGCAGTAGCCGCTCCCGGCCACCGCAGCCTCGACCTGCTGGGCTCCGGCTTCAGCAGGCTTCCAAGTAGCTGGAACTACAGGCACGCGCTACCACGCCCAGCTAATTTTTTTTTTTAATTTATTGTAGAGACGAGGTCTTGCCAAGTTGCCTAGGCAGGTCTCGAACCCGTGGGCTCAGGCAATCCACTCACCTCAGCCTCTCAAAGCGCGGGATTACAGGCTGAGCCACCGAGCCTGGCTAGCATCAGTCTTTATATCCATTTAATAGAGGCCCACAATATTATTTAGTGAAAGGGCTTGAGATACCAGGAAGAAGAGAATGGGTCATTGAATGTGTCTACTCTTTATTTCCTTAGTTATAAGGAGGAAATAATTAGTCTTTATGGGGAAGAAGGTGTTAGTAGAGGCATGGGGCCAAGATGAAGTTGGTTAAATGTGAGAAGGTGCAGGTAGGTGTATGTTGGTGAAGAAGAATTCCTAGTTATTGGGAGGTGTCAGTAGCTTTGTGACTTATGTAGTCACCAGTGGAAGTCCAATATCCAGCTTGGTCTAGCATTGTACATCTCTATTCATGGTCCATATGAGGGATTATTCACATTTTGAAGTTTTTTGTTCTTTTTTTCCCCCCCACTGTGGGGAGGAAGAGTTGACTCTGAATTGACTTAAGATACCAGGGTGAGGGTTTAATTTAATGGCACTGGCAGGAGGACTAGAATTAAACTTGGAAAATTATAGCATCCTTAAAGAAATGTAGGTGTTGGTTAAAAGAAGTCTTTTGGTTTAGACAGTTGCATTTAGGAGATAGAGGATCATTCTCAGGAGAGAAATTAGAACTTGATCTGTGAATTAAAACTTACCATCATAGATTTGACATTTTAAGGGAAGCTCATGATACTTGGTAATTTTTTTTTTAAAAGATGTGGTGTACAGTTCAGGATTTGCTTGGTACTTAACCCCTAATGTTTTGAAATAATTGTTCTGGAGGCCAATCATTTTATATACTTGCTTCTTAATAGGAATATTGAGAGGAGAAGTGAACAGAAGTTTTTCAACACTAGTTTAAATCAGATTGATTGTAGACAACCCTATGCATCAGCAACAGAATGGTTAAATAATGATATTCTAAAACTGATAAATGGATTATGTTGGACTATACCAATTGAAGATAATATATTGAATAATTTTTATCTTCCTTGGGCTAGCAGAAAAGAATTTAAAAAATTATTTTGTTAATTAGTGCTAGTATTAATGAGAGATAACTATGGATTGAAATGATGAGAGACTTCTTTAACTTTGTCCTCAAGTGACAAGTATATATTGACAGAAAGTAGTGAGACTTTTTAAAAATACATTTTTTGTACATTTTATTATGTTATGGATTTGTATTTAAGTCAACAGCTATTATAGCCCGTCACAAGTAACAAAAGTAGGCCGCTTTCATGTAACAGTGTAGAATGTCATCAGGGTACCAGAAGCATGAGAAATAATTATAACTAGAATTTTAGAGAAAGCCTCCATCTCTCATTAGGGGCATTCCAAGCATTTGATTAGTAAAGACTCATTGCTGAATGAAAGGGGAATATATTTTTAAAGGTGTTTGCTATTTTCTTCCCATCTAGATGAATTAATTTATGTTGTTGCTTTCCATCTAGCAGAAGCATATATTGCTAATGCAAATGCTCTTGTCCCAAAGTATTTGTGCTGTACAACTTTGTAATCACGCTTTTTTTTTTTTTTTGAGTCAGGATCTTGCTGTGTCACCTAGGCTGGAGCGCAGTGGCATGATCACGATGATCATAGCTCACAGCAGCCTCAGCTTCTGGGCTCAGGTGATCTTCTACCTCAGCATTCCAAGTTACTGGTACTAAGAGGCGTACACTACCATGCCTGGCTCATTTTTTTTTTTTTTTGCATTGGAGTCTCACTCTGTCACCCAGACTGATGTGCAGTAGCACGCTCCCAGCCACCGCAATCTCGACCTGCTGGGCTCCGGCGATTCTGCTGCCTCAGCCTTCCAAGTAGTTGGAACTACAGGCACGCGCTACCACGCCCGGCTAATTTTTTTTTATTTATTGTAGAGATGAGGTCTCGCCAAGTTGCCCAGGCGAGTCTCGAACCCGCGGGCTCAGGCAATTCACTCACCTCAGCCTCCCAAAGCGCGGGATTACAGGCTGAACCACCGAGCCCGGCTTCATTTTTTAATATTTTGGTAGAGACAAGGTCTCGCTGTGTCACCCAGGCTGGTCTCAAACTCCTGGGCTCAGGCAATATGCCTGCCTTGGCTTCCCAAAGTGCTAGGATTACAGGTGTGAGCCACCATGCCCAGCTCACAACTTGTTTTTAATTTCAACTTGCTGTTAAATTCTGTCTGCTTGCTAAATCTTCAGTGAAGATATTCATTAAATGACATTTTCCAGAACAGCATTTTTGTTAATATCTAGGGAATTCCACAGTAATTTGGTGTACTTCTGCCCCTTCTCCCCTAGATATAAAATGTGATTGACATTTCAAAGGATTAATGAATTTGATACTAGACTCTTTAGGTAGGAATATATTTTCTGGTGGTGTATTTATCATTAACTCATGTATGTTAAAAATACTAAAGTCTCTGATGAGATTCTATTTTTTTCCCCCCTAAGAGATGGGGTCTTACTATATTGCCTGGGCTGGAGTGCAGTGGCCATTCACAGACATAGTCATAGCACACTGTATCCCTGAACTCCTGGGCTCCAGTGATCCTACCACCTTAGCCTTCAGAGAAGCTAGGACTACAGGCATGCCCCATCACACTTGGCTTATTTTCATCTTAATTTCAGTTTACATGATCTTAAGCCTTTGATTCAACCCTTTGTTATTACATTTTACACTGTAAAATTGATGTCACACAAATGTCTGTTTTAGGAGTAATTATCTAGGAAAGTTCTGCGTTAGAATTTAAGTTCTCTTCAAAATATCACTATAGCATACATAACTTGAAAATATTATTTTAAGTGAAAGAAACCAGACACATATTACATGAGTCCATTTATACTAAGCATCTGGAATAGGCCAGTCTGCTGAAAGAGCAGATTAGTGGTTGCCAGGGACTGGGGAGAGGAGACAAATGAGGAGTGGCTGCTTAATGAGTACAGGGTGATGAAAATGTTCTGAACTAGATACTGGTTATGGTCACACAACACGGAATGTTGTAAAAGCCACTGGATTGTATACTCTTAAATGGTTACACTGATAAATTTTATGTTTTATATACTTTACCACAATTTTTAAAAATTGCTATAGTGATTTTTTTGTTGATGCTGTATTATTGTTTCTGATGTCTCAAGTTAGTATTTACGAAAACCTAATTTTCTCTGTTATGTTTTATTTAGGTAAAATGATCCATTCTATGGTAGCTCATTTGGATGCTGTTACAAGTTTAGCAGTAGATCCTAATGGAATCTATTTGATGTCTGGAAGTAAGTCTGAACTTTCATTCTGTACTGCACTCAAATTTTATAAAAGAACTGTTACTCCGTAACAAACTTTATTTATTCTTTTACAGGCCATGACTGTTCCATCAGATTGTGGAATTTAGACAGCAAGACATGTGTGCAAGAAATAACAGCTCATAGGAAAAAATTGGATGAATCCATTTATGATGTTGCTTTCCATCCATCAAAAGCATATATAGCCAGTGCAGGAGCTGATGCCCTTGCCAAAGTATTTGTATGAATCAACAAACACTCGCATCATAACAAAGATTTGCTTGGACAGAAAGAGGGTCTGCATCACTGCCATCAATAAAGTTACTGATATGACACTACATGTGATCTGCCTGGTGAAGGCTATTTGGGGCAGGCATAAATTGGTGGAAATCACATCTTAATGTCAGACTCATTAATTTAACTGTAATTACTGTATTTTGTGGGACAAAAAAAAAGACTCCAGTATTTGTGGCCTGTACTGGATATAAACTGAGCGTATGTCTGTTTTTTAGATGTCTTTAAGCCAATGTAGAGTCTGATCTTTCAAAAAGAATTTTTTGTTTGTTTGTTTTTGTTTTTGGACTCTGTGTGCTGCCTTAGGGTTAGGAATGTGGTGCTCCTGTTGGGGGAAGTGAGCTCCAAGAGTAGCTTTTTTTCATCTGTTAGTGATCTTCTGTTTATCAGTTGAATGCCACAGATTCCCTTTTAAACTTATTTTGCTTTAAAAAAAAGAAAAAAGAAAATTTAACTTAAAATATTTTAGCATTAGTTGCACAAAATGTTTGGAAAAAATTCTAGTTTTTATAAGTCTTTTTATATATTTAGCCTGTCACAACAGTGCTCAAGATTGTATTGAAGATTTTCTGCATTATACAACCCTAAAACACAGAGATCTCACTGACTTACTGCCCTGTAACCACTTTCTTTCCTTCTTTTGCCTAATACAGCTCAGCTAAGTCCTCCCATAAAGATGCTAAATAACCCATATCATCACATAAATGTCTTCATAAACCAAGGACTATTAAATGTATTAAAAAGAAACAGTGGGGTTTAGTACTCCAAATGAACTCTGAAAAAAGAAAAACTAATCTTGGCATCTTATCACTATGTGATATTTTGTACATCTTACTGTATTTACAAGTTTATTTATCAAGGATTATCCATCTTGCTAATAGCCTATTATTTATTTCACTTTTTGTTGGTCTTTATATCCTTTTATTAATGTGCTAAAGGAACCTGTATATCTATTTTGGAACTCTTTGAATAGTCTAAAATAGACTAAAAATGGAATATTTTATAGTTTAAGTTACAAACCAAGGTGGGTCCCCCAAAGATACATATCTTGGTTTTCCATGATTCCAAACAAAACTAACTTGTTTAAAAGTATTTGGAGTAAAATTTTATTTGCATTACAAATAGGATACAAAAATAGTTGAATCAGGATACAGAACTCTGCTGTGTTTGGACTAGTTATCCCTGTTTTATTTTTTTAGATGTGCTTAATTTTATGATGTAACTAAAGATTTTGTTTGTGTAATGCATGATTAAGACAATAAAGTATTTTTTCTAGTCTTCCAAAAAACTTTTCTGATCAGTTTGCGAGTTTTGATGAGTTTTGTAAGGTTTTTGTTTTACAACTATGAATCAGCAAATTTTTAAGATTGTACCACATAGCAAACATACAGCTGTTGAAAATAATGTATATAAAATGCATATAATAAATATTAAATTGTGTACCTGTATGTTACTGTTGGCTACATCATTTTGTGTTGAATAATAAAGTGCAATACTTCACACTCCATAATTAAACTAGGAAATGAAGATGATTTCTTAGTCCTTATTTTTATGCTGTTCTTTTGAACTTTGTACTCTTTATTGATATTCTAGTATGAGAGAACAGTTGCACTATTAAGAATGCCTAAGTATTTCATTTCATTTGGGGATTTAAAAAAAAATCTTCTATTAGGTAGTTAAAAATAACCAAAAAAAAAAAAAAAAAAAAAAATTCAGAGACGCAGTTTTAAATAATTTCCTTAGACGTTGTGTTACTTTATTAAACCTGAATTTCAGTTACTGGTGGTGGTATCCCTATTTTGCCATACCTATTCCCACAAAAAAATTCAAGGAATAAACTGAATTGAATATTAGTTAAAAGTTGTCCTTATAATAATGTTAAGTATCGGTATCTTGAAACTTTTCTTCAACAAAGTAATATTCTTTTTGAAGGGAATTGCAGATAAAGATCAGAAGGGAACACTAGAAAAATTATGTGCAGAATTCACTTTAACAGCCTACTGCAAAAACAAATGCATTTTGTGTACATTGAAAAATTTTGTCATCTGCAATAAAAATCCAAATAGCAATTTTAGTCATTGCTGATGAAACACAAACTCCAAAACTTAAAAATTATATATTTTTTTCTTGAACTGAAAATTCAACTGATGAACAAATTAAAGGGGTACTTCTTTTCTTCTTCTCTTTTTGAAATAATTTAAGAAAAAGCTTTTCCAAAGCTAGTGTTTAGAGTGGCTATTCCAACCCAGTGCGTTACCATTTAACTGAAATGTGATGAATATAGAAGTGCATAAGCATTCACCTCTTCTGGGATGTATTAAAACTGAAATGGTTAAAAATTAGTATATATATTTACTTTTATCTCCTTTGGTTGTATTTTTTCTCTACAATATTAAACATTTGGAAGAGACTAAAGGGATGCAAAAAGAATGTCTTATTTTATTTTACTTGTGTGCTTTCATTTGTGACTTATGGGGAAATTACATAGATGTTTGACTACCAAATAGTACTTTATATATACAAGATTGAAGAGTATTTTATATACAAACCTTACTATGTTGACTTCTTAAATATTTAAGCATTCTGCCTCATACTTTATTCGTTATTATTCTCATTATTTCAAGTTAAGTTACTTAAGTTACCCACTGAAGAGTAACATTGCATTTAATGCCTTGCATTATAACTAGATTAATGTATTTGGAATCTAGGGTTGCCTGCTAAAGTTGGACTGTAGAACGTCTTTTTTACTCTGTCCCCTTTTACTGGTTAATCCTTTATCCTGATATGTTTACTTTTTTTTTTTTGAGTTGGAGTCTCACTCTGTCGCCCAGACTGGAGTGCAGTGGCCGCTCCTGGCCACCGCAGCCTCGACCTGCTGGGCTCCGGCGATCCTTCCGCCTCAGCCTTCCGAGTAGCTGGAATTACAGGCGCACGCTACCACGCCCGGCTGATTTTTTGATTTATTGTAGAGATGAGGTCTCGCTGCCCAGGCGGGTCTCGAACCCGCCGGCTCAGGCAATCCACTCACCTCAGCCTCCCAAAGGCATGGGATTACAGGCTGAGCCACCGAGCCCGGCTATGTTTACTTTTAAAAGTTAATTAAAGAAAAAACCTTTTTTAAAACAGGATTAATGACTGGAAGCTGGGTTTTCATTAAAGCTTAATCTTCCAAGAGGTGGTACTCCTGGTTGAGAATTTTTGGTCAGCTAATGGGGAAAAGTCATGTTAAGTTAAACCCACTTTTTATATTGCTTAAATTAAAATTATCCTTGTTCTGTGATTTAGTCATACTTCAGCTTTTTATAAAGATGGGGAAGAGAGAGGTTACTGTCTTTGCAAATTACACTTTCAAATTCAAAAATGTATATACTAACAAAGACAGTTCTGCCTCTCCCCACCGTTCTTTTACTCTGTATGTGGGCTATAAAATTGTTAGACTCAAAAGATTTACTGAAGTATATTATTCCAACCAATTAAAACCTTTTCCAGGTCAGCTGTTTAGTTGTAAACAGTTTCAGATAGAATCAGTGTATGTTTGAAGGGAGATACAGGGTGGGTATGTGGGTGACGTGAGGAGATAGGATCTGTCTTTAGAACAGAAAGGCAAGATGGGATGGTAGAGCCCCTCTGTCTGGTATTTGGTGAGCTAATCCTCTCAGTCACATTAAGGGAGTTCTGATGTTCTTTCTTCGGAACCAACTTCAAAGTATGTTTAAGTTAAAATTATAAAACATTTCTGATGACACAAGAACTCAAAAGCATCTCATATTATTTAACCTAGTAATGAATGTATCATGCCTAGAACAGTAGGCTTTCAAGAAATAATTAGGAGAAAGAAAAAAATATACTTAGTATGGCACGAATTTTTTTTTTTTTTTGGTAGATATGGGGAGTCTTGCTATGTATGTTGCCCAGGCTGGTCTTGAACTTCTGGCTTCAAATGATTCTCCTTCCTCAGCCTTGCAAAGTGCTGGGATTACAGGCACAAGCCTCCACGCCTAGCCATGTTCCATGATTTAAACAATTCAGGTTGGTCTTTCCACATGAATTAGTGAATAGAGAAATTTTTTTTTTTTTTGGACTTTTTAGTTTTTTCGAAAGGATTTATTGAGAGAACAGAAAAGCTCCCACAGTGAGAATTTCTACCTTATGCTCAGGAGAGACACTTAAAATAAAAAGCAGCTTAGAATAAGTCTAGCAGTTTTATTGCTTAAATATTCAAACTATAATATTTTTTCTTACAGTTGTTACTTGAAAAGTCCTTTTCTTGAAAGCTAGAAGTTTATAGTATAAGCAGTAAGTAAAACTTCACCAACTTAATCTTTTAAGTACTTGGATGACTTTGAGGATAAGCCAAATATATCAATACACAAGAAATTAAGGAGATAAATAGAAAAATACCAAGCAACCTTGCTATCTTATTCAGTGTGATATTTTTAATCGTAAGTTGTCATAATAGTACACTACAAGAGAGTGATACATGATTTTCTGTATCTGTATTTCCACATGTGGAGTAATAGCTATTACTGATTGCTTTTACGAAAACATCCATTTGGGTTAAAATTTTTATATTTGAACCATGTTAAAGAGCTGTTTTCCATTTAAATTTCTCGTCATTTTCTTTAGTTAATACAGAATGATTAGAGAAGGAATGTTGCTTTTGATCTAAATATTAGATTCTTTTGTTGTGCTGTGGAATTTGCATATCTATGCATTCAATGGGCATGATAGAACTCAAGATTTTAATCTGCAATATCTCCTGAGTTTCTAAGGGTCATGATTATGAAGCCTCAGCAGTGTGTTTTGAATAAAATATACTGTAAATTGTAATCAGAAGGCAGGAGTTTTTAAGGTGTATTAATTTGCTTAAAACGGCAGTTGACATACTTAGTATAGTTTTGTATCTGATCCTAGTATGCTATAGTATTTCAGTATTATGGGAGTACAATTTATACATTAGATCTTGTACTTTCTCAGTTGTCAGAATGTCACCATTATTGCTGGGATTCTAAGAAATCTCTGCAAATGCCTCTAATAACATCGGAAACAATTGGTTCTAATCCTGTGAACTCTCTTGTGAAGAAAGCATGTGACTCCTTTGGTTTAGAGGCCATATCTCTCAGGTCATCCAGAGGTGCCCAGGCCACACCAACAGAGAAGATGGTGATACCTACAATGGAAAAGTGTTGACATGAATTAAAACCAGGTCCAGCTTACATATAAAATGTCTATATATTTTCTATACATTATTACATAGTTGCAGAGAAAACTGCCTAGTCATTTCTGAACAATTGAATCCCCTGTTCCAAATTGTTTATATTGTGATGATGAGAGCAGCAAGAGAGTTTGGTCAATACAAGAAGCTTTGCAACGTCAGTAAGTCATCACATTAACAAATCATGATCACTCATGAAAGGTTTGATAAAGTTCAATATCCATTCATGGCAGAACACAGTAAACTAGAAATAGAAGGAAACTTTCTTAACCTGATACACATTGTCTTTTAAAAAAATCCCATGACAAAGACACATGGTGAAACGTCCTCTCAGATTGGCTTGAGAAAGGACTGCCTGTTGTCAGCAGTTAAACACCATACTGGAGTTTCAGTCGGTACATTAAAGCAAGAAAGAATGGTCTAAGGATAAGTAAACTGAAGTTTTTTAAGATCGCCTTATGTGGGGAATGGTGACTAGTCTGTTGGCAAGTTGTTTCTTCCATTTTAATCTTACAGTCATATCGACAAATGGTGTAATAATTGGAAAATGCCTGTCTATAATCCCAAACAAAAATCTGATGATTAAAAAAAAACTGCCAAAGAGGGATTTCTATGAAGCTGGAGTAATTTCTTCAGTTTCATAAGGTTTTACATTCATTTGAGTTACTGGAAAAACTATTTTGTTTAGGGCGATATTAGTTGGATTCAGCTGAATCCCTATTGTCCAAGTATCCATTTAGCAGATTCTTAGTGTAGCCTACCACCTATCTAATGCTGGGGGAAACTTCCCATAACATTTCTGGAGTTTGGTACTCCTAATGATCAGAGTTGTGAAGTCTTCAGATATGAAGCAGATTTAGACAACATAAAAACTACTTGAAACAATTACTAATTTATCACGACCAGCCAACCTTCTCTCCCTACTCTACAGTTTTTTAAAAAATCAACTAGCCTAAAACTAGCCCTAAAAGCCTACCCTGTTTTCTGCTGTGTGTGTGTATGTGTCTTTCACTTAACTATCACTACGGGATAATTTTCATGACTCTATTTCAATGTGGGCCAACTTCTTAAAGTTTAAGTCACTCGGTTGTAGCTCCAGAAAGGGAACCTTAGCTTTTCTTTTTTTTTGAGTTGGAGTCTCACTCTGTCACCCAGACTGGAGTGCAGTGGCCGCTTCCAGCCACCGCAACCTCGACCTGCTGGGCTCCGGCGATCCTTCCGCCTCAGCCTTCCAAGTAGCCGCAATTACAGGCATGTGCTACCACGCCCGGCTGATTTTTTGATTTATTGTAGAGATGAGGTCTCGCTGCCCAGGTGGGTCTCAAACCCACGGGCTCAGGCAATCCACTCACCTCAGCCTCCCAAAGGCACGGGATTACAGGCTGAGCCACCGAGCCCGGCTGAACCTTAGCTTTTCATGGTCTGTTTGCTCTCAGCAACATATTATGCTAATAACTTCAGGTACTAGGCCTTTACCAAAAGTAATATTAAGGATGGGGTGAGGAAGAAAAGCCTTTAGCCCTTTTACAACACCAGAGTATGTTTTCATTATCTCAAGGAAAAAAAAATACTTGAGGAAGTTTAGATGGGCTATGATTAAAGTCTTTACTGGAGACCTCATCATCTTAGAAACATGCCAGACAAAACTTTACTAAAAAGGACAAATTATCGAAAGGTAGATTGTGATAAAACGATTTGGGGATACTGTTCAAATTTGAGCTAAATGGGAACACTTGTAGCATTTCCTTAACACATGGCATGGTTCTCATGGCAGTTGTTCCAATACAGCGGTTAGGAACGTGGGCTCCACTGGAACTAGAATACCTGGGTTTGGATCCCGGCCTTGCCACTTACTAGCTGTGTCACTCTGGGGAGGTTTGTTTACTTATCTGTGGAATGAGATGAGTAGGACTGCTTTGACAAATCAGTTGATATTGGGTAAAGCTCTTCTAACAATGGCTGCCCACTAAGATGTTTGTTCAATGAAATAATTGTTTAAAGTCTATTTACTCCTAAAAGTCATTGAACCATCCTTCATCCCCTTCCCATGCAAATGACAAGGACCTTACCTGCATCATGCGCTGCAGCGGCGGGGCCTCGGACGTCATCATAGGACTGCCCATCTGTCACAATGACTAGGAAGTTCTTGTTGGGGCTCTCCCTTATGGGACCAAACACATTTCTGACAGTAAAGGAAATGGCATCACCAGTTGCTGTTCCACCACTCATATAGCGGATGTTTCTGATAACAGCTAGGACATTCTCTTTGGTGCTGTAGTCAGTGAAACTGAATTCTGTGCGCTGATCATAAGTAAACTGTACAGCAGCTATCTTGGCGCCAATGTCTGAGATTTCAAAAGTCTTGGCTATGTTGGAAACAAATTCAAGCATGAGACGGAAATTACTATCTCCAACACTGCTGGAGCCATCAATCAGAAAGGCAATGTTCACTGAATTATAGCAGGTCTTGCTGCACATCATTTGCTCGTGAGTGCAGAGCTTCTGTACCAGAGGCTTTACGTATTTCGTGGTGCCAAACCAGTTGGGCATGTGGTAAGAGAAGAAGCCGTTACTCCGACAGACAGCCTAGGGGGAGACGCACATAAAACATATCCAAAGGGATCACAAGATGTTTCTTCTTAAAAATTAGGGAAAATCTTCAATGCTCAAAGCTAATATGGGCTAGTCAAAACGTGAATCACTACCACCATAAGAAAGGATGCCCTTGACCACCTCACCTTGTCAACAAATGCAACATCCTGAACCATTCCCAGTTCTTCAGGGATAGGCTTGGCCACAGAAACTATGAATACATTGACACCAAATTCTCTGGCCACAATGCCTGCTTCCTCGATGTCATCAGAAGGCCAACCATCAATAAATACCACCACCACTTTGGGGATCCCTTTTCTCACTCCAGCATCTACCGTGAAGAATTTCTGAGCAGTATGCTTCAAGGCTTTTCCTAGGTTTAAAAAAGCAGCAAACAAGACATTTGTATTTCCCTGTAGCAGCTTTTACTGCTACTAAGAATTATACAGAACTCAGGTTCTACAACAGATGCATAAAATGGGAAAGTTTAATTATCCATCAGGCCTATTTCTTGTCTTCACAACCCACACTACTTCCCCCACCACCTCCAAGAAGCTTCACATTTCCTTACCTCACATCAGTCACCAGTCAGAAATACAAAACTGACTGCTACTACTATGCATGTGCTTTCTATCTTGCCCTCTGGTGACTGATTAGTGCCTCTAAGGGGTCAGAAGAAGTGTCTCTTCAGAGGGTCAACAATAGTGCTATTCTAATTCTTTCTGCCATAGCCGATAGGTCTGTAGATCTTTGCTTCCAAAGTGATACCTGGCCAGTCCAATGGATAAGCGTTATATATATACATTT
Organism: Cephalopachus bancanus; assembly: GCA_027257055.1. Classification (NCBI taxonomy): domain Eukaryota; kingdom Metazoa; phylum Chordata; class Mammalia; order Primates; family Tarsiidae; genus Cephalopachus; species Cephalopachus bancanus. The sequence continues at coordinate 2,608,657 of JAPVLO010000377.1, read as the reverse complement.
ATATTTTTTATATATAATATCATATATATTTATATGTTTTATATATATAGTTTTTATTTTTTTGAGTTGGAGTCTCACTCTGTCGCCCAGACTGGAGTGCAGCGGCCGCTCCCGGCCACCGCAGCCTCGGCCTGCTGGGCTCCGGCGATCCTTCCGCCTCAGCCTTCCGAGTAGCCGGAATCACAGGCACGCGCTACCACGCCCGGCTGATTTTTTGATTTATTGTAGAGATGAGGTCTCGCTGCCCAGGCGGGTCTCGAACCCGCGGGCTCAGGCAATCCACTTACCTCAGCCTCCCAAAGCGCGGGATTACAGGCTGAGCCACCAAGCCCGGTTGGATAAGCGTTATAAATCACATTGCTTTAGAATTTTTAAAATAAGAAATATCAACCTTTTGGTGTACTTTCCATTATAAATTGAATATTCATCTCAGATGATCAAATGCAGACCTAGCCAAGACTTCAGAGCCAGGAGGAAGTTTCACTTCTGCTTATGTATAATAGCATAATGTTGTTTTACGTGACTGATCACTGAAACAATAATCCTATATTATATCCCAAGTGTCAAAGTCTACTTACCTGTATTGGAATTACCCCCTCTGAAACCTACTTCCTTTATGGCAAACAAAACGTCTTTGGCTGATGTAAAGTTTTTCAGATAAAATTCTATTTTGGGATGTTCACTAAATGGAAGAAAGAAAATGTTATCCACGGAGAATTGAAGAGGCAAAATAAACAAGCAACATTATATGCCTTAAAAACAATTTTAAAATCAGACAACATCCAAGTTTCTTTTTTAATCCCACAGTATATAGCCAATTAAGATATATCATCCTTATTTGAAGTATTAGGGATATTTCAGAAATGTAACTTAAGGCAATTGCTACACTGAGGGTTTAGTATTAAGCCAAATACATATTACAGATATAACCTCACTTCACCATAGTGGTACTAGATAGAAATTATCCCAATTATGTAAAGGAGAAACTGAGGCTGAGAGCATTTAGGCAGTTTGCCCAACAAAACAGCTGCATCTTAAATTCAGGTTGTTTGGCTCCAAAGTATATGTCTACACTGTCTGGAGCACCCGAAACCAGGCTTGGCTCAGGGCCCTGGGTTTAATGGAAGTCTACAGAGTTGGGCATCAGGTAGCTAAACTAACTAGAAGGCAGCCAGGTATAGACTAGGTCTACTCCAGTGGGGAATGCCAAAGCTCAAAACAGTGTGGCTCTATTTGCCCAGGTCTCTCTGGTCAGAAGAGATGTTTTTTTGTTTGTTTGTTTGTTTTTAGTGAGTAAGTAGGATTTATTGAGAGGACAGAAAAGCTCCCACGGTGGGAGAGGATCTGAAGGGATTGCCAGGGCTTATATAGCCCTAAGTCCAAGCTGATTGGCTACCACTAGCTGTGAGCTGTTGTTGTTTTGATTGGTCAGTGTTAAGGCCCAAGCAGCAGAAGGCAGGGGCTAATGGTGAGCTGATTGGTTGGTTTTCGATCCCTGCAGTGAGGACTTTAGCTCTAGCTTGAGGGGCTAGAAGAGACAATTTCAATGCCACTCAAGATAGCACTGAGCATTTTTAAAATGGGAAAAGTTAGCCGGGCTCGGTAGCTCAGCCTGTAATCCTGCGCCTTTGGGAGGCCGAGGTGAGTGGATTGCCTGAGCCCGCAGGTTCGAGACCCGCCTGGGCAACTTGGCAAGACCTCATCTCTACAATAAATCAAAAAATCAGCCGGGCGTGGTAGCGTTCGCCTGTAGTTCCAGCTACTTGGAAGGCTGAGGCGGAAGGACGCCGGAGCCCAGCGGGTCGAGGCTGCGGTGACCGGGAGCGGCCACTGCACTCCGGTCTGGGTGACAGAGTGAGACTCCAACTCAAAAAAAAATAAAATAAAATGGGAAAAGTTATCAGGAAATAAATTATAAAGTTAAAATATTGACATTTTTAAAATAAGTGATTATATATGCCAATCTTAAAATTATGTGTATTGTGAAGAGTTTCGAAATTTCATTTTCTATATTCAATATGAAAAGAATTTCAGCTTCCTTTCATAACTACTCTGTTCATTAGAGACCATGTTGAATATAAACAACTAAGGCAGAATTTGTCGTGTTTAGTTCTTAGATAATTCAATATAAGTGCAAAACGTTAAGATCTTAGCATTATCAGTGTCATTTTAGTAAGTCAAGATTTTTTGAGGGAGAAGTATGACACTGATCTCTGCATACCTACTATTAGTATTTCTGCATACCTGATAGAATATTGGGTAACAAAATGAGATTTCATGGGCTGAAAATCTTTTCACTTTTATGGTCACTTTTCAACTATCTAAATTATTACTTATGAAATTAGTCTTACTTCTGCATCCTTAAGAATATATTTTGTTCTACTTAAATATTAACTCTTAATATAGTTCATTCCAATGTTTTTTCTAAAGTAGAAAAACTATAAGCAAGGAAATTACAAGAAGTTAAGTCTTTGTAATGTAGATTTCATCTTAAGAAAGAATTGGGTCAAATTAGTAAAAACAAAAAAAAGTGTAAGATGAAAGTACTGCAGAGGAATTTGCCTCATGGGATGTTAAAATGTACAATAAAGCCACAATAATCAAAGCAGTGTAGAAAAAATGTAAGGATTAGCATATGAATCAAAGAATAGAACTGCCCAAACTTAGGCATAAAGGTGATACCATAAATCAATGAAAAAAGGAGGTTTTTTTTTTTTTTTTTGGTAAGGTGAGAGACAAATGGTTAAATTATGTAAAAATCAAAGTTAAATTTTCACCTCACACCTAAAAATTATCTACACTAAGAACAGAGTCACTTGTAATAATGTAAGAACAAATGAAATATAAATTAATACTTGTAATGGTACTGCTTATACACACTTATACCCTGCTGATGGTAGTTTAAACTGCTTCAACTTTTTAGAAAACAATTCTGCTATTTATTTTATCATTATTTTTAGTTCAGGCTGGAGTGCAATAGTGTGATTATAGCAAGCTCAAACTCCTGGGCCCAAGAGATCCTCTACTCAGCCTCCTGAGTATGGGACTACAGGCTCAATTCTGCTATTTATATCAGAAGCCTTAACAATGTTAGAACTTCGTTTCTAGGACTCTAGCCTGATGAAACACTCAGAGATGAGCACAAAGATGATATAAAAAGATGTTCATTACAGTGTAATGTACAATGGTGCAAAAACAGAGTGGTTAAATAATCATGCAAGGAAATTCATTTTTGACGAATACTTGTGGTATGAGAAAATAATCAGAATACTAAAGGATGAAAAAACAGGATGCAAAGACATTTTTATAGTCTGAGATTTTAAAAAAGACATATTTGTGTATAGTCAAATATTTTCTTAAAATAAAACATTATAGTGATTAGGGTATATAAAATTGGGAAATTTTTTTTTTTTTTGAGTTGGAGTCTCACTCTGTTGCCCAGACTGGAGTGCAGTGGCCGCTCCCAACCACCGCAGCCTTGCCTGCTGGGATCCGGCGATCCTTCTGCCTCAGCTTTCCGAGTAGCTGGAATTACAGGCATGCACTATCACGCCCGGCTGATTTTTTGTTTTATTGTAGAGATGAGATCTCGCTGCCCAGGCGGGTCTCGAACCCGTGGGCTCAGGCAATCCACTCACCTCAGCCTCCCAAAGCGCGGGATTACAGGCTGAGCCACCGAGCCCGGCTACATATTATTTTTGAATGAATAAAATAAAAAGGTCATGTTCAGATCTCCAACCAAGAGAATATGGAAAGAGCTAAAAAAAAATGACAGAATAGGGAAGGAGGAATAGACATAGCATTGCTTCTACAGAGAAGAGAAACTGGGAATTGAGTAGATGTGCAGAGATGATTTGTGAGAGCAACAGGACCCTTCAGCCTACCGTCTGGTTCTCATGTACATAGCATACAATTCTCTAAACCTTTTATTCTAAAAGGATGTACTCAGCCTTACTCAGTTTGCCTATGTGGTCTTAGATCCTGAATTTATATAGTTTGGATGGCCACAACTCAACATGTTTATATTGAGCTAAAATGAATGTACCCACTAAAAGGATCGATAATTTGTCATTATTTAAGACATCATTCAAATCTCCTCCCATTTGATTTTGAACGTTCCCAATGAAAAATACTTAAGGAGATGGATATGCTAATTACCCTAATTTGACCACTATATGTTGTATGTATGAAAACATTACCATGTACCCTATATATACAATTATTGTGTCAATTAAAACATGAATACATCATTTTAAAAAAATCTCTCATTTTAACAAGGTTGGTACCTGGCTTGAACAAGGCCCACATGTGGTCCTTCTGTTCCAATTCCCAACATTAGAGCCACTTTCCCGACAAAATTCTTCTGTAAATTAAATCGGCGCTGCCCGATATTAAAGCTTCCATCAATTAGAAATGCAATGTCTGCTTTACAGTCTGTGAACACCCAAACAAGTCCTGGCATTAGCAGTCTCAAGAAGAGGGAGAGAAAATGTTATCTTTCCAAATATCTTGATTCTTACCTTTATTGCCAGTTTTCTTCTCAGATGTTTTCTTTAGTCGTTTACCTGAAATAAAGCAATTGGCATTAACAAAGGACAGTTTCATAGCAAAATGCCCACATGGGGAAAAACTCATGACAACAAGGAGTGTCATTCTTGAACAGAGGACTCTTTTTTTCTTTTTTTGAGTTGGAGTCTCACTCTGTCGCCCAGCCTTCCAAGTAGCTGGAAGTACAGGCGTGCACCACCACCACACCTGGCTAATTTTTTGATTTGTTGTAGAGATGAGGTCTCACCAAGTTGTCAAGGTGGGTTTCGAACCTGCGGGCTCAGGCAATCCACTCACCTCAGCCTCCCAAGGCACAGGATTACAGGCTGAGCCACTGAGCCCGGCTGAAAAGATGGTTCTTAAAAAAATTAATTTCCTCAATATTTTCTGGACTGAGGAAGCAATGATCCAACAAATAAATCAGGACTGTAATAGGCCTACATATATATGATATGCCTCTAATTCAGGTCTATGATATCTCAAACACACAGCTGAGACAGGCACTCAGAGTTAGGTCCTAATGTTCTTAGTTTCTTTGACCTTAAAACTGCCACAGCCTTATAAAAGGGGAGCCTTGGCTATTTTTTTTTTTAACGGTAGATACATACTAATTCCTTTATATGACAAAGCAGCAATCAAGGAAAGGGAATGGAGTAAATGGAACTAGGAAGAAATTCATGTTACTTTTCTTTTGACCAGTTCCTAGGTGTGGTTTATCAAATCAGGCAGAAATGATAGGACTTCAAGAGAATGATTGGTAGCAGAGTCCATAACTGAAAAAATATAAGGAGGATAAGGAATCTGAAATGTAAAACATAATGTTTCCATGTGTAATGTCAGCAGACTTAAGATATTTGCTTTGTTTCTCTTACTAAAAATCAATTTTTTAAAGGAAAGCTTCTACCAACAACACATTTATTTATAATTTCCAAATGCTGTGCCAAGCAACTAAGTAGGTTCCATATTTCATACCTGTTGGTGGACGTGCTGTGGACACTGCTTGTCCTGTAGCCTCCTGGGCACCACTTTTGCCTTCTGTTAAAATAAAGAGATGCTTTTTCCCCCCTTTTCCTTCTTCACCAAAGTATTATTAATCTAATTTTGGATTTTACAGGATGACAAATGTAACAGGGTAATGGTGATTACAGTTACAAACATCATGCTGTATGCTAGTAGCAGAGAACCAAAATGCTTATCTGTTATACTTTAAAGGATCACCAAAAATGAAATCACTAGTTTTTCAGTTTAGTGTAACTTGATAAATGGGTATTCAGACAGCACGCAATTCAAGTTTCTAATGCTCTCACGTGACAGTAAGATTGTCTTTTCCCTATGCGCCTACATTTGACTTGAGTGGGTAGTTGACCCCTCAGTCTAACCCACAGTTTACCTCTTCAGTCTTGATCACAGGTTTTTCTATCAGAGTTAAAGAGGTTGGAATAAGAAAAACAGAAAACTTTTTTTTTGGGGGGAGGTGGGGGTAGAGGGACAGTGTTACAAAAGTGAAAACAATGTAATTGTACCTACTAGTTACTGTGAAAGAAGCAGACCATCTAGAAAGTGTTTGCGACTGGATGCCATTGGCATCTACTGAGGAATAGTTTTCTCGACCAGGTAGGCTATAGACTCGGACAGGTCCCCCTGAACTGCTGATTACTCCCCTGCAACACAAGAATAACAGCTGAGATGCTATCCATACTTTTTCAGGGCATCCGACTGAGTTATAGTGCCGTGTTGCTTCCATTGCTTTAATTAAAAAAAATAGTTAATTCAGTAAGGAAGTCATCTAAGGATGCTGCTAGCTGTTTAAAACTTGCTTACACAGATACAAAATACGCCTGGAGAAATGGTTTTGTGCTGTCAAACTTAAGTGTTGATAAGAACACACTTGTAGTATCCTGTTCCCTATATTTCAGAGATTCAGAGTTAATAAAAGAGTGCTAAACAACTTTCCTAAGATACTCAAACAAACAAAAAAACAGTCCAAGGCATTTAAATTTCCTACTGGCCATTCTACTGCAGGATAGCATGGCACTTGCTAACAATAAGGACCTTGGGCAAGATACTTGACAACTCTGAGATCCATTTTCTTCATCTGTAAAGTAAAATTGTACCTACCTTGTAGAATGATCGAAGTTAAATTAAGAGCTGACACATAGTAAAAACTCAGTCATATGTGACATAATTAGGAATGTTTTAGAATCACAGGAATCTAGCTGTCAAGAAGTAATGCAATCTGCCTTTTGTCAGAAAGCTTCCCTTGTGTATTTGGTGTTTCAAAGATACCCAGGAAAATCTTAAAAATGTATTCATCTTCTATGACCAAAATGACACCAAAAGAAAGAATATGGAGAGGAAGGGGGCCCAGATGACTTAAAGCAGGAAAGGAAATCATCATGCTTGCATTTCCCTCCCACCCTGGAATGTCTGGGCTTACCTGTGGACAGCAGCCCCACATATGCTCGATACAGATGCATATACTATGTTCCCAAACACAGAGAATTCCTCAAGAGGGCAGCCTCCTGGACAAAGGACATCTGCTTTCTCTTTCCTGATGTCCAAGCCTCTGGTAAAGCATGTAATAGCGATGGGAACTGAAGAGAAGAAATATGACAAGCAACCTTAGGACTTCTTGAGGCGTAGTGATGGGGGAACTAGGGCATGAGATTTAAGTTTTGCTTCCCTAACGTCTACACTTCCAGTTAAGAATACTGACTAATGTACCACTCAATACCATTCCAAATTTTATCAAGACACAGGGTGGTTTTCCAATTTAAACAGTCCCCAACCACTGTCAGAGTCTAACATGGGAATTTTCTCAGGTTTTTTTGTTTGTTTGTTTTGTTTTGTTTTGCGATGGGGTTCTCCTAAATTGCCCAGGCTGGCCTCAAACTCCTGAGATCAAGGGATCCTCACATCTCAGCCTCCAGAGTAATTGCGACTACAGGTATACACTACCGCACCAGGCTTCTCAATTCTCAATCACGTTGGAGATACATAATTGAAAACATATCAGGGTTAGAAATAAAAGTCGCTGAACATTTATTCATTCTAGAAATGTAAAAATCTCAACTTTGACAACACTGTACACGTTGTTACTCGAGATGAAGACAGTAAATCCTGATTGAGCTATTGTGGAACGTTTTCATAGATACACACACAAATCATATACCCTAGTTAGCCTACAAATGTGGAGCCTTAAAATACATGTCAACCTAAGCAAACCAGTAAAAAGACACTCAGGTTCACAGGATGTTATTTAATTCAACCATTCATTTGTCACTGTAGATGAGGACATTAAAGCCATGAGGTTAATTTACCTAAGCAACATTCCACAACTGCTGAAGGACAGGAAGGAGGGAAGTTAGTTCCTTCAGAATAGGGCATTTCTGTCTTATATGAACCTGACTATGTCTGCTCCAGATCTATCCAAAGAAATATATCAGGCAGAGAATGCATTTTTAGAAAGCACTGTTAATATTCTCAAGTTCCACACTGTCAGCCTAACTAACAATGAAAGTTTTTACTACAAAACATAGTAGAAAGTGACAAGGCCTTGGCAACATGTCACAAGAAAACATAATACAACATGTTAGTTTGTCATTTTACTGTGGATACTAAATTGGGATTCATGTTATGGAATTTTCCAAACCCTTCCGAAACCGATGTTAAGTAAAAGAAAACTCTTTTTCTTCCAAGGCAGAGGAACCATCTCTGGTCCTACTGCCCACCTGAGCTGCTGGCCGCTGACGAGGACCTCCTCTGTGCTGGTTGTGGTGAGCTACAGCCTGGACGTGACCTTCCCCGGAAGGGAAGGAAGGGAGCCAGGCACGACGCGCAATTCCTAGCTCTGAAACACTCCAGAGAGCCGAGGAAGTTAAAATCCTTACCCCAAAGAGCAGCCTCATACGTATGATCCAACACCCTTGCTCCTACAATACTTTCGGCGGAGGAAGGGAGACGCGAGGATTCGGTGCAGAGGCCGACCGCCTTTAGCTGCGATCACTGACTCTGACTAGGGGCGAGGGGCTCGAGAAACGCAGCTGGGTGCAATACTTACCCTCATCTCCATTTTCTAAGAAAACAGATTCTAGGAAAGAGTTTACCTTTTGCGTTGCAGAAAATACGCCGAACCACACTCTCAAGCCCGGACCTCTACTCGTGAAACAAACTTTTCAGACTTTCTCGCGTGTGGACTGGACCGCGAAAGCGGCCTAATGGGGGGAGCGGGGTCACACCTGAAAACGTCCCAGCTAGGGTGTCAGCCCAGGTGGGACAACGACGTCAGCCTCCCTGCCCCCTCGGATGTGACCGTCTGGAGTCGGGTCTGGGCGTCCTCTCCCCGACCCCCAACGCCGCGGAAGCCCCGGGAGGAGCGCGCCCCTCGGCGGTGCTCGGGGAGTCCTCCCGCCTCGCCCTCCCGCGGCCGCGCGCGGCGGACCCGCAAGGACGCCCCCGTCGGAGCCCGTGGGAGCAACAGGTGGGCCGGGGCTGGCCAGCCGCGGGGAGGCACGCGGGCGCGCCACGCGGCGGCTCCACCTTCGCGCTCTCCCGCTGGCCCTCCGGGGAGGTCCAGGGCTCTCGGTCCGGACCCGCTTCCGGCTGCTCGTCTTCAGCCCCTCCGACCGCCCGGACCGCCCGGCACCCTCGACTCACCGGGACCCTCGCTGGCCGCGGGCTCCGGAAGCAGCAGCAGACACACACCTGCGAGGGAGGAAAGCGCGAGGGCTGGCTGCAGCCGCGCCCCGGCCGGGCGCGACGGCACGGGGGCGGCGGGGGGACGCGTACCCACCGAGCCAGAGGGCCGGGATCCCGGCGGCGGGCATGGTGGCCTGGGGGGCTGCTCGGACCTGGGAGAGAGGGAGAATGCGAGGGAGGCCCCCACGGCCCCGGCGCCCGGCGCCCGCCCGCCTCCTCCTCGGAGGCCCCGCGCCCCTCGGACCCCCAGGGGCGGCCGCGGGGAGGGAGGGGACCGAGAGCCGCTGCTCCGGGGCCAGCGCCCCTCTGGGTCTGGAGGCGGCGCTTCGGCTGCAAATCGGGCCAAGCTCAGGATCGATGTGCAAGCCGGGGTCGGGGGCGGCGGCCGCCAAGGCGCAGACAGGCTGGGAGCGACCAAGGGGAGACGCGGACCGACAGGCGTCAGGGACCCGGCCGCCCGCGCCGCGCCCGCGCTCCGCACCTGCGCGAGACCCGCCTGGCGGCGCCAGAGTGCGGAGAGCGCGGCTCCCGCGGCCGCTATAAAGGCCGGGGCCGCGCGCATGAGCACTGCGCGGGGGGCGCGCGGGGGGCGCGCGGGGAGGGGGCCGGCGCTGGTCTCCCGGGGCCGGGCGGCAGCCGTCCAGCTCCGCCCTCACCCCCTCCCCGCCCGGGACGAGCCCGGCGCGGAGGCGCCCTCTCCCGCGGTGCGGGGCTGGGCACCTGGACGCGGCGTCCGTCCCTAGGGGCGGCCCGAGGATCCCAGACGGAGCCCCGGGGACCCCCGCGGGCCCGGCGTGTGAACGGGCGTGGGAGGGCGGCGAGCAGCGCTCCCGAGGACGCGCAGAACACGCGGCGCGGGATACCCCAGCCCGCGGCGGGGCGCGCGGGCAGACGGCGCTCGGGTGGGGACGGACGCCCGACGTGCCCACCGCGCTTTCCCCGACGGTGGGAGCTGCGACCCTCGCTTTCAGCCGGCTCTGCGCTGACCAAGGCGGCCGAGGGAGCGCGGGTCCCACCCGCCTGGAGGCCTCAGGCCCCGGGAAGGCTACCAGGTCCACGCGGGCTAGGGACGGCACTTCCCGACCTGGTGCTCTCAGGGTAGCAGAGTTCCTACTTCTGGAGGACTTGGCGAACGTCTGCCCTGCATTTGTTAGAAACCCTGTCTACTGAGACTGGTTGTTCTTGGACCTTGGGGTTCGGCCTTCCCACTTCTGCTAAGAGTTCGGTTTTCCCCAAGGGCTGCATCTTCGGTCGTGCGTAGGGCCACGCGTGGGAGGTGGTGGCCCAGACCCCCGGGCGGTGGGCACATCAGCCTTGGTTTCTTTTCCAGATCCGGAAGAAGGTATGCCTGATTGCCTTTCCAAATTCCAAGACCTTGCACAGAATCTCAGAATTGGTACTGTGCTCTTCCCCACCCTCCTCCATCCTGGTAACTTTTTAATAGGTAGAAATGGAGAAAGAACAGGTAGCTGAGGAGCCACCCCCAGACCTGGACACTAATCTACTTCCTGGCACAATGTAATTTTTTCCTAACGTCTTTATCTGGTTATCATTTATGTGCCATAAAATACATCCGTTTAAAATGTACAAGTCAATGATTTTTAGTAAATTTAGAGTTTTACAACCACCAACACAATCCAATTTTAGAATATTTTCATCATCCTCGAAGTGATCCCTCCTGGCCATTGTGCCAGTCAATTCTTTTTCCCACCCCTTGTCCTAGGCAGCCACTGATCTAGTCCCTATCTCTACAGATTTACCTTTAGGGACATTTTACTTATTTATTTTTTTTAGTAGGAGTCTTGCTCTGTTGTCCAGGCTGGAGTGCAGTGGCACGCTCATGGCCACCGCAGCCTCTACCTGCTGGACTCTGGTGATCTCTCTGCCTCAGCCTTCCGAGAAGCTAGAACCACAGGCATGTGCCACCACACCCGGCTAATTTTTTTTTTTTAGAGACGAAGTCTCGCCTTGTTGCTCAGGCTGGTCTCAAACCCCTGAACTCAGGCAATCCTCTCACCTCTGCCTCCCAGAGTGCTGGGATTACAGGTTTGAGTCACTCTACCAGGCATAGGGGCATTTTATGTAAGTGGAATTAAACATTGTGGGCCACTGAGCGTAATGTTTTCAAGGTTCACCTGTGTTATATGTGAGTACTTCCTCCATTTTTAATTGTTGGATGGTATTCCCATACCATTTTATATTGAGAAACAAAATACACCACCATCACCTGGAAGCCAAATGGTGCACTAGTAGTCTTACAGCTATCCTCCTGATTAGAATGAGTTAGTATTTCCATTGGGCAACTGGGCAGTGTTGTTGATTCAATTCCTTCACTCCTTCTGGAGGGAAGGAGGCCAAATAACATTTATGGGCTGGGAGGCTTTTGATGCTTATTTTCACGGCTGCTTTCAGGATTTACTCCCTTCCATGGCAGAGATAATTACCCTTTTCTTAGAAATCAGGTCATCGAGTCACTGCCCCTGGTATTTTCCTTGGGAGAAATTTCAAGCCTCAGGACAATTAATGCTGTCTCTTTCATTATTGTTTATTGAATATCCTCAATCAGGGTTGGATAACCTCCTCCAGTTAGGCTGGGCAAATTGTCATAATGCTATATAATTAGGAAGAGTTCACATACTGGAAAAAAAGCTGCCACTCCATAGCTCAGCAGGCAGTTGACCAAATGGCCAAATGGGTACATGCTAGTTGGAGTTCCCACAGGACACGGGCAGCGCTCCTGTGATGTAATTTCACTGACTGATTTGGCAGAGTCAAAACTATGCAGCTATTTCCATGATAGACCCTGAGTCTGTAACCATTGAAAAATAAAGGAAATACCTCATTGAGTTTCATGGTTGTTTACCCAAAGATTCATTCTAATTATTTTGTTTTGAAACATTTAAGAGAGTTACTCTGTCTTTATTTTTTCTTTTTTGGAAAGGGCAACCAAGGAGGGTGGAGAAGTGGGGTTAGATTTCTCATTCTCAGTAACTCCTGCTCATGTTCACTTATAAGTGTATTGAAGAAAAATATCTGAATTTAAGAAGTAATTGCCTCTGCTTTGGAAATATCTGAAGAAGAAAGGAAGGTAAAATCTGGGTGTGTTTGACTCAAAAAGACAACTTTCTAAAATGTTAGAGTTTTGTATTCAGTTGTGTGACATCTTAGCGTATTGTATTCCTAGAATGCCTGGTTAGTTTATCCTGCCTTAATTAAGAGTATTTGATAATCAAAATTGAGACGAACTCCCTGTAGAGCAGTGGGTTCCTGACTGGGCTGCTCATTGGAATCACCCAGAGAACTTTCAAAAGCTTTGTTGCCTGGGCCCCCACCGTAGAGATTCGAATATAATTGGTCTGGGCTGGGACCAGAGCATTAGAATTCCTTAAAGCTCTCCAGGTGATTCTAATGTACAATCCAGGGTGCATACTTCTTAGCTCAGTGTTAGAGGTTCAGCTAATAATTCTGATTTTTCATTTTTCTTTCATTATCTTTTCATTAAAAGTCAACCTTTCATTTGTCTACTGTATTCTCTTGCTTTAAAAAAAAATGGAAGCATCTTCTGGTCTGGTGGTTGTTTAAAAACAATCCCAAACAGAAAGATTGAAAGCTCAATTTAAAAAGTAATTTTCCCTGAGTGTGCTTTATGGTCACTTTTCTAACTTTGTACACAACGGGCTGCCATTGTTAAGGGAATGAACTGCCTCTAAAACTGACACTCTAGGTGGGTTCTTCGGGCTTCACGACGCTGCTGACAGCCCTAAGAGAGTCTCTCAAGAATGGCATGATTATCTGATTGGATTTGGCTCATTACTTACATAGGGAAACTCTAGTTTATAGATTCCCTCTCTGTTCTGGTGTTACCTAGTTTTATATTTCTGTTTTATATTTCTGTTTTATATTTGGTTTTTTTGTTTGTTTGTTTTTTTGAGTTGGAGTCTCACTCTGTCGCCCAGACTGGAGTGCATTGGCACGTTCACAGCTATCACAGCCTCAACCTGCTGGGCTTAGGCAATCTTTATGCCTCAGCCTTCCAAGTAGCCGGAACTACAGGCACACCACCACACCCAGCTAATTTTTTGATTTATTGTAGAGACAAGGTCTTGCCAAGTTTCCTGGGCTGGTCTTGAACCCCTGGGCTCAGGCAATCCTCTTATTTGGCGTCCCAAAGTACTGGGATTACAGACATGAGCCACCACGTCCGGCCAGGGAACTCTTCCCACCTACATTATTGAACCCACACTGATGTTTATCTAGTCTTCCTGATTCTTTTCTGTTGCTTATGTCTTATGCTAAGCAAGTATATACATCTAGCCTTTCTGGTTTTGATGATGTCTCGCAGCAGAATAAATGTTCACAGCCTCCGAAGTGTAAAGATTAAAAAGTTGATGCAGAGATATCCCTGCGATCACTGCACCTCAGTTTCCTCTCCTATAAGGTGAGGGAGATTAAACCAAACAACTGGAAGAGACTTTCCTCTGGTCACATGCTGTGACTGGCAAATGTTCCCTGGGTTTATATAGGCTTCAGGGGCTGTGCTGTCTTCCAGGGCTTGGTAGGCATTAGGAACACTGGCTATCCCAATGGCTCCCACCTATCCCAGGGTTCATTCTTTCTTATTCAGTCTCTTTTTAGTTACCTCACTGCTAAACTATGACCTGGATCATGTTTGCCACTTATTTAACATGAAGTAATGAGGTCACATTACTCTGAGTGCCACTAGGACTTCCCTCTTGTGGAAGAAGCTGTTTGTGTGTGTGACAGGGAATATATATTAGTTCTGCGAGGTTCAGCCCCCGCCCTATGCAAACTCTTACAGGCAAGTAAGATCCTCAGGGGCAAGGATCTCACCTGCTTTTTCTCGTTGCTGTACCCCTCAACCCCATTAAAGTGTCTAGCACACTGCATGTACTCAAGAAATCTCTGTTGAATGAATGAATCAATCCCATTCTGTCTTGGCATTTGATACCTTGTATTGATTTTTTAAAAAAGCTTTTTAATTTTAGATTGGTTTTATGTTTATAGAAAAATAAGATAGTACAGAGATTTTCCATATACCCCATACCCAGTTTCCCCTATTATTAACATCTTATACTAGTATGGCACAGTTTTTTTGTTTTTTGTGTTTTTTTTGAGTTGGAGTCTCACTCTGTCGTCCAGACTGGAGTGCAGTGGCTGCTCCCGGCCACCGCAGCCTCGACCTGCTGGGCTCCGGCGATCCTTCTGCCTCAGCCTTCTGAGTAGCTGGAATTACAGGCATGCGCTACCACAACTGGCTAATTTTTTTGATTTATTGTAGAGATGAGGTCTCGCCAAGTTGCCCAGGCGGGTCTCGAACCCGCAGGCTGAGGCAATTCACTCATCTCATCGTGTCAAGAGGAAGAGGACGTGCTGGCCAGGCTCGGTGGCTCAGCCTGTAATCCCAGCATTTTGGGAGGCTGAGGCAAGTGGATTGCCTGAGCCCGTGGGTTCGAGACCAGCCCAGGCAACTTGGCGAGACCTTGTCTCTACAATAATAAATAAATAAATAAATAAATAAATAAATAATAAACAAATAAATAAAATTAGCCAGTCGTGTTAGTGCATGCAGTTCTGGCTACTTGGAAGGCTGAGGCAGAAGGATTGCTGGAACCCAGTGGATGGATGCTGGGGTGGTCGTGAGTGTGCCACTGCACTCTAGCCTGAGCAAGAGTGAGACTCCAACTCAAAAAAAAAAAAAAAAAAAAAAAGAGGACATGCTATCAACATGACTTATCACTGTTGATGTTGTCCTTGATCACCTGGCTGAGATGGTGGCGGCCAGGTTCTCCAATGTACAGTTTCTCTTCTGTTCTGCCTTTTCATGCTAGAATCTTTGGAAGGAAGAAGGAAGTGGGGAATTAGGTTCAACTTCCTAACAGTGTCTGCATAAATTATTGAGAATTCTTCTGCATGAGAGATTTGTCTCTTCTCTCCTATTTATTTATTTATTTACTTTTTGTTTTTTACTTGTGGCAATTCTTCTCCAAAGGGCTATAAACTCCTTGAAAAAAGAAACTACTCCATATGCTGCTCTTTATTCCCAATATCTTGCACAGTGCTTTGGGGCACAAATAGATGCTCAGTTACTGGTGTAGAGGTTGGTCTAGCTTCCAGTCCTGGGGTTTTCTGCTGATGTCTTATTCTTCCTTCTCACTGAGAGATTTGGGCCACAAAGTTGCCCATTTGGCTCTTAGCACAGGTGTAATCAAAATGCTAATAATAATAGTGATCCTGACACTGTACCAAGCTCTTTATGCATGTTCTAATTGAATTTTTGTAACATACTTGCATACCTTATTTTATAAATGAAGATCATGCCCATATTGATTAAGGGATTGTCTGTCCCAAGTTACACAGCTAGAAAGCAGAGCTGGGATTCAAATCTTGATCTCCTAAGCCCATGCCCTTAGCCACTGGGTTATATTGTACTTTCCCTCATAATAGCCAAAAAAAGTTATAAGGAAAAATTTGAAATGCAAGAAGGCCGTAGAAATGACAGTTTCTGTAAGAATATGGAAAAACTGAAAAGAAATTCTTGAGAAGAGAGTGGATGGTGAGATTTTTTTCTAGGAAGTGTGTGGCCCTTAAGTTCTTCAATGAAACTGGAACATCCTTAAGAGAAACAGAGGCCAGGCTCGGTCCCTCAACCTGTAATCCCAGCACTTTGGGAGGCTGAGGCAAGTGCATTGCTTGAGCCTACAGGTTCGAGACCAGCCTCAGCAACTTGGCGAGAACTCGTCTCTACAATAAAATAAAAAATAGCTGGGTGTGGTAGCAGGCGTCTATATTTCTGGCTACTCAGAAGGCTAAGGATCGCCAGAGCCCAGCAGGTCAATGTTGGGGCGACTGTGAGTGTGTGTGTCACTGCATTCCAGCCTGGGTGAAGGAGTGAAACTCCAACTCAAAAAAATAAAAAAAATAAAAAAAAAAGAGAAACACAGAATTTATAAGTTAGCATAACAAGATAATTAGATACATTCTCATGTATTCCAAACACAAATGCAGCAGGTCTGCTCATTACATTCTTAACATTCAGGTCAAACAATAATTTCTAAAATATATCTATATGGAGCAAAAGCCTGAGGTGATTCTTATAAGCCTAAGCTTATAAAAAAGGTGGGAATTTTTTTTTTTTTGAGTTGGAGTCTCATCCAGTCGTCCAGACTAGAGTGCAGTGGCCACTCCTGGCCACCACAGCCTTGACCTACTGGGCTCCAGCAATCCTTCTGCCTCAGCCTTCCAAGTAGCTGGAACTACAGGTGCGCGCTACCACGCCCGGCTAATTTTTTGATTTATTGTAGAGATGAGGTCTCGCCAAGTTGCCCAGGCGGGTCTCGAACCTGCGGGCTGAGGCATTTCACTCACCTCGGCCTCCCAAAGCACTGGGATTACAGGCTGAGCCACCGATCCTGGCCAAAAGGTGGGAATTTGATGACTGCTTATGTACCTAATCCTGAATTGTTCCCTACATCTTTAAAATTAAAAATAAATACATAAAATAAAACTTAAAAAAAAGAAACATGGAAATTAATGCTGATCCCAAGCCCTTTACTCCAAGGATCCACTCTAGAAATAATTATTTGTAAGATTCATACTTTGGGGGTCCAGATGCAGTGGCTCACACCTGTAATCCCAGCACTTTGGGAGGCTGAGGCAGGGGATGGCTTGAGGCCAGGAGTTGAGGACCAGCCTGGGCAAAATAGCAAAACCCCATCTCTAAAAAAATAAAAACAAGATTCATGGAACTATTCATTCTTCTTTTCCCTGGAAGATGTGGTTGGTTTGTGGTGTGGTAGTCAACTGATAGTGATTGCACTGGCTGTTTGAAGTCATTAATAAACTTTCTCATGTTGAACTGTTAGAATCTGAAATAAAATATCTCATACATGTGATTTTGGAGAACTGGATATTGATAATGTTGCTAAAATTTGCTGCTCATAACATTTTCTTTTGAAACAAAGAGTATAAGCTGAATACAAAGTATCTTCAAACAATTATGTATAGCAAAGACCAATTCCTCCATTCTCATAAGTTTTAAAAAGTGAAGTTATTAGAAACAGCTCTTTGAAATATGGTGTATATATAAATTGAAGTATTTAATATGGAATAATTCCATCCCTAGCTTTTAGTTTCACTGTTCTGCTATAATATGACAGTATTTTCATATTATAAGATAATTGATGAAGATATTTTAGTATTTTTTCAAATGCAGGCTTCAATAAAATATAAGATACATCATTTTTAATGTTATTTTATTTATTTATTTTTTGAGTTGGAGTCTCACTCCGTCACCCAGGCTGGAAGGAAGTGGCACTCTCATGGCCACCCTATTGTTGACCTTCTGGGCTCCAGCTATCCTTCCGCCTCAGCCTTCCAAATAGCCAGAACTATAGGCACATGCTACCACGCCTGGCTAATTTTATTTATTTATTATAGAGATGAGGTCTCGCCAAGTTGCCTGGGCTGGTCTCGAACCCTTGGGCTCAGGCAATCCACTCGCCTTAGCCTCCCAAAGTGCTGGGATTACAGACTGAGCCAATGAGCCCGGCCAATGTTATTTTAAATAAGAAAAAACGCTTTGGGAAAACTGCTGATTGTAAGATGCATCCCAATTTCAGAAGTGCTAAAATATGGGTACAATATGCATCTTGGAATTAATGACATATGTTATTCCTGATTCTAAAAGGAAACCTTTTTAGAATAAATAATTCATATAAAAATTGAAAAATATTTAAATAGCATAAAAGAGAAGTAGAAACATAGAAAAACAGAATAGTAATTAAATTTAACTTTGAGTTTTCTGGAAGGCTAGGTAAAAAAAGAAAGTTTATTACACTAGCCATTGAATGATTAAAAGGATTTCTCCCCCTTGAGGAAGACCAGTTTTTTTCCTCTGGAAATGAATTATAAACATAATTGATTTTTTGAAACATATATAAAGAGATTGAGGCAATGTGAAGGGCTTTTCTTCAACAACAGTTTTAAGGAAGATATAGAAACATTTTTATTTAGCTATTTCTTCAACCCTTGAAAGCAGAAAGCATGAGTGAAAAATTGAACAATATCTTTAGAAATTTTAAAATGAAATCAAATTTATTTAAATTGTATGGTCAACATTTTACACTAAATAACACCTTTAATAGTTATGCTGTGTCAAGTATGACATATATAGCAATGAGATTTGCTATGCTTTATATTATCCTGAAAAGCCACAATTATTTGAAACTTAATTGGTACTGAAAATCATTTTCATGGTTGGTAGAAGAAAAGCACAAGTTTCAGCTGTTTTTAGATTAAGCTATATTTAAGGTCAACAGCTTTAAAAATTGTAATAAAGCTGTTAGGACCAAAGCTAATTCAGATTATGTATTAAGTCCAAGAGTTGTATTTTGGATTTTCTTCCTTTTTAAAAAACAAACAAGTTCTAATGTGAAAATTTTCAAACACGTTAAAAAAGAAGATAAAAGCCGGGCTCGGTGGCTCAGCCTGTAATCCTGCGCCTTTGGGAGGCTGAGGTGAGTGGATTGCCTGAGTCCGCAGGTTCGAGACCCGCCTGGGCAGCGAGACCTCATCTCTACAATAAAATCAAAAAATCAGCCGGGCATGGTAGCGTGCGCCTGTAATTCCGGTTACTCGGAAGGCTGAGGCGGAAGGATCGCCGGAGCCCAGCAGGTTGAGGTTGCATGGCCGGGAGTGGCCACTGCACTCCAGTCTGGGTGACAGAGTGAGACTCTGACTCAAAAAAAAAAAAAGAAGATAAAATAGTATAGTGAACTTTTAACCTAGCACTCAACTTGAAACACTGATCATTTATAGCCATTTTTATTTCTCCTGTGCTCTTATCCCTGATTATTTTGAAGGAATTCTAGACATTATAATCATTAGTATTAATTTCTAAAAATCTTTGTCTAAGGCAAAGACTCTATTTTATTATTATTAAATTTATTATTTATTAAATTACAGTCTTAGTTGTAAGGTGTGGACAATTAGGTGAGAAGAACTCTCTTTAAATATAATAACATTACTATTATTATACCTAAACAATGACTAATTCTTAATATCACAGCCACTTAGGATTTATATTACTTCAGTTATCATATATATTTTGTTTTTGAAGGAATTGTTTGTTGAATCCAGGTCAAAATAGCATGTACGTTATAATTGTTTGTGTCTCTTACATAGCATTTTTCTTCATCCCTCTTTTTTTTTAAAGTCTTTCTTTGGTTTTTATTGAAAAATTTAGGGCATTTTCTGTAGCTTTCCCCATGGTCTTTATTTTGCTGATTGTATTTCCAAAGTGTCTTTGCACATGGTTCTCTGTCCCCTGTGTTTTTTGTTTTTGTTTTTTTAAATAAATATGGGAGTTATCTACAGAAGCTTGATCAGATTCAGGTCATTTTTTTTTAAATTGTGGCAAAAAGCATATAACATTAAATTTCTTAGCTGGGCGTGGTAGCGCACACCTGTAGTTCTAGCTACTCGAAAGGCTGAGGCGGAAGGATCGCCAGAGCCCAGCAAGTCGAGGCTGCAGTGGCTGGGAGTGGCCACTGCACTCCTGTCTGGGCAACAGAGTGAGACTCCAACTTAAAAAAATAAAATAAAATAAATTTACCATCTTATGTATCCTTAGGTGAGCTGTTTAGTATTGTTAGTTAGATATGTTCAAGATTTAGGTAATTTTGTTGCTTTTGTGTGTGTGTTTGTATGTGTGTGTGTGTGGTGGCAGTGTATACTTTTACAGCATCAGAGTGTATAAATGCTTCCTTTTGTGATGTTATCACTAATCATTGCTTGGTCCATTATTTTATAGAGGGTTATAAAATGGTAATTGTTTTTTTAGCTGGGCTCTGCTAATTTTTTTTTTTTTTTTTTTTTAGCTGGGCTCGGCTAATTTTTTGATTTATTGTAGAGATGAGGTCTCGCCAAGTTGCCCAGGCAGGTCTTGAACCCCCGGGCTCAGGCAATCCACTCACCTCGGCCTCCCAAAGTGCTGGGATTACTGGCTGAGCCACTGAGCCCGGCGGCAATATTCTTAATTTTAGCATTCCGTCTTCGTTTATTATCTGGAATACTTTTTAGAAAGATAATCCCTGTAGAGATGCGGTATCGCCAAGTTACCCAGACTGGTCTCAAACCCTCCCCTCACCAAAAAAGAAAGATAATCCCTTCATTTGGTTACCTTGAGGTATGGCTCGTATAAGAAAGGCAGAATAAATGCTTCATTCTTGCCTTTATTTACCAGTTCAAAATAATAAGTAAACAGGATCTGGAGGGGGAGAGGAATGAGGAGTTAGATGAAAAAGTTCTGGAGATGAGTAGTGGTGATGGTTGAACAACAATGTGAATGTACTTAATGCCAATGAACTGTAAACTTTAACATGGTTAAAACAGTGAATTTTATATTATGTATATTTTACTACAATAAAAAAATAGAGCTGGGCACAGCGGCTCATGCCTGTAATCCCAGCACTTTGGGATACTGAGGTGGAAGGATGGCTTGAGGTCAGGAGTTTGAGACCAGCCTGGGCAATTTAGCAAGGCCTGGCTCTAAAAACAAAACAAAGCACAAACACAAAAATTAGTCAGGCCTGGTGGAGCACTCCTGAAGTACTAGCCTCTCTGGAGGTTGAGGTGGGAGAATTGCTTAACCCAGGAGTCTGAGAATGCAGTGAGCCAAGATCTCACCACTGCCCTCTAGCCTGGGCGACAGAGTAAGACCCTGCCTCTAAAAGCAAACTTTCACAGAAACAACTGAATACAGCATGTTCTCACTCATAAGTGGGCCCTGAACACGAGTCATATTATTAGCACAAGGGTGGAATCAGCAGTGCTGGGCACTGCTAGGGGAGGGAGGGAAGGAGGGTGGAAGGCATGTGACAACACAAAGTGTACCTGGTCCA
This sequence comes from Cephalopachus bancanus, assembly GCA_027257055.1. Classification (NCBI taxonomy): domain Eukaryota; kingdom Metazoa; phylum Chordata; class Mammalia; order Primates; family Tarsiidae; genus Cephalopachus; species Cephalopachus bancanus. Next base: position 2,587,490 of record JAPVLO010000377.1, on the reverse strand, counting down.
CTACCAGTGAGAGTGAGAGCTACCTAGAAGCCCAAACTTCACCTGTGGGCAGCCTACTTAAGTAGTAAATCCTCACTTGTACCCCGCAAGTCTATTATTTAAAAAATTAAAAGAAAAACTTCAATGACAAAATAAATGTGTATATATATGTGTGTGTGTGTGTGTGTGTGTGTGTGTGTAATATTAAGTTTAAAGAAACTCAGTAAGACTATTTGATACAGCTATAGAATATAGAAGCAGATACCCACTCCATTTATGTCAGCATTGACATATTTTGTGATTTGTAAGAATCACAAACTATTGTGAGGAAGTGAATTGTTTGAATATTGTCTGAAGAGTGCTGAATATTGTCTGTTAAGTCAGCCTTTCTGAGCTGGGATTTCAGGAAGCTGAGTGGCTGTTTTCTCAACTCTCTCAAGGATGATACATGGCAAGTGCCACCCTAGATACAAAGGAGAGAAATTTGTTCATTAAATATGACGCACGACTTCAAGACATTAGAGTTTGGGGAATGGGTAAGAAGGCTGCTTTCGATTATTCTAGTAAATGTGAATCCCAGAAGTTTAAGATTAAAAGGGCATTTGCTGGCCTAACTAGTTTCTACAAAAGCTAAAGAAACTTTTGATCTGTTCTTGTTTGTTTTTTTTTTGAGCAACATGATTTCCTTCCATCTAAAAATTTGTTTTGGATTGTAGCATAATTGAAATAATCATTTCTATACTCAGTGACATCTGTTTGCTTAGACCCGCTAGTAATTGAGTTTAATTCAACCGTGGTGTGTTTCTCACATATTCCCATATTTGACAGATTAGAATTTTGCTGTTTGGTGTTTTTTTTTAATTTGCTTCTTTAATTTTGGAAGTGAAGCTAGCTTTTTCATTTTTATTTTTGAATTTGTTTTGGTGTTGCCACTTTTGCTTCACTGTGATGGAGATAAAGAAGATGGACTCAAGCCTCTCAAAGACCAAAACATGTTGCCTTAGACATTCAATCAGACTTAGACTTTAAAAGTACTCAGAAGTTGTTGAAAATATAGTAGTAGCAAATATAAGAAACATGGCTCTTGCTTTCATTTTCCTTTTGAGCAGTACAGTATCTCTTAAAGGCCCTTCATTTGGAACCATGGAGTGATAGAATTGAGGTGTTAGAGAGCACCTAGTTTAACTCCCGCATTTTTCTTCCTTTTTTTTTTTTTTTTGCGTTGGGGGTCTCACTGTCACCTAGACTGGAGTGCAGTGACACGTTCATGGCCACTGCATTCTCGACCTGCTGGGTTCAGGCGATCTTTCCACCTCAGCCTTCCAAGTAGCTGGGACTGCAGGTACACACCACCATGCCTGGCTAATTTTTTTTTTTTTTTTTTTTGAGTTAGAGTCTCACTCTGTGGCCCAGGCTGGAGTGCAGTGGCACATGTTAAACCCAAATTTCAGAATCCAAGAGACCAACAAAGAGCCAGCTCTGATGCAAACACACAAGGGTCTTTATTCAGGCTCGAGTCTGGGCTCACGCCCGAAGCAGCAGCTTCAGGGACGAGAGCCCCGATCCAGCATGGCAAGCAGTTTTTATACATCATTACAGAGGGAGGGGAAAGAACTTTAAACTTGTTTTTACATGATAGGGTAATTTCTCCTAATGGGTACGGGGGCACTTGGGATTGGTCTGGTCCGCTCAGCTACCTGTGATTGACGGGGAAGCTGCTAAATGAGCAGAGGGGAATGTCAGATAAGCTAGGTTTAGCAAGCAGGCCGGCTAAGCAAAGAAATGTCAGGGAGGGGTTTATTACTTGACATTCACATACTGCTAGCAGCAGTTGCGGAAGCAATCGGTTATTTTATGAGACAAACAAAAATTAAACTTAACAAAATTCTAAGTACAAACACTGCAAACGAATACAGTGAACATGGGGTAGGAATTCATATAGTAACAGTTCTCTTAGAGCTTTTTTTTCTTTTTTAATCTCTTGGGTCTCTCAGCACACTCACAATCACCACAGCCTCCACCTGCTAGGCTCAGGTGATTTTTCCGCCTCAGCCTTCCAAGTAGCTGGAACTACAGGCACATGCTACTGTGCCTATCTACTTTTTAAAATTTATTGTAGAGATGAGGTCTTGCCAAGTTGCCCAGGCTGGTCTCGAACCCACAGGCTCAGGCAGTCCTCTCACCTTGACCTCCCAAAGTGCTGGGATTACAGGTGTAAGCCACCGCGCCCGACAGTCCCTCCTTTTTCAACAAGGAAACAGGTTAGATGATGAGTGTGGTGCCTAAGGCCAGATAACCAGTTATTGGCAAGGCCAGAACTAGCCCAAGTTTCCTGGGCACTTTTTAGTATACAACACTGCCTTCCACTGGATTGAAAGCTCAATCACTTTTCTCAACATAGCACCAAGGATTGCTGTTTATTGGCAAATTTGAACCCAAGTCTTGTGAAAGATCGAGACATACAGCTAGTGCAGAAGGCTTTTGGTTGATGACGGGGTTTTTGCTTTAGGCTACTCTAAAAAGATAACAATATAGAGGAACATTTGCTATTTGAGGACCACAGAAAAACAAGAGCATTCTCACACTTGGTACATTTTGTGTTGAAAGGGAGAAGGGTAAAGGAAATGCCTCCCTTCTCCTGAATGGTATGAAGAAACCGATTTCTTGCTGGGAGATGGCACATGAATAGCTGCTGTCTGTTGTTACCTCCTCAGTCTCTGCACATCCATGTTCTCAATGATATTAACTGAGTGGCTACAGGGGCTGGCACTATGGATGGCGGGGAAACAAGGATGAATACAATAAAATCCTGCTGGTAGAGAAGGAATTGTCCCCTGCATGGGACGGAGTAACTGAATGCTTTTATTAGTAGGGAATGCTTAGCAGCCCTCATTCCCAGGAATTTTTCTCCCACATCTAAATTCCTTATTTGTAGTCTGTTTTTTTTTTCTTAGTAGACAGGGAATGTTATGTATTTTTTTATTAACTCGTCTATTTTTCTTTTCTTGGAGGTGAGGTTTCTTTATTGTTTTTATTTTGTCATCATCGTTGTTTTTTGTTTTGTTTTTACTTTTCTGCCTTTCTTTAATCTTTGTATCTCTCTGTATCTGCTTTGTGTATGCTGTATGATCATGTGATTTGTAAAATATTCTGCCACAGTTACATAAAATCTGTATTAACCTAAAATGGTTTTGACAGATGATCCTTGAACTTACAAGTATTTCCACAGAAACAGTAAGGTTTAAGTTAGAATTCAGAAGAGGTGCTTGATAGTGTGCAGAGTATAAGTAATATCATATCATTTGAATGTCTTTACTTTCTTTCTTTCTTTCTTTCTTTTTTTTTTCGAGTTGGAGTCTCACTCTGTCACCCAGACTGGAGTGCAGTGGCCGCTCCCGGCCACCGCAGCCTTGACCTGCTGGGCTCCGGCGATCCTTCTGCCTCAGCTTTCCAAGTAGCTGGAACTACAGGCGTGTGCTACCACGCCCGGCTAATTTTTTGATTTATTGTAGAGATGAGGTCTTGCCAAGTTGCCCAGGCAGGTCTTGAACCCGCAGGCTCAGGCAATTCACTCACTTTGGCCTCCCAAGGCGCTAGATTACAGGCTGAGCCACCGAGCCCGGCTGTCTTTACTTTCAATCTATTATCTCTTTATTCTTACTATAATCCTGTGAGTTACAAGGACAAATATGATTATTTTTATTTGACAGTCAAAAAAATACAATACTAAGAAATTGGACTATATAAAGAATACATAAAAAGTTCGAATGGGGCTAAGTTAAGAGAATACTTTTCTAGACCTAGTCCATGTTCCTCTATTGGTTTATATTTCTGTGATGGTTTTTTTGTTTTTTTGTTTTTTTTGAGTTGAAGTCTCATTGTCAGGAGTGGAGTGCAGTGGCATGCTCATGGCCACCGCAGCGTCGACCTGCTGGGCTCAGGCAATCCTTCTGCTTCGGCCTTCCAAGTAGCTGGAATTATAGGCACGTACCACCTTGTCCAGCTAATTTTTTTTTTTAATTGTAGAAACGAGGTCTTACCAAGTTGTCCAGACTCATCTCTAACCCTGGGCTCAGGCAGTCCTCTCACTTCAGCCTCCCAAAGAGCTGAGATTACAGCCATGAGCCATTGTGAGCCACTGTGCCTGCTTCTGTGATGGTTTTTACGAAATCACGTAACACTGACTATTTTGAGGCGGGGGAAAAAACTGACATGTCTATCATAGGCACGCTGGTCATTTTGGTCTTCCTCTCACTTTCCTCCTCAGAGATTGCTAACATAACCCTCCCAAGGGTACAGCACACCTACCTAATGACTGTGCCCTCCTTGCGATAGCTGATTGATTGAGGGATAGACATGATTCTAGATGAAACAGGCAGCCTCTTCCAAAAATATGAATTTAGCTTATAGGAACTATTCAGCATTTGTTTGACTCTTGAACAAGGAATATGTAAAGCCAGGACTGACCGTGTACAAATTAAGCCAGGAAAGCTGGTTGTGACCGAGAGAAGACTAAAACAGTCTAGCATTCACTTCCTTGACAAGTGAATCTAGTCCTTCTTGAGACTGGCTTCCTGGCTGTGAGATAGTTGGTATCCCTCCCATAAATTCACTTGCTGAAATATCTTTCATGAATTTCAATTATTTACAGTCAAATGAGCCCCAAGATCCAATCAAATGCTTTATTAAGGAAATAATTTTAAGATGATCTGTCCTGAGGCTTTTACTTTTTAAGTAGAGACCCCATTTGTGTCAGTAGTGTTTCTTCTATTTTTTCAGTGATACTGGTGGAATGTCTATGGATTTCCTTGGAAAAGTAGAGAAAATAACTTTCACCACTTAAAACTTTCTCAGCATTGGAAAGTTTTTCTTCTGTTTCTTCATTTGATTCCAGATCTGTAGGAATTGGAGGGGAGGACTATGTCACGATTCTCATGTCTGTGGGCTCCAGATGGTGGTGCTGGAACTCCAAGGTGCCCCTAGGGGGCAGTGGAAATCCCTCTTGAGCAGAGTTACGCTTTCTAATACCTGTTGAGTAGTAGTAGTTCAGAGGGTTTTTGCCAAGCCCTTCACCACTTCTTCATCCTGCCATCTGGGCATCTTGGCGTCCTAGAAACCTTAGAATCCAATGTCTCTCCATATATGTTTTATTTTCTTAAAACAACAGCAAACTTTGAAAAGCATTGTCTTCTACTAAGCATGTATTGTGCCACCGTGATGGACACTGTGGTTGTCTTTGTAGCATATATTTTCCCCTTCTCTGCTGTGTAACACGTTTCCCCATCAGTCTCCTCAGTTCTGCCCTCCAGTACATGGCATTCACCTGGCCACAGTGACTAGTTCAAGGGTCTCCAGAGCTGAGGACTCTTGTTCGTTGTGAGAAGTCACATTTTCTCTTTCCTGGATGTGAAGGAGAAAGCATGTGGTTCTGGTGGCTGCTGATAGCCATCCTGCAGCAATGAGGAAGCCAGCGTGAGGGTGAGACAATGTGTGGTGTAGGGCAGAGCGTAGAGAACTGCAGAGAAGTGGAGCTGGAGCCTTCAGTGCACAATGCCTGAAACTCAATTATCGCTGGATTTTTTATTTACAGAAACCAATGAATTCCAACTGCTATTTAAGCCAGTTTGAGTTCAGTTCTCTGTTATTTTCAGCATAAAATTTTTAGCATAAAATTTTCTGATAGCTACAGAGCTTTTCAATTCATTTGCTTCTTTCCGTTCTGATTTCAGACTCAAATAGTTGGCAATATCTGGCACAGCACTAGGCATTCCCTATATTATCTCTTACCCTCATAACTACCTTATGAGATGGATATTGCTATTATTGAATCTCCATTTTGCATTTCTACAGGTTGTGACTTCTCTAAAGATACACAGCCTGTAAGTGGCAAAGTCTGATTTGAGCCTATACCAAATACCATACTGCATCTATTTCTTTTTTGTTGTTGTTGTTGAGAAAGAATAATTTATTGAGAGGATGGAAAAGCTCCCACACTGGGAGGGAACCCAAGGGGGTTGTCTTGCATCTATTTCTTATAGAAAAGATATGAAAGCTCAAAATCCAGCTTTGTAGGCAGTTGGTGATAAGCAACATTTGTGGAATAATTTTTATTTCTCCAAAGCATATTTGAACCTACATTATTACCATATTGATAAGTGTTAGTAGTAGGTTCTGACTAATATAGAGGCTGGACACAGATACTACATGGGAAATGAGTTGAGGCATATTTAAAGCATACAAATGGAAGAAAGTGCTATCAGAAAGCACAGTAGAGAGGTCAGCAATGCTGTACAATGACAGCTACTGTGCATACACCTCTGGGTCCCCCCAAAGGGCTTGAACATCACTGTGTAATGATTAAATTCTGACGAGTGAGGATCACATTGCAACTTGTGAAAAGTGGCACTGATCTGTGAGCAAAATGTTTCCTCTGCCTCCAAAGTCCAGCTGAATCTGCATGCTCAGTTCTATATCAGAGAGCACTTCATCAACCTTGGTGTTATACAGTAGGACCATAGAGAGTGGCAGAATACGTACACACAGGCATCAGCACACCCTCTCTTCATATCTTCATTCTCCTCAGGCTAGCACAGTCTAATCCAAATCCTTTCCTATCTCAGAGCTGAAGAATTAAAGCAAGGGTCCGTCATCCATATGTCTCTGAGAACCTTACAAGCCCTCAGATCTGCTGTCTGTCAAAATGATTATTTCTAGTTTACTTATGGGAAAGTTAAGATAGTTAAGTGAGAGGGGTTAAAATAATTTGTCCTCCAAGTGCACATAACTAGGTGGTGGTAGCAGAACTGAATGGGAACCAATGTATTTTGACTTGCAGCGCAAGCGTTGCTTAACTAGACTGCATTAACTTTTCACCCACAGGCCAATTTTGTTGTAAGTGAAGCCTAGAATTAAGGTCAGGAAATCACTGGAAGGCCAGGCTTGTGCCTTTAAATATCAAATTTCAAAGGATTAAGCCTGGATTTGTTTTTAGTCGTTAATGTTGAAGAGTTGATAACGAGACTAGGCACGTGGTTTGACCAGACTGTACTTTGGTAACCCAGAACAGACATGCTATGATGATTATGACACTAATGGTCACCAAGGCAATGCTGGTTTCCCAGCAGGGTGAGGGGTTGTTAGGACCGTAAAGTTTTCCATGATCTTCTCATGTGTATCTTGATTAGTGACTTTCTGAAAAAGTGGTTAATAGTCTCTTTTCTCATTGCTAACACCCCATTTTGCTATACCAACAAGGCATGAAGAAGTTCTCTGTCACTATAAGTTCTAAATGCTCTTGGCTAACTTGACCTACTGAGAAACTAGAATTGGGGGTATCCTAGCAAATGGATATTTTTAGACAATTCGCATACCTCACTTTCTCATTCATTCAAAAATACTTATTGAATATATTCTTTGTGTTGCACAGTGTGCTGGGTCCTGGATATGGAACAAGGAACAAACAGATGTGATCTCCGTACTACTAAAGCTTGTAGTTTAGTGGAGAAGAGAGTAGGGAGAGAACATAATTAAATGTGCCATTACAAAACACGAGGGGATGAATTGAAAAAGAACTCAGTGTTGTAAACACAAATACTGAGGTTTGGGTATATTTTGGAATGGGGCACCACTTTCTGAAGGAGTGATGTTTATGCTGAGAACAGAAAGATGAGAAAGAGCCAGCTAGGGAGAGTAGGAATAAGAGTTTTCTAAGCAAAAGAAAAAGAGATTACTTATCCTGACGGAGGAAAGAATTTGTCCTATTGGAATAACTGAAACTGAAATGTAAATGAGGAAGGAGGAGATAAACTGGGAGAGGTAGGTAGTGCAAGCGTGTGTACTCTGGTCATTTGAACTTTGCACTCTTCAGATATCTGGATTCAAATCTTGACTTCAACTTCTTTTTTTTGTGAGCCGAAGTCTCACTCTGTCACCCAGGCTGGAGTGCAGTGGCATGTTCACGACCACCACAGCCTTGACTTGCTGGGCTCAGGCGATCCTTCTGCCTCAGTCTTCCAAGTAGCTGGAACTACAGGCACACACCACCATGCCTGGCTAATTTTTTGATTTATTGTAGAGACGAGATCTCACCAAGTTGCCCAGACTGGTCTCGAACCCCTGGGCTCAGACAATCCTCTTATCTTGGCATCCCAAATTACTGGGATTACAGGCTTGAGCCACCGTGCCCAGCTGACTTCTACTCTTATTTATGATCTTGGACATGTCCCTTGATTTTGCTGTGAATCAGTTTCCATGTTACTAAAATAAGGGCAAAATCATCTACTATGCAAATAATGCAGATTAAGTGGATCTAAATGTCTGGTCCACAGCAATGCCAGTAACTTTCCCTCCACCATCTGCTTCCTTTTCTCTTCCTGCAATTTTATTTAGAGCTATTGATATAGCCTGTTCAAATGATTAATTAACTTTGGTTCTCTTTGTCTTCTCCCACTATCTCAGATGGAAGCTACTTGCAATCCAAATAATCAAAGTCTGAATAATCTAGACTTAACTAATAATAGTTAATTTCTTAAATAATTAAGAAACTCCGATTGCAGCATTAATACATCAGTATTAATTATAACAGATGGATTTAGAATCAGTTGTCAAATCTTGATCTCAGGTCTGACCTTTGAAGATATTCAAGTTCATGTTTGCTTAATTCTTTGTTTACAAAATAGCCATGATTTTTTTTTTGAGACTTGGAAAAGACTTTCTGTTTTGATGCATAGTACGAAACCTGACAGTGTGACTTAGCAAACCAAAAATATTTATTCAGAAAATATTTCATTTCAGTTATCTGTCATGGTGAAAGGCAGTTTTTGTTTTAGTATAATCAGTGCAACACAATATGTTTTAGTTTATTGACTCTGTTGGTTGAAAATGGTTCTAGCAGGGTACCTATTCCAAAATCTAACAAGTGCCCAGATTCTCAGTTAGGAAGATGTCACAGGATATACCCATTCTTCCAAGTGAAGAACTAGATCAAAGAGCTCTGGTTCTTTCCTTCTCCAGCCTTATTATAATGAGGCATGTTGTGAATGAATTTTCTGAAGTAGGACCCAACACATTATAATATCTTTCAATAGTGCTTTTACAGGGAGTTGATGCTTCACACCATCTTCTTTTTAAAAATTTATATTTTATTTTAAAGATGTGTGGTATAATTCAGGATTAGGTATACAAGTGGACTTTTTTTTTTTTTGAGTTGGAGTCTCACTCTGCCGCCCTGACTGGAGTGCAGCAGACACTTCCGGCCACCACAGCCTCCACCTGCTGGGCACCGGCAATCCTTCCGCTCAGCCTTCCAAGTAGCTGGAACTACAGCGCGCACCATCACACCCGACTAGTTTTTTTTTTTTTTTTTTTTTGAGTTGGAGTCTCACTCGGTCACCCAGACTGGAGTGCAGTGGCCGCTCCCGGCCACCACAACCTTGACCTGCTGGGCTCCGCGATCCCTCCGCCTCAGCCTTCCGAGTAGCCGGAATTACAGGTGCGCACTACCACTCCCGGCTAATTTTTTGATTTATTGTAGAGATGAGGTCTCGCTGCCCAGGCGGGTCTCGAACCCGCGGGTTCAGGCAATCCACTCACCTCAGCCTTAGTTTTTTTGATTTATTGTAGAGATGAGGTCTCACCAAATTGCCCAGGGGGGGTCTCAAACCCGCAGGCTCAGGCAATCCACTCACCTCAGCCTCCCAAAGCAAGGGATTACAGGCTGAGCCACCGAGCCTGGCTGCAAGTGGACATTATACAGATAAAATTTGGGCCTCCCTTTGGTTTCCACTTTGCCTGGTTTGAGATCAGGTACCCCTAGTAATGTTGTGTCTCCCCCTCGTAGTATCCCACTACTGCCAGTCCCTTTCCATAGTATTATGGTAAATTTGCAGGATCCACTTATGAGTGAGAACATGTGGTACTCTGTTCTTTGTTTCTGTGATAGATCATTGAGTATTATATACTCTAAATTCATCCACATTGCTGCAAAGTTCATATGTCTGTCCTTTTTTTTATTATTATTTTTTAGTTGGAGTCTCGCTCTTGTAGTCCAGGCTAGATTGCAGTGGCATGCTCACAGCAACCGCAACCTCGACCTGCTGAGCTTAAGCCATCCTTCTGGCTCAGCCTTCCAAGTAACTGGAACTACAGGTGCATGCCACCACATCCAGCTAGTTTTTGTGATTTATTGTAGAGATGAGATCTCACCAACTTGCCCAGACTGGTCTCGAACCCCTAGGCTCAGGCAATCCTCTTACCTCAGCCTCCCAAAGTGCTGGGATTACAGGCTGAACCACCACACCTGGCCTGTTTGTCCTTCTTTATGACTGTGTAATATTCCATTGTGTATATGTACACATTTTTTTATCCAGTCCAATCGCTTCACACCATCTTAGTGGATACCTCTGTGACCTAGAACTATCCACTTGGCTTCTGTGGGCCTTAACGTAAAACATAACTCTCTCGTGTCTCGACCAACCTCACAAGATTGTCATGGGGGTTAAGACCTTAGATACCATATATAGCACAGTTGAGAGTGGGGAGCATTCATTCAACAATCTAACTAAATGGAAAGAACTAGAAGAGCTCTCTTCCAGCCTGTCCAGATATCTTATCTTACATGGTAAAATTGTAACAGCCCTACAAAGTAGTCAGGAGAGGTAACTGTGAAGTGCTGCACAAATAGTCAGTACTATATGATAATGCTTTTTAGAATTCACTTTTTTTTTTTTTGAGTTGGAGTCTCACTCTGTCGCCCAGACTGGAGTGCAGTGGCCGCTCCCGGCCACCGCAGCCTCGACCTGCTGGGCTCCGGCGATCCTTCCGCCTCAGCCTTCCAAGTAGCCGGAACTACAGGCGTGCGCTACCACGCCCAGCTGATTTTTTGATTTGTTGATTTTATTAATTTATTTTTTATTAATAAAATTAGACAATCATTTTATAATTAATAATAAAACCTTAGTTAATAATAAATTACTGTTTTATTATTTATGTATTTGTATTTGTCTCTGTAGCTCCCTCTCTTCTCTCCATAAAGGGGTCCTTCCTTTCCAGAAAGCTCTGCTGTTTTCCTTTTTTAACTGCTGAATTGTAATACTGTTACTTTTCTGGCATACGGGAGTGAACACCCTGGGCAGCTTTGGGCTTTGGGGAGGGCCTCGTGTTGTCTAATGGAAAACTACCAGTTACTCACAAAGCGGCCCAGGCTGGGGGGGGGCCGTTGCTGGGAGATGGTTCTCCTATCAGGTCCTGGTGGAAGTGTCTCCCATGCTAGGGCAGGGCACATCAACTGACTGTGGCTGTGTGTGAGTTCTGTCCAAGAGGTTTTACTCCTTCCGTGCAAACATTCGTCCGAGGCTATAATTCTGAGGGACCAGGGAGAGCCAGGGCGGGTTGTGCTGCTGCCGTTGACTCCGCAGTGTCTGCTTTTCCTGGCAGGGCAGCCGGGGTGTGCTGTTCTTCCGCGTGTCCTTGTGTGCTGATCCTGTTCCCAGTCCTGGGGTAGCCCGGAGGTTACCACATGAGGTGGTTGGCTCGGCCACCACCGGGATGACGAAGACATGAAAAGCGAGGGCACCTTCCACACCTGGCCAGGGGGAAAGCAAAACCAGGAAATGAAAGTCATACTTCTCTTCAAGAGGGAATCCAAGGTGGAAATTCTCTGAATCGTACCCTGTAAATATTTTCACCTTTAGTTTATTTTTCTTAGACCTTTTGTTGTCAGGGAGTAATAGAAAGAGGAAAAAAAAGAAGAGATGAGAACAGGGCAATGTTCAAAGAAAGCTTGGGAACTTGACTCCTAAAAGTGGGCTATTCAGAGATAGACATGTATTTAAATGTTGTCGAGAACCACTCTGACTTGACTTCAGGCAGGAGGAAGGCAGTGCACCCAAATTTACCAAGTCCTGAATGACTGGGTTTTGAATGTAAAAGATAGACACACTGGTTTATTTTGGATATGGCAAAAGAATGAAGTGTTTTACGGGACCAAAAAAATGGTATTCAATTTCAAGAGTGAGTAGAGTCCAAAAATTAAAATTCTTGGAAAATAGAAATTGTCTGAATTATTGGCAAATATATATTTTCATGGATTCATAATAAACACTAGTCCTGGTTTTTAAAATGAGGTACCATCTATTCAAATTTAGATTTTGAGATAAGTGCAAAATGCAAAACTTATCTCTAAAAATAAAGTTCTCTAACCTGTAATTTGAGAGCTATCCAATTTTAATATGAATTTCTTTGACAAGCTCTGTTTTCCTTGTGACAGAATGTCTCTGTTCAGTTTGAGTCATCCTTGCACATTTATGAAATCTGACAATGCTGTTTTGACACAGCCTTAGACATTTGGGTCAAGGTGATTAGGGAAACATCGCAAAGGTGGAATAATTTGACAGATGGAGTGTGGGTGGTGAGGAAGGGTTACCTAGAGGTAGGAGAGGGTTGCAGAAATAGGTAGGGGTTGGGGGAGGAAATAGGGCACCAAAGATGAATTTCACTGCCTGTACCATGTTGCCTGCCGTTGGAGTTCACACATGCCTGAGGCTGTTGAATCTAGTTCTTTTTTTTTAGTTGGAGTCTCACTCTGTCGCCCAGACCGGAGTGCAGTGGCCGCTCCCGGCCACCGCAGCCTCGACCTGCTGGGCTCCGGCGATCCTTCCGCCTCAGCCTTCCAAGTAGCCGGAACTACAGGTGCACTGAATCTAGTTCTTCATTCATTTTTGGAATTAACCTAGAAAGATACTGTTCTTGCAGCTAAGTCCAGAGTTTTGAAATTGGGGCCTCAAGTGTGTTTAATTGCAAGTTCTGTATTTCTCTACCAAGGGCAACATCTGTTCTCTTTTAGTTGGTAATGACAGTTATCTTGGAGGATGTAATTTCTTGTTTTTTGTTTGTCAAGTTTTGTTTTTGTTTTTGAGTCAAGGTCTCACTCTGTCACCCAGGCTAGAGTGCAGTGGATGATCACAACTCACCATAGACTCGACCTTCTGGGCTTAGGCGATCCTTTCAGTTCAGCCTTTCAAGTAGCTGAGACTACAGGCATGCGCCACCACACCTGGCTAATTTTTTAATTTTTTTTTTGGTAGAGATAAGGTCTCACAGTGTTTTCCAGATTGGTCTCTCAAACTCTTAGACTCAAGCAATCATCCTGCCTCAGTCTCCCAAAGTGCTGGAATTACAGGTGTGAGTCACTGTGCCCAGCCTTGTTAGTTTTTGTTTCCTATTTTTATTGACAAAATATCAAGGGGCCAGGTTGCTGTGCTGCTGAGAGCTTATGGGAGCCACTCCATAAAGAAGACAAAAAGAGGCTTTTCTCCTTGACCTTATAGAGAATGCATCACTGGCAACCTAATGTGTACAGCATGGGGGAAGACCACAGCTGTGAATGCAATTAATGGCCCTTGCGTTTGCAAAAAAACGCAGTCCATAAACTGCAATGACGTCTTTCTAAACATGTGCCATATTTCGGGGGGAGGGGACAAAAAATAATTTACAAGCAGGGTGGGATTGTGTTAAAGTAGACAGGCATGTTTTGAATGTGCCATGGTATGGGGTGGAGCATGAGAATGCCCAATTCTGCCATAAAATATTAAGATCTGGTGGTGTTCTGGAACTTTTGTAGTCGCTTCTCTGGCCTCTGCGATACGTCTGCCTTCTGTCCAGTTCTGGACCCAGATTCTGGCCAGCTATTTAGACCAGAGAACTAAATGTTTCCGTATGTTACCAGCACCCAATTCTTTAAAAGGAAAAAAACAGAGAAAAGCCAAATGGTTTACTTTTCCATCAGATTGCCATGTTCTTGGAATTTTTAGGTGTATTGTCTACCAGATAGTTTGCTGCTATGCTGATTCTTCATAATAATGCCTTTTTAAAGATGCCTTTGATCAAACTTCTCAAACTTTAGTGTGCATGATAATTATCTGGAATTCTTGTTAAATACAGATTGCTAGGCCTCACTCCTATAATTTTTGATTCAGCATGTGTGGGGTGAGACCCTATAATGTGCATTTCTTACAAGTTTTCAGGCTATGCTCTGCTGCTGGCCTGGGGACCACACTTTGAGAAACACTGCTTTAACTATAAGTTTCTTAGATATTAGTTCAAATCTTCTAACTAAATTTCTTTTTTAGCCCCCTGAGTAGTCCTTAAATGCCTAATCTTAAGGGCTTCTAATAACTACAATACTATAAATTAAAGGAACTCTTATCAGTTCCATAAGCTGCTAAAACCTAGCAACATTCCACTGAAAGAATTTTAGGAGACTGTGTTGAACATGTGACATCTACTACATCTAAAGAGTTTGTCAGTGTCCTGGAAGGGGCTAGAGTTGCCAGGTTCAGAGATAGAGCTGAATGTCTCATCACACTCAGATAACTTTTGTTTTTTTCAACTTTTTTTTTTTTAATTATAAAGATATGTGGTACAATTCAGGGTTAGGTATACAAACGTTGATTATGCAGGTACCCTCGCTAATGAGGTGTGTCCTCCTCTCCCCTAGATAACTTTTGATTACATCCCACAGACTGGGGTCAAGCTTTTTTTTTTTCTTTTAAGAAAGGCCCCAGAACTGTGCATGCTCCTGGTAAGAGCCTCATTCTTTCTTTTTTTTGAACACTAGTCACAGCCTTACCATCACTATTTGCCTGAGATGATCAGAGCTCATTTTATTATACCCTAAACACAGGATTACTTCTGTCACAAGAAGGAGGTGAGGACACCAAAGCTCTGAATCTCGCATATAAATAAGAAAACCAAGCATGTAAGTTATTAAGGGACCTGCCCTGAATCACATAGTTACTTAGCAGCAGTACCAAACCTCTGACCAAGTCCTCTGGCTAATGGAATCTGAGTTTTTGTTTTGTTTGGTTTGGTTTTGAGTTGAGGTCTCACTCTGTCACCCGGGTTGGAGTGTGATGGCCCCATCATGACTCACCATAGCCTCGCCCTCCTGGGCTCTGGCAAGGGTGTCAAAATCTTAACCACTGTTGAGACCTTATAGCTGGGACCATATTTTGTGTGATTGACCTGTTGTAATGAGAAGCTTTTTAATGATTAATAAGACAAAAGATCCTTTGAGTTCCTTTCTGTTTGACTAACAGGTGGTTGGAATCAGTAACCACAGGGAAAAGAAATATTTGTCACCCATTCTCTTATAGCCTGAGGGGCGATAAGTAGGTCAGGTACTAAGCTTGAACCTCCATCTCTTAACATCTGTATGGAAGTTAGGAGAAGATTAGTACAGACCCTTGGATGCAAAGAGGAAAATTTCCATATTTATCTGAAAATCTCCAGAAATGGCTAGCAAAAATAGCCACCTCCAGTGACTCTCTTCCTTTACCCTGGCTTCTTTTTTCTCTAGTACTTTTTACAACAGATCTTATATTGTTTATTTACTTATTCAACCATCTGTCACCATTGAATGTCCATGCTATGAGGGCAGGGACTTTCTCTTGTACACTATTACATCCTCAGTGCTGAATGGGTTCTGGCATGCAATTGTTGCTTGGTGAATATTTGATAAATGAATGAGTGAATGAATTTATCTTATATAGCAACTTACCTCATTCCCAAATTATCATCCCACCAATAGATTTGGCACTTTCCTTTAAAAAAGCAGATTACCTAACTGTTACAGGTCTGCAGGACTCATTTTTATCATCAGTATGTGGGAATAACAGTGGTATTCCTTTTTTTTTTAATTTAAGAGAGATAGGGTGTTGCTATGTAGCTTAGGCTGGTCTGGAAATACTGGCCTCAAGCAATCCTCCTATCTTGGTCTCCCAAATTTCTGGCATTACAGGTATGAACCACCATGCCCGATCCCAACAGCAGTATTCTAAAGCAGTTATTTAGGCTAACAAATCGAGGTGCTCTGGCAGAGAATGGAGAAAGGCAGAACACTGAATGCTTTGGGTTATGGAACTCCTTATAATTATTGTCAAGACCTTTTTTTTAAAAAAATCAGGATCTCAGACTGGGGTACGTTGGCATGATCACAGCTCACCATAGGCTTGACCTCCTAGACTCAGGCAATCCTTCTGTTCCAGCCTCCCGAGTAGCTACCACATATAGGCACACACCACCGTGCCTGGCTAATTTTTTATATATTTTTTAGTAGAGACAAGGTCTTGCTATGTTGCTCATGCTGCTCTTGAAGTCCTGGCCCCAGCAGTCCTCCCACCCTGGCCTCCCAAAGTGCTGGAATGACAGGTATGAGCCACTGCACCCAGCCAAGACTTTTAATTAACAAAACCTCTTACCCTGCTTTAATAATAACTTTTCTTTACCCTACACTGTTTTTTGAGTTGATGCTCTTATTTTGGGGTTAAATCATCTCTAATAATTGCTTTAGTAGGCAATATTATTGGCTCCTGAAACTTTAAAACTTTTAACTGAGGTTCTCTAATTCCTGGACACAGCCTGGACTAGGAGCTGCTGTGCCGTGCATTTACTTGGGCTTTACTTGACAGCAGAGAGGGGATTGTCCATGAGCTATCTGTGAGAATTTTTTAAAAATTGTGTTTCTTATTTTAATGACACTTTAAAAAATGTGTCTGTAAGTGTATTCTAAGTCATCAGGTTGATCATTTCATAATTAAGTCCTGCTGTCATATTTCAGTGCCCGCATTTGTATCTGTGTTTATGATGGTTATGTTGGGGCCATGCATTTATGAGAAAAAAAGCAGATGCAGCTTTATGTGTAATCTACATACTTGTGGCAAGTGAAGATTAGAGCACAGAGTGCAGAGATCCCACATAAAGAAACTCGGATCTCATCTCGTTGGTCCTCTGAGGACAAACCATTGAAGGAACTCAACCTCAATGGTAGAGACATTGACGGTTGAGGCAGAGAAGATGGAGAGGAGAAGAATACATGTTTATGATGTTAAATCAACGCAACTTGGTGATTGTTGGTCTCTTGAGGATGAAGGTTAGGTTGGTGAGGGTTACAGGTACTTGAAGGATGACCCCCAGTGTTTCTCTGGCTGAGCAATGAAGAGATGACCTCTAAAGAAAAGAAAGTTCTGGTGCGAATTGAATAGATTATATAATAATCTTACTTAAATTTGTATATACACAAAGTTAAGTGTACATTTCTTTTATTAGTCTTATAAAAACCAAAACATATCTATGAATTAAATATGACAGTTATGAAACCAGTTAATTCTAAATTAACAACTTTAATCTAATATGACAAATGGTACTGTTTTGGTGAAACTAAATCACTACTTGCAAACCAAATATAGCACAGACTGCTATAGTTCAGGATATTTTGAGTTACAACAGAGAAAATTAGTGGAAGAATTATCAATATGCAGCTCATGAACAGACTAAACTCTTTTATTTTATTTAGAGATGGGCTTTCACCCAGGCCAAAGTACAGTGGCACAGTGATTGCTCACTGTAGCCTCAACCTCCTGGGCTCACACGATCCTCCCGCCTCAGCCTCCAGAACAGTTGGAACTACAGGCACATACCACCATGCCCATCTATTATTTAAAATTTTTGTAGAGTTGGGGGTCTTGCTGTGTTTTCTAGGTTGGTCTCAAACTCCTGTCCTCAAGCTGTCCTCCCACTTTGGCTTCCCAAAGTGCTAGGATTATAGGTGTGAGCCACAGCGCTCAGCCTCAGACCAAATCCTTTTAAAGAAGTGGCCCTTACAGATTTTAGTGACTAGTTTTAAGACTTAGTTGAAGGCTTATAACTTCATTTCAGTCTCCAGTGACAAATGCAGCTTGATATATGCTTCTCTTCAGATCTGTGCTGAGTTCTGTCATGTAATTGATCTCATAACATCATGATTCATATGTATTTGTCTGCCCTTGAAAGCAATTTTAAAAAATATCTTCAGGGACTGGAATAGTTCCTAGCATATAGCAGCGGCACAGTAAAGATTTGCTGATTGAATGAAAACTTGATATAGGCATTTTGGACTTTTTTTTTCTTTTTGGTAGAGACAGGTCCTCACTATGTTGCTCACGATTACATGTGTGAGCCACTGCCCAGCCACATTTTGAGCTTTTACCAAAAAAGCGATTTATTAAGTTAAATTAAAAGCCTTGGGGGTAGACTAGTAAAAGTTCAGTCTGAAGAGAAGAAAAACATTATGCATGTCATGGGATATGAGAGGTATTTATTATTTATTTTTTTGATTGGAAAATATATTTTATTTAGAAAGTAAATTAGAGACAGAGAAGAGAGAGGAGATTCACCTCCTCAAGGTAGGGGAGGGGGCCAAAGCTAGGAAACATGGTGGCCATAGCTCCAAGAGCCATGTGGCCAGACCATAGCTTAGCTAAACAATGACCTGTTTAATTTTTAGATTCAAGGAGTCCATGTGCAGGTTTGTTACATAAGTATATTGTGTGACAGTGAGGTTTGAGGTTCTGTTGAGCACCCCCAGAGGGTGAGCATGGTACCCAATGGGTGGTTTTTCAACCTTGGGATATAGGATTTTTATGGGATTTAGATCTTACATGAGTAAAAAGGAGCTGGGAAGTAAAGATTCAGGAGGGAGGGTCCAATGATAGAAAAAGGAATCACTAGTCATGATCTTAGCAGCCATGTCCAGTGACTGGGAACCTCATGGGAAGATCTGTGGGAAGCTGCCTGGTGACCACCCGTGTGTCTTGTCATAAATGTGGGGCTCCTCTTAGTTAACAAAGTCAGTGGTTGGGAAGAAGAACTGGACAAAGGAATTCTTCTGGAACACGGGAGAGCAAGGACAAGCTGGAGTCTGCAGGTTACTTTTGCACATGCCAAACTTTACTGATGACAGACTTTCGGAGAGTAATGGCTGTTGTTTCACACCTGCCTTCTAAATCTCACACAAGTTCCTCTTGGCCAACCAGACCCACAGCTATAGAAGGGAGAGGATTTTAAGAAACACTTTCAGTTTAACCAAGTTAACATAGAATAAACTACCATGGATTTCTGCTCTTGGCCATGTGACTCTCTAGGATACTCTTTGAATCATGTCTGGTTTCATAGAGGTAGTAGGGTCTCCAAGGACCCTTTCCCAACAAATACAACAGCCAGGCAGAGCAGTGGGTAATGAAAGCGTGAGATGGGCTTTCCCTGAGATCAGATGTCAGTAGTCATGTGGCCACCAAGATATTGAGCCTTGGCCTGGTGGCCGGGTGAGGAACATCCAAGGTGAGCTTAGACGATGAAGAGGAACTGGTGTCATCCTATGGTAGACTGCCCCTTGCTGCTGGTAAAAGCAGAAGCAAAAACAAATTGTCTCTGGGGGAAATCTTTGACAATTTAGATTTCAGATTAATCATTTCGTAATCAAAGGTCACTATGCATATTGGAAGGCAACCTGTTATGAGTGAAATCAGCAGAAAAAATAAACAACAGATTTAGATCCCCATAGACTTCAGTTGTTAGAGTGTCAGTTACAGAATATGGGAAAGCCAAGATAAAAATATGTAAAGAAATGATGAACACAGTCACAAAAATGAGTAAGCAACCAAAGCCCACCAGGAATAAACAGGTAGTCTTGAACATAAAGGGAAACTTCTGAAAATATATAATACAATTCTTTTTTTTTTTTGAGTTGGAGTCTCACTCTGTGGCTCAGACTGGAGTGCAGTGGCCGCTCCCGGCCACCGCAGCCTCGACCCTCTGGGTTCCGGTGATCCTTCTGTCTCAGCCTTCCAAGTAGCGGAACTACAGGCACGCGCTACCACACCCAGCTAATTTTTGATTTATTGTAGAGATGAGGTCTCATCAAGTTGCCCAGGCGGGTCTCGAACCCGCGGGCTCAGGCAATCCACTCACCTCAGCCTCCCAAGGCGCGGGATTACAGGCTGAGCCACCGAGCTCGGCTTGTGATACAATTCTTAAAATATTAAGGCATAGGATAATATTGTCCACAAAGAGAGATAGCTTACCTTCCTCTTTGGATACCCCTGATTTCTTTCTCTTGCCTGTTTTCTCTGCTAGGACTTCCAGTACAATGTGGAAGGGGACGGATGAGTGTGGGCATCCCTGTCTTATTCCCATTCTGAGGGGGAATACTTCCAACTTCTGCCCATTGAGCAAAATGCTGGCTGTGGATTTATCCTGCATGACTCTTACTGCTTTGAAGACTGTTACTTCTATACCTAGGTGCTTAAGAGTTTTTATAAAGAAGGAAAGCTGGATTTTGTTAAGTGCTTTTTTCGTGTCTAATGATATAGTCATGTGGTTCTTGGTTTTACATCTGTTAATGTGCTGAATTATGTTTATGGTCTTGTGAATGTTGAGCCAGCCCTGTATCCCAGGAATGAAGCCCACCAGGTTATGGTGGATGATTCTTGAGATGTGTTGTTGGATCTGATTGCTAGAATTTTGTTGAGAATTTTTGCGTCTATGTGCATCAAGGAGATTGGCCTGTAGTTCTCTTTCCTTGATGAGTCTTTGACAGGTTTATCAGTATGATGTTAGCTTCCTAAAATGAGTTGGAAAGAGTTTCAATATGCTCCTATACCTTGAAAACCCTAAGAATTCTGTCAAAAGCCTTCTTGTACTGATAATCAAATTTGGTAAAGTCTTGGGGTACAAGATCAACTTGCAAAAATCAACTTACAAAAGATGGTTGCATTGATATACACCAGCAACAAGCAGACAGAGAACCAAATAAAGTCACAATCCCATTCACAACAGCCACCAAAAAAACCCCAAAAAAACAAAACACCTTGGCATCCACCTAATCTAAAGAAGTGAAAGACTTTTACAAGGAGAACTAAAAAATGCTGATCAAAGAAATTAAGGGTGACGCAAACAAATGGGAAAACATTTCATATTTATGGATTGCAAGAATCAGCATTGACAAGATGTCCATCCTGCCCAAGGCAATATACAGATTCATTGTAAGACCCATCAAATTACCAACATCATTTTTCTCAGGCCCGGAAACAACAATACAGAAATTCATATGGAAGCAAAAACAGCATGAAGAGCTAAAACAATCCTCAGCAAAAGGAACAAAGCAGGAGGTATCACACTTCTAGACTTTAAACTTTATTACAAGGCTACAGTAACTAAAAAAGTCTGGTATTGGTACAGGAAAAGGCACATAGACTAATGGAACAGGACAGAGACTGCAGAAGCAAAAACACGGTCTCTCAACCAACTCATCTTCAACAAAGCCACCAATAACAATCACTGGAAAAAGGAGACCATTATTTAGCAAATGGTGCTGGAAAAACTGACTGACCACATGCAGAAGAATGAAACTGGACCCCTACCTATCACCATATACAAAAATCAACTCAAAATGGATTAAGACCTAAATGTAAAACCTCAAGCTATAAGAATCCTAGAAGAAAACTTAGGAAACACCCTTATGCACATCATAGTAGGCAACAAATTCTTAACCAAGTCCCCCAAAGCAAATACCATAAAAGCTAGGATAGACAAGTGGAAACTTAGCAAACTGAAAAGTTTTTGCACATCAAAAGAAACCATTAAGAGAGTAAAGAGACAACCCAAAGAATGGGAAAAATATTTGCAAATTATGTATCTGACAAAGGCCTAACATCCAGGATCTACAAGGACCTCAAACGAAGTGAAAGAAAAAAACAAACAACCCTATTAAAAAGTCAGCAAAGGCCGGACACGGTGGCTCAAACCTTTAATCCCAGCACTTTGGGAGGCTGAAGTAAGAGGACTGCCTGGGCCTGCGGGTTTGAGACCAGTCTGGGCAACATGGTGAGACCTTGTCTCTACAATAAATAAAAAAAATTAGCCAGACGTGGTTGTGTGCGCCTGTAGTTCTGACTACCTGGAAGGCTGAGGCAGAAGGATCATTGGTTGAGGCACAGGTCAATGCTAGGGTGGCTGTGAGCATGCCACTGCACTCCAGCCTGGGTGACAGAGTGAGACTCCAACTCAAAAAAAAAAAAAAGAAAAAAAAGAAAAGCCAGCAAAGAACATGAACAGACACTTCTCAGAAGACTACATACAAGCAGCCAACAGAAACATGAAAAAATGCTCAACCTCACTAATCATCAGAGAAATGCAAATCAAAACTACAATGAGATACCACTTAAGCTCAGTAAGAAGGGCTATCATTAATAAGTCAAAAAACAACAGCTACTGACATGGGAACAGAGAAAGGTGACTGCTCTACACTGTTGGTGGGAGTGCAAGCTAGTTCAATCTCTATGGAAAGCAGTGTGACAATTCCTAAAATAACTAAAAATTGACCTTCCATAGGATCCTGCAATCCCTCTTCTTATTTATATTCCCTGAAGGAGTATAAATCGCTCTACCAAAAAGATACCTGTGCATGCATGTTTACTGCAGCACTGTTCACAATAGCAAAAACAGGGAACCAACCCTATTGCCCATCGAAAGTGGACTGGATAAAGAAAATGTGGTACATATGCATAATGGAGTATTACACAGCCCTAAAGAAGAACAAAATCATGAATTTTGCAGCAAATTGGATGGAGTTGGGGACCATCATACTAAGTGATCTATCATAGAAACAAAGAACTGAATACTATTTTTAAAATTGTACTATCAGTTGATGTTTTTCCATGAAGAAAATGCCTTGTCCAAAATGTTTTACAGATAGTCCCACCAAATTTCTAAGGAGCACATTATTTCAAACTTACATATATTCTTTCAGAGAATAAAAAAACTCATTCTCTGAGGCCACTATGAGGCCACTGTTACCTTGACACCAAATTCAGGCAAGGTCAGTATGAAAAAGGGATATTGCTAGTCATTCTTACTCGTTAAGACATATAGAGACCGAGTCCATCAGTTGATAATGAACTCCCAAAGGGCTCTAATGCAAAACACCATGACTAAATGAAAGTAAAATGACTAAAGAAAGTAAAAACAAGGAACCGAATTCAACATCATTAAAATCAGGAATCTGTGACAAGTATATTCTGTGAACTTCTGCTTATTTGAGGGCACACTCGGCCACAAGAGGAGGGCACACACGTAGTTATAATTTTTTGTAGTGTTCTGTTTCTTAGATTGTCAAAGATACAGGATATTTTACTTAACACTTTCATAGACATCACATATATTCTTTTGAATATATCAAGAGTTATATATAGATGTTTGTGTATGTATATATATATGTGCACATATTTGTATATGTGTATATATATTTTTCTTCAATGAATAGGTGGTGGCATAAAAATAAGCTTATACCAGAACAAAATGGCCAAAGAGAAGTAAATAGGACAAAACTGCATCGGCATTGAAACTAGGAAATAATGCTAAGCATAAGTCATACGCTTTTAGAAAATTCAGCCAGATAAAATACAGTTTGGACTCAGGCAATGGAAGCTGCTGCAAATAAGCCAGTACCCAACTGCCTGTTTATAAGATAAATGCAGTATTACAGAAAATAGGTGGAAAACATTCTCTAAAATCCTCTAACATTTATTTTTTAGTGATTCTTAACTTTGGGCCAGGCAAGGCCCCTGTGTTTCAAAGTCATTGGAGGACTTTTCCAAAATATACATGTATCTTCCTAGTTTTCTGTTTGTTTGTTTTTTTGAGTCGGGGGTCTCACTCTGCTACCCAAGTTGGAGTGCAGTGGCATGATCACAACGATCATGGCTCACTGCAGCCTTGACCTTCTGGGCTCAGGAAATCTTCCACCTCAGCATTCCCAGCAGCTGGGACTAGAGGTGTGTGCCACCACACCTGACTAATTTTTTGATTTTTTTGTAGAGACGAGATTTTGCTGTTTTCCAGGCTGGTCTCGAAGTCCTGGGCTCAGGCAATCTGACTACCTTAACCTCTCAAAGATCTGGGGTTGCAGGGGTAAACCACTGTGTCCGACCTTCATAGGTTTTTGGTGTGTACTTTTTTCTGTGACACTCACAGCCTAGCCCTAATTCAAACTGAGCAGTGCTGGGGCACAGGTGGTCTATGGAGAGAGCATCACAGTGGAAGAACCTCTCCCTATTACAGATCTGAACATGGCCTTTGTAGGCCACGTATGTCTCGAAGGGAGAGTATGCAGTACATTCCAGCCAATTTGCGCCCACCCAAGAGCTTCCTTATGTTCGGTCAGGTTGGCTTCAGTGAGGGGCTTCTAACCTGGAGTGGTAGGTAGGGGATCTAGATTCATTACTTATTATCCACCTGACCTTAAGCAAGTCATGTTTTCTCTCAGGTTTGGTTTCCTGGCTGTCAAATAGGGAAAGCAGGTCTTACCTACCAGAGTTTTTGTGGATTAAATAGGAAGTATGAAAGCTCTTTACTTAGAACGTGGGATATAGTAAAGCCTCAGTAAGTAAAATTACAGTTTGTAACAATGAAGGCGTAACTGTCATAAACCCTTATTCATGACATGTTTATGCACATGTTTACGTATAAATATATGAAGGAAAATGTTTGTTTAATGGCCTTGGGTTGTTTGCATGTTCAGCAATTGTTAGCATCTGTGGTAGGGACTCATTCAGATGTATTCACTAAAGAACTTGTTATAAGAAGTTGCACTAATTTATTAGAATCCTGGTACTGCCAGTAACCTGAGAAATGGCCTTGATGAAATGATCCTTGAATTCCCAATTTGTGATTCTGTGATACAATGTGAATGTCCTGTGACTCAGACCTGACTGACTTTAGGACTAAGACTTGTAGCCTATGTCTTGGTATCAGATAATTGAAATTACTTCTCTCCTGCGTCTCCCTATAAAAAACCTTTTATTTTTTATTTTACTGAGCATTCACAGGAGTGCTGGTGTAATTATTGCTTTCTTTTTCAAGATTTTATATTCTTATAAGAATTTTCTCTGTGAAAATTAAAGAAAGCTTATTGAGTTCAAGTGTACACCATAATTTTTGCAAATATACTACATGTGGCCATGAAATTAATCAAATACAGAAACTAAACCAAACCAAACAAAAAGAAGGGCAAGCCTAACTAAGCTGTGGAAGAAGACAGATGTTCTACCTCTAGCTAAAGAATAATTAGACCCCAGAGTATTGAGATTCTCATTTTGTCCTTCATTGAAGTTAGTATATCTTCCTCTTCTGAATTCTAGTCTCACTGATATTTGGGACTCTTAAAATTATGTTGTAATATTGTTGAATTGTTAATATTATTGAAGTCATTGTAACAAAGTTATAGTGCTTTAGTCCCTAGAAATTAAACATTTTAAATTTGCCTACTAAAGTTCTCTTACATTCTTTTATTTCAGCAGAAGTTATTACAAAGTCATAAAACCCATAAGAAAGATACATTAAAACGATTAAATTTTTTTTTTTTTTAAAGACAGAGTTTCCTTTAAAGCTTTTGTGTACATTTAGAAGTCTGGTGTGGTGTGGCTTATGCCTATAATCCCAGCTACTCAGGAGGCTGAGGAGACAGCTATTGCTTGAGGCCAGGAGTTTGAGACCAACCTGGGCAACATAGTGAGATCCTGTGTTTTCTTAGATAAACAAATGTATTCCTGCAATTTTCTTAACCTTGCTATGGAAAAGACTGGGATGTTAGAGAACTGGAAAACATGTGACATGTCCTAGAATTGCTTATATCGAATCCCAAATTAGCAAAATGTTAACACATACTTTTTGGTTTGTCTGTTTGTTTTTAAGATAATAGGGTTTTGCTCTGTCACCCAGGCTAGAACACAGTGTTGCCATAGCTCACTGCAGCCTTGAACTCCTAACCTCAAGCAATCCTCTTGTGAGGCCTCTGGAGTAACCGGGACTACAGGTGTACACCACCACACCTGGTTAGTTTTTTTTTAAAGTTTTTTAGAGACAGGATCTCACTATGCTGCTTTTTATATTTATTTATATTTTATTTTTTAAGTCAGGATCTCACTCTGTCGCCCAGGCTGGAGTACAGTGGCACAGTCGTGGCTCACTGCGGCCTTAACCTCTTGGGCTCAGCCTCCCAAGTAGCTGGGACTACAGGCACACACCACCATACATGACTAATTTTTAAATGTTTTTTGTAGAGCTAAAACCTTACTATGTTGCTCAGGCTGTGTATTCAATTTAAAATGTGATAGGAAACTATTGGAGAGGCTTGGGGAAGGATATGATCTGATAAATATACTCAAGCATAATTTTATTAGGAAATATTTCAAAGTTTCAAGAATAGCGTAGAGAAGTACCCTATGCCTTTATTCAGATTTACTATTTTTTTAACTTTTTAACATTTTATGTCTTAATACTTATATCAGCATGGCTTTCCAAAGAATAAGGATATTCTCTTATATAGCCATAATATAGTTATAAAATTTAGATCATTCAACAATGAAGCATTGATATAGTACTTTTTTTTTCCTTTTTTTTTTTGCGTCGGGGTCTCACTCTGTCATCTGGGCTGGAGTGCAGTGGAGCAATCACGGCTCATCATATCCTTGACCTCCTAGGCAATCCTTCTGCCTCACCTCCTGAATAGCTGGGATTACAGGTATGCGCCACCACACCTGACTTTTCTTTCTTTTTCTTTTTTTTTTGTAATGATGAGGTCTCACTATGTTGCCTAGGCTGATCTCAACCTCCTCGACTCAAGCAATTCTCCCACCTTTGCCTTCCAAAATTCTGGGATTACAGGGGTGAGCCTCTGCTCCCAGCCGGTACAGTACAGTACTTTTAAAATTTTTTTGTAGAGACGAGATCTCGCCTAGTTGTGCATGTAGTGTATTTCTACTCTTCCTCCTTGGTGCAAGATCCAGTCCAGGACCACTTAATGCATTTTTTATTTGTTTGTTTGTTTGTTATGAGTTGGAGTCTCACTCTGTCGCCCAGACTGGAGTGCAGTGGCTGCTCCCGGCCATCGCAGCCTTGACCCGCTGGGCTCTGGTGATCTTTCCACACTCAGCCTTCCAAGTAGCTAGAACTACAGGCGCAAGCCACCATGCCTGGCTAATTTTTGATTTATTGTAGAGATTAGGTCTCTGCCAAGTTGCCCAGGTGGGTCTTGAACCTGCGGGCTCAGACAATCCACTCACCTCGGCCTCCCAAAGTGCGGGACTACAGGCTGAGCCACCGAGCCCGGCCACTTAATGAGTTTAACTGCCAAATCTCTTTAGTCTCCTTTATGGAAACTTTATAGAGAGTTCTTCAGCCTTTCTTTGTCTTTCATGACATTGAGAATTTGGGGGATAACAGGTCAGTTATTTTAGAAAATATTCTTCAGTTAGGTTTGTCTGTTGTTCCTCATGGTTAGATTCAGGCTGGAATGCTATGGAAATATGGACTGCCTACTTCTAATTGGTGATGTTACTTTGATCACCTGGTCAGAACTTTTTGAGACTTCTCCACTATACATACTTTTCCACACTTCTCCACTGTACATACTTCTTTGTCTCTCTCTTAACTTGGAGTTTTTAATTGCTATATAGTGTCATTCTAAGGAAAAATTAAACATTTAAATTATTAGGACAAATTTTACTGTTCACCCTTATGTGGCACAATGCTAGTTTAAAGTGCAAATATAAGAGCATCTCATGCATGTGCAGAATAATCTAAAATTGTACAGTTTATATGTTATAGCTCATATATGGCATATAGCATATTTCATTCTTTATTTTTTTTTTCGAGTGGGAGTCTTACTATCACCCAGTCTGGAGTTCAGTGGCATACTTATGACCACCGCAGGCTCAACCTACTAGGCTCAGGCAATCCTTCTGCTTCAGCCTTCCAAGTAGCTGGAACTACAGGCGTGTGCCACCATGCCTGGCTAAATTTTTTGATTTATTGTAGAGATAAGGTCTCATCAAGTTGCCCAGGCTGGTCTCGAACCCATGGGCTCAGGCAACCCTCTCGCCTTTGCCTCCTAAAGTGCTGGGATTACAGGCGTGAGCCACTGCACCCAGTTGCATATTTCATTTCTTTCTTTTTTTTTTTTTTTTTTTTTTTTGAGTTGGAGTCTCACTCTGTCGCCCA
Organism: Cephalopachus bancanus; assembly: GCA_027257055.1. NCBI lineage: Eukaryota > Metazoa > Chordata > Mammalia > Primates > Tarsiidae > Cephalopachus > Cephalopachus bancanus. The sequence goes on along the minus strand of JAPVLO010000377.1, from coordinate 2,559,641 downwards.
GGCTGGAGTGCAGTGGAACACTCATGGCCACCCCAACCTTGACCTGCTGGGCTGAGGCAATCCTTCTGTCTCAGCCTTCCAAGTAGCTGGAACTACAGGTAGCATGCACTACCACACCCAGCTAATTTTTTGATTTATTATAGAGATGAGGTCTTGCCAAGTTGCCCAGCCTATTCTTGAGCCTGTGGGCTCAGGCAATCCTGTCACCTCGGCCTCCCAAAGTGCTGGGATTACAGGCTTGAGCCACTGCACCCACTCCATATCTCATTCTTACCGGAACATTGGATACACTGCACACAGCTAACTCAAGTATTTTAATTTTGTTCCTTGATAGGCTCGCATTCTACCAACACTTTGCCTTTTGGCTTACTGATGAGTAAGAAAAGACTGAAAGCAAAAGTAACTATGGATTGCTCTTTCTTTCTGTTTTCTTCCGTGTCCCCATTTTCAGTTTACTTGTTTGTTTACTTGTCTGTATCAATTTTTCTAGTTCCAGAAAAGAAGAGACTTGTTGGTACAAGGTGGAAAACCTAGTGTTTCTCCACTGAGTAAGATGCTGGCTTTAGAATTAAGATATGTAACATGTTAAGATAGAACTCATCCAATTCTATTTTCTGGAGAGTTTTGATTTGAAATGGGTGATAATGTTTTCAAAGGTCTTTTCAGCATATACAATGATAATCATATATTTTTTCCCTGTAGACCTATTATAATGGATAATATGAATAGATTTTTAAAAATTACACTTTGCAATTCTGATGTAAATCCCCTTGACATGGTATGCTATTTTCTTAATGTGGTATTAGGGTCTGTACAATGATATTTTATATCCATATTTATAAGTGATATTAGATATTAATGTTATATTTGCTTCATAAAAATAATTTGTAAATTTTCCTTTAGTGTCTATTCTCTGAAACAATTTCTGTAGCATTGGTGATATCTGGTCTCTAAAGGTTTGGAAACATTCTTCTCTGAAGCCATCTGGGCCTGGTTCTTTTTTGGTAGGGGTAGTTTTTTTGATGTTTTCAATTTTTTTTCCTATGGAAACTGGTCTATTTAAGCTTCATATTTCTACTGAGGTACATTTTGATAAATTATATTTTTCTAAGAAATGTTCTATGTCATCTAGGTTTTTAAATATATTTGCTTAGAGGTGTACAAAATATTCTTTTGTGATTTTTAAATTTCTTCTTTATCAATAGTTATTACTTCTTGTTATGTACATATATTTTTGCTCTCTTCCTTTTTGTCCTGATTGAACTACCTGTTTTTCCCATTTATGTTGACTTTGTATTTTTTTGAATTGGAATCTCTCTCTGTTGCCCAGGCTGGAGTGCAGTGGCATGCTCATGGCCACTTCAGCCTCAACCTGCTGGGCTCAGGTGATCTTCTACTTCAGCCTTCCAAGTAGCTGGGACTACAGGCACGCGCTACTACACCTGGCTAATTTTTTGATTTATTGTAGACACGAAGTCTCGTCAAGTTGCCCGGGCTGGTCTCGAAGCCCTCAGGCCTCCCAAAGTGCTGGAATTACAGGCATAAGCCACCATGCCTGGCCTGTTGACTTTTTAAAAAGAGCCAGAGTATTGACTTAATAATAATTTGATCTATTGTTTTTCTGTTCTCCATCTTCCTAATTTCTGCTTTTACTTCTTTCTTTTCTTCTTTTGAGACAAGGCTTTACTCTGTTGCCCAGTGGCAAAATCCTAGCTCACTACAACCCTGAACTCTTGGGGTCAAGCAATCTTCTTGCTTCAGCTTCTCAGATAGCTGAGACTACAGGTGAGTGCCACTATGCTTGATTACTTTTTTTTCTTGTAGAGATGGAGTCTCACCATGTTGCTCAGGTTGGTCTCAAACATCTTAATTCAAGCAATCCTCCTGCCTCAGTCTCTCCACATGCTGAGCCACACCTGGCCTGTTTTTATTTCTCTTATTTCCTTCATTGTGCTTTATTTTGGATGTACTTTATTAGTATTTTTCTTTTTTTTTTTGAGTTGGAGCCTTACTCCGTTACTCAGGCTGGAGTGCAGTGGCACGCTCATGGCCACCGCAGCCTCGACCTGCTGGGCTCAGGTAATCCTTCCATCTCAGCCTTCCAAGTAGCCAGAACTACAGGTGTGTGCTACCACGCTTGGCTATTTATTTATTTATTTATTTATTTATTGTAGAGATGAGGTCTCGCCAAGTTGACTAGGCTGTTCTTGAACCTGTAGGCTCTGGCAATCCTTTCACCTCGGCCTCCCAGAGTGCTGGGATTACAGGCTTGAGCCACTGCGCCTGGCTTTTTTTAGCTTTTTAATTTGTTTATATTCTTTCATTTTTACTGATATGAATGTTTAGGTCTTTATTAGTTTCCTAGGGCTGCTGTAACAAGTTACCACAACCTTAGTGGTTTAAAATTACAGAAATTTATTCTCACACAGTTGTAAAGGCCAGAAGTCCAAAATCAAGACTTCCACAGGATGTACTTCCTACAGAGGCTGGAGGGGAGACTCTGTTTCTTGCTTTTTCCACTTTCTGAAGGCTGTTGGTGTTCCTTGGCTTGTGGTCATGTCACTCTAATCTCGGCCTCTGTCCTTAATGTCACTTTCTCCTCTCTGTGTCTATCGCCCTCTGCCTCTCTCTTATAAGGATAACTGTGAAGACTATTAGGGATCAGGATAAGTCCCTCCTCTCAAGAGCTTTAATTTAATCACATGTTTTTCCACTTAAGGCAATATTCACAATTTCTGGGGATTAAGAAGTGAATGTATTTTTTGGAGACCAATTTTTTTAGACTACCACAAAGGCTACAAATTCTCCTTGATTACTATTTTAAACATAACTGTAGATTTTGATAAACAATATTTTCATTATCTTAATTTTTTAGATATTTTATAATTTATGAGTGTATTTCTCATTTCACTTGTGTAATAGAAGATTTCTAAATTTTCAGGAGTGGCTTTTTAAAAAAAATTATTTTTATTTTATTTTAAAAAAATTAATTAATTAATTAATTGAGTTGGAGTCTTACTCTTGTCACCCAGGCTGGAGTGCAGTGGCACACTCACAGCTACTGCAGCCTTGACCTGCTGGGCTTAGGTGATCCTTCCACCTCAGCCTTCCAAGTAACTGGAACTACAGATGCCCGCCACCACTCCTGGCTAGTTTTTGTGATTTATTGTAGAGATGAGGTCTCACCAAGTTGCTCAGGCTGGTCTCGAACCCCCAGGCTCAGGCATTCTCTCGCCTTAGCCTCCCAAAGTGCTGGGATTACAGGCTGAGCCACCATGCCTGGACTAATTTTATTTTTAAATTTGTTTTTGTAGCATTGTGATGAGGTAATGTTGTTTGTGGTATTACTAGTCTATGGAACTTAATAATGCTTTCTTTTTTAAATTTTAAATTTAAAATTTTTAAAGATGTGGGGTACAATTCAGAGTTAGGTGCCTAAGTGGTCATTGTGCAGGTAAAGCTTGGATATCCTTATTGATGCTGTCATCAATAATGTTTTCTTGTGACCTAAAATATGATTAATTTTATCATTGTCTATATGTCCTTCAGAAGAAAGTGTATTTTTTACTATCAGGGTATACTATTTGAGAAATATGCATATGATTGACCATATGAATAATGTTTTTTAGGTGTTCCATATGCTTACTTATTTTTCATTCAATTGATCTGTCTGTACTAAGAATGGGGCATTGAAGTATCCTATACAGTGTCTGTCTATTTCTTATTCTATCTTATGTGCTGTCTGCTTAATATAGGTGGTTATTGTGTTATTTGGACATGGATATTTGTATCTGCTTTGTCTTCTTTGTGAGTTGTGGCTTTTAGAATCATAAAATGTCATTATTTGAATAATGCTTTTTGGCCTGAGTTCTACTTTGACTAATATCAGGATGGCAACTGCTGCTTTCTTATGGTTTCATTTGTCTGCTCTATTTCTGTGTTTTCTTTCATTTGTAGTTTTTTTGAATGATCATGTTTGAGGAGTGTCTCTTGTATAAAAAGTACAGAGTGGAGTTTTGATTTCTGAACCAATTTGAAATATTTAAATGGACAAGTTAAATCCATGCACATTTATTGATATGACTGCTGTATTTAGTTTAAACTTTGTTATATTATTTTGTGTTATAATTACTGGATATAATTACATTTACTGTGTCCCCCTCTATGTAGTGAGGTGTTTTGGGAGGTTTGTATTGTGATTGTTTGTGGTTATCTTTGTACTTATCCTTTTAATAGTACTCTTAATCCTTTTTATTCATACTTATTTTTTTTAGCAGCTGGTCTGTAAGTTTTCAACGTTGGCCATTGTCTCCCAACTATTACCTTTATAACACTCATGGTGGTCTTAATCTACTACCCCCATCTCTCTCCTTTCTGCTGCTTTTTTTTTTTCCTGGTTGCATTTTTTTCTGTTTCTTTACTTATCCATTTTTTTGAGTCAGGGTCTCACTCTTTCACACAGGCTGGAGTGCCAAGGCATGATCATGGCTTACCACAGCCTCTATCTTGTAGTCTCAGGCCGTCCTTCCACCTTAGCCTCTCGAGCAGCTGTGACTACAGGTGTGTGCCACCACTGCCTAGCTAATTTTTTATAGAACTGAGGTCTAACTATATTGCCCAGACTGATCTTGAAATCCTGGGCTCAAGCAATCCTCCCACCTCGACCTCCCAAAGTGCTGGGATGGCAGGCAATGTTGGTTGTATTTTCTATTTTGTCAGAACATTCATATTATTCTTCCAATGGTGTTACTACCTTTGTTTTATTCTTAGTTCTAAAATTAGATTTTTTAAGTGCTTACTGTGATCTGTTTACTGATGTTCCTCCAGTCATCTCTTGCTTGAGTAAAGCTTATCCTCTAGGCTGGGGTTCAGCAAAAATTTTGTATAAAAGGCTAGAGAGCAAATGTCTTAAGCTTTGTGGGCCAGTCACTCTTTGCTACTACTACTGCTACTGCTTCTCCTTCTCTTCCTCCTCCTCCTGCCACTCGTTTCTTCTTTTACAACTCTTTAAAAATGTGAGACAGTCTTAGCTTGTGGGCCTTATAAAAAGAGATCACAGGGTTTGGCCTGTGGGCTACAGTGTGCCAAGTCCTGCCTTAGTAGACATTTCAAAAAGGATCTTGAGTACTATGTTTACTGATTTCTTGAAAGCTCAGGACTGTTTTTATGTAGACTTGATGGATATCATGCTACAAAATTTTGTGGCTTACAATATCTTTCCTTGAATTTCTTGAATATACTGTTCCCTTGCTTTATATGTTACTCTTGTGAAGTCTAATGCCAGTTTAATTTTTTTATGCCTATTAGTAATTTGATCTTTTTTTTTTTCTCCCTAAAGTCTCTGAGGAATATTCTTTGTCTTTACACTCTAATAGTTTTATTGGCATATATCTTAGAGTTGATCATTTTAGGTCAATATTTTCAGATAAATAAGGGTTCTTCTAATATATACTTTAAGTTTTTTTCTCTCTCCAGAAAGTTTTCTTGTATTGTAGTATTAAATATTAGTTTTGCTCTGCTATTTTGTATTTCTTGGTCAGGACTCCAATTATACCAGTGTTGGACCGTTTTTGCCTGTCTTCCATTTCAACCTCTTTCTACTCTCTGATGCTTTTTGCTCTTTATTGTATTTTCATGTTTTTCTCTTGCTGCAACTTTGAACTCCTGGACTCAAGCAGTCTTTCTGCCTTAGCCTCCTTAGTGGCTGGAACTGCAGACCAGACATGTTTTACTTCTCTTTTTTTTTTCTTCAGGATGCTCAATTTTTGTCATTTACTTTTTTATTTTCCTTTGCTGCCCTCTCTAAGGGGCTGTGTCTCTCTTTATTTATCTCTGTCTCTCATAGAATAGTTCCTCTTCTCCTTCTTCTGGTCCTACTTACTCTCAAGTCTTTTCTATCAGGTGCCATGAACAACCACGTCATGGACCTGTGTTTGGTATTTTATCACTATTTTGAGATTTTTCTTTCTGTGGGTAATTTTGTTTATGTTTTAAGTCCTCATCTGTTTCCTTTTCTTTTTAAATTTTTTTTGTTTTATTTTGAAGATGTGGGGTACAATTCAGGGTTAGGTATATGAATGTTCATTCTGCAGGTACCCTTGTTGATGAGGTGTACCCCCCCTCCAGGCAGTTTCCCACTACTGCCAATCCCTTTCTTGTCTTTTCTTTTTTTTTTTTTTTGAGTTGGAGTCTCACTCTATTGCCCAGACTGGAGTGCAGTGGCCGCTCCTGGCCACCACAGCCTCGACCCACTGGGCTCCGGCGATCCTTCCGCCTCAGCCTTCCAAGTAGCTGGAACTACAGGCGCGGGCTACCACACCCAGTTGATTTTTTGATTTATTGTAGAGATGAGGTCTCGCCAAGTTGCCCAGATGGATCACGAAGCCAATCCCTTTCTTATAGTATTATGTAAGGTCTGCTTATGAGTGAGAATATGTGGTACTCAGTTCTTTGTTTCTGTGATAGATCACTCAGTATTATAGACTCTAAGTCCATTGTTTTCTTTTTTGTAGTGTGTCTTAGGCCTCCTGTGTCACTGTTCCCTACATCCAAAGGTTTGCATTGATAGTAGGAGCTATGTTGGAGCTTAAGTTTTATTTCTCTACTTTTAGGTAATTTGAACTTCATGGTAGTCTCTGGTTCATAGTGATATTGAAGGCATGTATTACATTTTGTTTTATTTATACTCGCTGGTTTTAAGGGTTTTTTTTAAAGAATATATGGAGAGATTAAAATTCAGTGGCCACCATTATCTTCCAGTTAATTCCTCTGATATGTACATTTTATATAGATGACTCCTGAGGCTGATGCTGAGTGGTAAATACATTTTAGGAGTCTAGAGTGAAGGCTGTTATGGTAGTCCAGGTGAGAGATAATGTTGGCATAAAGTTACAAATTAGACTTATTTAATTTATAAGGCTATGGTTTTTAACTTGAGGATTCAAAGAAAATTAAGAGATATATTAGTCAAATGTAATGTGTGAAATTTGAACTGAGTCTTACTCTCTAAAGTGTCCCAATTTGGACAATAAATTATATGATTATTCTATTTATTTGCCAATTCAGAATAATGAGTTGTACAATAGAAGTCTTTCTAGGTGGCCAATGAGTTGTTTATCTTTTATTTTTATTTTATTTATCTTATGAACTTATGCATTTTATATTGAATAGGGAAAGAAATAATCTATAACCTATACCCAGCTATTATTTTAGTTTTTTACATATTCTTTTCTGATTTTTGTCCAACAGCATATTTATTTTTACCTAACTGCAATTAACAGGTATAGTTGATTTTATATTCTGCCTATTATTATGGAATTCAAACTCAAGGAAAATGGAAATTTTATTATATTTTGAAAATATTCCCAGCATCTCAAATAGTGACTGGCACAAAGTAGAACTCAATAAAAGTTTGCTGAGTAAATAAGAGAGTGAATATACTTTAAAAGTATTTTTTTTAAATATGCTTTTAAATTCATCAAACTTATTAAAATGTTTTGGCACGGTTAAAGAGTGCTGTTGTTTTTCCTTGTAGCAAGCAATTATATTAATTCTTCTGAAACTAGTATTTGCCAGTCTTTAAAAAGTGACAACTTGGAAAAAAAATGAACTATTACATTTCCTGTAATTAAGAAAGTTATTATTTGTGTCATGTCATTTTGGAAGGAACATAACAACAAGTGTCTTAGAGGTCTTATTTGTAAGCTATGTTCCTGGATTTTTTTTTTTTTAATGTTTGGAATGACATAATGGAATGAATGGCACAAACTGAATGTTTGGGAAGTGTCTAGAAGGATATTATTAGAATTGAATTCAAAATGGACTTAGTAATTGGGGAAATGTGAAATGTGGTTAGAATAAAATGCAGTGCATTTAATTGTTGCTAGGAGGGAAAAACAGACTAACTTAATATAATGGAGACTTATAGAGAAATATAGCTAAAAAATATTGGAATTCCATAAAAATTATTTGAATGCCTAGCCTCATGGGTTTTATTTGAGCTGAGGTAACCCTAACTTGAATCATCAACATTAGTAGAATGTGTTAGGAAGAATACATATGATATGAAAAGACATAATGGCAGAATGTTATGTAACTGTTGGAATCACAATAGTGTTTTTGGGACTAGACTTAACTTCTAGGTCAGAGGTTATAAACTGGTACCTCCCAAAACCACCCTGGTCTTGCTTCATTGTCCAGGGTGGAGTACAATGGCTCACTGCAGTCTCTAGCTCGTAGACTCAAGCAATCCTACTGTCTCAGCCTCTTGAGTATCTAGGACTACAGGCATGTGCCCCTATGCCTGGCTAATTTAAAATTTGTTTTGGTAGAGAAGGGAATCTTGCTCTGTTGCTTAGGCTGGTCTTGAACTCCTGATCTGAAGCAATTCTCCCATTTCAGCCTCCCAAAGTTCAGGGATTATAGGTGTGGGTCACAGTGCCTAGCCTCATGGGCTTTGTTTGAACTGAGAGAGAGAGAGAGAGAGAGAGAGAGAGAGAGAGAGAGAGAGAGAGAGAGAAGGGAAGGAGAAGAGAAGAAAAAAAAGAAAGAAAAGAAGGAAGAATTTAGTTTTCAATTTGTAAAAAGTGAGAGTTTTGACATAAAATTCAGACTTCTAGTGTGTCTTGAAAAACTTGGCCATACTATTTCATTGCTATGACTAGCCCGTCAACAATAGACCGGTTCTTAATAGCAGCTGCCTACTTACATTGGAGTGTGTTTCTCCAGTCCTTCATGTTCCTCATGACTTCCCAGTTCCAAGGAACTAAGTAAGATCAGGATTATCGCAGTTCTTTCCCTGTCAGTTGTTTTTCCCATATTAGGTCCATGCCTGTTTTAATTGTCTCCTGCTCACCCCATTGATGAAGGGCTGATTCTTGGCCTTAGTTTGTGGAGATGGCTGAACACGTTTTAGGCATTTTTCTGGACACAAAATGGTATTGAAGTTGGTATGAAGAAAAACTTCATGACAAGATTGATAGTGAAATAAGTTACCAGGGAAACATTTATTCATTTGGCCAGTGTTTTTCTGTTTGTTCAAAAATGTGTATTAAGCACATATTGTATCAAGTGTTAAGGCTTTAAAAACAATGACTCATTTTTTCTTTCAAAGAGCTTATACTATGCTTGAAGAGACAAAAAGACTAAACTAACAGTTACTGTTCATTGTAGTAGGTGCTGTTAGGGATATAAACAGAAACCGCAAAGAAAGGAAAAGGTATCATGATCTGCTTGGAGGTTTAACATTTAAAAAAACAGATTATTGAGCAAATGGGATGATTCAAGTGTAGTCCTTGAAGGTGAGAAAAGTAATCTCCAAGGGTGTTTCTAAATTCAGTGTTTCTGAAATCCTTAATTTGAAAACGGATACAAGCCCGGCCCAGGCATGTGTGCCTGTAGTCCCAGCTACTCAGGAGGTTGAGGCTGGAGGCTCGCTTGAGCCTAGTAGTTCAAGGATGTAGTGCACTATAATTGCACCTGTGAATAGCCACTGCACTTCAACCTGGGTAACATAGTGAAATCTCATCTCTAAAAAAACAAAGAGAAAGAAAAAGAGTACTTTCTATGTAAGGTTGCTATATATACAGCCCATGAAATGAAATGACTCTAGCAAGTTGGTAGTTTCTATGCATTCTCTTTGATAATTTGTCTGCTGCTTGTTTTCCTTTGTCCAGTGGGGCTTTTGTAGGCTGTAGGTTCAAGACTGCATGTCTGTGATCACAGGTTTCTGTGGTGAGCTATCTCTAGTGACCTGAATGATGACTTCGAGGTCAGAGAGAAGGATCTTGGGTTTTTTTTTGTTTTTTTTTTTTTTGAGTTGGAGTCTCACTCTGTTGCCCAGACTGGAGTGCAGTGGCCGCTCCTGGCCACCGCAGCCTCGACCTGCTGGGCTCCGGCGATCCTTCCGCCTCAGCCGTCCGAGTAGCCGGAATTACAGGCGTGCGCTACCATGCCCGGCTAATTTTTTGATTTATTGTAGAGGTGAGGTCTCGCCTGCCCAGGCAGGTCTCAAACCCGCGGGCTCAGGCAATCCACTCACCTCAGCCTCCCAAAGGCGTGGGATTACAGGCTGAGCCACCGAGCCCGGCTGATCTTACCAATGGATGCAGGCCAGGTGCAGAGGGTATGTGCATGTCTGTGGGAGGACAACACTGGGTATCATGCCATCATCAAGAGAGTGATTGGCCATGTTTTAAAGCCAAAATATAAACAGTTTGATTCTTACAAATTGTGTAGTGTTACATTTGTCTTTCTTCTCTTATTTCTACTGTTATAAATCAAAATTTCCCTAACTGTATTCTGTGGTACATGAGTTCCTAGATGCTCTTTAAAGAGAGAGGGGTGGCTATGAACAAAAAGGTCTGGGAAATGTTACATACAATATGCAAATCATCTCTCTTTTTATTCTGGTTTCATTCAGTGTTTCAAAATTTTTTTGATAGGTGAAGATTTTTCTGTTAAACATTTTTGAGATAAGGTCTTGCTTTGTCACCCAGACTAGAGTGCAGTGATGCAATCATAGCTCACTGTAGCCTCAAACTCCTGGGCTCAAGTGATCCTCCTGCATCAGTATCCTGAGTAGCTAGGACTACAGGTGCATGCCACCACTCCCGGCTAATTTAAAAATATTTTATTTTATAGAGTCAGGGTCAGGGTCTTGCTATGTTTCCCAGGCTGGTCTCAAACTCTGGCCTCAAGCAATCCTCTCACCTTGGCCTGCCAAAGCTCTGGGATTACAGGCATGAGTCACAGTGCCCAGCCTTTGAATGTATGTTTTAATATTAGAATGAGGACCCTGTGGAATCACTTGAGAAACCTGCGTCCTGGCAGGAAATAGATGGATAATTTGAGGAGAGTTTAATAAAGAAATGATTTACAAAGGTATGGATAGAATTCAGAGAAATCACAAGAGATATTGCAGTGTGGGGCTGGCCAACAGGGAGATATTGCTGATTCTAATGGGAAGAGGGAAGATGTGACATTCAGCAGTTGAAGAGGAAGAGCTATGGGGAGAGGATCTCCTGATAGGAGGCATGGCTTTGGATTAGCTGTGTAGCCAGTGACTCCTTCTTTGCTTTGATTCTTTACTGGTGCTTTTCTTTGGCTAAACCCAATGGGAAGCCAGAAGGTTAAGACAGTCAGTTGATTCAGTCCATACAGCCAACCTCTGGAGGCACAGAAAAGGGTGGAGAGTAAATATGGAGGGGCAAACAGATGATATTCAGCGTGTGTGTGTGTGTGTGTATACATGTGCATATATAGATTTGAGGGCTGATTATGTTGGAAAAATAAACTAGCTTTTGGTCCTTATAACTTTTAAACTGTCAATAAAAGAGATTATATGAGTTATCTGTGAATAAATAGTACCCCAGATATGTTTCTTCAGTGTTTCCTTTTTCTTTTCATGCTTTGGAGAAGAGAGAATGAGAAAATACTTAACTTCCACAATTACATTTTTAAAAAACTTATGGACAACAGAAATTTATTCCTCACAGTTTCAGAGGCTGGGAAGTCCAAGATTGAGGCCATCCCAGCAGATCTGGTGTCTGGTGAGGGCCCATATCCTGGTTCCTAGATGATGCCTTGTTGCTGTATCCTCATGTGGTAGAAATGGATGAACAACTCCCTTTTTTAATTTGATAAGTAAAAATTGTATATATTGATGATATACAACATGATGTTTTGGTACATGTACACATTGTGGAATGGCTGTATCAATCTGTTTATGACATATGCATTACTTTACATACTTTTCTTTCAGTGATTAGAACACTTTAAATCTATTTTCTTAGTCATTTTCAAGTATACAATGTATTATTAACTGTAGCTACCAAGATGCACAATAGATCCCATGAACTTATTCTGCCTGTCTAACTGAAATTTGTGTTCTTGACCATATCTTCTCAATCACTCCATCCCTTAACAATCAAATTATTGTGAAACCAAATTGGGATACCATTGCCTCTCGTTAATAGGAAATGCTAAGAAGGGTTTTTAAATTTCCATTCAGTATAACCTAATTTCAACCCAGAATGTTACTACTACTTGTGATTGTTACATGTTCAAAAAATACAGCAAAGCTAAAACAATAAGAGACCATATGTTTGGATGATGGTAGCAGAACTCACTGACTGTCCACAAAATCCACTCTTTCCTTCTATAGTAGGATTACAGTCAGTCAGTCACCTGATGAATAGAAGTAATGTGTGCCAATTCTGAACTGGGGTTTTTTGGAGAATAGGAATTCTTCCTCCACACTCTTTACTGTTGGCTGAATGCAGATGATAACAAGACCATGGGGAAGCCACAGAATGGAAAGCACCAGGGTTCCTGAGTCAGGACATGGGGAAAAAAAGTCAAGCTGACCTGAACATTTGTTCTGAACTACTATGTAAACAAGAAATAAACTTCTGACTGGGTGCTGTGGTTCATGCCTATAATCTCAGTACTTTGGGAGGTGGAGGTGAGAGGATTGCCTGAGCCCAGGGGTTCAAGACCAGCTTGGGTAATGTGTCAAAACCTCATCTCTACAATATTTCAAAAACTTAGCTGTTCATGATGGTGCACACCTGTAGTCCCAGCTATTTGGAAGACTGAGGCAGAAGGATCATTCGAGCCCAGCAGGTCAAGGCTGCAGTAGCCATGAGCATGCCAGTGCAGTCCAGCCTGGGCAACAGAGTGAGACTCCAACTCAAAAACAACAATAACAACAACAAAAAACAAAACTGCTGTATTCAGATCACAATATATTCATGTCTACTTGATTCAATAGTTTATCTAGCTCATCCAAACTAATACAGATGCCATTTAAAATTTTTATCTCAAATTTATTTTTTGAGTCAGAGTCTGGCCCTGCTCAAACACTATAGTTAATTTTTACATATTAAAAGCCCTTATAATGGTAAGCAGGGTAAGCACCTATTTTAAAGGTAAAACAATGGTGTCATAAAGAGTTTCATTAATTCGTTCAATAAATACTTATTGATCATTATGAAAATTTATTGAAATCAATAATGAAATCATTATTGTAGGAGGACGTTCATTCATTGATTTTATGGATTTTATTCAGGATTTTTAATGTGTACTCCAGGAACTCACAGTCTTGTATGGGAGACAGACACTTAAGAAAAGGATGTAAATGACTACCTTGTTTAGTATTTATGAGAATAACATAGTATTATGAAAGTAGATAATAGGGAGATGTGACCTAGTCAGAAGAGTAGGAGAAGGCATCCCAGAAAAAATGACTAAACTCAAATGTGAAGAAAGTATATGTGTTTAGGCTGGTGAGGAAGAGAAAGAAAATTTTCTGATGGGAGACAACAATATATACAAAGGTTCTGAGTTTGATGGGAGGGGGTCTGCTCAATATGAGGGGTAGGGTGGAGGCCATTGTGATTGCAGCTGAGAAAGTGAGGTGTTGCAGCGATTTAGGACTGAACCCTGAGGAGCTCTACATTTAAATTCAAAGTTGGTGGAGCACAGTGGCTCACCCCTGTAATCCCAGCAGTCTGTAAGGCTGAGGTGAGAGGATGTCTTGAGCCCAGGAGTTCAAGACCAGCCTGGGCAACATAGCGAGACCTCATCTCTATAAGAAAGTAAAACAATTAGCTGGTCGAGGTGGCATGTGCCTGTAGTCCAAGCTCCTGGGGAGTCTGAGGAGGAAGGATCACTTGAGCCCAGGAGTTTGAGGCTTTGGTGAGCTGTGATCATGCCATAGCACTCCAGCCTGGACAAGAGAGAAACCCTAACTCAGAAAAAAAAAAAAATAAAGTCAAGGAGGCTGAGGATATAGAGGAGACAGAAAAAGCAGTCACAGAAGTATCTTAGTTCCCGGCTGCTATAACAAATACCACAGACATTGTGGCTTTAATAACAGACATTTAATCATCACAGTTCTGGAAACTGGGAAGTCCAAGATCAAGGTGCTGGCAGATTTGGTTCTTGGTGAAGGTCCTTTTCCTGGCTTGCAGAAGGTTGCCTTCTTGCTATGTCCTCATCTGGAAGAGAAAGAGGGAGATATGATGTCCCTTTCTCTTCTTATAAGAGTACTAATCCCATCATTGGGTTGCCATCCTCATAACCTCATCTAAATCTAATTACCTCCCAAAGGCTGCACCTCCTAACACTATCACATTGAGGGTTAAGTTTTCAACAAATACATTTTGGAAGCACACAAACATTCAGTTCATATGAGAAATTTAAGAAAACCAGGAGAGGGTGACGGAAGGGTTAGTTCAAGGACAGAATGATCACCAATGTGGATGAGGTTTGGTTGTGAAGAAAGAGAGGTAGTAAGGACTGTACCTAAGAAAAAAGAACAAAGCAGAGGCATTGCATGACCTGACTTCAAATTATACTCCATGGCTATAGTAACCAAAACAACCTGGTAATGGTCCAAAAGTAGACACATAGACCAATGGAACAGGATAGAGAATTCAGAAATAACCCAATACAGCTAACTGATCATTGACAAAGCAGACAAAAGCATACACAGAGGGAAAGCGTATCTTATTCAATAAATAGTGTTGGGAAAATTGCATAGCTGCATGCAGAAGAATGAAACTGGAACCCTATCACCATATACAAAAATTAACTAAAGATGGATTAAAGAAGAAAAACCTAGGAAAACTCTTCTTGATTTTGGCCAAGGCAAATAAGACCCCAAAAGAAAATGCACCCAAAACAAAAATAAATAAGTGGGATTTAATTAAACTAAAAAGCTTCTGTACAGCAAAGGAAATAATCAGTAGAGTAAACAAGCAGCCTACAGAATAGAAGAAAATATTTGCAAACTGTACATCTGACAGAGGACTAATATCCAGAATCTACAAAGAACTCAAACAAATCAGCAAGAAAAAAACTGATAACTCCATTAAAACTTAATAGATGACATGAACAGATCTCTCTCAAAAAGGTATACAAATGGCAATATCATTTGAAAAAAATGCTCAATATCACTAATCACCAGGAGAACTGCAATTAAACCACAATGAATCCCAGTCAGAATGGCCACTAGCAAACATCAAAAAACAATAAATGTTAGCATGGATGTTGTGAAAAAGGATGCTCATACACTGTTGTGGGAATGTAAGTTAGTACAACCTCTGTGGAAAACAGTATGGAGATTTCTCAACTAAAAGTAGATTTACCTTTTGATCCAGCAATGCTACTACTTGATATCTACCCAAAGGAAAAGAGGCCTTATATAAAGGCAACACCTGCACTCATGTTTATTGCAACAAATTAATAATTGCAAAGATATAAACCTAAGTGTCCATCAGTTGATCAGTGGATAAAGAAAATGTCACACACACACACACACACCACACACACACACACACACAAACTATAGGATACTATTCAGCTACAAAACATAATGAAATAGTGCAGTTTGCAGCAACTTGGATGGAATTGGACCTGCAATCCCAAGTCAAGTAATGCAGGTACAGAAAGCCAAGTACTGCATGTTCTCACTTACAAGTGGGAGCTGAGGTAGGAGTCTACAAAGGCACAGAAAATGGTACAATGGGTATTGAAGACTCAGAGGAAGGAGAGGAACAAGAAAAGAAAGATTTACCTATTGGGTACAATGTGCACTAGTCAGGGTGATGAGTATGCTTAAAGCCTGTACTTCTTCACCTCTATACAACATATTCATAGAACCAAAAACCACCTGTACCCCTAAAGCTATTGAAACAAATAAAAAATTAAGAAAGTAAGGATTGTAGGTGAAGGGACAGAGGAGCCAAATCAATGTTGTTAAGGAGGAGAGCCTTGAGCATTTTTAAAATAAGTGGGAATGATCCTGTCTTTAAAATAAAAAATAAAAGAGAAAAAAGGTAGAAGATATATTTTAAGAGTAAATAATTTAGTAGCAAGATTAATAAAGTTATTGTGAAGATTTAAAGGATATGCACGAAAGCACAGATGAGGAGATTCATCTTGTGCAGGGCGAGTTTATTTTAATGGATAAGAAGGAGGATAGATGGGGACAGATGTAGGTAAGTTTATATATTTATAATCAGAAGGTTAAGATAGTTCTATTTTCATCTGAAAAGTTAGAATCTGAAAAGTTAGAATCACCTGAAGAGAAGTGAAACGGGTGAGGCATAAGGAGAGTGGAGAAGTTTTGAAACAATATTGAGTTTTCCAATCTATGACCATGGTATATCTCCCCACTTATTTAGATATTCTTTAATGTGATTCATAAACTGCAAATATTTGATCTTTTAAAAAATTCTTACTACCTCTGCCTCTTAACTTGAGTATTGATTCCATTCCTATTTCATGTAGTTATTGATTTAGTTTGATTTTAAGTGTATCATTTTGCTACTTGCTTTCTATTTGTTATTTGTTTTTTCTTTCCTGTGGGTTTTTTAAAATTGAATTTTGTTTGTTTTTGTTTGTTTGTTTTTTGAGCTGGGGGGAGTCTCACTTTGTTGACCAGGCTGGAGTACTGTTGCATAATCATGGCTCACTGCAGATTTAACCTCCTGAGCTCAGGCAATCCTTCCACCTCAACCTCCCAAGTAGCTGGGACTACAGGCACGTGCCACCATGCCAGGCTAGTTTTTTCTTTTTTGTAGAAATGAGATCTTGCTATGTTGCCTAGGCTGATCTTGAACTCCTGGGCTTAAGCAATCCTCCCACCTCAGTCTCCCAAAGTGCTGGGATTACAGGTGTGAGCCACCACACCCAGCTAGAATTGAGTATTTTAAAAGTTACATATTATTTCTTCTATTATTTATTAGTTATATTTCTTTAGTTCTCTTCCATGGGTGTGCCTTACAATATGCATCTTTACCTTCTCAGTTTACCTTCAAATAATATTGTACCATTTTACATAAAATTCATCTTACAACCATGTACTTCTGTAAGTCATAAACTCCAAATATCTTGTTATTATTTTGCCTTAAGAGTCACAATTAATTATCTTTTACAGAAATTAAGAAATGAGAAAAAATCTTTTCAAATTTCTCATATGTTTACCGTCTCCTGTGCTTTTAAATGCCTTCTAGTCTTCGTCTGATATTATTTTATTTTAACCTGAGGAATTTCCTTTGATGTTTCTTGGCGTACTGATGTGCGTTGGTGAATCCTCCCAGTCTTTATTGAAAATGTTTTTATTTCACTTTTATTGCTTAAGAATATTTTTTACTGGATATATAATGCTAGGCTTTTATTTTTTTTCCTGCAGCACTTTACAATGTTGCATCATTGTCTCCCGACTTACCATGAAAATACTTTTCATCATCACCCTCTGGTATGTTATATGTCTCAACTCTCTGGCTGAGATTCTTTTTTTCTTTCAGAAATTTGTTTGTGATATACCCCGATGAGTGAGAGAGAGAGAGAGAGAGAGTGTGTGTGTGTGTGTGTGTGTGTGTGTGTGTGTGTGTGTGTGTGTGTGTGTGTGTGTGTGTCCTGTTTGGGATTGTTGCATTTAAAGTTTTCATGAAGTTACCTGCACACACATGCTTATTGCAGCATTATTCACAATATCAAAAACATGGAACCAACCGTGCTGCCTATCGAAAGAGGACTGGATAAAAAAAATGTGGTACACATACACGATGGAATATTACTCAGCCATAAAGAAGGACAAAATTATGAACTTCACAGCAACCTGCATGAACTTAGAGTCTATAATACTGAGTGATCTAGCACAGAAACAAAGAACCAAGTATCACATGTTCTCATAAGTGGGTACTGAACAACTATCATAATACTGTAAGAAAGGGATTGGCAGTAATGGGAAACTGCTGGGGTGGGGGTTGGGAGGCGGGATTGGCAGCAGTGGGAAACTGCTGGGGAGGGGGCACACCTCATCAACAAGGGTACCTGCATGTTGAAAGTTTGTATACCTAACCTGGAATTGTACCCCACATATTTAAAATAAATTTTTAAAAAAGGTTTCATGAAGTTTGGAAACATTTTTGATCATTGTTTTTTTAATTATTTTTCTGCTTCAGTTTCTCTCTTCTACCTCTTTGGTGCTCCAGTTACAAATACACAGGGCTACTGAGACTCCTAGTCATTTTTGTCAGCCATCGTTCCCTTGTGTTTCAGTGTGGATAGTTTTTATTGTTCATTTTCAAGTTCATCGATCTTTTCCACTGTAAAACGTGTAACGAAGCCACCCCAAGAGTTTTAAAATTGACAACTCTATTATTGAATTTTTCACTTGTGGATTTTCCATTTGGTTCTTTTTTGTATTTTTCATTTCTGTATTGATTCCTATTTGTTTCTTCATTATGTTCATGCTTCTCTTTATATCCCAGAGCATATTTGTAATAGCTGTTTTAAATTATTTGTCTGAAAATTTTGCTGTCATTTCTAGATCTATTTTATTGACTGATTTTTCATCTGACTTAAGTCACAATTTTCTGTTTCTTAATATGTCTAGTATAATTTTTTAATTATATGCTGGATATTATGAAAGGCACATCGTTGAATGTCTGGAATTTATTGTTTTCTTTAATAGAATACTGAGGTTTGTTCCAGCAAGCAGTTAATTTACCTGTGGATCAGCTAGATCTTTGCAAATCTTGCTTTCAGTTTTAGTTTTTTTTTAAATAAAGTTGCTTCTAAAATTGACTTTGTTTTATAGCTAGGTTAGCTCCACGTGAAAAGCCTGTTTCTTTGAAGTCTCTACTGAAAGCCTGGGACATTCAGTGAGGTTTCTCTATGGCTAATCAGAGCTAGAACACGTAGCTCTGTGCGAACTCCAGCATTTATTCAACTCCCAGATCCCAGTAATTGTTCTTTTCCCACTAAATAGCTGTTCTTTCTTTGAAATTTCTTCTCTGCCTAGCCTTGTGAAGTCTCATTCTCTGCATGTACAATTTATTTTTTGACTCAAAACTCAAGGGATCTTTTTCAGGTATCTCTATTTGTCTCCCTTTCCTCGGAGACCCTGTCCTGCCGGTTTCAGGAACCTCAGTTGCTTAGAATTTGAACATCTCTTTCCTCAGCAAAACTGCTGTGTCTGGGCACCTCCTCTCTGCCCTGCACTCTGGAATGTACCTCTCAGTAGAAAGGCAGGACAAATGTGGGTTCACCTTTTCAATTCTTGCAGGGACCACAGTCCTTCTTTTAAGGATCACAGTCAGCAGGTGTAGGTATAACAGCTTTTTAGGGATCATATTCCTGCCTATTTAATGTCTGAAATAGTTAATCCATATATTTTGTTCAGCTGTATATTTGTTTATATCTGAAAGACTAGTGCTATACCAATTCTTCAATCATGATTGGAAGGGAAAGTCTACAAATTTATAGTTTTACTTCCTTTTTAAGATATAGCTTTTGTTTCTTGATTTCATTTTTAATCAAACTGAATTTTGTATAACTTGCTTGAAAATCCTAAGTCATATCGAATGATATGCCCAAAATATGAGAATGACAATGGTTTAAGAAATCTAATGTATCATTCAGTGTTTATATATTTTGTATAATACCAATATGTCAGAATTAATAATGGCATTTTATTTACATATTTTGGATTGAAATAAAAAATATTAAAATTTTATATTGCAATTCAAATAAAAGTATATAAATATATACAAAATATGTTTTAAAAAGTAAATTTATTAAATATAAATATCAAAAATATAAAATTAACATTAATTATCACAGATGAGTTAATAGAAATAAGTTATTATGCTAAAATAATTTAAACATTAAAGTGAAAATATTTTATAACAAACTTAAAATGAAATAGTATTTGATTTCTAAAGTCTGCCTTGAAAACATGTGAATTTAAAAAAAGAAAATGCTTCAATATGTCATTGTAGAGTTGTCAACTTATTTTCTGTGCAGATTTTTCCAGCTGTTGAGTTTTTTATTTACTCTAATATTTGGGGGAATGGTAAGGAAATGGTTATATAAGCAAATTTCAGATATTTTTCTTCATATTTGAATAATTTCCTCTCCTGTTTCATAACTCTGGGGAAACGTTTTTGAACAACAACTTTTTTTCCTTTCAGGTACTGCAATATTATTACTGGTGAGCTCTAATTTTCCTCTCCAAAAGTAGTTCTTTATTGTCTTCACCTTCTTTCCTTTTATCATGTATGAAAGTATATTCCTATACTGAGTTCACACATTCATTTGAATCCTGTCATATTCTTTTTCTATTGCTTTGAAAAGTCTTTGTCCTAGAATAATAATTATCCCTGCAAGAGAACCTCTGTCTAATGTAGCAATATTGTTATTTAGAGTGACTTGTGCAGGATCATATCTCCTGAGAGTTGGAAAATACATTGGCTGACCTTTGTATATGTAGTACGTTGTTGATCTTGATCTTAAAATGAAAATTATTTTGATAAAAAAATACACACACACACACACACACACACATATACAGGGTCGTGCTGTATTGCCCACGCTGGAGTGCAGTGGTGCAATTATAGCTAACTGTAACCTCAAATTCTTGGGCTTAAGTGATCCTCCCACCTCAGCCCCTGGAGTAGCTAAGACTACAGGCTTATGTCAGTGTGCCTGGCTATAAAAATATTGAAATAATGCGAATGCGTGAATGAAAACACTAGAATACTGATAGACCAAATAACAGAATATACTGGAATACTGTTCTCTAGTATTATAATTTATAAAAACTGAGATGGTACATGCTTGAGTGGGATAGAAGGAAAGCACGGTGCTCTAGAAGTTTGGAAACCTAGGCTCTCATCCCAATTCTACCCCTAATTACGTGTATTCACCTTTTTGGGTATTAATTTTTTCATCTGTACGTGGTGGAGCTGTTGAGATAGGTTAGATAATCTCCAAAGTTCCTTACCCTTACAGAAATTCTGTGATCACCTCTAGAATGATCAGCTTTAATAAAAGTTTTTATTATAGATATTCAGTAGCCAGATTTTACAGCTTGAGTCCCAAAATTTTGTTTGAAATTGTATATTAAGCCAACAGAGATGAAGGAGGATAGGAAATTCTTAGTAATGAAATATTCTAATTCATAGCTTATCATCAAACATGCCACACACAGTTTAAAATCCTATATTCTTGAACATTAATAACACATTCAAAATTCTATATTGAACACATTTTTAAGTGATTCAGAAGGCACTTCAGGATCTTGTAGTTCTTTACATGAGCATTATGAGTATAAATTATTGTTGTACTTTGGATTTATAAAGGTTGATAGAGTTTTCTAATGGCTAGAATTTTATATAAAGTCACCTTTTCCATTCCTTATTTTCAATAATGTAAAGATGTCACCAATCTTGAAGAGCAAATGGTGATTAAAAACTAACCTCCTAGCCGGGCTCGGTGGCTCAGCCTGTAATCCCGCACCTTGGGAGGCTGAGGTGAGTGGATTGCCTGAGCCCGTGGGTTTAAGACCCGCCTGGGCAACTTGGCGAGACCTCATCTCTACAATAAATCAAAAATTAGCCGGGCATGGTAGCGCGCGCCTGTAGTTCCAGCTACTTGGAAGGCTGAGGCGGAAGAATTGCCGGAGCCCGGGTAGCCGGGAGCGGCCACTGCACTCCAGTCTGGGCAACAGAGTGAGACTCCAACTAAAAAAAACAAAAAAAAAAAACAAACCCAACCTCTTGCAGAGTCTTTATCTAAATTATCAATTACCATTTTCTTTTTAAAATTTAAGTTATTAGTCTCAAAATAAAAGACTGTCTCTTCTCTTTATTTTTCATGGTACCATTAAATACTTAAAGACCATGTATGATTTTCCACATGTCAAATTCAGAAGGTACTTTTACAACATCAAAAGCAAAATAATTTTTATTAAAAAATACTTCTGGGAATAGAAGAAACATCATTTTTCAAAGGAACATTTTACCTATTATAACTCCCTGGAGCTGCTCTCTTTCTATGGAATTTTAATATTTATGGTTTAAAAAAATTTAAGCAAAGTTTCATGGGGCAGTTTTGTACTATGTTCAGATATTTTAATTTATCTTTTAGTTTTCTGGGCTGGAGATCTGTCTATCAAAATATTTCTTATGAATCTCACTGAGCTTCATTTCAGAATCTGGTATTTGTCAATGGCATGGACAGAGGCATTTTACTTTGGCATTTGAGTGATGTAGCAGAATGCCACCCATGTTCTGATGCTATTGTTCATCTCTTAGTTTCTACAGTCTAATATCAACACAGCAGGCAGAATGACATGAATAACATGTTATATCAGATCATGCCACTGAATACTCCAATTGCTTTAAAAATCACTCAGTAAAAGCCAAAGTTTACATGATGACCTGTTCCCTTATTCTATTCTTTTCATCTGTTCTTCTCTGGCCAGCGTTATTGATAGCAGTCCTAGACCCTGTAGATGTTCTGTCTGGTTCTTCTGGTCCCTCTATCTGGAGCACTGTTATCCCAGTATTGCCACCTCTCTTTCAACAACTTCAGGTCTTTACTTTCAGTATTTACCTGATAGCACTACTTATAATTGGACCTTCCATTTAGATTTGTGGACATTTTTATTGAGATAATTGTAGATTCACACACAGTGGTAAGAAATTACAGAGAAGCTGGACTTGGTGGCTCAGCCTGTAATCCCAGCGCTTTGGGAGGCTGAGGTGAGTGGATGGCCTGAGCCCGCGGGTTCGAGACCCGCCTGGGCAACTTGGCGAGACCTCATCTCTACAATAAATCAAAAAATTATCCAGGCGTGGTAGCGCGTGCCTGTAGTTCCAGCTACTCTGAAGGCTGAGGCGGAAGGATGGCCGGAGCCCAGCGGGTCGAGGCTGCGGTGGCCGGGAGCGGCCACTGAACTCCAGTCTGGGCGAGGGAGAGATTCCAACTCAAAAAAAAAAAGAAATTACAGAGAGATCCCATGGATCCTTTACTTAGTTTTCCTGAATGGAAGCATTTTGCAAAACTATAAAACAATATCACACTAGGACAGTGACAGTGATATAATCCACCCATCTTGTTTGGAGTTTCTACTTTATTTTTAAAACTACATATATATTTCTCATAACACTTTTTTTTTTTGAGTTGGAGCCTCACTTCATCGCCCAGAGTGCAGTGGCACACTCACGGCCACCCCAGCGTTGACCTGCTGGGCTCCCAGGATCCCTCTGCCTCAGCACGTGCCTATAGCCGGAACTACAGGTGCATACTACCACCCCCATCTAATTTTTTTTATTTATTGTAGAGATGAGGTCTCACCAAGTTGCCCGGGCTGGTCTCGAACCCGTGGGCTCAGGCAATCCACTCGCCTCAGTCTCCCAAAGTGCTGGAATTACAGGCTGAGCCACCAAGCCCGGCCAGCACTTCTTAACATCCTTATAACATAAAAATATTTTATATTCTGCTTATTTTGTTGGTTGTCTTTTCCCCCTTTACTAGAATGTAAGCTCCAGGAGGGCAGTAATTTTTGTCTGTTTTGTTCATATCACAATCTCAGAACCTGGAACGGAGTCTAGCATAGAGAGTACTTACACATTTTTGTTGAACTAATGAATGAATACTATAATCTCTCACACTGGACTCTGCATAAGGAATAGACACAGTGCAGTAAACACCTGGACTTGTCTTTGATTTGGTGCAGTGACACTGTATATTTAAAGAGTAGTACGTGAGATGTATTATGCTGAGAAAGGCTGCTTTGGTTTTGATAAATTTTGTTGCAGCAGCAATCATCTAAGTGCTGTAGAATTTAGGATCTATGATTTTAAAAATTCTGTAGTCCAGAAAGAACCAAAGAAGCCTTTGCTTTCCTGTTCTAGAAGTTCCCTTTCTGTGTCTTAAGCAGTTACCGAGTGGATAAGCTGGTGAAACATCTGGAAATTCATTTTTATTTTTATTGACTGGCATTACAGTGTAGAGACACTAAACAAGAAATCAGATCCAAATGGTCAAGCTGATTCATCACTAGCAGCTTGAACTAATGACACTGTACAATCAGAGCCACTCTTACTATAAATTCCCAGATCTTTCAGTTCTTTACTGGTGTTCATTAGAACATGGCAGTTAATTCCTAGAGAATGTTGGTGAAAAGAATACTGCTAGAACTGCACTTTTCCCAAAGACTTGTTTGGCTGCAAGCAGTGCAGGGAACAGTGCTTAACTTATCTCTCAGAATGTTAAGGTATCATGTAAAAGAATGGATGCTCTACATCAAATTTTGACCATATGATACAATTCTATGGTCATGGACACATAATGAGAAACTTGAGGAAAACAAGTACAACCTGGTTGTACAACCTGCACAACCTCTTTGGGGGATAGTTTGGCCATATGTTTTTATTAATGCATGTATTCTTTAAACGGCAACTTTATTTCTAGGATCTTAGACATTCTTGCACATTTGCTGTAACAGAGATAGTGACCTTGAGTTTCTTTTCCTGACAACTAAATATGAAGCTGGTTTGTCACTCACAGAAGTAGTTTGCTAAGGATAAAAATTATTTTTGTCAGTGTTTTCTTATTTCATTGGAATTCTGTAACCAGCTGGAAGCGTCTTGGCAGTGCTAATATATCCTATACCCACAAAGTTTAGAATTCCAATGAATCAAGATGACATTTCCTTATGCCATCTGAGTTATTAAGGATGGTATTTATTTTGCTTTATCTATAATAGCAAAACTGAAAATTAGTTTCTAAAACTTCCAACATGTATACTTTTTGGATAAGAGAGAAGACAAAATTATTTATACACCATGTTTATTTATATACAATAGAAAATATGTATATATGAGACTAAGGATATTCATTGCAGCATGTTTGTATTAGTGTAAGAATGAAACGTGAACATCAGTATGGAACTGGTAAACAAATGAGAATTCATCTACATAATGAACAATTATACAGCTGTGAACAAAAATGGGGTATTATTTATCCTAATATGAAACAATCTCCAAGGTATACTGCTAGTAAAAAGCAACTTGTAGGACAGTGTGTATGGTATGATGCAATTTGGGTTAAAATGTGCTCTATACACATATATGTATGCAAATATAAGCAAGCTTGAAAATGCATAGACATATACACAAAGCACATAATAATGTTTGCCTCTGGGAGAGGAGGAGAATAACTTATCTTTTATTTTTGTACTCTTTTGTATATCATATATATGTACTATATATATGTATTTTAATTTAGAAGAAAGATATTGCTTTGTGTCAGTTAAGTATAGTCATAGAGGAAGAGAACTGGAATCATTCCACACAAACCTCAGCATGTAGAAATACAAATTTGGAAAAATTCATATAGAAGATGGATATGGTTCTGTGCATGAGTCTCTAAAAATGTGGTTCAGGCAGGACCCAATTCTGACTTTTGAGTCATAAATTCTGACTTTTTAAGTCATAAATGGCCCAACTGGAGAAAGAGGAAATCAGAAAGGCTTCTTTTCTAGAAAGTGCTCTGGTAAACTCAGATTTAACTTGTTTTTTATTTTATTTTTTATTTTTAGTGACAGAGTCTTGCTCTGTCACCCAGGCTGGAGTGCAGTGGTGCATTCATAACTCACTGAGGCCTCACATTCTAGGCTCAAGTGAACCTCTTGCCTCAGGCTTCCAAGTAGGTGGGACAACAAGTGCACAACATCATGCTTGCCTATTTTTTTTTTTGAGTTGGAGTCTCACTTCGTCGCCCAGGCTGGAGTGCAGTAGCACACTCACAGCCACCCCAGCGTTGACCTGCTGAGCTTAGGCAATCCTTCCGCCTCAGCCTTCCAAGTAGCCAGAACTACAGGCATTCACTGCCATGCCCAGCTAGTTTTTTGATTTATTGTAGAGACAAGGTCTTCCCGAGTTGCTGGGACTGGTCTCGAACCTGTGGGCTCAGGCAATCTTCTTACCTCAGCCTCCCAAAGTGCTGGGATTACAGGCTGAGCCACTGAGCCTGACCCCACCCATTTTTTTTTTGTAAAAATGGGGTCTCACTACGTTGCCCAGGCTGGTTTCAAACTCCTGGCCTCAAGCAATTCTCTCACCTTGGCCTCCCAAAGCACTGGGATTATGGGTGTGAGCCACCATGCCTGGCCAGATTTTAAAAGAAATTAATAAAAGATAAAAAGAGGCCAGGCTTGGTGACTCAGACTGGAATCCCAGCACTTTGGGAGGCCAAGGCAAGTGGACTGCCTGAGCCCATGGATTCGAGACCAGCCTGGGCAACTTGGTGAGACCTTGTCTCTACAATAAGTCAAAAATTAGCCAGATGTGGTAACGCATGCCTGTAGTTCCGGCTACTTGGAAGGCTGAGGCAGAAGGAACCTAGAGCCCAGCAGGTCAACGCTGGAGTGGCTGTGACTGGAGTGGCTTAGCACTGCACTCCAGCCTGGGCAACGGAGTGAGACTCCAACTCAAAAAAGATGAAAAGAGATAAGGGTACCCACACTTTACCTGTATGATGACCGCTTATGTACCTAACCCCAAATTGTACCCCACATCTTTTTTACCCCTTACATCTTTAAAAGAAAAAATAAAAGAAAAAAAAATGAAAAAGAAGAGAAAATGCTAGAGAGCGCAAAGAATGTAGAAAAGGCATCAGGAAGAGTGGTGTCACCCATGAGTCAGGTGAAAGGACATTTTTGAAAGACAAAGGACAATAAATAGCAACCATGGGCTGAGCACATAGCATAGGCCAAGTTTTTTGCAAGGAACATCTCACTGGATCTTTATCACAATGCCATGAAGTAGGCACAATTATTGTCATCTTTTACTGACAAGACAGAGAAGTATAGGGAGGCTAAGTCACTTGTCCAAGATAACGCAACCAGCTGGAAGAGGGCCGGCTGTGCTCTTAATTATTATGTTATTCTTCACATATTAGCTGAAAATATGCCGTAAGATAGAAGGAATGGTGCTAATCTAGCAAAGCAGAATGTTAATGAGGTTAAAGGAAAGATTCTATACTTAATTTGTTTTTCAAATCACAAAGTATAAAATATTTTTGTTCTCGCTGAGTTCAGTAAGAATATCTTGTAACAGCTCTGTCGTCTCGGGCTGCATTCATCTAAATAGAATACGAAGAAGTATAAAGAAGATTGTGAACTTTAATTCAGCAACTAGTCAGTCCATCTTTGGAGTACGCCTTACACACTAAACTTTTAAAAATTAAAAGATAACCCATCGTAGCATTAAAGAAGAGTTTCAAAAGGAATATTTCTGATATTTCCTCCCAGCAACTACTCATTGCAGACTTTCTCGTGTCATTTCCAAGTAACATTTTCCCAAGTATTTGCAATTTGCTGCAATCATCATATATAAATTACTTTGCATTTTCTTTTCCCACATGCCATACATAATCATCTTCATGATCACTCTTAGGGGATGAATAATTTTCTATCATGTTGATGCACCATAATTTACTGCACCAAATTGTTGGGTACTTAGCCTGTTTGCAGTTTCTTTCCTTTATAGAAAAATGTCATTTTGATCGATTGGGATTCTAACTTTTCTGTGTAGGATGTATTATGGCTGTCCAAAAATAGCTCCAGGACAGTTTTAGAATTCTTCAGAGCCAGTGGAATGAACAAGGAATGATAGGATAATTCTACATTTCTTCTTCATTATCTAGTGATGTTTTTCTCTCAGTGATTTCTATGTTTAAAGCAAAGAAACCTGAGGTCAATGACACACATTCCAAAGATTGTCTTAATATATGAAGAAGTCCAAACTACAGCATTGTCTTTCATGAAAGAGACAAATTCAAGTTTCTTGAATCAGTGATTTCTTGCATCAGTGATTAACTACTGTGATATTTTAGACTGGTCTGTATAAATCAGTAAGAAGCAAAACCAGAAAATTATTTCACTCTTTGAGCAAATTCAGCTTGATCATAGTGTTTCCAAAAACCATTCTCTCTCTTGTCCATCTGGTGTACTTTAATTTCTTTTCTCATAGTCAGCTTAATGGTCACCAGCTTTGTGATGCCCTGCTTTCTCCGTCCCAACACAGAACCCTGTAATACACTCTTCTTCTTGCCTTCCTCCTAACACTCACAACTTTCAATACTACTACACTTTTCAGAATAAACAAGTGATTTCCTTGGGGCTGGGACTTTGTCCTGCTCATCATTCTAACTGCACCATCTACCGCAGTAGTGGCATCTAGTCATCTTTTTTTTTTAAGTTTCATGACTGCTTGTTGAATGCATTGCAGAGTGAGCAATAAGGATCTATTTTCTTTGTTGCACTTTGTCCAGCAACTTAAATATCAAGGATTGTGCCAGTTCTTAGTTTACAGCATGCATGTGAGCTCACATATGCACACACACACACACTGCAAGGAAGGTTAAGAGAAAGATTATTTGACCTATGCTGCCTTTTCTATGGAAGAAGTAGGTGGAGCGAGGGGCAACTGGCAATGGGCACAGGTGAGCCATCCTATAATAAGTGATACACGTCCTTTTGGTTTTTTTGGTTTTGGTTTGTTTTTTTTTGAGTTGGAGTCTCACTCTGTCGCCCAGACTGGAGTACAGTGGCCGCTCCCGGCCACCGCAGCCTCACCCGCTGGGCTCCGGCGATCCTTCCACCTCAGCCTTCCGAGTAGCCGGAATTACAGGCACGCGCTACCACGCCTGGCTGATTTTTGATTTATTGTAGAGATGAGGTCTCGTCAAGTTGCCCAGGCGGGTCTCGAACCCGCAGGCTCAGGCAATCCACTCACCTCAGCCTCCCAAGGCATGGGATTACAGGCTGAGCTACGGAGCCCGGCTTCTACACGTCCTTTTGTAAAAGTTCATAGCAGCACCTAAAACAAATCCAGTCATTTGAGGGTTACAAAGCACTCCTTTTAGAATGTATTATTTTATAAATATGAGATGCTCTTCATTTTTTAAAGTGGCGATTCACTTCCTGCAGTCTCTATACTTTTGTTAGAGCTGAAAAACATGTTTATTCATCATACCCTTCACAGATCCCAACTGTTTGAAATAGTTTATCCAGAAAGTAAGAAGAGATGCAAAAGAAAGGATCGCCAGGGTCTGTGTATTAACAGGAAGGAAGTCCCAGACATCCAGAGAAATTCCTAGCTTTATTGCCAGCTTTCTTTTTACTCCTTTCTTCACTTTTCATCTAAATTTCTAAATCTGTCATCATGTTCAGACATCTATTCTTATACTAAGAAACATACTTGTCCCAGTTTGGCCTTTCCAGCTTTATTTCAAAAGCAAATGCCTTTTTTCTTAGGTCAGCAGCTTTAGTCAACATTTCTTCTTCCCCCAAATGCAAATTCAAATTTCTGCTCTGCTACTGTTCTGACAGACTCCCAGTTGTTGTCACTGTAGTTTTTCAACTTCTCTGATCTTAAACAAAAACTGCTGATTGACTACTATAATTGCCTTTAAACCTTGTTAATGGCGAGCTTCTTGCTGACATCAGAAGTGTCAAAAACTCTAATTAGAGACCTCAGGGTTAGATGTTTCCCAGGGCATCTATTCTTAGAATACTACCTTATTGATATAGAACCAGGATTTAGGACCCTTAAAGGTAGCCAATAATTTGGGGGCAGCAATGTCTCTAAGGTGCAAACTCATCCACCTGTTTATACAGGTTACCAATGATCCAAACACAGGGACATACCAGGGTCATCAAAGAAAGTCCAGAAGTACCCTTTATCTGTGAAATTGTCTCCTAGACACGACTGGATTTTAATAAGCACTCTGACTTTCAGGTAGTGATGAATCCTTTCTAAAAGGCTACTACAGGAAGGCTTAGTGTCAATCCCTGTCAGAATTGCAGAATGACTAATTAAAAGGTTGTACTTTTTTTTTTTTGAGTTGGAGTCTAACTCCGTCACCCAGACTGGAGTGCAGTGGCCGCTCCCGGCCACCGCAGCCTCGACCTGCTGGGCTCCGGCAATCCTTCCACCTCAGCCTTCCGAGTAGCCGGAATTACAGGCATGCGCTACCACGCCCGGCTGATTTTTGATTTATTGTAGAGATGAGGTCTCGCTGCCCAGGTGAGTCTCGAACCCGCGGGCTCAGGCAATCCACTCACCTCAGCCTCCCAAAGGCGCAGGATTACAGGCTGAACCACCAAGCCTGGCTTATTAAGATTTTTGAAACTTTTTTATTTTAAAGTTATGGGGTACAATTCAGGGCTAGGTATACAAGTGTTTTATGCAGGTACCCTTGTTGATAAATTGTGTCCCCCCACCAGCAGTTTCCCACTACTGAAAACCCTTTCTTATAGTGTTATAATTGTTCAAGGTCCATTTATGAGTCAGTTCTTTGTTTCTGTGATAGATCATGTAGTATTATAGACTCTAAGTCCCTCCAAGTTGCTGCGAAGTTAATTTTGTCCTCCTTTATGGCTGCATAATATTCCAGTGTGTATATGTACCACATTTTTTTTAGCCAGTCCAGTTTCGATGGGCAGCACGGTTGGTTCCATGTTTTTGCTATCGTGAATAAAGCTGCAACAAACATGCTTGTGCAGGTATCTTTTTTTTTTTTGAGTTGGAGTCTCACTCTGTCACCCAGACTGGAGTGCAGTGGCCGCTCCTGGCCACCACGGCCTCGACCTGCTGGGCTCCTGCGATCCTTCCGCCTCAGCCTTCCGAGTAGCCGGAATTACAGGCGCGCGCTACCACACCCGGCTGATTTTTCTAATTTATTGTAGAGATGAGGTCTCGCCTAGTTGCCCAGGCGGGTCTCGAACCCGCGGGCTCAGGCAATCCACTCACCTCAGCCGCCCAAAGGCACGGGATTACAGGCTGAGCCACCGAGCCCGGCTGGGTATCTTTTTTTATAGAGTGATTTGAGTTCCTCTGGGTATATTCCCAGAAGGGGGATTGCGGGGTCATATGGAAGGTTGATTTTTAGATGTTTTAGGAATCGCCAAACTATTTTCCACAGAGGTTGTACTAGTTTACACTCACACCAACAATGTATAAGTGTTCCCTTTTCCCTGCATCCTCTCCAGCATCTTGTTTTTTGAGTTTTTTATGATGACCATCCTGAATGGAGTTAGGAGTTATCTCAGTGTGGTTTTAATTTGCATTTCTTTGATGACTAGTGAGGCGGAACATTTTTTCGAGTATCTGTTGGCTGCTTGTATGTCGTCTTTTGAGAAGTGTTCATTCGTATATTTTGCCACTTTGTAATGGGGCTGTTTGTTTTTTTCTTTTTGGCATATTTGGGTTCCTTGTAGATCCGAAATGTTAGACCTTTGTCAGATATAGAGCTGGCAAATATTTTTTCCCCAGTCTGTGGGCTGTCTCCTCACTCTCTTGATGGTTTCTTTGGCTTTGTAGAAGCTTTTCAGTTTGGTGATGTTCCACTTGTCTACCTTATTTCTTATGGCATGGCACTTGGGGTTTTGATCAGGAATTGGTTGCCAGTTCCACTTTCCATAAGGGTGTCTCCTGCATTTTCTAAGGTTCTTTTAGTTTTTGAGGTTTTTGACCTATTAGAGTTGATTTTTGTGCATGGTGTAGGGGTCTTGTTTTAATCTTCTGCATGTGGTCAGCCAGTTTTTCCAGCATCATTTACTGAATAAGTTCTCCTCTCCCCAGTGGTTGATGGTGGAGGCTTTGTCAAAGATGAGTGGTTGAGAAATTGAGGCTTTGCTTCCAGAATCCCTATCCTGTTCCATTGTTCTATATACTGGTTCTTGTACTAATTCCAGGCTGTTTTGGTTATTGTAGCCTTATAATAAAGTTTAAAGTCTGGAAATGTGATGCCTCCCCTTTTTTTTTGCTGAGGATTGTTTTGGCTATTTGTGGTTGTTTATGTTTCCATATGAATTCCTGTATTGTTTTCAGGTCTGAGAAGAATGATGCTGGTGATTTAATGGGTATTGCATTAAATCTGTTGGTTGCCTTGGGTAGGATGGACATCTTAGCGATGTTGATTCTTTCAATCCATGAGCATGGAATGTTTTTCCATTTGTTATCAAGATTTTTAACTGTTTCCTGTGATATTCTTTGAAATAACTTGGAGAGAAATAGGGTAGATAGTAATTTTAATGACTCAAAATTATCAAACAACTTTATGGAAAAATGCTTATCAATGGATCAATTATAGTTTGAGGGAGTTCTTTAATCCTAGGTTGCAGGATTGATACCTTTTCTAGTCAACATTTTAAAAATGTAACTCAGATATTGACTGCCTCATTCTTCTGTTCCCTTATGCCATTCATTAACTCACACAAATGGGCTTACATCAAATTTAAAAACTTATGCACAGCAAAGGAAACAATCAACAGAATTGGGAGATTGGGATTGGGAGAATATATTTGTAAACCATACATCTGGTAAGGGTTAATAGCCAAAATATGTAAGGAATTCTGACAACTCAGTGGTAAGAAAACAAATAACCTGATTAAGATTGGGCTAGGGACCTGAATAAACATTTCTCAATCTAAAACATAGAAATGGCCACTGGTATATGGAAAAATGTCCAACGTCACTAATCATCAGGGAAATAAAAATTAAAACCCAGTGAGATATTATCTCACACCTGTAGGAACAGCTGTTACCAAAAAGATGAAAGACAACAAGTCTTAACAAGCAAGGATGTAGAGAAAAGGGAACAAGCTGGGAGTATGGTGGCTCACACCTGTAATCCCAGCACTTTGGGAGGCAGAGGCAAGAGGATTACCTGAGCCCAGGGGTTCAAGACCAGCCTGGGCAACTTGGAGAGATCTTGTATCTAATAAATAAAAAAATTAGCCAAACATGGTGGTGTACGCCTATAGTTCCAACTACTTGGAAGGCTGAGGCAGAAGGATTGCATGAGCCCAGCAGGTTGAGGCTGTGGTAGCTGTTGATAGTACCACTGCACTCCCGCCTGGGCAACAGAGACTCTGACTCAGAAAGAAATAAAGAAAGAAAGAAGGAAAAAGAGAAAAAGGAAGCTTATATACTGTTGGTGAGAACGTAAATTTCAAATTAGTGTAGCCATTAAGGAAAACAGTATGAAGGATTCTTAAAAGATTAAAACTAGAGCTACCATAGGTTCAAGCAATCCCACTTCTGAGTATATATTCAAAGGAAATAAAATCAGTATATCAAACAGATATCTTCTCTCACATGTTCATTGCAGCATGATTCACAATAGCCAAGTTATGGAATCAACCTGTGTCTATCAGCAGATGAATGGATAAAGACAATGTGGTCTATATTCACAATAGGATACAGTTTTTAAAAAAGAAGGAAAGGCCAGATGCGGTGGCTCAGCCTGTAGTCCCAGCACTTTGGGAGGCCAAGATGAAAGGATTGCCTGAGCCTGGGGGTTTGAG
The DNA here is from genome assembly GCA_027257055.1 of Cephalopachus bancanus. Classification (NCBI taxonomy): domain Eukaryota; kingdom Metazoa; phylum Chordata; class Mammalia; order Primates; family Tarsiidae; genus Cephalopachus; species Cephalopachus bancanus. The sequence goes on along the minus strand of JAPVLO010000377.1, from coordinate 2,526,460 downwards.
ACCAGCCTGGGCAACTTGGTGAGAGTTTGTCTCCACAATAAATCACACAAAAAACTAGCCAGGCGTAGTGGCCTGCGTCCGTAGTGCTAACGACTTGGAAGGCTGAGGTGGAAGGATAGCCTAAGCCCCCCAGGTCGAGGCTGTGGTGGCCGTGAGCATGCCGCTGCACTGTAGCCTGGGGACAAGAGTGAGGCTCTAACTCAAAGAAAAAAAAAGGAAATCTTGTCATATGTGACAACATGGATGAACCTAGAGGACATTATGTTAGGTGAAATAAGCCAGGCACAGAAAGACAAATGCCACATGGTCTCACTTATATTTGGAGTGTAAAAAATCAAGCGTATAGAAACAGTGAATAAAATGGTGGTTACCCAAAACTGGGGATTGAGGGATTGAGGGAATGCTGATCAAGGACACAAAACTTCAGTGAGTCAGGAGGAATAAATTCAAATACTTGAAAATTGCTAAAAGGGTAGGTCTGCCACACACACACAAAAAGATAAGTGAGCGACAGAATTGTACTGAAGCTTTCATAAATCAGGGGAGAGATTTTTACATTATATACTTGCAAGTTAACAACTTAGTCCCTCCATCAGATGTCTGTGTTTTGTTGTCTCTTGGCTACTGTACTACCACTGAGGGCTCTTTTCAGTTTTTCTGACACTTTCCCCAGTATTCCGGGCTCTTGTTTCTCCTCTATTCTCAATTTTCTCCAGGAATTTCAAGTTCCTTTTTCCTTTATAAAGTAGAGCAATTCAGATTGAACCTACTTCCTACTTTCAGTTTATATACCAAACTTTATCAGGGTACTATTCAAAACAAGAAACTCTCCAGCACAACAGGATAAACCCTCTTTGAAAAGCAGGCGGGGTAAAAAATGCAAGGATTTCTGTATCATCTGTGACGTAGATGACAGAAATTTTAGAACTAATAGGGAACAGACTAATGAGGATGGTGAAGGAGTGTAAAAAAGTCAAACATAGAAACAGTGAATAAAATGGTTACTAAAAACTGGGGGTTGAGGGATTGAGGAAATGTTGGTCAAGGACACAACATTTCAGTGTCGTTCGTATCTGTTGCTGTGTAACAAACATCCTAAAATGTGGTGACTTAAAAAGCAACAATTTATTATTTTCTCCATGGTTCTGAGAGTTGGCTGTGCTCACATGGGCACTTCTCTCTTGGGGATCTCTCAAGCATTTGCACTCAAATGGTGGGTAGGATGGAGCCACCTGAAGGCTTGACTGGGCTGGGTATTCACTCATATGCCTGGTACCTCAGTCCTCCTCCCTACATTTGAGTGGCCTGGACTTTTTACATGGGGCTCAGGGATCTAAGAGAGTATATTTCAAGTGCATGCTCTGAGGGAGAGGTTGCAAGGCTTTTTATAACCTGTCTTTGGATGTCCTCGAATTTCATTTTTACTGCAGTCTATTGTTCAAGACAAGTCATTATAACCAGTCCAGATTCAAGGGAAGGGAAATTTGACTCTACCTTGTGATGTGTGGAACAAAATGCATTTGCAAGTAGGGAAGGAACTGATGGTGCCATCTTTGACCTTCATCCACTGTCTGCTTTCTTGTCGCTGTTACACACAATTCACATCCCTCCTACATGCAAATTTAAGTAATTTCCTCCTAAGATCTGCAAAGTGTTGTTTAATTTCAGCGTTGAGTCAAAGTCTGGGATCTTGTTCTGGACAAGTTTTTTTTGTTTGTTTTGTTTTGTTTTTGAGTTGCGATCTCTGTCACTCAGGCTGGAGTGCAGTAGACCAATTACGGTTCACTGCAACCTTTACCTCCTGGGCTCAGGCAACCCTCACACCTCAGCCTCCTGAGTATCTAGGACTACAGACGGGCATGACCATGCCTGGCTATTTTTGGGAGGGGGCTGGGGGAGGCATAGAGATGAAATCTTGCTGTGTTGCCCAGTCTGGCCTCAAACTCCTGGACGTAAGCAGTACTCTTGCATCGGCCTCCCAAAGTGCTGAGATTATAAGTATGCATCACTGCACCTAACCTGGACAAGCTTATTTGCCCTCTGCATACCTAAGATGCAGTGGTGATTCAGGGGTACCATGACTGCAACAAATTTTCCTGTACAAAGAGAAGGAGATTGACACACAGAAGTCACTCACCTAAGAGATGAAGCTTATGTCACCTGTTTCTTTGAGTGTCACCTGTTTCTTTCTTCTCCCTGTTAATGATTCATCATGATTCTTGGCTCTGAAGTCTGAGTCACCCTTCCTTTTCCATAAGAAATGCTCATGTTTGCAACTGAGTAGTTTTCTCAAGGGATCCAGAAAACCTTTTTTTCATTTATATGTAGTATAAATGGAATTCGAAGGCATACAGTCATCTGTGACTTTTTTTTTTCCATTCCACTGCCAGTGTATGAGAGCTCTCAATGTTTCATGTCCTTCCTTATCAATTGTTTGTATGGTCAAACTTTAAAAATGTTGCTAATCTGGCCAGGTGCAGCACTTCATGCCTGTAATCTCAGCACTTTGCTTGAACCTAGAAGTTTGAAACCAGCCTAGGCCACATAGCGAGACCTTACCTCTACAAAAAATTTAAAAATGAGCTGGGTGTGGTGGTGCTTGCCTGTAGTCCCAGCTACTTGGGAGGCTGAACATTATTCATATTTCTTGTTCTGTGAAATGCTCATGTATGTCTTTTGCTTATTTTCCTTTATTGGTATACTCTAGTAGATTTGTAGAAGTTCTTTATATGTTCTGGAATTTAATTCTTTTTAGGTTTCATGTGTTGAAAATACCTTTTCCTAATTCATGGCCTATCTTTTCACTTTCTTAATCTGTTATTTGAACAGCAGTTCTTCTTGTTAATGTATTCAAATTTATTAGTTTCTTCATCTTTTCACTTTCTTTACCATGTTATTTGAGCAGACGTTCTTTATTTTAATGTATTCAAATTTATTTATTCCTTCTTTTATGGATGTGCTGTTTGTTTCTTATTTAAGAAGTTTTTAAATCCTAAGACATAAGATTGTCTTTATTTTCTTTGAAAGCTTCATAATTTTGATTTTCATATTGAAGTCATTAATCCATGCATAGGGTGTGAGTTAGGGATCAATTTTCATTTATCTTACCAGCCTCATTCATTGTATGTCCTTTTAACATTATCTGCAATTCAGCTTTGCCTGAAAGCAGGTTTCCGTATGTTCATGGATCTCTCTTTAGGCTTCTATTCTGTTACTTATCTGTGATCAGTATAACATTGGTCTTTGTGATCAATACCATACTGTTTAACATTTTTTGAAATTTAAAATAAACTCTTTTAAGAAACAAGCCAGGCTTGGTGGCTCAGCCTGTAATCCTGCGCTTTGGGAGGCTGAGGTGAGTAGATTGCCTGAGCCCGCGGGTTCAAGACCCGCCTGGGCAACTTGGCGAGACTTCATCTCCACAATAAATCAAAAAAATTCGCTGGGCATGGTAGCGCGCGCCTGTACTTCCAGCTACTTGGAAGGCTGAGGCAGAAGGATCGCTGGAGCCCAGCAGGTTGAGGCTGTGGTGGCTGGGAGCGGCCACTGCACTCCAGTCTGGGCAACAGAGTGAGACTCCAACTCAAAAAAAAAAAACAAACAGGAACGAGAGATCTCTCTATGTTGCCCAGGCTGGTCTCAAACTCCTGAACTCAAGTGGTCCTTCCACCTCAGCCTCTCAAGTAGCTGGGACTACAGGTGCATGCCACTGCACCTGGCATCATGTTGTTTTAATCACTAAATCTTAAAAAAAAATAATTTTATTATAGGAATGTGGGGCACAAATGAGGATTAACAACATAAGTAGGCCGGGTGCAGTGGCTCATCCTGTAATCCCAGCACTTTGGGAGGCCAAGGTGAAAGGATTGCCAGAGCCCAGGGGTTTGAGACCAGCCTGGGCAACTTGGCGAGACCTTGTCTCTACAGTAAATCACAAAAACTAGCCGGGCGTGGTGGCGTGCATCTGTAGTTCCAGCTATTTGGAAGGCTGAGGTGGAAGGATCGCCTGAGCCCAGCAGGTCCAGGCTGCAATGGCTGTGAGCATGCCACTGTACTCCTTCAGCCTGGGCGACAAGAGCGAGACTCCAACTTAAAAAAAAAAAAAGCCCCCAAAACAAACAAACAAAAAAACATAAGTAGTCTGCATGCAGGTGATAATCACTAAATCTTTATAATAAATCTTGATATCTGGTAGGTCAAGTCCCTTAGCTTCTTTCTTCAGGACTCTCTGGGTCTTCTTGACCCTTTATGTGTTCAGCGCATCAGATTCCATAACAACGACACAAAACAGCTCCTCATTCATAGTGTGGTTCAGTTGCAGGCTTTACTACACTGTCATTGTCCGTCTTCCTCATGTCTTCATTTCCCTCCTAGCCCGATTTGGAGTCCATGTGTAATCACCTCCTTGCAAATACCCAAAACTCCCTTGTCCCTTTCACTCTTCCTTATACTTCTACTACATCATTGTTTACTTACTCTGTGCCTGTACCCAATCAGCTAAAATTGGTGGAGAAAAGCAAATAACCACACTGTGTGGTTTCATGTCAGATTTGTGACTACAAGTCTCAAGTGGACACTCAAAACTGTCTAAATGTTCTATTACACTTACCATCCTCTAAAATTTCCTCTGTCATATTTTCCCTCTTCTCAAACCTCCTACTTCTGTTCCTCCTTTCCTGACTGTCAGCTGATGGTCTTGCTTTATGCTTCATTGAAGAAGTCAGAGCAGAGATCAGAAACTCCCTCATTATCCTGTCTCCAAATCTATCTACCACATCAGTACCCACAGTTTCCTGCTGCTCTAAGAATGAACTAGTTGTTCCTCTCAAAGGCTGCCTCCTTCACTTGTGTTCTGTATCTCATCCCTTCTCATTTTTCCAAGATGTCTCCTTTTGCATCCTCTCTCTTCTATATCATCCGTCTTTCACTTTCCACTGACTGATTCCCATCAGCTTAAGAAGAGACTCTATTATCAAACTAATAAATAGGCAAAACCTCTTAGGTCCCTTCTTTCAGCTAATACGCTGGTAGAGGCAGTATGAGGTAGTGGTTATGAGCATAAACGCTGATGCCAGACTCTTTGGGTTCAAATTTCTCTGCCACTATGATTGTGATTCTGTGCAACCTTCCCTGTTCCTTATAGTAGCCACTGGCCACATATGGCTATTTGTATTTATGTTAATTAAACTAAAATTAAAAATTTAGTTCTGTATTTGGACTGTTGCATTTCAAGCATGCTACCACACTGGATGGTGCAAATATAAAACTGCTCCATCATTGGAGAACAGAACATTGCACACCACTGTTCTAGAATAGGCACACTCCCCTTCCAATTGTATCCTATCGTATCACCATTTTAATATCACAGCACTTATACCCCTCTGATACGTTTTGTGTTTACCTGTTTGTTTATTTATTGCCTATCATTTCCTATCAGAATACAAACTCCCTGGGAGCAGGTTCCACTTTATCATTTGATTTCCTGTATCTAGAACAGCCTGATGCTGTTCAGTAAATATTTGCTCAATGATGGCTGATAAAACATTTAAAAAAACTTTGAACTGAGAAGAAAAATATCTTCCTAGTCATAGTTTTTACATTGCTGCTGAGTATTAGCTGTAGTATATTGATGGTGAGGGATATAGTGATTGCTCATATTTTGAAGCTGGTGGACCTCAGGAAAAAGCAATCATGCTGAGACTGGGAGACTGGGTCCTGGTCTTTATATGCTTCATCAGCTGTGGAATATTATGAACCAGCCTAAGCCCTGATTAAAATATTTGCAAGTTTAAAAATTAGAGGATACACATGTGAGCCATTGTCTAGGAATTACAGACTTTATTTGTGAGTTTACTTGCTTTGAAGTAGACTGCCTCCCATTCTCAAGAACTTTCATTGCAATATTACTTGTGATAGCAAACAGCTTAATGTTCGCCAATATATCAATAGATAAATACCTTATAATATAGTCATACAATGGAGCACAGCGGATCAGCAAAATGCTTAAACTTTTTATTTTATTAGTGTGACTAGATCTCAAAAATTGAATGAGTTGAAAAGAGCAGTTGGTAGATGAATAAACGTGTTATAAACATTTATATAACATTAAAAAACACAAAAAAGTAACATCTATGCTCACATAGGTGAGTAATTAAAGTTTTTAAAATATTGATTGTGGGGACAAATCCAGGTAGGTGCTTCCAAGGCAAGAGGATAGGGAATGGGATCAGAGACAGGAACAATAGACTTCAACAGCATTTGCAGTTTTATTTCCTTAAAGAATCTGGACTCTAACTTGAAAATATATTAACATTTGAATAATCAGTATACTTGTTGTTTTTCTCTGCGTTTGCTATGCATTTGAAACATTTTATAACATAAAAGGAAGTAAGTTGAATCTGCATCAAGCAATGACATTCCACATGAAGTCAACAGTATTTCTTGAGAACTGTGTGTGTGTTGCTCTGCTGGCTGCTGAGGGTTCTAAAGAAGTCATGCAGGAGATAGGTCTTGCTCCCCAGAAGGCTGTTCCCTTAGTTGAAATGATAAAGCATCCTTACATGAAGCATGGAAGAGAGCATATAATTAGGTATCAAAACAGGGAGCAGCGTTAAGTTCTAGAAAATGTTGGAAATCAGAGTTCCTGCAGTAGATGGAGATGAACTACTGGAGGAGAAGTAACCTCAAGGATGAATTTCCACAGACAGAAAGAAAGTTAAGTACATTGCAGGCCAGGGAGCATCAAATGGAAGGTTTGAAAGGTATTCGTAAAAATCATCTTTAGAAGTTCAGAAGATTTTGGGGAGAGAAAAATTAAATAGTGTGGGACACTGAGAAATTTAATGCCATATCTTCAAATATCAACTTTGGCCGGGCACAGTGGCTCAAGCCTATATTCCCAGCACTTCGGAAGGCCGAGGTGAGAGGATTGCCTGAGCCCACGGGTTCGAGAATAGCCTGGGCAACTTGGCGAAACCTCACCTCTACAATAAATCAAAAAATTAGCTGAGCGTGGTAGCTCATGCCTGTAGTTGCGGCTACTTGGAAGGCTGAGGCAGAAGGATCACCCGAGCTTAGCAGGTTGACACTGGGGTGGCCGTGAGCGTGCCACTGCACTCCAGCCTTGGGGATGGAGTGGAACTCCAGTTCGAAACAAACAAACAAGCAAATATAAACTTTATCCAATAGGTAAGTGGGGAAACACTGACAACTGTGAGGAATTGGAGTGACACTGTTTTGATTTCTTTGAATATGAATTGGATTGTGGCGTGCAGGGTAGACTGGAATAAAGGAAGTCTAGAAGTAGTGAAGTCAGCTAAGTGATTGTTTCAGCAGCCTCACAGCTAACAGAAAATGAAGGCCTCATGTGAGGTGGTAGTAATGAGAATGGAGGGAAAATAGAAAACGAATGTTTTCCAACAAGGCAGGTATTATTGGCTACATTTTACAAAGGCACAGAAGAGTAATTTTTCCAAAGTTCTCATAGCTGTTAAGTGCCAGAACCTGGAATCAAACTCAATTATTTTTTGTTCCTCCAAAGCTTGTGTGTTAAGATTTTGAAAAATGAATCAAAAGGACTTGAGGGGCAATTGGATTTAGAAGATGAAAAACAAAGAAAGATGAAAGAACAATGAGGTTTTGATGGCCAAAAAACTTCCCGATGGAAATTGGAAATTTGCAAGTGTAAGCTGGTTTGGTGGAGAACAAAATGAATTCAGTGTGGTAGATGGAAAGTTTGAGTTGATGGTGGGCCAGCCCAGTGCAGATGGTTTGTAGACTGTTGGAGTTCCCGTGGTTTAAGCTCTCAGATCTAAAATGTTGAAAGACATCACCATAGAGTGGTAATTAAATTCTGAAGACAGCAAGTTCCCAGAAGGAAAGAGTGAAAATAAAGCAAAGACCAGAGTCTCATGAGGAATACCCGCACTTATGACTTTTCACTTGGTGAAAGACAAGTGCTGACACGAAAAGCAAGAGAAGAGCGATCAGACCAAGGAGAAAAACAAGGTTCACTTGTTTGTGTGTTTTGTGCCACTGAAGCCTGGTCAGTGGCACAAAAAAGAAAGTTTTGAGAAGTGGTGGTAAAATATGTTAAAAGCAGACACACCTCATTGTATTACACTTTTCTTTATTGTGCTTCACAAATATTGCATTTTTAAAATTTTTATAAATAGAAGTTTTGTGGTATGCAGGGTAGACTGCAACAAGCAAGTCGATCAGCACCATTTTTTGCAACAGCGTGTGCTCACTTCGTCTCTGGGACACATTTTCATGATCCTTGCTATATTTCAAACTTTTGCGTTATTGTTATATGTGGTATGGTGATCTATGATCAGTGATCTTTGATGTTACTGTGGTAATTGTTTTGGGGTACCTTGAACCATGACCACAGAAGATGGCAAACTTAATCCATAAATGTCATGTGTGTTGTAACTACTCCACTGACCATCCTCCACCCCCCCACAGGTTTCCCTATTCCTTGAGACATAACAGTATTGAAATTAGGCATGTTATTAACATGCCTAATGTGGTGGCTCAAACCTGTAATCCCAGCATTTTGGAAGTCCAAGGTGAGAGGATTGCCTGAGCCCAGGGGTTTGAGACCAGCCTGGGCAACATGGTGAGACCTCGTCTCTACAATAAATAAAAAAATTAGCTGGACGCGGTAGCAGGTACCTCTGGTTCCAGCTGCTTGGAAGGCTGAGGTGGAAGGGTCGCCTGAGCCCAGCAGGTAGAGGCTACAGTGACTGTGAGCGTGCCATTGCACTGCAGCCTGGGCGACAGAGTGAGACCCTGACTCAAAAAAACAAAAACAAAAAACCCCTACAATGTCCTCAAAGGGTTCAAGTGAAAGAAAGGGTCGCATATCTTTTACTGTAACTCAAAAGCTAGAAATGATGAAGCTTAGTAAGGGAGGCATACCAAAAGCCCAGCTAGGCAGAAAGATAGACCTCTTGCACCAAATAGTTAACCAAGTTGTAAAGGCAAAGGGAAGTTTTTGAAGGAAATTAAAAGTGCTACTCCAGTGAACACATGAGTGATAAGAAAGAGAAGCCTTTTTCCTGATATAAAGAAAGTTATAGTCGCCTAACCAAGCAACCTAAGGATATTATAGTCATTACTCTTAATCATTGTGATTGTAAACACTGCATAGGAATTTGAATGATTAACTTGCTTGATTATAAAACTGTTTGCTATACTGTCCCCAGGCATGGATTCTTCACCAATCTGCCATCATTGGTGCCCTCTTGTAGTTTAGTAAGCCAACGTCTTGCCTTGCTGTGCCTTCAGGTGGCGTCTTTGGATTAGGTAAACATTATGCGCAAGTCCTCTCAGATTTGCAACTACCTATCATATCTGGATAGAAGATCAAACCAGATGTAGTAGCCCCTTAAGCCAAAGCCTAATCAAGAGCAAAGCCTTGGCTCTCTTCAATTCTGTGAAGGCTGAGAGAGAAGAAGCAGCTAGAAGCTGCAGAAGAAAAGTTGGAAGCTAGCAGAGGCTAATTGCTGAGATTTAAGGAGAGAAGCCATCACCAAAGGTGACTTTAAGGTGAAGCCAATGCTCACTTGCCATTTGAAAATCCTAGAGCTCCTAAGAATTGTACTTAATCTCCTCTGTTTATGCTCTATAAATGTAATAACAAAGTTTGGATAACAATCTATCTGTTTACAGCATGGCTTGCTGAAAGTTTTAAGCCCAGTATTGAGACCTACTGCTCAGAAAAATATTACATAATATTATTGTTCATTGACAATGCATCTAGTCACCCAAGAGCTCTGAGGGAGATGTACAAGAAAATTAATGTTGTTTTCATGTCTTGTTAACACAACATCCATTCTGTAGTCCATGGATCAAGGGGTAATTTCAACTTTTAAGTCTTATTCTTTAATAAATATACTTTATAAGGCTATAGCTGCTATAGATAATGGTTCCTCTGATGGATCTGGGCAAAGTAAATTGAAAAATTCCTGGAAAAGATTCACCATTCTAGATGCCATTAAGAACATACATGATTCATGGGAAGAGGATAAAATATCAGCATGAACAGGGGTTTGGAAGAAATTGATTCCAAACCTCATGGACGACTTTCAAGAGCTTAAGACTTCAGTGGAGGAAGTCACTGCAGATGTGGTAGAAATAACAAGTGAATGAGAACTAGAAGTGGAACCTGAAAATGGGATAGAATTGCTGCAATCTCATGATAAAATCTGAGTGGATGAGGAGGTGCTTCTTATGGATGAGCAAACACAATAGTTTTTTGAGATGAACTCTACTCCTGGTAAAGATGCTGTGAATATTGCTAAAATCACAACAAAAAATCTAGAATTAAACATACATTTAGTTGATAAAATAGCATAGGATTAGAGAAGATTGGCTCTGATTTTGAAAGAAATTCTACTGTGGGTATCACATGCTACAGAGAAATCTTTTGTGAAAAGAAAAGTCCATCAATTTGGCAAAGTTTATTGTTGCCTTGTTTTAAAAAATTGTCACAGCCACCTTGACCTTCAGCAACCACCACCCTGGTCAGTCAGCAGCCATTAACATCGAGGCCCTTCACCAGCAACAAGATAATGACTCAATGAAGGCTCAGATGATCATTAACACTTTTTAGAAATAGTTTTTAAACATTAAGATATGTACTCTTCTGACATAATGCTATGTACACTTAATAGACTAAAATGTAGTATAAAGATATGCACTTGCAAACCAAAAAAACTGTGACACACATTATTGAGATATTTGCTTTATTTTGGTAGCCTGGAACCAAACCTGAATATATTGAAGGTGTGCCTATGCAATAGTGTTGATTAAAGATCATGACAACTGGCAGTGGATGGTTATAATATTCTGTGATTGTTCAAAGAAGCCATGAGATTAAGAAGAGATCTAGAAAGTAAACTTCGTAGACTTTTACATTTCATAGACTTGTAATGGTTCAAGAAATATTTGGGGGAACTAAAAAAGACCATTAAAAAATCATAATCGCTTAGCCGGGCTCGGTGGCTCAGCCTGTAATCCCACGCCTTTGGGAGGCTGAGGTGAGTGGATTGCCTGGGCCCGCGGGTTCGTGACCCACCTGGGCAGTGAGACCTCATCTCTACAGTAAATCAAAAAATCAGCCGGGCGTGATAGCGCGCGTCTGTAGTTCCAGCTACTTGGAAGGCTGAGGCGGAAGGATCGCCGGAGGCCAGCAGGTCGAGGCTGCGGTGGCCGGGAGCGGCCACTGTACTCCAGTCTGGGTGACAGAGTGAGACTCCAACTCAAAAAATAAAAAAAAATATATAAAAAATCACAATCTTTTATCAATCTCATGTTCAGAAAATAAAGAATATCCCTTTTTATATTAATTTAGAAGGCTATAATCATAAACTAAAGAATGGTTCACTCTGAAGGCAGGATTTTTTAAAATGTGGATTGTTGCCAACTCTACTACTGGAGAAAATTTAGAACTTGCCTTTGGGAACCATTGGCCCAATATATGTGTACCCGCCTCTGATTTACACTTGGTACATCTGATGTGCTATTGTTTTCAAAACTAACTTTTGTTTATAAAACATCTTTCTTCAGAGAACTAAAGATGAGGTTTTTAGGAAGTATATTACTTCCTGATATGTAATGGAGACAGGTAAAAGTAAACCAGGTGGTGGAGAATGCTTGCAGAATATTCTTCCTGGTAAGCGTAGCACTTGTACTGAGGAAAATAGGAGATTGTAGAAATAATAAGATTTTGCTCCACAAATTTATAGTTGAATTATCACACATGGCCAGGTGAAAAGCCATGAATTATTTATTCCTTGACATTTCAAGATATGTTCCATTCCCAACAGGAATCAGGGAGTCGGACAATTCTCCACATCCAATTATCCTTGTTGTGGTGTAAAGGAAGCCCTAACTCTGAAGTAGCTCCTGAAATACTATTATTGTCTACTGTCTTCCTTTTATGTCTGCCTGCCTCAACCAAAAGGGAGCTTGGAAGGATAACTTGACTTTATCATCCAAGTCACACAAACTGAGTGACATCAGAACCAAGCAGACTTCAAATAATGGGGCTGGCTTGGAGCCAGATAAAATATAGCAATAAAATAAAAAGGCACTAACTATGGTGGTCCATTGAAGCGCAGACTCAAATGGAATTTTTACATATGGAACCTGAAGGTCTTTTTTTTTTTACAAAAAAAAAAGCACTTTTCTGCTGGTTTAAGAAAAACCATCATGCAGTCTCAACTAACAATAACAAAAATGTATTATGCATTAAAATCTGTTTTTATTTTTAAAAATAAATAGCTCTTAAGTAGACTCTGAAATTAACAAATTTTAGTGACAAAACAGATCAAAATTTCCCACTCACCACAAAATATTATCCTTTATCTATAGCATATGTTTCTGTTGGTTCTGTCATTCTGGATGGTAGTCATTTTTTCTTCACCAACTGTTCTCTTAATTTTGAAAATACTGTCTTTGTTCAAATGCCTTCATGTTTGTGTGATCCACAAGAAGTGGATATTTCTAAGTTCTGGGGAAAAGCTCCTACTGATCAAAATAACACTGTGATAATGCTAATGAAACCACCAAGATGAAAAACATTTCCACAGAAAGTACTCTTTGTCATCAAGTCGTCTCGAAGGAAAAAAAGCCAACACCACCACTGAAACACATATTTAAGAAGGCACGACTTAATTTTTATCTTTTATTGTGCAATATAAATATGTGCAGGAAAGTACACATAGTATGCACATACAGTTTAGTGAATTACTATACGGCAACCACCCTGGGAGCCACCTTCAAATGAAGAAATTGAATATTGCCAGCATTTAAGCAGGTCTTGTATTTCCCTTACTAACTACATCCCCCACCATTCACTTTAGAGAGAACAGATGTCTTACATTTTAAAATAATAATGACTTGCTTTTTAAAAAGTTATGCTACCTACACACATTGCTAAACAATATAGTTGAGTTTTATCTATTTTTTTTTCCCAGTTGGGGTCTCACTTTGTTGCCCAGGTTGAAGTGCGGTGGCGTGACCACTACTCAGGGCAGCCTCAACCACCGGGGCTCAGGCAGTCCCTCTACCTCAGCCTCCCAAGGAACTAGGACTACAGGTGCATGCCACCACCCCTGGTTAATTAAAAAAATTTTTTTTTTTGTAGAGATGAGGTTTCACTATGTTGCCTAGGTTGGTCTCTAACTCTTGGGCTCAAGCAATCCTTCTGCCTTGGCCTCCCAAAGTGCTGGGATTGCAGGCATGAGCCACTGCATCTGACCAAGTTTTCTCTATTTCTGAATCAGTATCTCTTTCTCCTTTCAGATTTTCTTTTTGTCTTTGGTTTACAGCAGTTCTACTAAGCTGTGCTTTGGGTTATTTGCACTTCCTAAATCTTCAGTTGGTTTTGGAAAATTGGAAGTTCCTTCAAATGTTGCTTCTACTCTATTCTCTTTCCCCCTGTTCTGAACTATAGTTATACTTACATTAGAACTTAGTGCTGTTTCCCATGTTTCTTATGCCATTTTTGGTACTTTCCACTCTTTTATTTCTCCATTTGTCATTCAGGATTTTTTCCCCGACCTGTCTTCCAGTTCACTGCTTTCCTCTTCAGCTTTAACTGATTTGCTTTTAACCCACATATTGCATTCTAAATTTTACATATTGTAGCGCTTATCTTTAGAATGTCAATTGATTATTTAAAACCATTTTCTAATTTTCTACTGAGATCTTTCATCTTGTCATATGATTTCTTGAACATATTAATTACAGTTTTTAAAAAATCCGTATTTGTTAACTTCAATATCTGGATTGCTTGTGAGTCTGTTTCTATTTGCTACTTTTTTTTTAATCTCTAGGTTTTAGTCAAAAATATTGTTTTTTCTTTTCAAATTGCTGGTTAGTTTTAACTGGGTTCCTGGAATTATGTGTAGAAAATTGCAGGGATTATTTCAGGCTTTGGCTGATTTTTCTTGTAGAGACAATTTACTGTTCCTTCTGTCAGTCAGTTAGGTTAGGAACTGATCAACTTCATTTAATTAAATGTTGAGCTGACTGAAAACTGGACTCCTCTCCTTGTTAGGGGTCTGTTTCTAGTTTATCCTTGTTCTTGAGGTGAAACTATTTGGGATTTTCACCAAAAGCCTAGGGTATTTGTCAGAGCTTCCCCTCCAGTGCAGGGTCTGAACTTTACTCCCCAGTCCTGTGAATCCTGCCCAGCCTCTCAGTCTCTGAACCGCCACTTTTGATTTGGTTTCTCAGCCTCTCAGCTGTCATTTTCAAATTGGCATATGCCTTGAGGGCAAAAGCACTTTCAAACTTTAGACTTACTTCTCTAGGCTGTATTCCTCTCCTGAATCTTGACCAGGTCCTTGCTGCTTTTGCAGCAGTCCAAAAACAGTTTAAAGAAAAATCGTTATTTTCTGGCCTTTCTAATTGTTCTCAGGGGAGGATAGATGAACATCTTCAGGCAAATACTCAGGTGTGGAATTATTGGGTCATTAGGAATGTGACTCTTCAACTTCACTAGTAGGTTTTTTTGTTTTTTTGTTTTTTTGAGTTGGAGTCTCACTCTGTCGCCCAGACTGGAGTGCAGTGGCCGCTCCCAGCCACCGCAGCCTCGACCTGCTGGGCTCCGGCGATCCTTCCGCCTCAGCCTTCCAAGCAGCTGGAACTACAGGTGCGCGCTACCACACCCGGCTAATTATTGATTTATTGTAGAGATGAGGTCTTGCCAAGTTACCCAGGCGGGTCTCGAACCCACGGGCTCAGGCAATCCACTCACCTTGGCCTCCCAAAGCGCTGGGATTACATGCTGAGCCACCGAGCCCGGCCCAGTTTTTTCTATATGAATTTTTTATTGTATAAATGTTCGATTTTTCTAGCACCAGTTGTTGAAAAGTCTATCTCCCCCACCACCACCTATTGGTAGTGTCACCTCTGTCATCTATCACAGTGCCATATGTTTCTGTTTATTTATCCTTACACTAATATCATAAACATAAAAATACATTTTATACATAAAATAAGTCTTGAATCTGACAGGACAAGTTTACCTATCTTCTCTTATTCAGAATGTTTTGTCTGTTTTTGGCTCTTTGCTTCTCCATATAAATTTTAGAATTAACTTGCCAAATTCCACCAAAAGTATATAAGCAAAGCAACTGAAACCAAAACCAAAACAGACATGTTTGTTTTTTGTTGGTATTGTATTGGATTGCCACTTCAGAATAGTGAGTTTTTAAATGCAGGAATATTATGTATTTCCCCACTGTACAGTTATTCTTTTTTGTTTGTTTGTTTTTGTTTTTGTTTTTTTTGAGTTGGAGTCTCACTCTGTCGCCCAGACTGGAGTACAGTGGCCACTCCTGGCCACCGCAGCCTCGCCTGCTGGGCTCCAGTGATCCTTCCGCCGCAGCCTTCTAAGTAGCCGGAATTACAGGCATGTGCTACCACGCCCGGCTGATTTTTTGATTTATTGTAGAGATGAGGTCTCGCTGCCCAGGCGGGTCTCGAACCCGCGGGCTCAGGCAATCCACTCACCTCAGCCTCCCAAAGGCACGGGATTACAGGCTGAGCCACCGAGCCTGACTGTACAGTTATTATTCTTAACTGTCTTTCAACAAAAAAATTTTTTTCCCTAGAAGTCTTTAGTTAGCTTTATTCCTATGTATTAAATATTTTTATAATATATTGTAAATTATACCTTTAAAATTTTCTGGTTTTTGCTGATATGAAGATATCATTAGGGTTTGTACATTGATTTCATATTCTTTGCAACACATACATCCTTTCTCTCAGCATAATGCTGAATAAAAGCATTCTTGTTTTATTCCCATATCAAGGGAGAATTTATTTATTTAATTTTTAGGTATGGGGTTTTGCAATGCTGTCCAGGCTGAACTTCAACTTCTGGGGCCGAGCAGTCCTCTGGCTCCAGCTAGGCTTACAAATCAAGAAAATTTTCAGATTGAGGAAATTCCCTTCAGTTTTTAGGTTGCCAAGTGTTTTTTTGCTTTGTTTTGTTTTAATCACACTCTTCTTCTTTTTCTTTTCCTTACTTTCTCTTTTTTAATTTTTATTTTTGATATAGTGTCTCACTTTGGTGCCCAGGCTGGAATTCAGTGGCACAATCTTAGTTCACTGCTGCCTCACCACTGCTACGGGCTTTACCTCAGCCTCTAGAGTAGCTAGGACAACATGTATGCGCCACCATGTTCAGCTAACGTTTAAAAATTATTTTTGTAGTGACAAGGTATCATTATGTTGCCTAGGCTGCTCTGGAATTCCTGGCCACAAATGATCCTCCTGCCTTGGCCTCCCAAAGCATTGGGATTACAGGCATGAGCCACCACCCTGGCTCCTTTCACACTGTTTTTCTTGTTTCTGTTGATTTTTCTTCTCTAATCTGTTAATGTGGTGAGTTATATTAATTGGTTTTCTGAAGTTAAACCAGTCTTGTTTTTCTGAAGTAGATTAACCTAATATTGATGAAGTAAGTTTGCTAATTATTTGTTTAGGATTTTAGCATCTATGTCAATAAGTAAGATTGACTTGTAATTTTCCTATTTTATATCATCCTCATTAGGGTTTGGTATCAGGTTTATGTCAGCTTTATATCCCCAGTCCTTCTATTTTCTGGAATATTAATAGTATATGTAAGATTATTTCTTTTTTGAATGTTGGCAGACACTCTGTTGCAGCCACTAGGCTTATAAATTGTTTTTGTGGAAAGATTTTTGACTGCTGATTCTATTTCTTACTGGTCTTATGACTATTCAGGTTTTCTGTTTCTTCTTGAGTTTATTATAGTTCTATTTTTAGAGATTAATTTCATTAAAATTTTCAATATATTAGTATAAAGTTATCCATAATAGATTTTAATCTTTTTATATTTGCAGAATCTACCTTGACTTTTTCTTTTCATTCCTAATATTTATTATATGCATCATCCCACTCTGTTTTCCCCTAGATTAATCTTATTAGAGGTTTATCAGTTTTAGTGTACTTTTGGTTTTGTTAATCATTCTCTCTATTGTATGTTTGCTTTCTATTTCACTAATTTTGGTTTTCAACTTTATTATTTCCCTCCTATTTCCTTTGAGCTTATTTGCTGTTCCTTTTTTTATTATTTTATTTTTTAAATATGGGGTACAATCAGGGTTAGATACTTACGTGGTCATCGTACAAGTAAAGTGTGGATATCCTTATTGATGTTATACGCACCCACCCTGCCAGTATCCCACTACTGCCAATCCCTTTCTTATAGTATTATGATAAATGTTCAGGGTCTGCTTGTGAGTGAGAACATGTGGTACTCAGATCATTGTTTCTGTGAAATCACTATTATAGACTATAATTCCATCCAGGTTGCTGCAAAGTTCATCATTTTGTTTTTCTTTATGGCAGCATAATATTCTATCATGTAAATATACCACATTTTGTTTATCCAGTCCACTTTTGATGGGCAGCATTGTTGGTTCCATGTTTTTGCTACTGTGGATAATGCTGCAATAAATATTGTTCTTTTTCTAATTTGTTGAAATGGGTGTTCATTTAATTAATTTTTGCCTTCTCTTGTCATGCTGAATATTTAATTAACGTTATAAACTTCCCTCTAAGCACTATCTTAATTGTATGCTATAGTTTTGCATATAGAATTTTCAAATGCTGTAGTAATCAAACAGATTGCTTCAGTTTATATGCTAGCCAGCAGTACATGAAAGTTCCAGTGGCTCTTATCTTTAATTTAGATGACATCTGGTACTGGCAGCACTCTTTAATTTTAGCCATTCATGTGGGCATTTAGTAATATCTCGTCATTGTTTTATTTGCATTTCTATAAGTTTCACAAGTTAATTAGGCATTTGATATCCTTTATTATGCTTTTTCAAGTCTATTGCCTAATTTTAATGTAGTTACTTAGCTATTTTACTGAGTTGTAGAGTTCTGAATACAAGTCTTTTGTCAAGTCCTCTCAGTAGTGCACTTTTTCACCCTCATAGTAGAGAATGTTGATAAATGGAAGTTATCGATTTTAATGTAATCCAGTTATCAGTTTTCTCTTTATAATTTGCTATTTTATATTTTTATTGTTGCCTGTCCAAAGGAATAAAGACATTTTCCTATATTAACTTCTTAGCTGACACTAAGAACTACAACATGCCTGGAACTAATTTTGGGGTATATTGTGAAGTAAGAGTAAAGCCAGTTTTTTCAATTTTGTTTTTTAAAAATACTATTTATTGAAAAACCAGGCTAGGTGCAGTGGCTCACACCTTTAATCCTAGCACTTTGAGAGACTGAAGCAGGAGGATCACTTGAGGCTAAGTTCAAGACCAGCCTCAGCAACATAGTAAGATCCTGTCTCAATAAACAAATAAACAAACAAATATTTAGTGAAACCCTGTCTCAATAAATAAATAAATAAGCAAGCAAGCTGGACCTGGAGGTACACCTCTGTCGTCCTAGCTACTTGGGAAGCTGAGACGGGAGAACTGCTTGAGCCCAGGAGTTCGAGGCTGCAGTGAGCTATGATTGTGTCTTGGCAACAGAGACTTTGTAAAAAAGAAAGAAAAGAAAAACCATTCTTCTCCTGTTATTCCACAGGGCCACATTTCTTATAAATAAAATATCTGTACATTTATTGTCTATCACTGGGGTCTCTTTTATCTTTAATTGATCTTATTTTTATGTGGTGCATATTTATACATATATTTTTATCAGTATAATACTGTCCTAATTACTTATGTTATGCTAAGTCTTGCTATCTAGAAGAGCAAGTCTTCCCATCATCTTCTTCTATGTTCTCAAGTTTGTCTTGGCTATTCTTGGATCT
Source organism: Cephalopachus bancanus (assembly GCA_027257055.1). Lineage (NCBI taxonomy): Eukaryota > Metazoa > Chordata > Mammalia > Primates > Tarsiidae > Cephalopachus > Cephalopachus bancanus. The sequence goes on along the minus strand of JAPVLO010000377.1, from coordinate 2,507,634 downwards.
TTGTATTTTCTTATGATTTTAAAATTGGCTTGTTAATTTTCACACTTATGTATACACACATAAACATATTTTAATTGAGATGTTATTGAATATCCAGATAAATTGGGGGACACACTTTTTAACTACTTAACATATTGTACATTTGCACTACTTCACATATTTTGAGAATTTAATCCTTGAACATGGTAGATATCATTATTTATTTAGTTTTTCTTCAACTTATCTAAGTATTGGTTGCAAAAATTCAATTGACTTTTGCATGTTAACCTTGTATCCAGCAATCTTGATTCATTTACATATTAACTAATGATGTGCAGATTGTTTTGGATTACAAAACCATGTAAAACTTACTTATTAACTCACAATTTGTCTCGATACTTTTGGATTTTTTGTGAACAGAATCATGGCATCTGAATAATGACAGTTTGGAATCCATACATTTATTTATTTTTCAGCCTTCCTTCACAGCCTGGGGTCTCTTGTACAATAGAAGTGCTGATAACAGGCATCTATGACTTGGTCCTAATCCTTCAACATTTTACTATTCAGTAAGATATTTGATGCAGGAATTTTGTAGATACCATTTTTCATATTTAGGAAATTCCCTTCTACTCCTAGTTTGCTAAGAGCTTTACTTGTTTGTCGGTTAAAATCATGAATCAGTGCTGATGTTTTAAGTGCTTTCCTGTATACTTTGAGATGATTGTTTTTCTTTCTTTAGTTTATAAATGTAGCAAACTCCACATAGAGTACATCTTTTTTTTTTTAAAGCTTTCTCTATCATAGACAGAGACCATATTTTATATGATTTCTATATTGTAAAATCTGGGGAATTTCCTTATTGACCTGATGTAGGGTGTATTTTGATAAATTATTCTGAGGAAATTTGTTAAGAACATGCATTCTGTAACTGTTGAGTGCAATGTTTTGTATATGTCAATTAGGTCAATTTTATTTATTATGTTATTCAAATTGTTTATAGCTTTACGGATTTTTTTGGTATACTTATTGGAAGGTATGTGTTATTGGGAGATGTGTGTTAAAATCTCCCATTCAGATGACAGATTTTTCTGTCCCCTTTTTGTTCCCTTAGCTTTTGCTTTATATCTTTTTGAGACACGTGTTACACAGTACATGCAGATTTGAATAGTTTTGTGGTCCCTATCATACTTACCAGTGCTTTTAAAAACAGTTTTATAATTCACATAACATAAAATTCATCCTTTTAAAGTGTACATTTTAATGGTTTTAGTATGTACACAGAGTTGCACAGCCATTGCCAAAATCTAATTTTAAACATTTTCATTATCCCAAAGAAACCTCATACCCATTAACAGTCACTTCCTATTTTTTCCCCTACCCCTCCTCACCCTTTTCCTTTTTTTTTTTTTTTTCCGAGTTGAGGTCTCACTCTGTTGTGAATTGCAGTGGCACAATTACAGTTCACTGTAGCCTTGACCTTCTGGGTTTGGGCGATCCTTCCACCTCAGCCCCCCAAGGACCTGAGATTGACTACGGGGGCATACCACCACTAAGTACGGCTTTTTTTTTTTTTTTAAGAGAGACAAGATCACACTATTTTGCCGCTGGTCTTGAACTCCTGGCCTCAAACAATCTTCCTGCCTTGGCCTCCAAAGTTCTGGAATTACAGGTATAAGCCACTATGTCTGACCTTACTCTCTGTCTTTACAATATGAATGTAGTTAATACCACTAAACTACAAATACACTTAAAATACTTCTGATATTCCTTAGATATAGTGTATGAAAGCAAGAAAAAAGTAGGAAAACATAGTTAAGATAGTATGTTTTATGTTATGTGTATTTTAACACAGTAAAAATCATATTTTTTCCTATTTTTATTTTAGATTCAGGGAGTGCACGTATATGTTTGTGATGTAGACATATTGGGTAATGGTGAGGGGATTGGGTCTCAGGTGGCCAATTCCCCAGAGAGTAAATATTGTACCCAATAGCTACTATCTGAACCCTAAACCCCTCCCAACCTCCTCCATTATCGGTGTCTCCAGTGTCTATTGTTTCCATCTTTGTGACCATTTAGCTCCCACATATGAGTGAGAACATGCAGTGTTTGGTTTTCTGTTTCTGAATCAGTTCACTTAGGATAATGATCATCAACTCCATCCATGTTGCTACAAAGGACATGATTTCATTCTTTTTATGGCTGTGTAGTATTCCACGGTGTACATATACCATATTTTCTTTATCCAGTCAATTGTTAGTGGGCGCTTAGGTTGGTTCCGTGATTTTGCTATTGTGAGCAGTGCTACAGTAAACATATGAGCACAGGTATCATCTTGTAAATTGATTTCATTAGATCCATAGTATTGATTTCCACAGTATTAATTTTATTAGATCCATAGTATTGATTTTCATGGTATTGATTTCAGTAGATCCATAGTATGGGGATTACTGGGTCAAAAGGTAATTCAGTTTTTAGGTCCTTGAGAAATCTCTATACTGTTTTCCAACACAGTTGAACTAGTTTACAATCCCACCAACAGTGAATGAATGTTCCCTTTTTTCCTTTACTTAGCATAATGATTTTGGAGTTTATCCATTGCTATGATTTGAATGTGTGCCTCCAAAATTTATGTGTCCGAATTTAAACTTCCAATGTGATAGAATTAAGAGGTAGATCCTTTTGAGAATATGCTTTAGAGAGCTGCCTGACCTTCCATCTCTTCTGCCATGTGAGAACACAGCATCTGTCCCCTCCAGAGGATGCAGCAACAAGGTGCCATCTTGGAAGTAGAGAGTAAGCCCTTATCAAATATCAAATCTCCTGGTGCCCTGGTCTGGAACTTCCAGGCCTACATAACTATGAGAAATGAGTTTCTATTATTTATAAATTACCCAGTTTGTGGTATTTTGTTATAGCAGCAGGACTAAGATATCCATATCTACTCCTACCACACACACACACACACACACACACACACACACACACACATCTCCAATTAGTGAACTCCTAATCATTCTTTAAAACTTAGATCTAATGTAACATTTTCACAAAGCCTTCTGTGGTCGTTGCAGAATAAATGTGTCACTCTTTTTTGGATTCCTATTGTTTTTTAAACATTTGTAAATTGTGAAGCCTATCCCACATCCATCTGTAATTTTATCTCTCTTAATTTTTCTTCATTATACTGTGTATTTCTTAAAAAGAAAAAAAAAGATATCCATATTTTACATATCAGTAGTTAGTTGTTTTATATTGCTGAATAGTATTCCATTATATCTCACATTGTATTTATCCATTCACCCTTTCATGGACATTTTGATTATTTCCAGTTTTGGGCAGGTATGATCATTTGTATAAAAGTCTGTGCATGGACATATGGTTTCATTTCTCTTGAGAAGACATCTAGGTGTGGAATTGCTGGATGATATGGTACATTTAACTTTGTAAGAAACTGCCAAACTGTTTTCCAAAGGTGCTGTACCATTTTACATTCCCACCAGCAATGTAGGAGCTTTCTCCACGGCCTTACCAACAATTGTTATTGCCTTCTTTATAGCTATTCTAGTGACTGTGTAATGGCACTTCACTGTGGTTTTATTAGCATTTTTTCAACTGACAGATGAAGTTGAACATCTTTTCTTATATTTATTAGCCATTCATTTATCTTTTCTGGTGATGCATCATTTCAGATAATTTGCCCATTTGTTAATTGGGTTGTTGTTAATTTGTTAATTGAGAAGACTCTTATTGAATTACAAGAGAGCGTGTGTGTCTGTTAAATATACATACATACTAATTAAATGTCCTTTACTGGATATATGATTTTCAAGTATTATTTCTCAACCCTTTTGCTATCTTAATGGTATCTTTTGAAGGACAAAGAGTTTATAATTTTGATGAATTCCAATGTATTGTTTCTTTTCCTTTATAGATCATGCTTTTGGTGTCATAGCTAAGAAATTAGGGAACTGTTAGAGTGTTAAGAAGAAAACCAAGGAACAGTGTCGTGGAACCCTAGGGAAGATAAAGTATTAGGAAGAAGTTGAATGAACATGTGTCAAAACCTGCAAAATGGCTGGGCACAGTGGCTCAGCCTGTAATCCCAGCACTTTGGGAGGTTAAGGCAAGAGCATTGCCTGAGCCCAGGGGTTTGAGACCAGCGTGGGCAACTTGGTGAGAACTCATCTCTACAATAAATCACAAAAACTAGCTGGGTATGGTGGCATGCATCTGTAGTTCCAGCTACTTGGCAGCCCAGCAGGTCGAGGCCACAGTGTCCGTGAACATGCCACTGCACTCCAGCCTGGGTGACAAGAGTGAGACTGCAACTCAAAACCTACAAAATATCTAAAAAGGATGAACAAAGCAAAATGATCACTATATTTGGAGAATAATAACAATGATAATAAGGACTGACTATTGATATCTATTGAATGTTTATTTTATACAATATCCTATACTAAGTATGATCTTATTTTTAATTTTGGTAATTAGGTAGAGGTTATATATTCTTTGAATTTCAATGTTATTAATATTATCAACAATTTCTCCCTATAACTTGAAAAATACTGATCCAGACAGAATAACATAGGATTTGGACATGGAAAATTCTTAAGCTTGAGTTCTACAACTTTTTGGTTATGGAGAAGCCACTTATCTTTTCTGAAGCTGTTACCTCATTTGTAAGGTAGGAATAATTATTACCAACTTACATACATTTGCATACGTTATCTCATATGAACTTTTTTTTTTTTTTGAGTTGAAGTCTCACTCTGTCGCCCAGACTGGAGTGCAGCGGCCGCTCCCGGCCACCGCAGCCTCGACCCTCTGGGCTCCGGCAATCTTTCCAACTCAGCCTTCCAAGTAGCTGGAACTACAGGTGTGCGCTACCATGCCCGGCTAATTTTTGATTTATTGTAGAGATGAGGTCTTGCCAAGTTGCCCAAGCGGGTCTTGAACTCGTGGGCTCAGGCAATTCACTCACCTCAGCATCCCAAAGCGTGGGATTACAGGCTGAGCCACTGAGCCTGGCTTATGAACGCTTAAGATCATGTATGCAAAGCATGCATACAGCATATTGCTTGGTTCATGGTGTATGTGCAAGAATGGAAGTTGTAGTTTTATTAGTTGCTACAAGCAGATAACAATTTAAAAATGTGTCGTAAACTGTTGCATTCTATAGAATGCATTATTGGAAATACTTAATACTTTTTGGAACCATAGTATTATTGTAATTTGTTGTCCTGTTTTAATTTTTTAAATCCTACAAATTTTGCTTATAAAGTACTTTAAGTTTCCTCCTTTGTCATCACCCAAAGAATATAGCCAATGCTTCTTTTTTTTTTGAGTTGGAGTCTCACTCTGTCACCCAGACTGGAGTGCAGTGGCCGCTCCCGGCCACCGCAGCCTCGACCTGCTGGGCTCCGGCGATCCTTCCGCCTCAGCCTTCCGAGTAGCTGGAATTACAGGCATGAGCTACCACGCCCGGCTGATTTTTTGATTTATTGTAGAGATGAGGTCTCGCTGCCCAGGCGGGTCTCGAACCCACGGGCTCAGGCAATCCACTTACCTCAGCCTCCCAACAATGCTTCTTTTTTAACAGCTTTGTTAAGCTATGATTCACATGCCATATTATTCACCCATTTAAAATGTACAATTCAGTGGATTTTAATACATTCACAGAGTTATGCAGTCATCACTACAATCAATTTTAGAACATTTTTATCACCCAGAAAAGAAATTCTGTACCCATTAGTAGACTCTCCATTATCTCACCAAACCGCCTATCCCTAGGCAATAACTAATCTACTTTCTGTCTTTATAGATTTGCCTATTCTTCAACTTCATATAAATAGAATCATACAAGCCGGGCTCGGTGGCTCAGCCTGTAATCCCACGCCTTTGGGAGGCTGAGGTGAGTGGATTGCCTGAGCCCGCGGGTTCGAGACCCGCCTGGGCAGCGAGACCTCATCTCTATAATAAAATCAAAAAATTAGCCGGGCATGGTAGCACATGCCTGTAATTCCGGCTACTCGGAAGGCTGAGGCAGAAGGATCGCCAGAGCCCAGCAGGCAAGGCTGCGGTGGCCGGGAGCGGCCACTGCACTCCAGTCTGGGTGAGCGAGTGAGACTCTGACTAAAAAAAAAAAAAATAAAATAAATAAATAGAATCATACAATATGTGATTTTTTGTGGCTGCCTTCTGTTAAAGAAAATCAGACACTAGTTAAAGTTGTAAAAAGAGATTTTATTCAGACACTATTGCAATAGAGAAAAAGAGACCTCAGTATAGAACTGGGCTTACTTTTGAATACAACAAGAACAAGTGGACATTTCTAGCAAAGTAGCAGGTAGGTGAGGGGCGGGGGGTGGAAAATCACATCAAGGGTAAGGGGGATTCCTTTTCAACCTCCCTGACAGGATTCTTGCTGAAGGCAGACCAAGGTAATTAGACATCACTGCGGGATGTTGGCAGAGAAGGAATTTGATCAGGTACGGAGGGTGCTCAAATTTTGAGGGTGAGAGAGTCTGCTAAACTGACTTAAGATTCTTGCTAAATCTAGGCTATGCAGGCCTGAGCACAAGGCCCAAGAACAAGGCCTAGTTGAGAAAGGGCTTAGAGGAGACGGACTAAAGCTTGGTCAAGGAGAGTCTTTGTTAGTCTAATGTTTCAAGTTTCATCTGTGCATAGCATGTATCACTACTTCATTGATTTTTATTGCTGAATAATATCACATTGTATGGATGGCTAGAACAGATTTTGTTTATACATTATTTGTCCAGTGAATGGGCATTTGGGTCATCTCCATTTTGGGGGGCTATTAAGAATGATACTGTTATTAACATTTATGTACAAGTTTTTGTGTGATCATATATCTTCATTTCTCTTGGGTATATATCTAAGAGTGGACTTATTGGATCATATAGTAACTCTATGTTTAACATTTTGAGGAACTGCCAGAGTGTTTTCCAAATAGACTACATCATTTTACAATTCTACCAGCAACGTATGAGGATTCCTATGTCTCCTCATCCTCCTCAACCCTGATGATTATTTGTGTTTTTGATTATAGCTATCCTACTGAGTGTGAAGTGGCACTTTATTGTGGTTTTGATTTGTATTTTTTGATGGCGAATGATACTCCTTTAATCCCAATGAAGTATAAGCAAGAGCTTGGAGATTTAAAGATAGAAAACAATCTGCAAATGGCCCATTAGCATGTTGCTGTTAGAGGCAACCTGGGATAAGCACAGACAGTGACTGGCTAGTGGATTTGTGCATTTCATTCAACCCCACTAATCTCACATTCTAGGTTCTAGGTCATTGTTTCAGATTTTATATATAGGTCACTATACCCCTTCATACCCTGCCCAAAGTTATGAAAATGAAAAAGACAAGAAAAGTTTAGTATCTTAGTAAGAGACTCCATAGAAATCCATGACTTGATTAGGAAAAAATAGGGGCAATCCTGTATTATTGTAGAAATCTTGAATCATAGATTAAAAGCCCCTCTTCATGGTCACTGGTAAATAAAGAAAAATTCTTCTGCTTTTGTAGACAGAGGTCAGCAAGCTTTTAAATAAAAAGCTGGATAGTATATATTTTTAGCTTTGTGAGTCGTAGAGTTTCTGTTGCAACTATTCAACTTTGGTTGTAGTGCAAAAGCACCATAGACGATACATAAATAGGCGTGGTTGCATTCCAGTAAAACTTTATTTACAAAAAACAAGTATTGGGCTGGATTTGGCTGATCCCTGGTGTACTTGAAAAAGGAAAAGGAGATTCTTGGGAAGATTTATTTCTATAGTAACTTGAAAATAGTCAAGAAAGGATGCTTTTTATGTTTCCTACATTGATGTTTTACAACTGGACTTGGCTTCACTATCCAGGGTGGGTCAACTGATTGATTTTGCAGAGGTTATTTGTCTCTTTCCTTTTGTAAAAAATAAATGTTGGGCCGGGTGCAATGACTCAAGCCTGTAATCCCAGCATTTTGGGAGACCGAGGTGAGAGGATTGCCTGAGCCTGGGGGTTTGAGACCAGCCTGGGTAACTTGGTGATACCTTGTCTCTATAATATATAAAAAAATTAGCCAGGCGTGGTACTAAACTTTTCTTGTCTTTTTCATTTTCATAACTTTGGGCAGGGTATTAAGGGGTATAGTGACATATATATATAAAATCTGAAACAATGACCTAGAACCTAGAATGTGAGATTAATGGGATTGAATGAAATGCACAAATGCGTGTACCTGTTGTTCTGGCTACTTGGAAGGCTGAGGGGGAAGGATCACCTGAGCTCAGCAGATCGGGGCTGGAGTGACCATGAGTGTGCCATTGCACTCCAGGCTGGGCGACAGAGTGAGACTCTGACTCAAAAAAAAAAAAAAATTATTTTTTTATTTCTAGGACAGTATCTATGAGGCATTTAAAACTAAATCAGAGATAATTTCAGAACCACCTTTAGGAACAATTTATTCTCACTACTGACCACTTTTTTAAAAAACATCTGAGATCATAGAAATATTTAATTATTACATTCATTGCACCAGTTATTTTCGATCAGTTTAAATTTCTTCATTTACTGCTTTTATTTCTATTACAGTGAAAGTGCCCATAAAATGATATTAATGACATAACTAGCAACATAACAGACAGGGAAAATCTTTTTACTATCTCCTTTCTGCGTCCAGATTACTGTAGCTACTGTCCTTAAAAACACCATGAAGCAGCTTAACTTAAGCAAAACTTACACCAAAGTAGATGCGCCTTTCATTCTGAGAGGCTAGGCTGGGGCCTGGGCTGAGAAAACATGATTTGCCGTAGGGCCTTTCCTAGCTAGACAGCCCAATAAACTCCCCTTGGACTTAAGCTAGTCGAGATGTATTTCTGTCACTTGCAGCTTAAAGAGTCCTAGCTACTACAGAGAACTTCATAATGGAGTGGAGATTTGAGGGATGGCTGGGTTCTAGGTGGGTGGAGAGGAACCAGGGTCCAGGCAGAGGGAAGGTACAGAAAGAAGATGGGCGCATACGAGAAAATCGTGGGTTCTGGGACTGTCAAGGATTTTGTTGTCGCTGGAGACTAAAGTAGAAAGGCAGAGAAATAGGAGAAGAGTCTTCATACACAGATCAAATCACAAAGGGCCTCACATGCCCCCTAACGTGTTTAGATTTTATCCTGTAGACAAGTGAGCCATTACAAATTTTTGATCAGAGTCCAGATTTGTGGGAGTGGAGGATCTTCTATTGGTGGCAACAAGGATCCAGAATGGAGGCAGGAAAACCTGTTATGGGTCAGTTGTCGCTGTCTGGGTGAGAGATGATGAAAGCCTGTGCTAGCACATTGACAGGAATGGAGAGAAGGGAACGTGCAGTATACGAAAGTGCTCGAGGAGGATGGGTGATGAGAAGTGACTGAGAGTGGAAAACAAGGGAAGAATCTGGAATGATGCGCAGGTTCCTGTTTTGAACAGCTGTATTGATGAAGGTGTTAATTCTCAAGGTAGGAGATAGGTATGTGTGTGGAGGGATCGACTTGGGGAAGAAAGAGGATGAGTTTACTTTGAGATATGTTGAGCATATCCAGGCAGTCAGTTTAGAAGGCTCTTTTTATGTACCACTGTGAGGGACAAAAGAAAAGAAATAGCCTTGAAGTTGGGGACACGCAGGCCTGGATGTTAGTTGTTTCTCAATTATGAAAGAGATAAAGCATGTTCATGTGCTATGGGGGAAAGCGTCTGACTCTTGGAAAGGCTAGGATAAAGGAAACAGTGAAGAAACAATGGAGGAAAGGATGAAAATAAAGGAAAGAAGAAATACTGATGGAGCAAAGAGCAAAAGAACAGAGAAGATAGGATCTAGATAACAGGTAAATGGATGAGGTCATTGCATTGGTGCCTGTCACATTGTTGTATATTTAGACAGTGTGCATTCTGGGCATGCTAAATAAGTAGAAAATGCAGTACTGATGACTATTGCAAAGCTCACTTTTACTGGAAGGACTAACCCCAAATAAGCATTGGTCAGTGCTAAGCAATCAATAAAGCATGACAAAGTACAAGAGTTTTGATAGGAATGGCAAGAGGACGGCACTTTAACTGTTGCTTGTCTCTTCTTGACCTATGACAAACAACAATAACTAGCCTCTGTCTTTTCTGTGCTCAATCTTGGACTCAGAATTCATCACAGCGCTTTAGGCAGCCTCTAACAGTTCATAAAAGCTGGCGCTTGAGTTGAAAGCTATTTGTCATATTTAGTTATGGTAAATACGGCAAGTATCATACAAATTTGAAGAAAGTTCTATTGTTTCCCAGAGTAAATTGTATGTTTTCAAGGAAAAGGATGTTTGTTCTATTACTTTAGTACTGCCTACACCATTACAATCAGAAGCTCAATTAGGGCTTATTGAATTAATTTCATAATTTTAAGAGATTGTGTCATAAGGAAATAAATCAACTCAATATATGTGAAGATGTTATTGTTTAAAGCACTTCTGTAAGTCCCAAAGAAGTCTTTTTAAAGAGTTTATATTCTAGCGTCTGACAAGTTTTTCTACCCTTGCAACTTAAACTCATTTTCTCTTGTTTTCTTTGTTCTTATGGAAGATGGAAAACAGCTGGTGAGCATCCTCAGCTAATACTTGTTAAGTGCCTTCTTAAAAAATAATCCTTTAGCTTGAGGACATTATGCTCAGTGGAATCAGCCAGTCATGAAAGGATAAATCCTGCATGATTCCACTTATAGGAGGTACTTAGAGCAATCAAATTCATAGAGACAGAAAGTCGAATGGTGGTTGCCAGGGGCTGGGGGTGGGGGAAAAAGAGAATGAGGAGCTATTGTTTAATGGGTACAGAGTTTTAGTTTTTCAAGAGGAAAAGAGTTCTGTGGATGGATGGTTGTGATGGTAACATGACACTGTGAATGTACTTAATGCCGCTGAACTGTGCACTTAAGATGCTAAAAAAAAAAAAAAATCCGTGCAGTACTAGGGAGGCTTATCTTTAACCTGTGGAGATAAACCGTTACCAAGCAACCTCCTCATCTTCGGGAGTGTTTGCTCTATCTCATTTGTTTTTCGTCTTTCTTTGTGGCCTCTCTTTCCATTCTTCCAGAAACTTGTGTTGCTCTTTTCTGGACCATCTTCAAGTCTTCTGCAAACCAGATGTAGTTTGGGAAAGATGGCAAAGCCAGGGTAGTGAGGAGGCTGTCTTAGAGGTGCTAGGGTTTTGTGTCTTAGAGGCACTAGGGTTGCTGGCTTTGTTTGACAACAGCACTGCACAGCCTGGGGTTTGTCCTCCACAGATACAGCTTCTGTTCTTTCTATCTATAAAGTTGGGGTGGGTGGACTAGATGAATTCTAATGGAATTTATAGCTCACTTTGGCCTTTTTAATTGTGAATTTATAAGTTACCATTGTATTATTTTTAGGTTTGTGTAATGGAATATCATATACCGGTTTTTAAAGATTATGAATTCAGTACAAGCTTGAAGCACCAAACTTGTGATCTTGTTTTTTCACTTACCCCATCTCTTTTTCACACAGAACTAAGAACCATGTTTCCTGAATATAACTGGGCACTATATGTGCTTTATCCCCCCCCAAAGAAGCACGAGCTGAAAGTCTTTGATTTCCTAATTTATCACTTACAAGTGAATGCAGATTTCATTGGGAATGCCTCATCAGTACAGTAGTTCAGCCTGGCTTCATTTTAAATCTCTTTCCTTTGCTCTTATCTAGCAGGAAAGCCTTTGGGTGAAAATCTGAAAATTTGGGTAGAAGTCCTAACTCTATTACAGTTGATATGTGATTATTGTCCAGTTACCTCAATTTAAAAAAAAAAAATCACATGGCACAGATATGCTCATAAGCCCTTGTCCCCATGATTTGCTGATACTGCTATTGGTTTGGCTGGCTATTTGCTTTCACTCGTCAGCTGTCTCAGTGAGGTAAAGAGGAGGATAGAGAGGTATTCAGTAGGATGGTGGCATTTAAGATTTATCCAAAACCTAAAAAAATCAACCAAGAAACCCAACCCAACCTTAATAGCTCTCTTTCTAAGAAAACATTAATGTGAAATTGATGCTGTGCTAGTTAGAAATTGCATGTGTTTGTGTATCTCCTGTTACCACCACCCAGAAGATGCTTACCTGCTCTCTCCCAGTCAATAACCCCCCAGGTTTACCGCTGGTCTGACTTATGGTTTTGTGTTGTAGCTGTCCAATCTGTGGGTTTACACTGTGATAAACAATGGCTCTAGTTTTGGTAGACCAATCACATCCCAGGACCCAGGAGACTTTGGATCTGTCCTGTCATTTAATATTCAAGAGTGTTGAAAGTAACTCCAGAGGAACTGAGGAAGATGTCAGATGTGGTATCTGTGGTAGATCCAAGTTTTACCCTGCACCAAAGGAAGTTTGATGTTCCTATCACTGGTTTATAGAAGTTGATGTTGGTCTGGAGCTTGAAGCCATGCTGGCGCCATGCTGTCTGCTGGCCTTTCGAAGGGATCTGGCCGCCTTAATTTGGCTTCATATTTCTTGGATGACCCATGTGTTTTGAACAGTATACTGCCTGTGTGGCAGAGTTTCGTGGCACCAATTAGCCTGCATTACCAGAAAGCATTGCTGGCCAAGTCCTTACATGAGCTGGGTGCCATGTGAACATAGCCAGACTTGGGCTTCAGTCCTTGTTACCAAGCTGACACACTGAATGGGCCTGGATCGGTCATTCGTCTTCTAGTCTGTTTACAGTCAACAAAACAGGGCGGTTGCAGAGTACCTTGACAACCTCAGTAGTCTAATGAGACAGCTGCTTTCCTAGTGTTTGGAAATTGGCAAACTTGTGCCCCCAAGGGAGATGGTGTTGCATGTATTAAATATAATCTATTATGCCACAATATTGTTGAATAGTTGAACTTAGAGGGAGCACTCTAAATTTCACACATGAAATCAGACGAGGCTGGCAAATGCATCAGAGGGGCTGTTCCCCAGCCTCTAACACACTGTGTGGCAATGAATATGCACTTAGAATATGTGTGAATCAGCATGTGAACATGTTTAATTAGTAGCTCTCTACTTCTAATGCTGCAACTTGTGTTGAAGATTTTCACAAGGCCTTGCTATTGGTCCTTGCCATTTTCCTCTGCCTGAACATAGCAAAGATCATGTCACCCCAACTATTTTATTGTCTGAAGCTACATTGCGTTTCTCCACACTTATATATCGAGAAACTACATTCAGGAGACTTTGTCCTGGGATGAAACGAATAAGAAAGACTTTCATTGCCAGCTGAAAATGTCACTGGGATGGAGAGAGGGCTTCGCGTCTCAACACTGCAGGAAAAGGTCTGAGAATAAAGTAGGTCTGAGAATTCAAGAGACTAGAAATCAGCAGTAGCTCACAAATGGAAATCATCAGCTCAAAACACAGAACCATATGCGAATCACTGCTCAATTGAACCCTATTGACATGTCAAGGAATATAGCGTTTGTTTTCAGAAGATGGTTATAGGGGTTGTGGTAGATTTTGAAGCTATTGGGGAGAAGGGATACAGGAAAAGTTTTCTCTCAGTGTGAAAGGGCACAGCCACTTAAAAGGTGTCAGAAAAACAATACATGCAGAAGAGCAGTCCCCAGGGAAACCCTGGTGCCGCAGCAGCGATGTTGGAAGAAATAAGGACCAAAACAAATGTAACATTTCTGACTCTTTCCTGCCCTTTTGTATTTGTTTTGGTCCTTATTTCTTCCAACCCGGCATGTGGAAAGGACAAAGGAAGAAAACATTAATCTTGAACGCTCGAAAAGAAAGGGAGGGGTGGGGGGTAATTTCAGAGCAACATAAAGCCACCTTTTAAATACTGGGTGAGTATGAAGTCCTCATAGAAGACACAAATGTAATCATATTTCTTTTCCTTTTTTTGGTTTCAGTCAGCCTGATTAAAAGAGCCAGCGTGGGTTTGATAGAGCAAGAAGAGGTAGTGCCACCTATTTGTTTGTTTGTTTTCAATTATTTCTTTCTTGAGGGTAAACAAAACTCTTCCTTATGCATATCACTAAGGCTATTTAAAAAACCAAAGGGAACAGCGGGAAGTCCAGGTGACATGGAAATAATCAGGAATTGGATCTGCAGAGCCCCCAGCCTCAGCAGGCGCATCCTGGGTTCCATTACTCTGGTGTCTGTCCCCGGCCCTGCTTCCCTGTTTGAAGTGGCTGGGCACATTGCCCACACCTGGAAGCTGATAAGACATACCCACTACATACTCTCAAGGTTTTCCAAGAAAAATAACAAAGAATGCACTTGTGTGGAGGTACAGGAGATGCTGACTGGCAGGGTCTCTAAAGAATCAACATGCCCACATTTCTGCCTCCTCTCATGTTCCCAAGCTGATTCTCAGCTCCAAACTAATAAAATCAATGTGTTTTTATAAATCAACAAGTACAGAGGCTCAGCTCATTTTCTAAATCCTGATGTGCTAATTTAAGAACATTCCCCTCTGCTCAGAAGATTATCCTGAGCACAGTATTTGCAGGAAGGGCATTGTTCAGAAAGTGGTTGTAATTTTGTGTATGTTTGTTCATATTGATGATAACTCAACTAATATTTGGCCAGCTCCACTATGAGTCAGTTTCTGTGCTTGGTATTGGGATCAGAGCAGTAAACGAGAAGCTTCTATCCTTGAGAAGCTTCAATCTTTAAGGGAAGGACTGGGTTATTTCTGAGGTGGTATTGCATAGAAAAACTGAACATTGAAAGTGTGGGTTTGAAAACATGTGGCATTAGACACTAATACAGCTTTTCAAAGATATGCTTTTCATCTTTTTGTTAGGGAAGAGCATTGAATATCAAAATTACCATTCTGAGTAGTCATAATTAAAGAGAAGAGAACTCAAACTATAGAGGTTTGTGATTTTAGCAGGGTATTTTTTTTTTTTTTAAGATCTGTCTCACAAAGAACATCCGTGGGATGCATTCTTATTTGAAGGAAGTTTGGTTTTGATCCTCTCTCTTAGAGCTTTTTTTGTTTTCAGACTGAGGCATACACTTGGAGGAGAAGTTTCTAGCCTTATATTTCAAGCAGATTTACATCAAAGCATAAGCTTTGTGTCCTGTTCAGGATCCCTTCCCACTAGGTTGTCCTATCATTTTGCATAATAGTAACCATGCTTCAGTACCACATCGATTCTGTAACCATTTCCTCTGGGTTAATGAGAAACATCTCTGTTGACATAGAGTAGGGAATGCAGAAGTAGAACCAACCAGGTTCCTGTGGAATGTGCCTGTTTAAAACCCCTGTTCTCTTGGAGCTTTCTTTTGGTTTTTGGTGTGTCCTTTTCCTGGAAATAATTGCCTCAAAACAATGAGCTATATATTACTGAGTTATTCCCAGTGGTTTACCTTTTCTCTCCTCTTGCCTTCTTGCCCCTCCATACCATCAGGCTTTACGTCCCATTTCTGTGTGACAGTTACTTGGTCTGCTTGACTGTAAAGACATTCTTTTTTTTTTTTTTGAGTTGGAGTCTCACTCTGTCGCCCAGACTGGAGTGCAGTGGCTGCTCCCGGCCACCGCAGCCTCGACCCGCTGGGCTCCGGCGATCCTTCCGCCTCAACCTTCCAAGGAGCTGGAACTACAGGGGCACGCTACCTCGCCCGGCTAATTTTTTGACTTATTGTAGAGATGAGGTCTCGCCAAGTTACTCAGGTGGGTCTCGAACCCGCGGGCTCAGGCAATCCACTCACCTCAGCCTCCCTGTAAAGACATTCTTAACTCTCCTTCCCCACTCGTCTTTGTCTCTTCAATAAGGGAGAGCTTTGACTTGAGGAAATCGTGAGTGCACTTCGACTGGGGCTCCTTGACCACTGGCTCCTGTGCCAGCTCCAGCAAGCCTCTCTCAGGTGTGAGGACCCCAATCCCCAGCTCATTTTTATGTCCCCAGCAAACATGCATAATCTTAGGCAAACAAGCCGCCCTGCCAAAAAGGGCATCCAACAGCTCCTTAAGACAGAGCAACGATTCTTGGCTCTTGCATCAGTAAAATTATCTATTTTCAAAACAATCCTTTTTAAAAAAAAGAAACCAACAAAGAGGATAGTGTTGTTTATGTAACTTTTTGTAAGGTTATAAAAAGTTGTGTTTTTTTTTTCTCTCTCTCTCTGGGCACAAAATGGGTATGGTAAATGTTCCCAGGCACAGAGAGGTTGTTTGGGAAACCAGTGGAATCTCTTGAGATTTTCCTTTGCTAATGACTTCAGCCTTTCTCCCTTGTGAAAAAAAAAATTTCTTTTCTTTTAAACATTCTACTCTGAAAGTTCTTAGGACTGGTTGTTGAGAACTCGGTAAACTGGACCGTTGCTCTTGCCCCTGAGAGCTGTTCTCAGACCCCATGAGGTACCTGGCAGGGGTGATCTAGCAAGGCAGCCACAGAACCCCTTTGTCATGGGTAGGTGGAAGTGGAGGTGACTGGTGACTCTGGTCTCTCCTAATGTCCACCATGACTCATCTAACCTGGAATGAACACATTTCTCTTTTTGATTTTCTTTTTCTTGCCCCTTCTTGGCCATCGGCTTCTACCAGTGGGCTGTCAGTTAGTTGAAATTAGCATTCCTGGAGCCCATGGAGAAAGAGAGCAACATACAATGTGTATTGGGGGAGTGGAGGGCTTCACACAGACTTCGAGAAACCTGAAAAACAAAACTGAGAATTTAAAAATCCACAAATAAGGAATTCAAAAACCTTATATGTTCAGAAGCCACAGTAGAGAGAAAAGCAAAGATGAAAGCAAGCAGGGGCACACTGCCATCTTAAACAAGGAAGGCAGAATAGATTAGTGTGAAGGGATCTTTGTGGAGGAAAGAATGTCCGGACGCAGAGAGCATACAAGACGGACTTGAGGTCCAGGTCAGATGGAGGTGATCAGCGAATTCTCACCCCATATAAGTCCCTGTGACACAGCTTGGGGAGGTGAAATGTGTGAGAAGGCGGGATCTGTCCACCACACCAGGGATTCTGGTGGGGGTCTTCTCCAGAATGCTCTTTGTGTCTCATGTAGTTGCCTGGGTCATACAATGGGGACAGAAATAAGACAGAGACAGTTATTTGAGTTTCAGATCAGCTGTATCCATTAGCTATGTTTCATGTGTTTGTTTTGCAGGGAGTAATTCAGGATCTCCAATGAAATTGTTGATATTGCTAGTTATCAGTGAGAAGCATTTCACAACAAATTTCAGCGACATGCCATGTTCCCATCTCAGCTAAGGCTTGGGCTGGACCTGGTCTTGGGCCTCTTTGGGATCTGAGGGTATTTCATTTCTCTGTGTTTCTTGGCTTAGTGGGGATTTTCAGATATGTCTTAACTTCACTAATTTGCTCAGGGAGAAACTTCAGGTCACAGTGAAAAATAAGGATATTGGGCCAAAGGTCATCTGTTGGTTCAGAATTTCTATAAAACGCCAGAAATTTTGTTTTTTCTTTTGACTGTACGAGTGGAGTTTTTCATTTTATTTATTTTGTTTTTAAAGTACATTTTGCTCTTAGGAAGCTGCTGTTTTGATTTTGAAGAAGGATAATTCTCATCTGTGAACCATTTATTCATTTACTGCCCACGGGATACTGTAATAGAGGAGTGCAGAGAGGGCCTAGTTGATGTGGCCCATAGATTGAGCAAGGCTTCCCTGAAGTGGACTTTGACAAATGAATAGGAGCTCCATGGATGGTGATGGAGGCGGAGGACATTTCAAGCACAGCAGAGTCCCAGAGCCACAAGAATAAGGACTTGAGAAGGGGCAGTGGCAGTTTCTGAGGGACTAGAGCCAAACCGGCGCTGGGGCGAGAGGGGGGCATTGAGGCTAGGAAGACAAATGAGGGACAGACTTTGCATGCCAAGAGTTCAGATTTTATCCTTCAAGCACTGGGCATTCTCCTGAAATTCTTCATTAGAGTCCTGTTATGGTGCAGTGGACATTTTTCACTCTTCTTGGCTGTCCTGCAAACAATCATACTGGAGAAACGGCAGAGAACTTGCTTCTTGTGTTAGAGGATTTCCCCACCTTATCATGCAAGTCTGCCCCATGGTGGAAGCTGAAAGTGTAAGGTATGTACCCTCTTTCCAGTCTCACTCGTTAAGGAATGGGCACGTGATGTAGGTTCTGCCAATCGTATGTCTCCGCTCTGGGCTTTGAATAGTGACATGACAAGCAGGGACCTCAAGCAAAATCCACTTCAGGAGATAGAGCCATCAGTTTCTCAAGGCAGCTGGGGGCAAGCACTCGAGGGTCAGAGTCAAGTGTCCACTGGTTCAAGTGTCCAGTGGCGGAAGCTTTGGTGTCTCTGCCCAGCAGCATCGATGATGCCTTCACCTCACCGTCTCCACAGCATGATTTAGGGTACTGTGTTGTTGCTGGCTGCATGGCCTCCAAATCTGGTTCTTTAGTGCCCCAAAAGATCCTATGAGCTGTCCAGTATTAAAAAATTTTAAGTCATGTCTATCAAGGTATAATTTACTGATAATAAGAGGCACCCTTTAAAATTTACAGTTCAGTGAGTTTGGACAAAGGTATTCGGTTGTACAACCACTCCCATGAGATAAAGACTATTTCCTTTGGTTCCCAAAATTTTCTGGTGCCTTGTTG
The DNA here is from genome assembly GCA_027257055.1 of Cephalopachus bancanus. Taxonomy (NCBI): domain Eukaryota; kingdom Metazoa; phylum Chordata; class Mammalia; order Primates; family Tarsiidae; genus Cephalopachus; species Cephalopachus bancanus. Next base: position 2,489,024 of record JAPVLO010000377.1, on the reverse strand, counting down.
ACCCCCTCTTCCTATTCCCAGCCCCTGGCAACCTCTGACCTGACTTCTTACCCCTGGAGTTTTGCATTTGCCAATACTCATATAAATGGATTAGACAGTACGAAGCTTTTGTGTCTGGCTTTTTTCACTTAGCATAATGCTTTTTAGAGTCATTCATGTTGTATCAGTTTGTTTCTTTTTGTCTTTATTATTCAGTGGTTTGGCCATGTCACAATTTGTTTATCCATTCACCAGTTGATGTACATTGGTGTCTTTCCCGTTTTCAGCTATTATGTATAATGCTATTATGCTGTGAACATTCATGTACAAGTCCTTTTGTGGACATGTTTTTATTTTTCTTGGGTAAATACCTAGGAAGGAGATCACTGGGGTCATAGAGTAAGTGTATCTTAAACTTTATAAAAAATTACCAAATTTATCCAAAGTGGCTATACTCTTTCGTGTTCCTACCAGCAAAACATGTAAATTCTGGTTACACTGCAGTCCTTGACAGCAATTGGTAGTCAATCATAATAATTTTGGTCATTTAGTAGGTGTATAATGATATGATGTAGTGCTTTTTAATTTGTATCTCTCTAAAGACTATTAATGTTGGACATCTTTTCATCTGCTTACTGCATCCGTACATGTGTGTGTTTAAATATTTTGCCCTCCCAAAATATTTTGTCCATTTTTTTATTGTGCTGCATATTTATTATTTTATTGTAAGGATTACGTATGTATCCTAGATACAAGTATTTTATCAGGTATCTGGTTCCCAATATTTTTCCAATCCTGCAGCTTGTCTTTTTTATTTTCTTTACACTATTTTAAAATTTTATTTATTTATTTATTTATTTATTTATTTATTTATTTATTTATTTGAGTTGGAGTCTCACTCTGTCACCCAGACTGGAGTGCAGTGGCCGCTCCCGGCCACCGCAGCCTCGACCTGCTGGCCTCCGGTGATCCTTCTGCCTCAGCCTTCCGAGTAGCTTGAACTACAGGTGCGCACTACCACGCCTGGCTAATTTTTGACTTATTGTAGAGATGAGGTCTCGCCAAGTTGCCCAGGCGGGTCTCCAACCCACGGGCTCAGGCAATCCACTCACCTCAGCATCCCAAAGGCGCAGGATTACAGGCTGAGCCACCGAGCCTGGCTACACTATTTTTAAAGGACTGAATTTTAAATTTTGAAGTGATGTAATTATTAATTTTTTATAGTTCATGATTTTTTGTGTACTAGCTAGGAACTCTTTGCATAATCTAAAGTTATAAAATATAATATTGAATCATCTGATCCATTAATTTAATTTTTTTTTTTTGAGTTGGAGTCTCTCTCTGTCGCCCAGACTGGAGTGCAGTGGCCGCTCCCGGCCACCGCAGCCTCGACCCGCTGGGCTCTGGCGATCCTTCCGCCTCAGCCTTCCGAGTAGCCGGAATTACAGGCATGCGCTACCACGCCCGGCTGATTTTTTTTATTTATTGTAGAGATGAGGTCTTGCTGCCCAGGCGGGTCTCGAACCCGCGGGCTCAGGTAATCCACTCACCTCAGCCTCCCAAAGGCGCGGGATTACAGGCTGAGCCACGGAGCCCGGCCATGAATTTAATTTATTAGGATATCTAATTTCTTACAGTAATATTTTATAATGTTTAATCTACATATCTTGTTAGATTTATTCCTAAGTATGTCATCTTTTATAATGCTCTCGTAAATGATATTGTTTTTAAATTTCAGTTTCCAACTGTTCATGGTTAGTGTATACAATTGATTTCAAATAAACCATCCACTCCATCTGAGTTATCCAATTTGTTGGCCTAAAGTTGTTCCTAATCTTTTCTTATCATCCTTTTAATATTTGTAGGATCTGCAGTGATATTTCTTCTTTTATTTCTGATATTGATAATTTGTATCTTCCTTCTTTTTTCTAGATCAGTCTGGTCAAATGTTTGTAAATTTTACTGAACTTTTTAAAGAACTAGCTTTTGCTTTTATACATTTTCAGGATTGTTTTTCTGTGTCCTATTTCATGGTTTCTGCTCTTTATCACTTTCTTCCTTGTGCTTATTTTGATTTCACCTGGTCTTCTTTTTCTAGTTTTTTTTTTATACTCAATCTTAGCCAAAAGACTGAGAAGCAATATTTCCTGTATTTCCTCTGGTTTTTTTTTAAGCAGAAGCTCAGATCATTGATTAAGGACCTTTTGTCTTTTCTAATACAAGCACTTAGTGCCATAAATATCCCTCCAAGTATTGTTTCAGCTGTATTTCCAATATTTTGGTATGTTGTATTTTTATTTTCATGCATTCAAAATATTTATTGATTTATGTTTTAATTTCTTTTTTGGCTCAAGAGTTTTTGTGTTTTTTTTTTTTTAGTTGGAGTCTCACTCTGTCGCCCAGACTGGAGTGCAGTGGCCGCTCCCGGCCACCGCAGCCTCGACCTGCTGGGCTCCGGCGATCCTTCCGCCTCAGCCTTCTGAGTAGCCGGAATTACAGGCATGCGCTACCACGCCCGGCTAAGTTTCGGTTTATTGTAGAGATGAGGTCTCACCAGGTTGCCCAGGTGGGTCTCGAACCCGTGGGCTCAGGCAATCCACTCACCTCAGCTTCCCACAGCGCGGGATTACAGGCTGAGCCACCGAGCCCGGATGTAGGCTTTGTTATTAAGAACATTTAGAATTTTTATATCTTCTTGATAAATTGACCCTTTTATCTGTATGTAGTGCTTCTCTTTACGTCTGAAATAGTCTTTGTTCTAAAGTTTACTTTTTTGACATAAATATAGTCTCTTCAGCTCCTTTTTGATTACTGTTTGTGTGCTATAGTATATATTTTTTAATTTCTTAATTTTAAAAATTGGTTTTTATTTTAAATATGTGGGGTACAATTCAGGATTAGGTATACAAGTGGTCATTGTGCAGGTAAAGTTTGGGCCTCCATTTGGTTCCCACTTTTCCTGGTTTGAGATCAGGTACTCTTATTTATTTATTTATTTTTTAAGTTGGTGTCTCATTCCATCGCCTAGGCTGGAGTGCAGTGGCACGTTGCTCATGGCCACTGCAGCCTCGACCTGCTGGGCTCCAGTGATCCTTCCGCCTCAGCCTTCCAAGTAGCTGGAACTATAGGAGTGCACTACCATGCCTGGTTTATTTTTTTGATTTATTGTAGAGACTAGGTCTCACCAAGTTGCCCAAACTGGTCTCGATCCCCTGGGCTCAGGCAATCCTCTCAACTCAGCCTCCCAAAGTGCTGGGATTAGAGACATGAGCCACCACGCCCAACCAGGTACCCTTATTGATGTTTTGTGCCCCCCTCCCTCCTCTGGCAATGTCCCACTACTGCCAATTCCTTTCTTATAGTATTATGCTAACTGTTCAGGGTCGGCTTTTAAGTGAGAACATGTGGCACTCAATTCTTTGTTTCTGTGATAGATCACCGAGTATTATAGACTCTAAATCCATCCAAGTTGCTGCAAAGTCCATATGTTTGCCCTTCTTTATGGCTGTGTAATATTCTATCATGTATATGTACCACATTTTTTTTTAATCCAGTCCAGTTTCATTGGGACAGCATGATTGGGTCCATGTTTTTGCTATTATGAATAGTGCTGCAATAAACATATGTGTGCAGGTATCTTTTTGGTAGAATGATTTGAGTTCCTCCAGGTATACTCCCAGTAGGGGGATTGCTGGATCTTATGGAAGGTCAATTTCTAGTTCTTTTAGAAATCGCCACACTGTTTTCCATAGAGGAAAACACCAGCAGTGTAGAGATGTTCCCTTTTCTCCACATCCTTGCCAGCATCTGTTGTTTTTTGTTTAATGATGGCCAGTCTTATGGGGGTTAGGTGGTATATCGACGTGGTTTTGATTTGCATTTCTCTGATGATTAGTAAGGCTGCATACTTTCTCATGTGTCTGTTGGCTGCCTGTATGTCTTCTTTTGAGAAGTGTCTATTCATGTCTTTATCCCATTTTTTAATGGGCTGTTTGTTTGTTTCCTTTCGGCACTTTTGAGTTTCTTGTAGATCCTGGATGTTAAGGCCTTTGTTAGATATATAGTTGGCAAATATTTTTTCCCATTCTGTGGACTGTCTCCCCCCTCTCTTGATGGTTTCTTTTGCTTTGCAAAGCTTTTCAGTTTAATGAGGTCTCACTTGTCTATCTTATCTCTATGGTATGGACACCTGGGGTTTTGATCAGGAATTGGTTACCGACTCCGATTTCTGTAAGGGTGTCTCCTGCATTTTCTAACGTTCTTATAGTGTGAGGTTTTTGTTTTTGTTTTTTGTTCTTTTGAGTTGGAGTCTCACTGTGTCACCCAGTGGAGAGCAATGGCACACTCCCGGGCACTTGCAGCCTCGACCTACTGGGATCACCTCATCCTTCCAAGTAGCCAGGACTATAGGCATGCGCTACCATGCCCAGCTAATTTTTGATTTATTGTAGAGATGAAGTCTTGCCAAGTTGCCTGGATGGGTCTCGAACTTGCGAGCTCAGGCAATCCACTCACCTCAGCCTCTGGAAGTGCTGGGATTACAGCCTGAGCCACCGAGCCCGGCCTAGTGTGAGGTTTTTTTTTTTTTTTGAGTCGGAGTCTCACTCCGTCGCCCAGACTGGAGTGCAGTGGCCGCTCCCGGCCACCGCAGCCTCGACCTGCTGGGCTCCGGTGATCCTTCCGCCTCAGCCTTCCGAGTAGCTGGAATTACAGGCGCGCGCTACCACGCCTGGTTAATTTTTTTTATTTTATTGTAGAGATGAGGTCTCGCTGCCCAGGCGGGTCTCGAACCCGCAGGCTCAGGCAATCCACTCACCTCAGCCTCCCAAAGGCGCGGGATTACAGGCTGTGCCACCGAGCCCGGCCTAGTGTGAGGTTTTATGTTTAGGTCTTTTATCCATTTAGAGCTGATTTTTGTGTATGGTGATAGGTAGGGGTCTTGTTTTAATCTTCTGCATGTGGTCAGCCAGTTTTCCCAGCACCATTTACTGAGTAGGTTCTCTCTCTCCAGTGATTGTTGGAGGCTTTGTCAAAGATGAGTTGGTTGAGAAATTAAGGTGTTGCTTCCAGAATCTCTATTCTGTTCCATTGGTCCATATGCCTGTTCTTGTTCCAATACCTCGTTGTTTTGATTTTGTATCTTTACAGTAAAATTTAAAATCTGGAAGTGTGATGCTCCTGCTTTATTTCTTTTGCTGAGAATTGTTTTAGCTAATCTGGTTTGTATTTCCATGTGAATTTCTCTATTGTTTCCAGGTCTGAGAAGAATGATGTTGGTAATTTAGTGGGTATTGTGTTGCAATTCCTTAATTTTTAACATATCTATATCTTTGTATTTAAAGTAGGTCCCTTCTAGATGGAATTTTTTTTCAATCTGACAGTTGACATTTAATTGTATTATATCATTTATAGTTGATGTATTCATTCATATGATTGAATCTGCATCTACTATCTTCCACCTTACTAGTTTTCTACTTGTCCCATCTCCCCTGTTTTTATTCTCCTCTTTTCCTATATTTTTTTGAAGTTATTGTATACTTTTAATAATTCCATTATGTTTCTCCTTGTGACTTATTAGTTGCATATACATTTTAAAGTTGTTGCTCTTGGGTTCACAATATGAGGGGACCCCAAAATCCCTGAATTACAATTTGAAGGGTGGGCCCCATGTATTATAGATTCCCCCACTGTGTAAGTGTTCTAGGAACCCACTGGCAACAGTGTACCAGCTAGCATTGTTGTGAAAGGCTGTGTCTGGCTTTGGTGAAAATTTTTTTGGAGATTCTTTCAACATGTTTTTCCATTTCATGATGGGTGATTTACGAGTGTACCTGCCCACTCTGTTGAGCGCTGAGCAGTGCCTGACCAAAAATGGCATGACCCCCATGCCTCATCCTTCCTATTCACTTGATCTCGTCCTGAGTGACATTTTTTATTTTCCCGGATGAAAAATGTCTTCAGAAGGAAACGTTTTGATGATGTGGAAGAGGTGAAACCAAAAAACTGCAGAAGCACTAAAAGGCATCCAAATTGGCAAGTTCAAAAACTATTTTAAGTGGTGGAAAAAGCATCTCAAAAAGTGTATTGCATCAAGTGAGAGTACTTTGAAGGTGATTGAAGTTAAACATGTAAGACTAAATACACATTTTTTATAAAAATATTCTAAGTTTTGGGTTGAGCTCCTCCTCATAAATATAACTCTTCACTTAATTTTTTTTTTCAATTTATTTTTAATTTAATTTAATTTTTTGAGTCAGACTTTCACTCTGTTGCCCAGGCTGGAATGTAGTGGTATACTCACAGTTACCACAACCTCGACCTGCTGGGCTAAGACTATCCTTCCACCTCAATCTTCCAAGTATTTGGAACTAGAGGCATGTGCCATTATGCCTGGCTAATTTTTTGATTTATTGTAGAGAAGAGGTCTTGCCAAGTTTCCCAGGCAGGTCTCAAACCCCTGGGTTCAGGCATTCCTCTTGCCTCTGCCTCCTAAAGTGCTGGGACTACATGTATGAGCTAAATTTCAGAATCAAGGGGTACACACGCATGTTTGTTACATGGACATAGTGTATACTGATAGGGATTGGGTCTTAGGTGGCCCATATTCCCCAGATAGTGAACATTGTGCCCCATAGGTAATTTCTAAACCTTAACTTCTCTCCCTCCTTCCCTCCTTATTGGTGTCTCCAGTATCTATTGGTTCCATCTTTGTGACCATTTAGCTCCCACACATGAGTGAAAACAGCAATGTTTGGTTTTCTGTTTCTGAGTCAGTTCATGTAAGATGATGCTCTCCATCCATGTTGCTGCAAAGATGTGATTTCATTCTTTTTTATGCTGGGTAGTATTCCTTGGTGAATATATACCCCATTTTCTTTATTCAGTTGTTAGTGGTACTTGGGGTATTTCCATTATTTTATTATTGTGAATAGAGCTGCAATGAACATATGAGTACACATATCTTTTTTTGTATCTTGATTTTGTTTCCTTTGAGTAGATCCCAGTAGTGGGATTGCTGGGTCAAATGGTAATTTAGTTTTTAGTTCTTTGAGACATTTTCATACTGTTTAGCATAGCAGTTGGACTAGTTTACGAACCCACCAACAGTGGATAAGCATTCCCTTTTCTCCACAACCACATCAATATCTGTTGTTCTTTTACTCTCTAATAATAGCCATTGTAACTGGTATGAGGCGATATCTCATTGTGGTTTTAATTTGCATCTCTCTGATGATTAGTGATGTTGAACATTTTTCCATATGTTTGTTGGCTACTTGTGTGTCTTCTTTTGAGAGTGTCTGTTTATGTCCTTTGCCCACTTTTTGATGGGATGTTCATTTTTGTCTGTGTGTGTTGAGCTGTTTGAGTTTCTTCTAGATTCTTCTAGATTCTGGACCTTAGCCCTTTGTCTGAGGCATAATTTGCAAATATTTTCTCCCATTCAATAGGTTTTCTGTTCACTCTATTGATCATTTCTTTGGTTGTACTGAAGCTCTTTAGTTTAATTAAGCCTCATTTATCTATTTTAGTTTTTGTTGCAATTGCTTTTGGAGTCTTTGCCATAAATTATTTGCCTAAGCCAGTGTCCAGAAGAGTGTTTCCTAGGTTTTCTTCTCAGATTTTTATAGTTTCAGGTCTTACATTTAAGTCTTTTATGCATCTTGAGTTAATTTTTGTATATGGTGAGAGATAGGGGTCCAATTTCATTCTTCTGCATATGGCTAGCCGATTTTCCCAGCACCATTTATTCTAATAGGGTGTCCTTTCCCCATTGTTTATTTTTGTTGTCTGTGTCAAAAATCATTTGGTTGTTGGAATGTGGGTTTATTTCTGGATTCTCTATTCTGTTCCAACCATTCTATTCTTGCACCAGTACCATGCTGTTTTATTTACTATTGCCTTACAGAATAATTTGAAGTCAGTCAGTGTGATGCCTCCACAGTTGTTCTTTTGCTTAGAGTTGCTTTGGTGGTTTAGGCTTTTTTTTTTTTTTTTAAATTCCACGTAAACTTTAAGATTTTTTTTCTAATTCTCTGAAGAACAAAGTTGGTATTTTGATTGGGGTTGCATTGAATCTCTGACTTGCCTTGGGCAGTATGGTCATTTTAACAAAGTTAATTCTTCCAATCCATGAGCATGGAATGTTTTTCCATTTGTTTGTGTTGTCTGTGATTTTTTTTTTTAATCAGTATTTTATAGTTCTCCTTGTAGAGATCTCTCACCTTCTTAGACGTATTCCTAGATATTTTAATTTTTTTATGGGTTTCACAAAACCTAATTTTTCTAGTGTAAATGGGATTGAGTTCTTGATTTGGGTCTTGGCTTGAGTGTTGTTGGTGTATTGTATGTTACTGGATTTTAGTTCAATAACTTTTGTTTCCTGAGACTTTACTTAAGTCATTTATCAGGTATAGAAGATTCTTGGAGGAGTCTTTAGTGTTTTCTATGTATATAATCATGTCATCCATGAATAGGGATGGTTTGACTTTCTCCTTGCCAATTTTGATGCCTTTTATTTCTTTCTCTTGCTGGATTACTTTTTCTAGGACTTATGGTATGATGTTGAATAAGACTGGTGAGAGTGGACATCTCTGTTTTGTTCCTGTCTTGAGGGTAAATGTTTTCAGCTTTTCCTGGTTTAGTTTAATGTTGACTGTTTGTCACATATGGATCTTATTATTTTGAGATATGTTCCTTCAATGCCCAGTTTATTGAGGGTTTTTGTCATGAAGGGATGTTGGGTTTTGTTGAATGTGTTTTCTGTATCTGTTGAAATGGTCATATGGTTTTTATTTTTGCTCCTGTTTATGTGGTGTATCATGATGATTGATTTGTGGATACTGAACCATCCTTGCATCCCTGGAATAAAGCCTACTTGGTGGTGATGGATAATTTTTAAAATATGCTGTTGAATGCATTTTGCTAGTATTTTGTTGAGGACTTTGGCATCTATATTCATCAAGGAAATAGGCCTGTAGTTTTCTTTCCTTTTGTTGTGCCCTTGCCTGATTTTGGTATCAGTGTGATACTAGTTTCATAGAATGAATTAGGGAGGAGTCCTTCTTTCTCAATTTTCTGGAATACTTTCAGTAGGATTGGTACCCGCTTTTTGTATATTTGATAAAATTCAGCTGTGAATCTTTCTGGCCCTTGGCTTTCTTTGTTTGTTTTGTTGGGAGATTTCTAAATTATTAATTCAATTTCATTGCTCATTATTGGTCTATTCAGTGCATCTATTGCTTCCTGGTTCAGTCTTGGGAGGTTGTATGTTTCCAGGAATTTATCCATTTCCTCTAGGTTTTCCAGTATTGCCATAGAGGTGTTCATAGTTGGCCCTGATGATTTTTTTTTTTTTTTTTGGTGTGGTCTCATTTATGTCACCTCTATCATTTCTGATTGAATTTATTTGAGTTTTTCTCTTTTTTTTCCTTGCTTAGTCTAGCTAGAAGTCTGTCAATTTTGTTTATTATTTCAAGAATGAATTTTATGTGTATATGTGTGTGTGTGTGTGTGTGTGTGTGTGTGTGTGTGTGTGTGTGTGTGTTTAACTTTATGAGACAAGGTCTCACATTGTACCCAGGGCTGGAGTACAGTGGTGCTATTGTGGCTCCCACTGAAATCATGAACTGCTGAACTCAAGCAATCCTCTCCCCTCAACATCCTGCAGTGCTGGGATTTAGACATGAGCCACCTTTCCTAGCCCAAATAATACATCTTATGGTAATATACTTTCCTCCCTCCAATTATTTGTGCTATTATTTAACTTCCTACTTCTACCTGTGCTATAACCTCATAATGCAAAGTTATTCTTTTGCCTTAAATAGTCAATCTCTTTTTGAAAAAGCAAAAATATAGGGAAAAAACTTGTTTATATTTACTTCCTCTTTTTTTTAACCATTCAAGATTCTTTAATTATTTGTGTAAATTAGATTTTCATCTGGTTTCATAGCCTTTAACATTCTTGTAGTACATCAGTGCTGGCAATGGATTGTCTTTTTTTCTTCCCCCTCCCCACCCCAAAAAGACTTTTATTTTTGAAAGATTTTTGCTGGCTATAGACTTTTGTGTTAACAGCTCCCTTTTTTTTCAATGAATAAATGTTACTTCTATTGTTTCCTGGCTTTCATATTTTTTGACAAAAATTTTGCTTACTTTTCTTCCTTATCATGTGTTGTTTCTTATTTCCTATTTTTCTAGCTATTGTCTAGGTTATCTCTTGACATTGATTTCTAGCAGTTTGACTGATGTATCTGGGGGGGGGTGCATTTAAATGTATTAATTCTGTTTGGGGTGCTTTGAGCTTCCCAGCTGTGGTTCATTAATTTCAAAACATTTATGGCCATTATCTCTTCAAATATTTCTCCCCCATTCTCTCTCTTCCTTTTACTTCTTTTTTTTTTTTTGAGTTGGAGTCTCACTCTGTCGCCCAGACTGGAGTGCAGTGGCCGCTCCCAGCCACCACAATGTCGACCTGCTGGGCTCTGGCAATCCTTCCACCTCAGCCTTCCAAGTAGCCAGAACTACAGGCGTGCACTACCATGCCCAGCTAATTTTTGATTTATTGTAGAGACGAGGTCTTGCCAAGTTGCCTGGGCAGTTCTTGAACCCATGGGCTCAGGCAATCCACTTGCCTTGGCCACCCAAAGCGCTGGGATTACAGGTTGAGCCACCAAGCCTGACCCTTTTGCTTCTAAAGTTACCCCTATGCTCTTTTGTTTTCCACTCTCTTTTGCTCCTCATACTTCAGTGTCCATAATTTCTCTTTACTGGTCTTCAAGTTCACGGATTCTTTTCTCTTTAGTGTTTAGTCTGCTAACACATCTATTTAAGGATTATTTCATCTCCAATACCATGTTTTTACTTCTAGAATTTTCCTTTCTTTTCTTTTTTTTTTTTTTTTAAGTCAGGGTATCTCTCTGTTGTGCACGTTGGAGTGCAGTGACATGATCATGGCTCACTGCAACCTCAGTCTTCTGAGCTCAGACAGTTCTTCCACCTCAACTTTCTGAGTAGCTGGGACTACAGGCACCCACACCTGGCTAATTTTTAAATTTTTTTTTTACAGAGACAAGGTATTGCTGTGTTTCTCAGACTGGTTTTGAATTCAGGCATGAGCCACCATGTTGATCTCTTTCCACAGTGTTTATTTGACTTTTGATTAATTTCTGCTGATTTGCTGAAATTGTCCATCTGTTTATGAATGTTGTTCTCTTTTTCACTAGCTCTTTTAACAGATTAATTATAACTATTTTACAATTCCATTCTGATAGTTTCAACATCAGAGATATTTATGGGTCTAGTTCTGTTGACTGCTTTGTATCTTGAAAATGCATTCTCTTTTCTTTTTTTTTTCTTTTTGTGATACTTTAAAATTTTCACTAGATGCTGAACATTATGTGTAGAATAGTAGAGACTGAGGTATATCAGAATTGGTCACACTCTTTGTTCTGTCAGACCATTAGTTGGGCTTGAGTTTTGTTGTTCTTTTGGTTACCTTTAGTGCCCAACAGACATAGGCTTCTTCTGGTGGTGAGCTGCTATTACCTTACATTTCATGAATGGCCTAGGATGGCAGTTTTCTTTCAGTGTGTGTATTATAGCTGCAGCTTTTAGCAGGGCCCTTGTCATCTGATAGGCTCAACAAAAGTTAAAGTTTTATAAACTAAATTATTCAGTTTTTCCATATTGTTGTGGTAGGAACAATATTCTCTTGGTTTTCTACATCTTAGTGGAAACAGAACTGTACTTAGTATTCTTTGAATTAACAGAACTTTAATGTTTCAATCAGTTCTACACAACCAAGGATTTATCCTAATAGAGGAGGCAATGTATGGTAATAGTTAAGGGCAGACAAAATAGAATTCAGACACAACTGGTTTTGAATCCCCGATCTGCCAGTCACTGACTTTACTAGCTGGGTAACCTTGAGCAAATTATTTAACTCTGCCATTCAGTTTTTTCACTTGTAAGGACAGAATGCAATAATAAGCCGGGCTCAGTGGCTCAGCCTGTAATCCCGTGCCTTGGAAGGCTGAGGTGAGTGGATTGCCTGAGCCCGCGGGTTCAAGACCTGCCTGGGCAACTTGGTGAGACCTCATCTCTAATAAATTAAAAAAAATAGCTGGGTGTGTAGTGTGCGCCTGTAGTTCTGGCTACTTGGAAGGCTGAGGCAGAAGGATCGCTGGAGCCCAGCAGGTCGAGGCTGCGGTGGCCGAGAGGCCACTGCACTCCAGTCTGGGTGACAGAGTGAGACTCCAACTCAAAAAAAAAAAAAAAAAAAAGAATGCAATAGCATATGTCAAATGCCCAGTACAATTCTTGGCCCATAGAAAATGCCCTATGAGTGGTTATTGCTATCAGATTTAAGCCTCATGACAGATCAGAGAGTACTCTGTAGGGAGGAGAGTGTAGAGGCTGAAAAGCAGTTAACAAATAAGTTCAGAAGATCATCTGAGACTCATAAGAGTTTGAAGTAGACCACAACAAATGATATAAAAAAGGTGAATTTTAAAAAGCTTATGTATAATCATTAGTCCCCCTTATGTGGTGTCATGTGCATGTCAGTCCATCTTTCCAGTACTTTTCAGTTCTTTCCATTAACTTATGTTCGGTCTAGTTTTACACAATAAATTTTTTTTAGCTTTTTCTCCCTTCTAAATGTAAATCCTTTGAAAGATGGGCCAAGTCTGACTCTCATTAGTGCTTCCCTAATGCTTCATACAGTGTTCAGCACATAGCAGGCATCATTAAGTTCATTGACTTAACTGCAACATATTTTTTCTGTTCTTTTTTGGATACTACATCCACTGTTCCAATTGTCTGTAGCCAAGTGCACAATTATTGAACATTTCCATCTCAGTAGCTGTGACAAGCTGAGTAACCCTCCTTCCTGATTCTAGCTAAATCCTGGATTTTCTGCTGATCTTGTCCTATCCCTTGTTCTGTAGGGAAAGACAAGGCTACATAACAGAGGCAAGCTGTGTACTGTGTTGGGGACCCAGACCTCAATCAAACAGCTGGAATATCTCATTGTTTTATTTGCTTGGAAGCTTTATACTCTCTTGCATATTTATGTCAGATGCCCCAAAGATGCTTTTCTTGACTTAGGTCTCTATTTCATCAACGATTAGTTGATTACGATTAGTTAGTTACACAGATAACTAACTGAGGGGAGAATTTAGTTACTTGTGCTGCTGGTGGGCATCTTTTCTCTTGTTATAGGAAACCCGTGTTGGTGTGTGCTTTCTGGCTTTCTGAGTTTATCAGTTTATAGACCTGTGCCAGTTCGGCAAAGGTCCTTATGTAACAAGATGAAAAAAATTATATTCAGCAGAATTCCTTTCAGCAAGAGAGCTGTTTTTGTTTATAAGAATTTCCTTGATAAACCTTCTTGGAGTAAAAATTGATATCTCAAGGGACCTCCCTGGGCCGAGAACAAATCTGAGTGAAAAGGTGAAAGATGTGTCTGTGGGCCCTGCTGGAAACCAAGGATCTAGAGTGAGAGAGAGATTATGGTACTCAGTTCACTTTGTAATGCGAACTCCTCTTGATTCTTCCTCAATGAAGGGTGCAGGAAACAGCCAGAGGGGCGCCTCCCGAAATGGCGCCGAACGTGGTAAAACCACCCTAGACAACAAAGGCCCTAGGTTCCGGCTTCTTCACACGTGGTCCCCCTAGCGCGCGTCCAATCATCTTCCATAATGTAGCTAGCTTTCTTATACATCCAATGGGTCTGCAACACGGCGTCTGCCCACCCTGCTCCCAGGCTGCTCCTCCAATAAAACCTAGTGCTGCTCCTTCCAGCCGCCGTCAGGCTAATAAATACAGCCCTCTCCCTGCAGTCTCTCTCTCTTGCTCTTCCTCGGTTACAGTCTCTTCCTGTAACTGCCCCTTTTAATAAATCTCTTGGTTCCCACCGGGTGTGGAGTCGTTACTGGCGCCGAAGTCCTTTCATTCATAATCTTCCACATCATCAGTAAAGTCACCAACTTTGTATCATGCTTGGAGTGAGAGGCTTAAAAATAAAACCTAAAAAAAAAAAAAAGCAAACAAAACAAAACAAAAGAAAAACCCAAAAACCTAATATAGGAAAGGATTGAAAGCAGATATTTAAACAAAAACTTGTACAGGAGTGTTCATAGTGATACTATTCACGATAGCCAAAAGAGAGTAATAACCCAGCGTCCATCCATGGACGAACAAATCAATAAATATGGTACGTCTGTATAATGAAATATTATTCAGCCATTGAAAGGAATGGGTACTGTTGTATACCACACATGGATGAACCTTGAAAACACTCTGCTCAGTGAAAGAAACCTGACCCAAAAGGCTAAACATTGTATCATTCCATTCCTATGGAATACCCAGAGTAGGCAAATCTGTAGACATAGAAAGCAGATTAGTGGTTGCTTGTGGGTAATGCAGGGAGACTGCTTAATGGTTATGGGGTTGCTGTTTGGGATTATTAAAAAGTTCTGGAACTAGATAGTGGTGATGGTTGTACAACATTGTGAATGTGCTTAATGTCACTGAATCATATACTTTTAAATGGTGTAAATAGTTAATTTTATGCTATGTATTTCACCACACACACAAAATATAGGAACTGGGATGTGAATGGAGAGGGTGGCCAAGGCAGACAAAGGAAAGTGGAATTAATGAAAGGAAGTGAACTGCAAAAACACCTAGAGGGAACTGAAAGGCTTTTGACTCTCTCAGCCTGTGGCATTGGGTTTGGGCCAGGGCTCACCAGATCTCTGGAAGCCCTGATGGAGACCCAAAGAGAAGAGAGAGCATTACAAAGTTGTTTTTTTTTCATATGAAAGTGCAGGCAGTGTCCAAATAATATGTAATATAGTGAAATCCAAAGTGTATATTTATAGACTTACTCTCAATCAAAGTTTACAATATTGTTAAAATGATTTTTATAGTGTTGGGTGACCACTTAATCTATTAACCATATCAACTATGGGTAAGTTTTAAATCTGTTCAGTGGTAAAATTATTTTATCAAAGTTCAGTTTGATGAATATGGAAATATGTCTTTATATCAATTCACATCACCAATACTGTAATTTCAAGTATACACGAACCTAGTATAAAGCTTCCCTTACTATTGACCATGGAGGATGATGCTGGGGACCTAAAAACACTAGTGAGGCTGCCTGGGGCTGTGGAAGGAGAGGGGTCTTTGTCACCTGAACACCTGCTTGACATCCTGGTTCGCAACAGCTCTGGAGTGCATGACTGGGGTACACTGCTCAACAAGGCCAGCATCTTACTCATGAAGAGCAGAGAAATGCTCGAATTTCCACCCCTCCTCTAGTTATGAGTGCTAGTGTCTTTCTTGGAATCCTGAGGGCCAGTTTTTTTCTGTGTGCTGAGGTCATGGTGGCAAGACTCGAACGGTATGAAGAAACCTCACAGTATTTCTTCAGAGTTTCATCTCCTTCAAATCTTTGTTTAACTATGACCTTTCAACAAAGCTTGCCCTGACTATTTAATACTATTCCCAACACATTTTCCATCCCTGACCCTGCAGGACTTTTTTCTTTTTCCAGTAGAATTTATAATCTTTTGACATAATAGTTATTTAGCAACTTTAATGTTTATTTTCTGTCTCCTCCCTCTAGCCTACAAACTTCTTTAGAGGTGATCTGCTTGCCCTTAAGTTGTGAAGAATTCATATCCTTTTCAGTGTAAATTATGTTGGCCTTCTGACAACCTAAAGATGAGCTTTGTCTATGTCCTGTCATTCAGTCATTAGTGATCAGGGAGAGTTAAAGGTCTTATTGTTCTCCTCACCAAGGTCATTTCTAGTGGATATCTGGTGCAAAGACAGTGACTTCTGTGAAAATCTCCTCAATAAAAAGTAGCTTTTATTCTGCATGTTAATGTTGATTCTGAACTTCAGTGAAACAGTTGAAAGTGCAGTGTGTACAATTATTCAACCACATTGGAAACACTAGATAATGAATGTTGCCAATTCTTAAAATAGAGCTGGTTTGGATAGTAAGAGTAACTTTTTATAAAAAAAAAAAATCTTCAGCTACATAATTTATCATTTAAATTTTAGCTTAAAAGTAATTCATGTGCTTATTATAGCCAAAGTAGTTCTGTTCTAGAATAATTCAGAGTGAGAGCAGGGGGTACATTTAACAGAACACCCAGTTAAGACCACACAGCCCAGTGGCATTTCCAAACATTCTCTTTAAAAACACGAGGAGAATAGCCACATTGTTATGGACACAAAAAGGTCAGTTCTGGTCTGGCTTGGAGACTTTGATGATTTAGGCCTATTTTTTTTTAAGCAATACAGAACTTACACTTCCAGTGGATTATTTGACCTGAAAGAAGACGGTGGTGTTCAAAGTCAGGAATAAGATAGGCAGCTAGTGTGGAGCGCCCGAAGCACCAGACCATTAGAATAAACAAGCCCTTATAAGGACTAAGGAAGTCTACATACTATACACACCTATCAGATACAAACACGTAGCCATAGTACAGTGGCTACTAGACAGCATATATATATATAGACAAACAACTGCGCCAGAGGAGAGAGCCATTTTGTCTTTGTAAAGAGCACATTAAGACCTGGAGTAAACTTGTCTGCAGAAGAACGGTGTCGATGTCGTCTTTCTTCGGCTCGCGACAACTGGTGGCCCGTACAGGGAACCTCTTCTCACGGCGTTCAGAACTGCAACAACCAGGGCGGTCGACCGGTAAGTGACGGTAAGTGAAGTCACAAAGTCCTCGGTAAAGAGGCGGAAAAGTCCTCGGTAAAGGGGCGGAAAAGTCCTCGGTAAAGAGGCAGAAAAGTCCTCGGTAAAGGGGCGGAAAAGTCCTCGGTAAAGAGGTGGAAAAGTCCTCGGTAAAGAGGCGGAAAAGTACTCGGTAAAGAGGTGGAAAAGTCCTCGGTAAAGAGGCGGAAAAGTCCTCGGTAAAGAGGCAACCCCAAAGAGCCCACGGTAAAAAAGGAGATCCCCTTATTGCCGCCATGGGTGCTACTTCCTCTCACCCACTTTTTCAAGCTTTAAAGTCCCTCTTGAAAACAAAAGGTTTGAAACTAAGGGACAAAACCTTGACAGACTTTATTCAGCAAATAGATGAGATTTCACCGTGGTTTGCCGTGTCTGGCAATCTTACCATAGGTAGCTGGGACAAAGTTGGACGGGACGTTGGTCGTGCCCGAGAAAGAGGAGATTTGGCTGGAGGAGTGCAGCCTCTCTGGAGACTGGTCCGGGCTTGCCTGGAGGATCAGAAATGCAGTCAGACCGTAGAGCAGGGACAAGCGGCTTTGGATTCGATAAAGGAGGAACGTTCTGACTGTTCCACCTCGAAGGCTCCTGACTCTGAGTCAGAAGAGGAACTGGAACAGATAATGACGCAGGCAGAAAAACTGACCTTGGGTGATTGCGGCTGCCATCTTGCGGAGAGTAAAGGCCAACCCCCTCCGGGTCTTAGGGCCCTTCCTCCATATGCCCCTTCGGCGCTGCCTGGTGGCAGCGGTGGGATAACATTTAATGACGCAGTCTGGTCAGCAGTCCGCAATTCTGAGATATCCCAAACCTTCCCGGTCTTTGTGGATGAACAGGGGCAGAGGTGTCATGAGCCCTTGGACTTTAAAACGGTAAAAAAAATCTCGCCGAAGCTGTACGTACGTACGGCCTTGGAGCTGCTTTCTCATTAGCCATTTGCCCTATGTATTACTAGCATCCCATATCACAACTATACAGCTGCTGCTAATTTGTCTTAAGAGCTTTCTAAGTATCTTGTAGGTAATTGGACTCAAGAATTTGACAATCTGACGGAAACGCTGCGGCGCGAGATTATTACAGTGATTTCTACCAGAGTGGATCCTGTCGTGGCACAAACTCTAGCGTCCTGGATTGCGCGAGCCGCCCATCATTTGAATGAGTGGGCGGGCGTGGGATGTTTTGGCGTTCTCCTCATTGGATTGGCAGTTGTTTGCCTATATTGTTTGTGCACTTTACGCCGTAGGCGAAACACTGATATGGCCCTGCTCGCGCAGGCAATTTTGGCCTTGAAGGAAGGGCACTCTCCCCATGTCTGGCTTGCAGCCGTGAAGAATCAACAGTGACAGGATGCCAGCCGTTGACTGCACTTGGAGCCCCGATGGGTAGACTCCATGGAGGTTATCCCCAGCTGCATACGGGTTGATGCCGCAACCACCCGTCCCCTGCAAAAGGCATCTGGCCGGTGCACAGCTGCTGGGTTGTACTTCGGCGATCCAGGGACTGGGGTACATAGCCCAAGGCAAAAACGGGGGCTGTGGGCTCTAGCCTCTCCTGTCATATAAACGAAAAGGGGGAGATGTGGAGCGCCCGAAGCACCAGACCATTAGAATAAACAAGCCCTTATAAGGACTAAGGAAGTCTACATACTATACACACCTATCAGATACAAACACGTAGCCATAGTACAGTGGCTACTAGACAGCATATATATATAGACAAACAACTGCGCCAGAGGAGAGAGCCATTTTGTCTTTGTAAAGAGCACATTAAGACCTGGAGTAAACTTGTCTGCAGAAGAACGGTGTCGGTGTTGTCTTTCTTCGGCTCGCGACAAGTTAGTGGTTTATCTCCCTTTTACCTGGCTTTGGATGTATTTGTAATATGAAATTTATGGTTTTGATGTATGATCCTATGGTTTGTTCATTCCTATAGCCCTCTCCCCTCTTACCTTTCTCTTTCCCTTTGTCATTCTTCGTTTTTGAGTCTATTTTTCTCTCTCAGGCATCTTGTATATCTTGGGTTTCAGTGACAAGTTCACTTTTACCCCAGAACTCTTCCTTTCTGGGCTCTTCAGGAATTCCCCAGATGGTAGATTTTCCCATATTTCTTTCTCACTTAATGGTGATTTTCTTCCTCGAGCAGCTTGTCTTGTCTCCCACCTTGTTCATTACCCACGTGTGTGAAGAGACATTACGGATTCCGCTCTCTCTCACGCATGTAGGGAAATGCGAGGAGACGCTTGATACAGGCAAGGAGGCATTGGCTGTGTTGTGCCCATAGACAAGCTCGTGAAGGGTGGTGCTTTCACACCTCAGTCAGCACGTTTAGATCCTTTCTTCTGCCCCGCTGCAACCCTGGACGTGTATGTGAAGTGCCTGGCTGGTTCCTGGGACTTGGGAGAGATTACAAATGGTGGTTACAACCATTGCTGCCCAGGGCTGCCTTGAAATTATTGCTCTTTGGGTCTATTTATCTTCAGAAGCATGCTAGGTTTGGGGAGACTGAGATGAATAAAACTTTGACACTATTCTGGAGTCGTTCATGATTTAGTCAATACCTTGTGGCTTAACGAAGAGATAAGTTTTTATACTACAGACCTTTATCACTTAGATTCTGTAGCTGGCATTTTAAAGATCTGGTATAGTGGGGAGAGAGACTCTAAGGAATAACACATTGTCTCACAACTAAAAAAACCTTTATTTTCTTAACATAAAGCTTTAAATCCTATAAGGCCTTTCTAATAGCAGCAAACCAGAGTCCAGGCCTAGGGATCACTGAGACTTTCCTAGTCCCAGAGTCATCCAAAGTCCCAGGTGTGAGGAAAGTACAATGTGATTATTGGTGAAGACCAGCAGTGCCTTTGAGGTGGGAGAACAGAGTTGTGTTTGTTAACATTTAGAAGAGAGTGAAGACTCTGATGGAAAACCTTGAATACCATGGGATATTCTGCAGAGCCTGGAGAGGAAGCCAGACCACTACTGCCTTTGTGCGGTTGTAGCTTGTCCCCGGGAAGTAGCCAAAAGCCAAGAAAGACATAAGCAACATTTCAGGAACGAGATGACAGTGGATGGCTCCAGCGAATGCAATAGTTTGTTGTTAGTGCTTTTTGCTGCCCAACTCCCAGGAGTTTTAGAATCTTATTGTCAGATTAAAACAAGATCATGAGTATAGATACATTGATGGAGATATGGAAGCTAAAAGGAAGTGCTCGTGAGATTTGGGATGAGGACCAGGAATACTAACAAGGCAATAATAGCATGAAAAAGCCAAGTCAGAGGTACTCCCCATCAAGCAGCTGTCTGTAGCTATTGTTTGCTTCCCGGTTTGGCACTGCCGAGTGTCGAGGTTGTATTGGGAGAAATGACCATTCCCAAAATATTTTCATTGAAAAGAAACTGTCCCTGGCTGATTGTTGGTTGAACAGTGCTATTCTTTGAATGGTTGCTAGCTGCAGGATCAGAGACTCACTGAGACTAACTCAAAGATTGTGTGGCTTCCACTGCGAGGATACACATAGACCCATATTGCAGTCATCTTGCCAGGCCCTTGGGGAACCAGACAGTCCTGTAGCCAGAACTCATGAGTCCTGAAAGGTCAATGAGAATGCTGTAATTCTAATGGCACAGAATTTTCTTCTCCCCTCAGAATCAGGACTTTGCTAAATCAATGCTAATCCTCTGCTATTAGCTGGACTCAGTCACTCTGAGTTCTCTTTGTTCTGATTGCTCTGAATGGCATTCTGTTTTATACCCGCTAACTGCTCCTTCTTTCTGCATGTCTTATCCACAAACTGTTTAAGAAAGAGAGTCTGTGGGTGCAGTGGCTCATGCCTGTAATCCTAGCACTTTGGGAGGCCAAAGCGGGAGGATCGCTTGAGCCCAGGAGTTCAAGAGCAGCCTGGACAACATAGTAAGACCTTGTCTCTACAAAAAAATCAAAAAACTAGCTGGCGTGGTGTCTTGCACCTGTAGTCCCTGCTACTTGGAAGGCTGAGGTGGAAAGATCGCCTGAGTCCAGGAGGTGAAGGCTGAGGTGAGCTGTGATCATGCCACTGCTCTCCAGCCTGGGCAACAAAGTGAGACTCAAACGCAAACTCAAAAAAAAAAAAAAAAGAGAATCTACTGGCTTAGCCACTACACAATATGGGGTTCCCCTCTTGGGCTGAGGTCACCCCACACCAGTGTATAGGTTGAGGTGCCCCTCTGGTCCAATTGTCAACAGCTGAAAACAAGTGGGTCCTGTCTCCAGAACACACTCAGGGTCACAGGACCTACAAGGATGGCGGTCTCCTCAGCCAAGGCCAAAGAAGAGGTAGGTACTCGAAGTTCTTGCCAGAGAAGTTTTGTTGTGACTAGGAGGCAATTAGCATAGTCTCATGCTCAGGGTAGGGCGAGGTGTATCACATACAAAGGATCAGGGATGACCACGGTGTCAGACTGCCCCTCCTATTCATAGCCAAGTTATGAGAGCACAGAACTCATGTGAACACTCCCATTTGCCTTCCTACACATCTCAGAGCCTTCATCCAGAAAACCCAAATGCTGCTAGGTGGACAGGCAGTCAGTGGAGAAGCAGTCCTTGGAATCATAGTCTTGGCTTCCACTCTGGCTCCACCATCGGCCTTCTAGACCAGTGATGTTGGAAAAACCTTCCTATGCCTCAGTTCTCCTCCCTTGAAAAGTGGGTGTAGTGGTACCCTCCTCACGGGGCTGTTGTGAAAGAAGAGAAGGAAGTGTGGAACTGGAATGTTCCAGGCTTCACCAGCACAGTGTAAATTGGGGTCTACTGCTTAATGCCTCTACTGCCACCTGGGCAGCCTCAGTTTCCCCTGCTGTTGTGGCCATTTTGGAGGACCTGAGGTTGTCATCCACCTTGGCTAGGCTACTTCCTGCGACTCCGAAGTTCTTTTGACTTGATAGTTGTTTTGGTGTCTTTCTTTCAGCCACCGGGTCATCCTTTCACTGAATTTCTCTCCAACCAGAAAGAAAATACCCTTTTTTTTTTCGTTATGACCAGTTGTGGTTGAAAAGTGGGCAGAATCCACAGTGGTTGCACTTCATTCATTGCACTAGAACGTGCAGCCACGACTTTGCCTCCTTGAAACAAACGCTTCCCACAGAGTAGCTTGGGCTTCAGCAACACAGTTCACTTTTACCCCAGAACTCTTCCTTTCTGGGCTCTTCAGGAATTCCCCAGAGGGTAGATTTTCCCATATTTCTTTCTCACTTAATGGTGATTTTCTTCCTCGAGCAGCTTGTCTTGTCTCCCACCTTGTTCATTACCCACGTGTGTGAAGAGACACTACGGATTCCGCTCTCTCTCACGCATGTAGGGAAATGCGAGGAGACGCTCGATACAGGCAAGGAGGCATTGGCTGTGTTGTGCCCATAGACAAGCTCGTGAAGGGTGGTGCTTTCACACCTCAGTCAGCACGTTTAGATCCTTTCTTCTGCCCCGCTGCAACCCTGGACGTGTATGTGAAGTGCCTGGCTGGTTCCTGGGACTTGGGAGATGTTCAACAAATGGTTACAACCATTGCTGCCCAGGGCTGCCTTGAAATTATTCTTCTTTGAGTCTGTCTATCTCTCTTATCTATCTACCTACCTAGCTCGTATAAATATCCCAAATATATATATACACACAGATACATTGTATATATACATCATGTGTATATGTATATATGTATATATATATGTGTGTGTATATAGCTAGCTAGCTAGATATAGATACACACACACACATTACACACACTTAATTAATTCTTCAAAATAACTTCCAATCTTGCTGGTTACTGATCATGCTATTCTGGGTGTTTCCAAGGATTTTTTTTAGGTAGTCCATGTTCAACTTTCATTGCTTTAGCAACTCTTATACGAGGTACACATTTCTTAAGGAGGAATGAAGTGCAAGAACTTTGTGATTTATTTTGTGTGTGCATGTGTATATCGTTGATATAACTTATAGAACCTTGTACCTTGTAGTTAAGAGTAGGCAGAACTTTTTCAGGGCATTTGGATTTTCTTCTCTCAATTTCCTTTGTACCCAGCGGAAATCTCCACTCAAAGCACATGAAACCCTGAGCCCTGCTGCAGCCTCTGCATCCCTGCTGACCCTGGACTACTTCTGTAGGTACATGGGGCAGCAGAAAAAACGTCAGGCAGGCCAAAGGAAGGTTTGGCTTTAATCCAAAGAAAGGCAAAAGGATGCAACCTGATGCCTGTGTTTTCCTGTGCTGACAGAATATTCCTAGTGCTTGCTTCCTAATGGAATCTCGTGTCTTTCATCTGGGAGGATGCTAGCAGGACCTCACACACAAGACCTGTGTATCGCATGGATGTTTGGTGGATTCTGTTCTCACGTGCACCTATGCTACGCTGCATAGGAGATGCTTTTTAGTAAGTGGAGCCCATAAACACTGTGTGAAAAGGAAGACTTGCTGCACCTCCCTCTGCAGGAAGATTTCTGCTGCTGTGTACACGCCAGCAGTTCTAGAACCACCTGCTCCCTGATGATGAGCCTTTTTTCAAGCCTATTTTTTTTTTTGAGTTGGGGTCTCACTCTGTTGCCCAGGCTGGAGTGCAGTGGCACAGTCATGGCTCACCACAGCATCGACCTCCTGGACTCAGGCAATCCTCCTGCCTCAGCCTCCTGAGTATCTAGGACCACAGTGTGTGCCTCTGTGCCCAGCTAATTTTTTATTTTTTGTAGAGACGAGGTCTTGCTATGTTGCTCAGGCTGGTCTCGAACCATTTGTTGAGCTCAAGTGATCCGCTTGCCTTAACCTCCCAAAGTGCTGGGATTACAGGTGTGAGCCACTGTGTCTAGCCTCTTGCTATCTTTACAGCAAGATGATGAAAAGAAGCATGGTGTCAGAAGTCTGACTTGCTTGCATATAGACAGAGGTGGGATTTCCTGAGCTTTTTTTTTGTATCCTGGCCTGGCTGTCCAAAGATAGATCTGGCTGCCTCAGACAGGAAATACAACCCTGACCCTGGAGAACTGCTGACCTGGGCAGAGGCTTGGTCGGTGGAGGGTTAATAGAGGGAATTAGGCTGGGCTGTTTGGGTCCCCTTCATTCCTGAGCACCTGTAGTCCTGTAGTTTCAGAAGCATTTATCTAAGAGAATACTACGGCAGTGGCTCCCAACCCTGGTTTAACATTACCCCTGATGCTCTCTATTCACTTATTGTCATCTCCTTTTTCATTTCTCACAAAATGAAACAATTTGTCGTTACTTTCACAAACAAGATATATAGTTCCCACAGCAGAGATGGGGACATAGCCCAGAGGTCAAATGATATGACGCTTTAGCCCCCTAACGAGTATGCATGGGGACACCCGGGGTAGAAGGCAAATTAAACTGGGGTGGTGAAAGGGAGTTGGGGTAAGCTCTTTCACTTTGACTTCTCTATGACATGTATTTTCTGGATCTTGGCTAAACCTATCAACCTGCTGCTATGAAGGGTCGTGTGTGTGAAGAGGTGGAGGAGGAAAAGTAAACATTAGCTGAGAAGGCCAATTGCCTGAAGAGGACAAAGAACAAAGGCCCCTTTGGTGTGGAAGCTTATTTTTACTTTGTGAAAAATATCGTCCTTATTTTTAGTAGCTTCAGACTCAAAGGGGTCTCCACACTTTGGAATGCTTTTCCTCTAAACAAAAGCAGTTTATGAGAAACTTGAGCATTAAGCACTCTGGAGCCAAAGGATTGTCTTAGGCTCAGTTGTGGGCCACCAAACATTTCTCCGAATTCAGAGAACCTCGGTGCCAGGGCTTGGAGGACCGAGTCTTGGTCTTTGCCGAGGCACGGGAGCAGCCTCATGATGTCATGTCAGGATTCAGAGTCCGTGCCACGGCAGATGCACAGAGGTAGACACTGGCACTTTTGGCCACAAAGCTGGCTAGGAGGAAGGTGACAGCTGGCAGCATCTCCACTTGCAGACCACATGAGGATGATCACGTCAGATGCTGCGCCAGGAGGGAGGCAGAGTAAATCAGAGACGACATCTGAGGAACAAGAAAACCAGTTGCCTTATTTCCTCCCTTCCTGTTACGACAGCTTGGGGACAACTTGGAACATTCTGTGGTACTCGGAGAAGAGATACTTGACCCGCTGCCTACATGGAGGCCAGTGACAGAGACTTGCCTTCCCGACTGGGGAAATATGATTGTGTACACACAGGGGGCTGCACCTTTACCCTGACTTTGAGCAGCTGGGGAAAAGTGTGGAATGGGACACAGGACCTTGCTTGTCAGGGACAGAATCTTGTACCGACACTCTAAGGCTTGTGTCGTGGCCAGGGAAGGATTCTTGAACAACAGCAGGGATTGGAGTCTTTGTGGCTTTAGGAAGGTCCCAGGCATGTTTCTGACATAACCACATGGACTCCAAAGTTTGCAGTGCCGAGGCTCCTGGATTCCGTCTGTGAGAACCACTCCAAAGTGTGGAGTACAGGCCTTGGGGCAGGACAGGCCTCCGCTGGGAACAGTGAGCCTGGATCGCAGAGTCCTGCCCTCAGGGGACTTGCGTGCTTCGGATACTGTCCCTAGCGCTTTCATGGATGAGGCCATTTCATCTGCACGGCAAATTTAAGAGGTCGGACAATTATTTTTCCCTTTCTAGAGATGAGGAGATTGAGGCTTACAGAGATGAAGTCATTCAGGGCCACCCAGCATGAGGTGAGCTGAGGCTAGGCTTGAGGCCAGGCAGTCTGGCTCCAGGTGCTCAGCTGCGGTGGGTTCAATATTCCTTAACATTGACACTAACAGTAACCGTTCTAGTAATGTGTAGCCGTTCTTAATTTTTCACTAGTGACAAGATAGAGTAAAACTAGATGCTTCTGTGCAAAGTGTTCTATGACAAATCCAACTGCACTTTCTTACCTTGATTCTTATCCAGAATGTCCGGACCTCAGGAATGATGGGAACAGACTGTAAACCCAGCGATTCTAACTGGTACTTAAGTCAAGGAGGCCCAAAAGGGAGAACTTCAAGAAGGCAGAAGCCTGTGATCCCGTGCCTTGGGAGGCCGAGGTGAGTGGATTGCCTGAGCCCGCGGGTTCGAGACCCGCCTGGGCAACTTGGCGAGACCTCATCTCTACAATAAATCAAAAATCAGCAGGGCGTGGTAGCATGCACCTGTAGTTCCAGCTACTCGGAAGGCTGAGGTGGAAGGATCGCGGCCACTGCACTCCAGTCTGGGCGACAGAGTGAGACTCCAACTCAAAAAAAAAAAAAAAAAAAAGGAAGGCAGTAGACAGCAAGTTTACAGGCTACAGAGTGATAAAGTAAAATGGAAATGTAAAAGAAGCTGTCAGATTTGCAATAAGATTTAGTGAGCTAAAATTATTGTTTTCTAATGTACTAGAAGAGGTTTTTTTTTTTCCCTTTTTAAACATGTAGTACTAAATTAAAACTATATATAAAAGGTATACAGTAAAAACCTCTGTGTCTCCCTCCCATCCCTATACCCTGGACATATAGTTCCCTTTCCAGGAAAACAGTATTACCAATGTATTAGATATCCTTCCTGAGATACTCAATACATTATGTGTATATAGTCTTTCTTCTTTTTTTAATGCATATGGTACTACACCATATCCAGTGTTCTGTACCTTTTTTAAAAAAAATTTATGATAAGATACTGGGTGTGGTGGCTCAGACCTGTAATCCCAGCATTTTGGGAGGTGGAGGCAAGAGATTTGCCTGAGCCCAGGAGTTCTAGACCAGCCCGGGCAACTTGGTGAGGCCTCGTCTCTACCATAAATCACAAAAACTAGGTGGGCGTGGTGGCACGTGCCTGTGGTTCTAGCTACTTGGAAAGCTGAAACAGACAGATCGCGTGAGCCCAGCGGGTCGAGGCTGCAGTGTCCGTGAGCGTGCCACTGCACTCCAGCCTAGGCAACAGAGTGAGACTCTGACTCAAAAAACAAAACAAAACAAAACAAAAAACACCCCAATATAGCTGTAGTCTTGAAGACCATCCCATAACACTACAGCAAGAGTTTCCTCATTCCTTTTGGCCGTTGCACAGGATTCCATGGTATAGATGTGTTGTTATTTTTTTTTTTTTTGAGTTGGAGTCTCACTCTGTCACCCAGACTGGAGTGCAGTGACCGCTCCTGGCCACTGCAGCCTTGACCTACTGGGCTCCGGCAATCCTTCCGCCTCAGCCTTCCAAGTAGCTGGAACTACAGGAATGCGCTACCACGCCCGGCTGATTTTTTGATTTATTGTAGAGATGAGGTCTCACCAAGTTGCCCAGGCAAGTCTTGAACCCGCGGGCTCGGGCAATCCACTCACCTCAGCCTCCCAAGGCACGGGATTACAGACTGAGCCACTGAGCCCGGCTCGTTTGTTTTTTTTTTTAAGATAGGGAATGCGTGATCAAAAATTCATTTGTGTATGAACTGCATCATTTAAAAAGTTACTAACAGAATTAACAATTCAAAACATTTCAGCAATGCAAAAGTAGTCCAAAAACAGAGTTTAATTAATTTTATTCTGGTGAAAGCTCATAATTGCAGGCCTCATACAATTGGCCAAATATAATAATCAGGGAGAATTCTGGGATTGTGACAGATTAAAGAGTACTTTTTTTTTAACTTCTAAATTTTTTTATTTTAAAAAATAAATATACAAATAGTCATTGTGCAAGTACCCTTGTTGATGAGGTGTGCCCCCCGTTCCCCAGGCAGATTTCCACTACTGTCAATCCCAACTCCCCGTCCCTCCCACCCCCCTGTAGTTTCCCGCTACTGTCAATCCTTTTTAATAGTATTATGATAGTTGTTCAAAGTCCACTTATAAGTGAGAACATGTGATACTCAGTTCTTTGTTTCTGTGAAAGATCACTCAGTATTATAGGCTCTAATTCCATCCAGGTTGCTGTGAAGTTCATGATTTTTTGTTCTTCTTTATGGCTGTGTAATATTCCATTGTGTATATGTACCACTTTATTAAAAATCCAGTCCTTTTTTGATGGGCAGCACAGTCGGTTCCATGTTCTTGCTATTGTGAAGGAGTTCTTGAACTGGGTTGTTTCTTCTGTGGGTGTATTGTTGTTCTGTGGTTTCTCAGAAGCAGTTATAACCAGAATTTGGCAATTATCTCTTGACTTGTTTCTTTGCAAATGTAAATCCTCTCAAGCTTTCTTAAACCAAAAAGGGCATTTATTGACTCAGATAATTAAAAAAGAGAGCTTTAGGTATGTCCTCATCCTGTCAGTGTAAGTTTTTGGTGACAAAAAAAGATTTAGGAGCTATTTTTGTTTTAACAAGTTGACTTTTGGTTCACTGAAGCTTAACTAAAAAACTCAGTTTTTCTTAGGCTTTAAGTTCAATGTAGAAACCTTATTATTGTCGGGCTCGGTGGCTCAGCCTGTAATCCCGCGCCTTAGGAGACTGAGGTAAGTGGGTTGCCTGAGCCCACGGGTTCGAGACCCGCCTGGGCAACTTGGCAAGACCTCATCTCTACAATAAATCAAAAATTAGCCGGGTGTGATAGCACGTACCTGTAGCTCCAGCTACTTGGAAGGCTGAGGTGGAAGGATCACCAGAGCCCAGCAGGTCGAGGTTGCGGTGGCCGGGAGCGGCCACTGCACTCCAATCTGGGCGACAGAGTGAGACTCCAACTCAAAAAAAAAGAAAGGCTGAGGTGGAAGGATCGCCTGAACCCAGCAGGTTGCAGCTGCGGTGGCCGTGAACGTGCCACTGCACTCCAGCCTGGGTGACAGAGTGAGACTCAAAATAAAATAAATAAATAAAATAATAAAATAAAATAACCTAATTATTTACTAATATACTTAGCAAAATTTTCATCTCAGATTTTCAATTTCTAGTTCAATTTGCGTCTTTTATCTTCTACATTTATAATTTTAAAATGCTCAAATTTTCTTTTGCCTTCTTAAATAAATGAAATATAGTTATAATAGTTGCCTTAATGTCCTTATTGACAGATAATTCTACCATCTGTGACATTTCTGGGTCTGTTTCTGCTGAGAATTTTTCTCTTTATTATGGTTCTCATTGTCTTGTGTCTCACTTGGTAAGTTTTGATTTGATTACAGACCTTGTGACTTTTATCATGCTGGGTGTTAGATATTTTTGTATTCCTCTATTCTTGACCTTGCAGGACATGGTTAAGTTACTTGGAAACAGTGTGCTCCTTTGGGTGTTGCTTCTAGGGTTTGTTAGGTGGAACGAGAATAGCATTTTAGTCTAGGGCTGATTTTCCTCATTGTTTTGAGGATTCTGCCCGTATCCCATGAATTGAGAGGCTTCCACTCTGGTTAGTGGGAACAGATACTATTTCTGGCCCCACATGAGCACTGAAGATTGTTTCATTTCCCTTTCATCCTCTTGGGTGGTTCTGTCCCCGGTCTTTGGCAGTTTCCTCGCATGCATGCACTGATTAGCCGAATACTCCAGGAAAACCTTCTCCAAATCTCTAGAACTCTCCTTTTGTGTACCTCTCTTCTCTTTGGTACCTTTCTTCATCTCTGGCCTCTACATTGGCTTCATTCTCAAGCTTCTTCTTCTTTTTGCTCTGTTCTTACTCTGTTCCCCAGGCTGGAGTGCAGTAGCATGATTATGGCTCACCATAGCCTTGAAGTCCAGTGATCCTCCCACCTCAGCCTTGCGAGTAGCTGGGACTACAGGTGTGCACCACTACACCTGGTTAATTTTTTGATTTTTTTTTTTTGGTAGATACGAGGTCTCGCTGGTTCAAAGTCCTAGGCTTAAACAGTCCTCCTGCCTTGACCTTCCAAAGTGCTGAGATTACAGGTGTGAGACACTGCACCGGCCTCAAGCTTCTTGAGGTGCTACCCACAGCCTTATATTTAAGAGCTCCTGTTTAAATCTAGCAGAAAAGAGAGTGGCCCTCTTGTTCCTCTTAAGCAGTGACCTCAGCAGGAGTCTAATTGCCTCTCATTGGCTGGGTTTGGCTATATGGCTGTCCTTTGTTTTATTTCTTTGAGAATTCAGCTCCATGACTCATAAGCCAGATTTGTTTGTTTATTTATTTATTTATTATTTTTGAGTTGGAGTCTCCCTCTATCGCCCAGGCTGGAGTGTAGTGGCACACTCATGGCCACCCCAGCGTCGGCCTGCTGGGCTCCGGCGATCCTTCCGCCCCAGCCTTCCAAGTAGCTGGAACTACAGGCGCGCGCTACCACGCCTGGCTCGTTTTTGATTTATTGTAGAGACGAGGTCTTGCCAAGTTGCCTGGGCTGGTCTCGAACCCGCAGCCTCAGGCGATCCACTTGCCTCGGTCTCCCAAAGTGCTGGGATTACTGGCTGTGCCGCCAAGCCCAGCCTTATTTTTATTTTTTTAAAAAAGTTTTTAATAAATTTTTATTTCAGTAGTTTTAGGAGTTACAGATTTTTGGTTACCTGGATGCATTGGATAGTGGCAAAGAAGTCTGAGCTTTCATTGTAACCTCTACCCCTGCCCGTGCACATTGTACCAAGTCTCTACCCCTGTCTCTTGTCTTCCCTTCTTCTAGTCTTCAGCGTCTAGTGTGTCATTCTCTAGACCTTAGTTTAGCTCCCACTTACAAGTGAGAGCATGCGGCATCTGGTTTTCTTTTCCTGCGTTTACTTCACTTAGGACAATGGTCTCTGATTCTATCCTAGTTTCATGGCTTAATAGTATTCCATGGGGGTATATATCTCTCACATTTTTATTATCCGCTAATCAGTTGGGCATTTAGGCTGATTCCACATCTCTGCAATTGTGAACTCTGCTGCCATGAACATGAGTGCGGGTGTCTCTTCTTTTCTTTTTTGTAATTATATACTTATTTTCTGATCATCACATAGAGTATAATAAAACCAATCTAACTAATTTTAGCTCACACAATAGAATCATTCCAAGTATGTAATACACTAAAAAAAGTTCCCATGGAGCTAGTTTACATTTTCTTTTTCTCACCGTCTCCAAAACTGGGTGTGTACTTTATATCCTCACAACACCTCATAATTCAGATAAATCCCATTTCAGTTGCTCAGTAGCCACATGTGGCTGGTGACTACTGTACCGGTACGTCTGTCTTTTAACCGATTCCTATCGTAAGGAATGGGATCAGCTCCCTCTGAGACATATGGGTGAAAGTAGGACAAGGAAAGATCGGGATGACAAAAATCAGGGAAATTGATACCAGCAGGCAAATCCACATCTAATTACAGTCGGTAGCCATAATCTCAGGTGAGTCCTAGAGTTTACCTCACTGTCTCTGGGTTCTTGGGGCCCTGCCATCTTGGTACATGCAGCTTGCCTTCAGTGCCATCAGCTCTTCCTTTTGAAGAATCATGCCACATTGATGGGCTGATGCTCGATCATTTAAAATTATCTGGAGGCTTCCACGACAAATACTGAAAGCCTGGTACACACTCATCAACATCCAGGAATCTCTTTGGATATTAATTTTTGAAATTCTATGATACTGTTGAGCCTAGGGCAGTTCAACCAAGTTGAACAGTCCCTATTTCTCTCTGCTTAACCTGTGTTTATTTTGCTGTGCTCACTTGAACAAATCAGACATCCATTTTCCAGTTTTCTTGATAAACCTGTCATGTTAGTCCAGGCTCATCAGTCCCTGGAGTCAGGTTGTTCCATGCCTTGTAATTAAAAAATGTCTGGAGTCTGATGATCTAGATGCATTGAAGTGAGTTTGGGTCTTTGCGCCCTGCCTTGGCTTCTTTTGGATAGTACTTAAGATTGCACATCTTAAGGGCATGAATTGAACGTTCACAATTTTGAGCACGACAGGATGTGAGTCTAACTTGCAATTTGTCACAGTATAAAAATCACCTGATGAGCAATGAAACGGAAGCTTCTGTCTGAGGACAAACTGATGTTTGGAATTGACTTTCCTCTCAGTCCTTTTTTATTTCACCTTCTCCTTTCACTGTAGGGCCCCGTCTATGCCAAGTGAATCATCCCATCCCACATTTGGGTCAAGCTACTCACGTTTCCCCCAACAGGTATCTAAGCTTGTTCCCGTGTGTGAGCTCGTTAGGCAAGGAGTTTATTTGCTGAACATCCTGAGCTGGCTGGTTCAGGTGAGCCGCATTGCCGTGAAGGCACCGTGTGAGATGGTCCTGCTTTGTGCACCTGTCGTTATACACAGTGGAAAACAGAGAGGTAAAGCGACTGACTCAGGTTGTGGATGGGGAAAGGCCTGACAAGGCTCCCTGCCTTCTGCTTCCCCAGCTGGGGAATTTTGAACCGTGGAAAGAAGATGGACTTGGAGCAGACAACTGTGCCTTCACTCTTTGGATCCACCATGTGCCAGCTGTGACCTTGAGCAAGGCACTCTCTGAGCTTGCTTCCATCTATATAATCAGAGCTGTGATGCCTACTTGGGAGTACTGCTGTGAGGACTCATTGATACAACTTCTGTGAATCACCTGGCAGAATAGTCCCTTTCCTTTTTTTTCTTTGTGAGTTGGAGTCTCACTCTGTTGCCCAGACTGGAGTGCAGTGGCCGCTCCCGGCCACCGCAGCCTCGCCTGCTGGGCTCCGGCGATCCTTCCGCCTCAGCCTTCCAAGTAGCCAGAATTACAGGCATGCACTACCACGCCCGGCTGATTTTTTTGATTTATTGTGGAGATGAGGTCTCGCTGCCCAGGCGGGTCTCGAACCCGCGGGCTCAGGCAATCCACTCACCTCAGCCTCCCAAAGGCGCGGGATTACCGGTTGAGCCACCGAGCCCAGCTTAGTCCCTTTTCTATTACCCTCCATCCCTGCTCTGAGCTTTCCCAGGGACTCCATTCCTCCGAGGAGAATTGTCCCTAGGGAGGCAGATAAAACTAGTTTCTGAATTAGCCAAACTGTGGGCTTGCTGGTACGGGCTTGCTGGTACAAGGCTTGCTGAGCAGTCCAGCCTGAGTGAACTGTTACTGTGGCCCTTGCAGGATTGTGGATGGCCATGCTGGGCGAACCATCCTGGGACAGGCAGGGCTAAGATGCAGAAGGTTTGAGAAAGTCCAAGGTTTCCCCACAGAGATAGTAAAGAAAGGACCAAGACTCTTTATAGGTCCCGAGGAAAGATTTTGATCTTGAAAATTACCTTCTTTATATCTTCAGGACAAAGCATTCATGTGAACTTAAGGCAATCTTGCAAAAAAAAAAAAATCCTGTACATTTATTGATAAGGCTGTTTTTTCCCGATTTATTTACTTTTAGAGACAGGGTCTCGCTCTGTCACCCAGGCTGGAGTGCAGTGGTGCAGTCATAGCTCACTGCAGCCTCAAACTCCTGGGCTCAAGCAATCCTCCTGAATAGGCGGGATTACAGGTGTGTGCCACCATGCCTACCTAATTTGTTTTTTTCTTTCTCTTTTTTTTAGGGGTGCGGTGGCAGAGGATAAAGATGTTGTCTCACTACGTTGCCCAGACTGGTGTCTCAAACTCCTGGCCTTAAGTAGTCATCCTGCCTTAGCCTCCCATAGTCTGTAATTACAGGCATGAGCTACCACACCTGGCTCCAGCCTATTTTTAAATGCAAAGACAACATGAAAAGAGACCATCTTTTTTTGTCTTTTGTGTAGTTTTTACCCAATAAAATTTTTCTGAACAAATATTAAATAGTTGAAGGATGACTTCTCCATTCCCAGTAAATTGGGGAAATAGGGGGACAATTCCCCTCTGTAGTTGAACTTCTCAATTGTTATACTCTGGTTGGTTCCTGGCTGTGTGAACTCTGAGGACTGTTCCCTCCAAGCCTTCTTGGGCGGTTCTTTTCCCAGGCTAGGGTAACTTCCTATGAAGCAATTGTCTGGACATAGACTCTTTTCTCCCTATACCTGGCTTCTTTCTGCCCGCTCCCTCAGGGTGCAGCCTCTGGCCAAGGCTGGTATACACAGGATATGCACATTCCAGTAACAAATCATGGGGTGCAGGTAATTGAGCAGAACTGAGAGCAATGTAGGCGGCACCCTTGATCAATGTATTTGTAAACACCGTATAGGAATTTGAGTAATTAACTTGCTAGGTTATAAAACTGCTTGCTGTGCTTCAAGAGACTTGTTAGACATTTGCAATCCACAAACTCCTTGACCAGAGGTGGTCTTCTTATAATTTGTATGGTTTTGGCCAGCCAAAGGGTGATCTTTGACCTTCCTCCTTGACAAGGAACCTGAAAGTTTACTATAGATCATTATGCTAAATCATGAACTGAAGATTGGACTGTCCTGATCTTGCATCTGATGGAGATTTGCCAAAGGGGTGGGATAGGCTACCATATGGCCTGCGGTAGGAATGTCTAAATGCTTTCTAATGGTTATGCTGAGGCAAAAAGACTAAACTAAGAGTAAGTTAAGTTTCTTCTGGGTTTCTATAGGTACCTCCTTTCAGCTTGCTTCCTGGTAAAATCAGCTTTCTAAATATCCATATATACTTCAGAGGGTTGTGTATTCTGTTAAGTATGGGTTCACTGTGGTCAATTAGGTAGAGTTTAACTGTACTTTCACATGTTTTTCATTTTTGTTTTTTTCCAGTTTAAGAGTGACATAAGAATCCCCTAGTATAATTAGGGAGTTATTGGTTGGTTGAGGTAAAATGCATACAAATAATCATTTCAAAGTGTGTAATTCACTGCATTACATGAACTGGCAAGCCATCTGGAGGAAGTCAAAAGGGCCATAACGATGGTCGGAGGAAGGGGGTCGCGGCCTAACCATTTTCTTCTCCTGGCAATATACGCTTCTGTGAACAGCTTGCTTAAGCCCCTGCTACCACCAGAGCTATACTGCATGCACACAAAAATGTAAACTGCACGTGCACGGAAATGTAAAAGCTCACAAACAGACGAGGTCCGGGACTTGGGCATTAGCCCCCTGGGCCTGCCGGTGTAAATAAACCTGTGTTCTCACGTTCCGGGAGTGCCGCTCGTCTCTCGACTGCAGGAGTCAGTTCTGCCTGACATTTTGGAGGCCCCGGTGATATCCACCGCCGAGGCCCATTAAGGCCCGGCTGGCTCCGTGGACTTGGAGGGACGACACCCCAGGACAGAACAGGGACGCGCGCACCTGCACCTCACCGGTCGGAGGCACCTGCGACTCCAGCAAGGCCGTGCTGTCCCTAAGGAAGGTGAGGACTAACACTTCTGGAAGACGTCTTAGGTAAGAAACGCTGCGGTAGTCAGTTCAGGAAAAACCCGAACCCGGCAGTCCACGAGGGATTGATCACCCTTGGGCATTTCGGCCCTCTGTTAGCCCTTAAGCACAGACAGGATTTAAAACGGGACTGTATTAACCGCAGATTGGAAGTGCATGAATGAGTGGGTGAATGAATGGTGGTCCCAAGACGTCAATCGCGGGGTCTGATTGGGCGCTAGCCTGCATTACCTTGACGACCTCATATAGCTGAAGGCGTCCCAGCTCCGTGGTGATAGGGCTGGTCCGGGTTGGGGGTTTATACCAACCTGCCATTGCTAAAAGGCATCTCAAATTCCCTTTGGGAGGCGGCTGGGTGGGCACTGCAAGAAGGTGCTGTGAATGTGTGTGTGGCTCCACGGCCTTTAGGCTGTGGAGTTTGATTGGGCCCTAACCTGCACTACTGTAGACTGTCACAACGGCTTAGTGGAAATTCATTGCCCTCGTGAACTTTGACCAGGTGCAGGGTTTATACGCGCACTCCTACGCCAAGACTTCCTTAAGATTCCACGAGGAATGCGGACAGGCAGCCACCTGAGTGAGGTCCCGTTTTACTCAGACACCCCTCCTATCGCATCTCTGTTCATGGCTTAGGCACATATAAAATGGGGACATCCCAATTTAAAGCCCGACCTACTGCCCTTTCCTGCATGCTGTGCAACTTTGCACAGGTTTCTCCAGAGATTATGGCATAAAGAGCAAGCATTCCAAGAAATCAAAGGGACTCTGGCTACAGCTCCCGCCCACAGCCTGCCTGATGTGGAGAAGCCTTTCCAATTATTTGTCTGTGAAAATGATCAGGTAGGAGTCAGGGTGCTGACTTAAGCATTGGGCCTGTGCAGAGGCCAGTCGCCTACATATCTAAAAGGTTGGATGCTGTTTCATCCAGCTGGCCACCCTGCCTCCGAGCTTTAGCAGCCACAGCCCTCCTTGTCACAGAGGCTGACAAGCTGACTCTGGGACAAACCCTACATGTGAAAGCTCCTCACCAAGTCATAACTCTTCTAACTGGACCAGCCAGCTGATGGCTCTCCAATGAACAGGTCATTCAATATCAAGCCCTCCTATGCTAAAACCCAAGAATAACGGTAAAGACCATCCGGACCTTAAACCCAGCTACATTTTTACCAGAAGAGGAGGGTCCCCCAACCCACAATTGCGAAGAAAACCTAGATGAGGTATATTCAGGTATATTCTTCTTGACTGGACTTGAAAGACACCCTACTATAGCAGGCCAACTTAGAACTATTCATCGATGGAAGTAGCTACCCTGTAGACCTGAAAAGGGGGAACAGGGTGATGGAGCCCTTGATCAGTTGAAGACCGGTGTGCAGTTACAACAATGAATGAAGTTTTGAAATCAGGACCTCTCCCCCAGCACTGGTCCCCTCCAAAGAGCAGAATTATGGGCCCTCATTAGAGCCCTCTGACTAAGCAAAGGAAAGAGAGTCAATATATATACCGACTCTAAATACACCTTTGCTACTGTCCGTGTACAAAGAGCCATTTATAAAGAAGGGACTACCAGACTCGGTGGCTCAGCCTGTAATCCCGCGCCTTTGGGAGGCTGAGGGGAGTGGATTGCCTGAGCCCACGGGTTTGAGACCCGCCTGGGCAGCGAGACCTCATCTCTACAATAAATAAAAAAATCAGCCGGGCATGGTAGCGCACGCCTGTAATTCTGGCTACTTGGAAGGCTGAGGCGGAAGGATCGCCTGAGCCCAGCAGGTCGAGGCTGCGGTGGCTGTGAGCGGCCACTGCACTCCAGTCTGGGCAACAGCGAGACTCCAACTCAAAAAAATAAAATAAAATAAAATAAAATAAAATAAAATAAAATGAAGGGACTACTTACTGTGGGAGGAAAAGAAATTAAAAACAAAGAAGAAATCCTTCATCTGTTAGCAGCTGTATGGAACCCTGAAAAGGTAGCTGTTATACACTGCCAGGCTCATCAGAGAGGAGCTACCCAAGTCCATAGAGGCAATGCATCCGCAGACCATGTGGCAAGAGAAGCAGCAAACAGATTTCTATAAGAAATAAGAGGCCATCGAGATGGAACCCCTACTCTTATCATCATACTGGCGTTAGAGACAAAACCTGCCTATACTGAAGAGGAAACAAAATGAATCAGAGAAGTAAAAGGGACATTGACCAACACAGCATGGTGGGTGTTTCCGGACCAATGGCCGGTGATCCCAAAGTCCCTTAGCCACCAGGTGGTGCACCAATACCACGATTTGGCCCACCTGGGAAAAACTGCCCTATACTCTGTGTTGAATAAATACTACTATATCCCACAACTCACTCCTCTAAGTTCCACTGTTAGTAAGCGCTTGCATAATTTGCACCAAGAACAACTTAAAACAAGCGTTAAAGCCACCCGAGGGTATCCAAAGGATAGGAGCCGCCCCATTCGAAGTCATAGAAATAGACTTTATGGAAATGAAACCCAGTCAAGGTTATAAATACCTATGAGTTCTGATTTGTCCATATTCCAAATGGGTGGAGGCATACCCAACACGGACAGAGATGCCCACGAAGTGACCAAAGTGTTGCTCGAGGATGTTGTTCCCCAATGCAGGCTCCCTATCTCCGTAGGTTCTGACAACAGACCAGCATTTGTGGCAGAGATAACATGAAACTTGTCTACACAACTGGGAATAAAATGGAACTTGCATGCAGCATATCATCCTCAAAGCTCCGGAAAAGTTAGAAAGAATGAACAGAACCCTTAAAACCACCCCAGGGAAAATGTGTCAGGAGACAGAACTGCCTTGGACTCAACTTTTACCCCTCACTCTTCTTAGAGTAAGACACACCCCAGGCTGCCATGGCCTGTTCCCTTTTGAAATCACGTGTGGCAGGCCACCTCCCCTCATCAAAGACATCCGGGGCAATATAAACCGGCTAGGAGAAACCATGCTTGAGAAACAGATTATCCAACGAGGGAAGGTCCTCAGGGACTTGAGCTCAACAATATTAGAAAGAATCCCTGTCTCCATTAGCACTAAAATCCATGCCTTTTCACCTGACAGTGGGTTTGGGTCAAAACCTGGAAACACGAGCCTTTACAAGCCATGTGAGAAGGCCCCTATCAAATAATATTAACCACCCCTACAGCCCTCAAAGTTGCAGGTCGGAAGCCGTGGATCCACCACTCCAGAGCAAAATCAGCTTCCCACCAAGGATGGACCAGTCACATCGCTCCCCACGACCCTCTCCAGCTCTGACTGAAAGTGAAAAACAAGAAGCTCTCCCGCCCTGCTGCCATCACATAACCAGAGGCTGGTGGCTCCATGCACGGCAGAAGCCTGAGGACCAGCAAGTTGCTAATATGAACCCAAAGGCTACTGCGTTGCCATATTTGAGCACCTGTCACCTTTGGCCCCTCTCCTTGCTTTGCATTCTTGCTATGCTTTTTGCCATAGGGCTTGCTTCAACCTCACCCCAAGACTGGCAGCTAGGCCATAAAATCCTACTAGCCATCACCTACCTCATCACAATTGGAAGTGTGACTCTCATCAAGTGCCTTCTATAATTGCCTGGCACCTGAAACGCCTACAATAATGGTTACTCAGCTTATTATTATAGGTTTGCTGACATTTACTGTCCATTTCTTTCCTGAGGTCTTGACAGAACCATGCAATCGATGCCTTAAGCGACAAACCCTTACTGCATCAGATCTGTTCAAACAAATGCAAGGGAAACCAGTTAATAAACCACCGTGGCACACTCATACCAACCCGCCAGTTGTTATTCCGGACAGACAGTGAAAAACTGTACCTGGGGCGATAAAGAATATTGGACAGCTTGGATACCCCAGAAAAATGTAGCCAGAATTATATGTGCAGGAGGCCCTGGACATGAATGCTGGACAAAACTGCCTCAATGGGGCCCATCTGATGGGGGAGGCGTACAAGATCAGGTCCAGAAAGAGCTAATAAAAATGATGCCTAATGACTTCATAGCAAAGGTGGCTCCTGCACCTCCTGAACCTGAAATGAGGCCACCACTTGTACTACTAAAAAGAAAAGCGCTAAACCTAGATCCCCGGTTAGACCAATTGTTAACTGTAACCCATCGACTCTTAAATGCTACTAACCCCCAACTGGCACGCAATTGTTGGCTCTGCCTGTCTCCTGGTCTCCTCCCATAACATATCCAAGCCAGACTATGCCTCCAGCTCTCTGGTCACAACCCCATATCAGGTTATATAGAATGGTCCCAGACGGCACCTGTTACAATAATTCGGGAGGTATCCAGTCTGTAGGAAAGTTAACTTCCGACCAGTGCTTCCAAATCCATGACTGCAAGGCAGAGGAAGGCTGCCTTTCTGACGAGCCCTGGTTCTGGAGCCCGGGCTAGGAGATTTCTTGATATGTGGCCCCTATGCCTAGCAATACTTTCTGGTCAAATGGTCAGGAATCTGCACCTTGGCTTTCCTTACCCCCCAGATGGACATATTACCTAACAACCAGTCCCTTCCAACAGCCTACACACGGTCAAAAAGGGCCATCGTGTTCATACCCGTTACTAGGACTGGGAATCGCTGCAGGAATAGGCACTGGCATAGGGGCAATTGCCTCATCAGCCGATTATCAAGCCAAACTGACTGCAGATCTCGCAGATGACATGGAACAAGGAGCAAAATCCAGAGCGGCCATGCAGGAGCAACTGTATTCCTTGGCAGCAGTCGTCCTACAAAATTGAAGGGGACTAGACCTGCTCACTGCCGAGAAAAGGGGACTCTGCCTTTTCCTAAATGAAGCATGTTGTTTCTATGTAAACCAGTCAGGCATAGTCAGAGACATGGCCTGACAGTTACAAGAACGGGTCATGTGCAGAAGACAGGGACTGGCAAGTTCTTGGAGCCAATGGACCAACATTTGGAGTTGGGCTTCCTGGCTCCTTCCACTGGCAGGTTCCTTCATATTTCTTTTAGCGCTCACATTTGGCCCTTGTATTTTAAACCTATAACCGGTTTCGTAAGTTCCCGTTTAGCTTTTGGCAACCTAATATGTACCCCTAGAAAGAAGGTAACCAGCCTGACCAACCCTAGTAAAAGTTTTTCCTAGGCACTAGAAGAGGAGGGAGTGAACTGGCAAGCCATCTGGAGAAAGCCAAAAGGGGCATAACCATGGTTGAGAGGAAGGGGATCCCTGCCTAACCATTTTCTTCTCCTCGCAATATCCACTTCTGGATATTGCGAGGAGAAGAAAACAGCTTGCGTAAGCCCCCGCTACCCCGAGCTTTACTGCACGCGCATAAAAATGTAAACTGCATGTATGCGGAAATGTCAACGTCATATAAGGCAAAGCTCACAAACAGACGAGGTCTAGGACTTAGGCATTAGTCCCCTGGGCCCCCTGGTGTAAATAAACTTGCATTCTCTCACATTCGGGGAGTGCTGATCTCTCCACTGCGGGAGGCAGTTCTGCTGTGACAACATACATTCGCAATGTTATGCAACCATCGCTACTATCTTGTTCCAAAACTTCCTCGTCACTCCAGATGAATCATCACACCCATTAAGCAGTCGCTCCCCACCCTCCACTGCCCCTCATCCCTGGCAACCACAAATCTGCTGTCCTTATACATTTGCCTATTCTGAATATTTCATATAAATAGAATGATACAATATGCAGCTTTTTACGTCGACCTTCTTTCACTCAGCACAGTGATTTCCAGGTGCATCCACGTTGTAGGAGACATCAATCCCTCATCCTACTTATTGCTGGATAATATTCCA
Source organism: Cephalopachus bancanus (assembly GCA_027257055.1). Taxonomy (NCBI): domain Eukaryota; kingdom Metazoa; phylum Chordata; class Mammalia; order Primates; family Tarsiidae; genus Cephalopachus; species Cephalopachus bancanus. The sequence goes on along the minus strand of JAPVLO010000377.1, from coordinate 2,448,380 downwards.
TTATATGGCGATACCACATTTTACTTATCCATTCATTTAATGATGGACATTTGTGTTGTTTTCACCTTTTGCCTATTGTGAATCATATATTCATGTAGAAGTTTTTGTTTGAACACTCATTTTCAGTTCTTTTGAGAAAATATTTAGCAGCGGAATTGCTAGGTCATATGGTGTGATATTGTGATTTGTCAGAAGAAATATTTAGATTTTGTCCCGTCTTCTGGCACATAGGTCCTAAACCCTTAGACTCTCCAAAGTGATGTGTCTGTCTTTTTGTATGCTTATGAGATGCCTGATGGCTGGGGGTTACTTGATAGCCACAGGACGGGGATTGATTACTAGGGCGACCCACCATGTGATTAGAGGGTCCGATCTCTCAGTCCCACTCCCTGACATCCCAGGGAGGGGAGAGGGGTTGAAGGTTTAATTAGTCAGCAACAGCCAATGATTTGATCAATCATGCCCACGTAAGGAAGCTCCCCAAAACCCAAAAGGACAGGGTTCAAAGAGCTTCTGGGTTTTTTAGCGCATGGAGGTGCCTGGAGGGTGGCACGGCCAGAGGGCATGGAAGCTCCTTTTCCCTTCTCACATAACTCGCCCTAGGTATCTTTTCCATCTGGCTATTCATCTGTATCATTTATAACATCCTTTGGGCAAATGTAAGTACAGTGTTTCTCTGAGTTCTGTAAGACATTCTAGCAAATTAAGCCTGAGGAGAGGGTCTTGGGAACCTTGTTTATAGATGGTTAGTCAGAAATACAGGCCACAACCCAAGACTTGCAATTGGCATCTGAAATGAGAGGCAGTCTTGTGGCACTGAGCCCTTAACCTGTGAGATCTGATTCTAACTCCAGGTAGATAATGTCAGAATTAAGTTAATTATAGGATACCTGATTGGCGTATGCTGGAGAAATGCTTAGTGTGTGGGGAAAAATTCCCATACATCTGGTGACGGAAGTCAAGTACTGTGTGGGGTGGTGGCTGTGTAGTAGGAGACGTAGGTAATTATGTTTAGCTTGTTGAGGAACTGCCGAACTGGATTTTAAAATTTTTGTTGTTTTGCGGTTTTGTTATCAGGTATCAGATGAAAACCTGTCATATCTTCTAAGTAAATTCAGGCCTGTATGCCTATGAAATGACCTTCCCTATCCCTAATATTACATTCACTTAAAAGTATATTTGTCTGACATATTACTGATGTAAGAAAGCCATGCTAGCTTTCATTTTGTTATGGATACCTTTTTCATCATTTTACATATAACTTGCATTCTTGTTACTTTAAATGACTCCCATAAGTAGAACATACTGAATTTTTAAAAATTTAATCTGAAGCCGGGCTCGGTGGCTCAGCCTGTAATCCCGTGCCTTTGGGAGGCTGAGGTGAGTGGATTGCCTGAGCCCGCGGGTTCGAGACCCACCTGGGCAGTGAGACCTCATCTCTACAATAAATCAAAAAAATTAGCTGGACGTGGTAGCACGTGCCTGTAATTCCGGCTACTTGGAAGGCTGAGGCGGAAGGATCGCTGCAGCCCAGCAGGTCGAGGCTGCGGTGGCCGGGAGTGGCCACTGCACTCCAGTCTGGGTGACAGAGTGAGACTCCAACTCAAAAAAAAAAAAAAAAAAAAAAATTAATCTGACACTCTTTACCTTTAAAATTATTTGGGGGGAAAACAAATATATATATATATATACATAGTGCATTTACATTTATTGTAATTGCTGGCATATTTGGGTTTGTATCTTAGTTATTTATTCTCAATTTTGTCCTGCCCATCCTATGTTCATTTCTCATATTTTGGGGGCATTTTTATTATTCCTCCCTCCCTTCCCCATTTCTTTTTCTCCTTTGGGAACTCCAGTTAAGTGACTGGTAAATCTTCCCATTCTTCATACATTTTTACCTCCCTTTAAAAATTTTCAACCCTTTATCTCTTTGTGTTGCATTCTGGATAATTTCTTCTGCTCCATCTTTTTTTTTTTTTGAGTTGGAGTCTCACTCTGTCGCCCAGACTGGAATGCAGTGACCGCTCCCGGCCACCACAGCCTCGCCTGCTGGGCTCTGGCAATCCTTCCACCTCAGCCTTCTGAATAGCATGTGCTACCACGCCCGGCTGATTTTTTGATTTATTGTAGAGATGAGGTCTCGCTGCCCAGGCGGGTCTCGAACCTGTGGGCTCAGGCAATCCACTCACCTCAGCCTCCCAAAGGCGCGGGATGACAGGCTGAGCCACCGAGCCTGGCTGCTCCATCTTATGGTTCAAATTTTCTCCTTGGCCAGGCATGGTGGCTCAAGCCTATAATCCCAGCACTTTGGGAGGCTGAGGTGAGGGGATTACCTGAGCCCCTGGGTTTGAGAACAGCCTGGGCAAATTGGTGAGACCTCATCTCCACAGCAAATCAAAAAATTAGCTGGGCATGGTAGTACACACCTGTAGTACCAGCTACTTAGAAGGCTGAGGTGGAAAGATTGCCTGAGCCCAGCAGGTTGATGCTGGGGTGGCCATGAGCATGCCACTGTACTCCAGCCTGGGTGAAAGAGTGAGACTCTAACTCAAAAAAAAAATTTTCTCCTCAGTCATGTGAGAAACAAACTCACCTGTCCACAGTTAAAAGATGGACACAGAGACATGGAGTGCAGCAGAAGTGAGACTTTAATGGCAGTCTTGCAAGATCGGGTATCTGGTGGACATGTTACAGTTAGCATACTGGTAACCTAGAACGCAAGTCCCTCCCCTATTCTCCCATAGGCTGGGCTTTCCTGAGGCCACAACACTTTCCTGGACTTTGACATTGGTTGGGTCACATAATTAGTTCATTTTCTTTTTCTTTTTTCTGTTTTTTTTTTTAATTGTAGAGATGAGGTCTCGCCAAGTTGCCCAGGCAGGTCTCGAACCCGCAGGCTCAGGCAATCCTAGTTCATTTTCATGTCCTATTTGTTGATTGGTTTAGAGTTGCTACAAAATCCCTTCATTTACATGTCGTATTTGCTGATTGGTTTACAGGATTTCATTTTGATTGGTTCCCTCTGAAATTTGAACCTAAAAGCCCACCAAAGGGAAAGCCCATGAAAAAGGGAACAAAGAAGCAGGAAGTGACTCAGCAAAGGCATTTAAACATGGCTCAGGGTTCGTTTTGAAAATAAATCGTTCTATTTCTTACAACCTTTCTCCTCTTTTTCTTTAAGTATTTTTTATTTTATTTTCATTTTATTTAGATTCAGATCTAATTATGAGATCCATTTCACATTTATCAAGTAGTTTTTGACGCTCCTCCTGAAAATTTAATTCAGTTTTTATAATGTAAGTGTAATTCATGGGCATTTTCTTTGTTGTGGCCACCTCTTATAAGTTTTCGAACCAGACCTCTGACACAGGGAATTATACAGACAGTTAATAAGACAATTAATATCCCCATTACTGTTACAAGAGAAGTTAAGATAGATATTATTGTTCTTTTTCATTTTCCAAACTAATTATCTAACCAATCTGTAAAAGGATCGCTAAAACTGGAGTTTTCGGCTAGTTTATTGGCTAGAGCACTTAAGTCCTCGTGATGCTCTGCTTCCATCAGGAACTGTATTGTCTGGGATAAACGTACAGCATTGTCCCTCTAACATGACACACACTCCCCCCTTTGCGGCTAACATCATGTCCAGTGCCATACGATTTTTCCATGCCCTTCTACTAGTAGTGTTTAATCGCTCAGCTACTTCTTTAATTGCACCCCTGGTATGATTAATAAATCTCTGTTGATCATAGTAGATGTAATCGATCCAATCTATGTTTTATAAATAGCAGACCACCAAAAGAGTGCAGACTTAAACCCTGCAACTACCTGGCTTTTAGCCTTGAATTTATTAGGGACTTCCCTGGTGACCCCTTTGGAGACAATGTACACATTTGAATCAAAGGACCCTTGCAGTGTTTTCCAAAATTGGTGAGGAGTCTGAGTGCTTTCGGATGTGGGACGGATTGCCAGGGTAAATGGAATAGCCAACTGGACCCACGCACAAATTCTGATCCAGTTGGATGGCAACAAGTCACGCAGGCTTTCCCCTTCACGATACCACCATGTATTCGCTTGAGGGATCTGCAAGCTGGAGAAGTTGCTGCTGAATTCACCAGAGACATTTAGGACATGGGCATAAGTCGGCAGTTATCCCACAGGAGTCATGAAACCTTCCCCTTGTCTAGAGAGACATGAGGAGTGATTCATCATCCCTGTGGCAAAGGAGGGGATTGCCCTCGGGTCTGACCTCTGCAGTGCAGGGAAGAGCAGAGGCAAGCTCTTACAAGTCTTGTTTCCCCATGTGTCCTTGTCTTGGTATAAGGCAAGTATACAACTCATTTCAGTGGGGTCTGTGTCCCAGCTGAGAGGGAACGGGATCACCTGCACTTGTGGCCATCCCACAGCACATGCATAACAGTTGCTTTTCCTCAAAGCTAGTACCAAAAATGTGACCCATTTTACCCAGGCATTGGTGTCTCCATAACCTGTTTTAATTTCTAGAGTTTGTGACCATTTACATTGGGTTGTAAACGATTCCATCCCCTAGGATCTCCAAATGGAGTAGCAGCAGTCCACCCCTGGTGCTGTGTGGTCCAACATACATCCCCCCCGCCGCCCCACCAGCTAGGACAGGGAGGTTCCTGATGATCGGAGATATGTTCAGGACAGAGAGATCGATTTGTCTGTGAGAGCTGCCTTTGCCCTTTTAGATCTCCACACCATAAAACTTGACAAGCATTAAACTTTACACTTAGGTTTTCTGGGCACCTTGTGAACCTTCCACCATTTTTCTTTCCCTTCCCTTATTCAGTCCTTTGTTGGTCCCTTAACACGTGTATAATGAGTCCAACCTTTTTCTGCTGTCTGTATGGTGGTCCCGGTGGTCAGGGGTACTTGATAGGGGCCTTCCCAGCTGGGCTAAAGTTGATCTTCTTTCCAGGACTTAATTAGTACCAAGTCTCCAGGCTGGTCTGCAAGCAGTTTAGGAGGACAGTGTGGAGTAGATGTGTCTTCTGAAACTTTTTTTTTAAAATTTTGTTCTTTTTTTCCCCTCCACCCTAGAGAGACTGAATTAAAAACTTGAAGAAGCCGGGCTCGGTGGCTCAGCCTGTAATCCCCCGCCTTTGGGAGGCTGAGGTGAGTGGATTGCCTGAGCCCGCGGGTTCGAGAACCGCCTGGGCAGCGAGACCTCATCTCTACAATAAATCAAAAAATCAGCCGGGCGTGGTAGCGCGCGCCTGTAATTCCGGCTACTTGGAAGGCTGAGGCGGAAGGGTCGCCGGAGCCCAGCAGGTCGAGGCTGAGGTGGCCGGGAGCGGCCACTGCACTCCAGTCTGGGCGACAGAGTGAGACTCCAACTTAAAAAAAAAAAAAAAAAGAAAAAGAAAATAAACCAGACATTTAATGAACTTTTAAAACAATTTTAAGATTTTCAAATTACATGAAGGGCTTATCCATAAGCATTATTTTATTCATATTTATTTATTCATAGCAGTTTGCTTAATTACTTATGAAAACCGAGATCTTAGATAAGGCTAGTTATTATTTTATCTCCTGGCTAATCATTTTTAAAGCCTGTGAACATCAGATGTTACCTAAGTAAGAACCTTAAAGTTAAATACATAAACATTTTATTGATAATTTAGGTTTAGCTGGTTTTTTTGTTTGGAACCAGCAATTTTAAATTAGTTGTACTTGTAACAAAAACATTTATGCAAACAAAAATCATTTTGGTTTTGGCTAGGTTTATAGTTTTATAACTTTCATGTCAAATCTTGATACTTAAACTATCCAGCAGAGGCAAATGCAAGACTTACTTAATTAGTAGACCCAGACAAAAATGTATGCTGACAATTCCAAAGACACTTTTCATTTTGTTAATAATTTTAAACACGTTTTTATTTACCAAAGATTCAAATCACATGAACTTGAAAAGCATTTAGATTTATTTATTTTATGAGTACTCATTTACTTAGTAGCCAATTTGGTAGCATACTGGACAAAACACATAACGTGCACCTACATGCGTTCAAACATACATACACACACAAAGATTTAACAACCTTAACCTCCAAACTTCAGCAATGAAATCGCAATGAACTCACCATTTTACAAAAGACACCCAAGTTTAAACTGTATTTCTGAGAAAATTGGAACCTGTTTGTATGGCTAAACTTTGCCCCAATAGTCAGTCCAATAAATGCTGTGGACCAAAATTGGGATAAAGCAGTCTTCATGGTAGTTTAATTTTTAAAAACTTTTAAAACCATTTTTTTTAGTTTTACATGATTTTTCAATGTTTACATTTTAGTTAAAACTGGCTGAACTGTGTAAGAATACCAAAAAAAATTTTTTAACGTTGAAACAGTGAGCTTATCTCAACACCAGTAGCTTAGTTGTTAGCAGATTCAAAGCAAGTAGAAAAGAGAGAAACAGAGTTTAGAAGCCTCTATTTAACCCTGTAGTTGCAGGTTAACCATTTGGACACTGAAATTTATAGTTCTAACATGGATGGCCAGGACCAATCGACTGGCACCTGTGTTAATTAGAAAACTAATTTGGGTTCCAGCGCCCTAATATTCATCTGGGATGTCATCAAGTTCATTCTTGCCAGGTCTCTGATGGGCCTGTTGGTTTTTTGTTTTCTTTTTTCCTTCTCTTGTTGAGTCACAAAAGCCTTAGAGACATCCTAAGACCTAAGGGCTGATTCTCGGATTGCCTTAATGATTAACCCCCTCGGACCCTGCATTTTTGTGGCATCCTTTCGATCATTGCAATCCCACCCAGGATCTGCTTCTGCTTAGCTGGTTGAGGGCCCAGCCCTGGAGGGTGTCCTTGTGTCTGTACAGACATTGCAGCCCTCCTGATCCTTCCCCTTGTTCTTGGGACAAGGGCTATCTCCCCAAGACCTCAACATTTCCCCAATGAATTATCCACGGTAATGTCAGAGGGAGAATTTTTTTTTTTTTTTCAGAGGGAGAATTTTTATTTCGCCCTTTTTCCTAGTCCTGGAATCATCTTTCCGGTTTTCCAACATTCGCCCCAATGGACTATCTGGGGAAACTTTAAGGGAGCTTTCCTGACCTCCCTCCCCAGGCTTGGACTGTTTATTGCCCATTCTTGGTTACCAGGTAAACGGTGCAATTTTGGAGTTTCCCAAAAGGATGCTCAACTTCCCTTACTGGAAGTTTCTCGCAACCCTTAAGACTCCAGGTGTTTCTTGAGGTGCTCAGCCTCCCTTATTGGAGGTTTCTGCAAACTTCAGGATCCATTTTGTCCCTCTGCAGCCTTTACCCTCGCAGGACAATGAAAACGCAGATGGAGACTTGATTGGTTCGTATCTTGAGATGCGTTTCACACACACACACACACACACACACACACACACACACACACACACTCCACTCACTCACTCACTCAACACAAGGTTGCCTGTGTAAGGCCGGAGGTACCGGAGGGCAGGGCGGGCCTCAACAAGACGGCTCCAACCCGGACCAGGAGAACAATGGGTGAGAGTGAGCCAGCAAAAATGAGTAACCGGAACTGAGCCTCCAGCCGCAAAGCCAGCCAGTACCTGTTACAGAGACTCTAGCAACCCCGTTCAGCCAATCGCCAGCAGACGTGACAGCTGTCCCAACCAGTGATTGCTCTCCCCGACCCCCTCACAGCTTTCTCAGTGTGCCCTTTATAAACCCGTCGCCCATCTTGCTGAGCGTGACTTCTCTAGCCCACAGCTACATGGACCGGTGAACCTCGCCCGGGACTGCGCTAATAAATTTTTCTTGGCTCCTTTGTTGCCGTTTCGCCTGGTCTGGTTTCGTTTACCTTACAGCCTGGTTGCCATGGTGCCTTTTTTTTTTCTGTGTCACTTCTTCTGCCTTCAGAACAATAGTCTCAGGCTTATCTGCAGTCCTGTGAGCACTGAGACACCCAAGCAGAGTAGGCCACCCGAAATCCCTCTGCTGGGATCCCCCTCGCGCAGATGCAGAGTATCCCGGACAAGCCCCTAAATGGTGAGAAACAGACTCACCTGCCCAAAATCAAAGGATAGACACACAGACATGGAGTGCAGTAGAAGCAAGACTTTAATGGCAGTCTTGCAAGATCAGGTGTCTGGTGGGCAGGCACACCAGAGCTGTTACAGTTAGCATTTTGGTAACCTAGACTGCAAGTCCCTCCCCTGTTCTCCCATAGGCTGGGCTTTCCAGAGGTCACAATGCTTTCCTGGACTTTGCCTACATGGCATACATAGATTGGGTCATGTAATTAGTTCTTTTGCGTGTCCTATTTGTTAATTAGAGTTGCTACAAAATCCCTTCATTTACATGTCCTGTTTGCTGATTGGCTTACAGGATTTCATTTTGATTAGTTCCCTCCGAAATTTGAACATAAAAGCCCGCCAAAGTGAAAGCCCATGAAAAAGAGAATAAAGAAGCAGGAAGTGACTCAGCAAAGGCATTTAAACATGGCTTAGTGTTCATTTTGAAAATGAATCATTCTGTTTCTTAAAGTCTCATCTCATCTGTTGAGTTAAATTTTATAGTATATTTTAACTTCTAGATTTTTTCCCAATATACTTTTATAGTTTTCTATTCTCGACACATATTTTCTAACTTATCTTTTGTATTGTGCACTCTCATAGAATCTGTTTTCTTCTTAGAAAGGATCTTGAATATTAATATCCAAATTTTCACATAATTTATTTCTTGAAGAGGTATTTTCGACTAATGTTCACATATGGAAATTTTATAGGTATGTCCACAAGACTCAGTACAACATTTAAGCAAAATTATGTGCCAGAAGAGTCTCAAATTACATTTAAAATACTACTGGTAGAATATCAGGAACATTGTAGAAGTTTTGAAAGCACTGGTGAGCACTGAAAGTGAATGTGTGATGCATGTTGCTGGCATCAAGAGAGGCAATGATGATAACACACTTGGCGTGAGCTATTCTCTGCCATTTTGTGCTTGTCCTAAACACATTTCCACATTGCCTTTTTTTTTGTTGTTAACACCTAAGGTGGATGTTAGTTTACATTTGATGTAAAAATTATTAGGAGGGTAAGCTCCCTGGCATTTATAATACGGGCAGTGTCGTTCCCCGCCCCCACCAGCAACTGGTTTGGCTTTTTATCTTATGGATGCCTTGAGTTGTATGAGGAGGGAATCCCCCCAAAAACTGGAATTATACTTTGGAGGGCGGGTCCTTGTTGCACAGGCTTCCCCTGTTAGTTAAGTGTTTTTGGGAACTCATTGGCATCAGTGTACCAGCTAGTGTTGTGTTGTGAAAGGCTGTTTTCGACTTCAGTGAGTTTTTTTTTTCCTGAGATTCTTTCAGTGCATTTGCTCACCTCCTGATGGGTGATTTACATGAACCTCCCCACAGCATGCTGAGTGTTCAGCAGGTTTTGACCCAAAATGGCATGATCCCCATGCTCCACCCTCCCTAGTCACCCAGTCTCACCCAAGCAACGTTTGTTTCCTCAGATGAAAAGTCCTTAAAGGTAAACCTTTTGCCCATGTGGAAAGGGTTAACCAAAAATGGCAGAAGCACAAAAAGGCGTCAAAACTGATGAGATCAAAACTGTTTTGAGCAGTGAAAAAAAAGCCTCAGAGAGTACTCTGACGGTGACTGAAGTTTAAACACGTAAGAATAACTATACAGGCCAGGTGTAGTAGCTCAGCCTGTAACCCCAGCACTTTGGAAGGCTGAGGCAAGAGGATTGCCTGAGACCCGCCTGGGCAACTTGGTAAGCCCTCATCTCTACAACATATCACAAAAACTAGCTGGGTATGGTGGCGTGCATCTGCAGATGCGTGCATCTGTAGACTTCCACTGCTTGGAAGTCTGAGTGGAAGGATCACCTAAGCTCAGCAGGTCGAGGCTGCGGTGGCCGGGAGCGGCCACTGCACTCCTGGCTGGGCGACAAGAGTGAGACGCCAACTCAAAAAAAAAAAAAAAAAGAAAGAAAAGAAAGACTAAATATACAATTTTAAATAAATAAATTTGTTTTCTCTTTGGGTCCTGGTATGACTGACCAACCTTTCTTGTTGGTGCTATATACCAAGAAGCCTGGAATCAAGTTTAACCCTTTTATTATTATTTAGAACTTTCTGGGATGAATGTTTTGTATTTATCCATTCCAAATCATGTTAGTATTGCTCTGTTAACATTATGTAAAGGAGACTTTATGTGATAAAATGTACAGAGGGAAAAGAGACAAAGTGGCTTTAAAATCTCCACCTCAAATCTAGAGGCAACATGGAAAACCAACAATGAAAAAGTAATTGTAAAATTAAAATGAATATAACTAGGGGATTCATAAACAACTTCAATCATAATCTATTAGTTGCTATAGCGAATATTAACATAGTATTAATATGCTAATATTATTCAGATAGAGCTTTCCTTCCAAAGTGCTTTTTGATTTGCCAGACAGGAGAATCAGCAATATTAAAATTTTATTTCTGAAATGCTTTATTTTTTTAATCAGTACACATTATATTAAGTATAGAATTTTCTTAAAAATTAACAAATAACTCTGAATTTCACTGTTAGGACATAGTAATGGAAAAGGAAACATCTGGCTCTTTTGACTTTTCTTTTTACATTTATCCACATTCCAAGTAGATTATCATAGCATAGTTCTTCTCTGTTATTTTTGTCCAAGTTGTGACAACTGAAACAAAACAAAAAATCAAACATATAACTTTTTTTAACCCCAAAAGAAGCTTATACACATTTAAACATTTGTAAACATCTTAAATTACACTTTCATCATGGTAAAATTTAGGCTTCCTATTTTATTCACTGCATTCCTAGATTAATAATGTACTTTAATTGTATGTTTGTTTATCGCTAACTCAAATATTTAATATTTGTAGATATTCAAAAACTGAACTGTAATAAACACTATCATAGTAAAGAAATGTAAGCATTAGGTGCAAATTAACTCATGGAAAACAAAAACCCTGGGAATAAAGAAACTACTATTAACTTTATAAAAATGTAAAGAAAAGTGCCATGAGTTACTTAACTACTAACAGTTCTTTTTTTTTTTTGAGTTGGAGTCTCACTTGGTCGCCCAGACTGAGTACAGTGGCTGCTTCCGGTCACTGTAGCCTCGCCTGCTGGGCTCCGGCGATCCTTCCGCCTCAGCCTTCCGAGTAGCCGGAATTACAGGCGCGCGCTACCGGGCCCGGCTGATTTTTGATTTATTGTAGAGATGAGGTCTCGCTGCCCAGGCGGGTCTCGAACCCGCGGGCTCAGGCAATCCACTCACCTCAACCTCCCAAAGGTGCAGGATTACAGGCTGAGCCACTGAGCCCGGCTTACTAACAGTTCTTTACATATTTTTATACTTCCAAAATATCAATAAAGCAAAAGAAAAGGTTTTCAATTTTGGAAGGCTTCTTTGGTAAATGCCATGCTTTTTGAGAAATAACAATTAAAAACTTTAAATAAAATTAAAAATTAATTACCCAAAGGTAGGAGAGAGCAACTGAAAGCAAGCAGATTCTGGAGGAAGTTAACACTTGGAGGGAAGATGCACACTGGGTGAGTTTCTTGGTTTTGTGGTTCTTAGCCTGAAGGCAGGCCATAGTTGGTGCTATACTGGCCAGCTAGAACTGTGATAGAAAATTTGTGGTGCTTCTTGTTCAATCAGAGGAAAGTGTTTGGGCAATTAAAACTACTGGAAAATGAGGAAGAAATCCTGGAAAAGTGACAATGAGAGACCTGAATTCTGTGTACAGGTTGAGTATCCCTTACTCAAAATGAATAAAATTTATTTTTTATTTTTTTATTTGTCAAACAGTACAAATAAAAAGTTTTGGGTTTCAGATTTTTAAAAATTTTTGAATATCTGCATATACATAATGAGATCTTAGGACTGGGACCCAAATCTAAACAAATTAATTTATGTTTCATATACACCTTACACACACAGGCTAAAGGTAACTTTATATATTTTAAATAACATTGTGCATGAAACAAAGTTTGTGTGCCTGAGCCATCAAAAAGAAAGGTGTCACTATCTCATGTGACACTCAAAAAACTTTGAGTATTAGAGCATTTCAAGTTTTTGGATTAGGGATGCTCAATCTGTATTGACTTTTCCTAAAATCTCTCGTGAAACCCTGAACCACTTATGAATGAGAGAGACTAAGAAGCAAGATTTGAGTCTCTGCCCAACTAAAAGCTTGAAGTTTGAGTCTAACCAAGTAATTGCTTAATATACCCCTAAATCAACACTCTGTAGAGAAATGGAATTCGGTTTCCAAGACATAACATTCATAACATTGAGAATGCAATATAAAATTAGTGAATATATGAAACAGAAATATGTGACACATTTTCTGGGGAAAAGACAATCAATGGCAACTAACAGTGAGATGATCCATATGTTGTGATTAACATAAAAGGTTTTAAAAGCAGCTATAACTATCATCAATGAAGTAAAGAAAACTATGCTCACAATGAATGAAAAGATAGGGAAATATCAGCAGAAAAATTAAAAATGTTAAAAATGAACTGAATAAAAATTGTAGAATTGATAAATACAACATTATTTAAAATGTACAATGGAGATAAGAGAGAGACTTAGTGAAACTGTAGATAAGGCACAAATTGTATATTTTGAATAACAGAATCCTCGGGGATTTGTGGGACAGTATACAAAGTCAAACATATATGTAAAAAGAATTCCAAAAAAAGAGGAGGAGAAAGAAAACTGGGCATACAAATATTTGAATAGGCTGGGTTCGGTGGCTCAGCCTGTAATTCCAGCACTTTGGGAGGCCGAGGTGAGTGGACTGCTTGAGCCCATGGGTTTGAGACCAGCCTGGGCAACTTGGCGAACCTCATCTCTACAATAAATAAAAAATTAGCCAGGCATGGTAGTTCATGCCTGTAGTTCTGGTCACTCGTAAGGCTGAGGTGGAAGGATTGCCGGAGTCCAGCAGGTTGATTCTGGAGTGGCTGTAAGTGTGCCACTGCACTCTAGCCTGGGCAACAGAGTGAGACTTCAACTCAAAAGAGAGAGAGATATATATATACATATTTTTAAAAACTAAATAATGGCTGAAAATTGCCCAAATTGGTAAAGGCATACATTTACAGTCAGGAAGCTCTTTGTTCCCCAAGCAAAGTAAGTACATAGAAGTCAACAGGTACATCATAATCTTAAAATATTGAAAGCAGCCAGAAAGAAATGGTACATTATATATTGCTCTATTGACTTGAATGACTACTAAATTCCCGAGTGACTTTTGACTTCCTATCAGAAACAACATTTAGGATGGATATTTCTTGTTGATGGACTGAACCTTTTAACATTATGTAGTGACCTTCCATATCTATTTTGCTTTTTGATTGCTTAAATTGGAAGTCCTAGGTGGAGTAATCAGACAAGAGAAGAAGATGAGGGGTATCCAAAAAGGAAAAGAGGAATTCAAGTTACCCCTCTTCAGACAGCATGATTCTATACCTCAAAAACCCAAGAGAATCTGTCAAAAAACCTCCTTGCACTGATAAAGGACTTTGGCAAAGTCTCAGGGTATAAAATAAATGTGCAAAACACAGTCACATTTCTATACGCCAAAAATAAACAAACAGAAACCCAAATAAAAAGCACAATCCCATTCACAATAGCCACACACAAAAAATGAAATACCTTGGCATCTTCCTAACCAGAGATGTGAAAGACCTTTACAATGAAAACTACAAAACACTGCTCAAAGAAATCAAAGATGACATAAATAAATGGAAAAATATTCCATGCTCACGGATTGGAAGACTCAACATTGTTAAGATGTCCATCCTACCCAAGGCAATCACAGGTTTAATGCAATACCCATTAAATTACCAGCAGCATTCTTCTCAAACCTGGAAACAATACAGGAGTTCATATGGAAACATAAACAACCTTGAATAGCCAAAACAATCCTCGGCAAAAACCAAAAAAACAAAGTGGGAGGTATCACACTCCCAGACTTTAAACTTTATTATACAGCTACAATAATCAAAACAACCTGGTATTTGTACAGAACAGGCATACAGACCTATGGAACAGGTTAGAGATTCCAGAAGCAAAACCTCAATTTCTCAACCAACTCATCTTCAACAAAGCCTCCACCACCAAACACAGGGGAGAGGAGAACCTATTTAGTAAATGGTGCTGGGAAAACTGGCTGACCACATGCAGAAGATTAAAACAAGACCACTACCTATCACCATGCACAAAAATCAACTCTAAATTGATCGAAGACCTAAATGTAAAATCTCAAATTATAGGAACCTTAGAAAATGCAGGAGACATCCTTATTGAAATTGGAACTGGCAACCAATTCCTGACCAAAACCCCAAGTGCCCATGCCATAAGAGATAAGATAGGCAATGGGACCTCATCAAACTTACAAACTTCTGCAAAGCCAAAGAAACCATCAAGAGAGCAGGGAGACAGCCAAATGACTGGAAAAAAATATTTGCCAACTGTATGTCTGACAAAGGCCTAACATCTAGGATCTACAAAGAACTCACATGTACTAAAAGAAAAAAACAGTCCCACTACAAAGTGGGCAAAAGATATAACAGACACTTCTCAAAAGAAGACATATGAGCAGCCAACAGATACATGAAAAAGTGCTCAGCCTCACTAGTCATCAAAGAAATGCAAATTAAAACTACACTGAGAGACCACCTAACTCCAGTCAGGATAGCCATCATCAATAACAACAGATGCTAGAAAGGATGCGGGGGAGGGGGGGACGACACTTCTACACTGTTGGTGGGAGTGTAAACTAATTCAACCTCTATGGAAAACAGTTCGGCAATTCCTAAAAGACCTATAAATTGACCTTCCATTCGATCCCGTAATCCGCCTACTGGGAATATACCCAGAGGAACTCAAATCACTTTATGAAAAAGATACCTGTACACATAGGTTCATTGCAGCATTGTTCACAATAGCAAAAACATGAAACCAACCGTGTTGCCCATCGAAAGAGGACTGGATAAAAAAAGTGGTATATATACACAAGGAATATTATGCAGTCATAAAGGACAAAATTATGAACTTCACAGCCACTTGGATGCACTTAGAGTCTATAATACTGAGTAACCTATCACCGAAACAAAGAACTGAGTATCACATGTTCTTATTCATAAGTGGACCTTGAACAATTATCGTACTACTATAAGAAGAGGATTGGTAGTAGTGGGAGACTGCCGGTGGGGGGGGGCACACCTCATCAACAAGGGTACCTGCATAATGAACATTTGTACAACTAACCCTGAATTGTACCCCACATCTTTTTTTTTCCTGAGTTGGAGTCTCACTCCATTGCCCAGTCTGGAATGCAGAGGCATGCTCATGGCCACCCCACTGTCGAACTGCTGGGCTCAGGCATGCTCATGGCCACCCCACCGTCGAACTGCTGGGCTCAGGCGATCCTTCCGCCTCAGCCTTCCAAGTAGCTGAAACTACAGGCACGAGCTACCATCCCTGCCTAATTTTTTGATTTATTGTAGAGGTGAGGTCTCACCAAGTTGGTCAGGCTGTTCTCCAACTCATGAGCTCAGGCAAGTCCTTCACCTCAGCCTCCCAAAGTGCTGGGATTACAGGCTTGAGCCACCGCGTGGCAACCCTACATCTTAAAAAAAAAAAAATGCAGGCCACAAGACAGTGGAATAACATCTTTAAAGTACAGGCATAGCTCAGAGGTATTGCAGGCTAGGTTCTAGATCATGGCAATAAAGTGCGTTACATGAGTTGTCTGGTTTTCCAGTGCATATAAAAGCCATGTTTACATTATACTGTAGTCTATTACCTGTGCAATAGCAATATGGCTACAAATGTGCATATCATAATTTAAAGATATTTTACTAGTGCCGGGCTCAGTGGCTCAGCCTGTAATCCCGCGCTTTTGGGAGGCTGAGGTAAGTGGATTGCCTGAGCCCGCGGGTTCGAGACCCACCTGGGCAACTTGGCGAGACCTCATCTCTACAATAAATCAAAAATCAGCCGGGCATGGTAGTGCATGCCTGTAGTTCCAGCTACTCGGAAGGCTGAGGTGGAAGGATCTCCAGAGCCCAGCAGGTCGAGGCAGCAGTGGCCGGGAGCGGGCACTGCACTCCAGTCTGGGCGACAGAGTGAGACTCCAACTCAAAGAAAAAAAAAAAGATATTTTACTGTTAAAAAATGCTAATGCTCATCTTAGCTTTCAGTGAAACACAATCTTGCTGATGGAGGGCGTTGCCTCGCTGTTGATAGCTGTTGACTGATAAGGGCTGAATGTTGGGGTAGTTTTAACAATTTCTTAAAATAAGACAACAGTGAAGTTTGCCATATTGGACTTTCCCTTTCATAAAAGATTACTCTGTCGCATGCAATGTTTCTTGATAGCATTTGACCTGCAGTAGAACTTCTTTTGAAATTGGAGTCAATTCTCTCAGATCCTGCTGCTACTTACCAACTAAGTTTATGGAATATTCTACATCCTTTGTAGTCATTTCAGCAATATTCAAAGCATCTCGGAGTAAATTCCATCTCAATAAACTACTTTCTTTATCCATAAAAAGCAACTTCTCAACTGTTCAAGTTTTATCATGAGATTGAAGCAATTCAATCCCATCTTCAGGCTCCACTTCTAATTCTAGTTCTCTTGTTATTTCTACCACAGCTGCAGTTACTTCCTCCACTGATATCTTGAACCCCTGAAAGTCATCTGTGAGAAGTGGAATTAACGTCTTCCAAACTCCTGATCATGTTGCTCAGGTTTTCAATTGATTTTGCCCAGGACAATCAGAGGAATCAATCATCTATGGCAGCTATAGTCTTATGAAATGTATTTCTCAAAAAGATTTGAAAGTTGAAATTACTCCTTGATGCACAAGCTCCAGAATGTATGTTGTGCAAGCAGGCATGACAACAGCATTCATCTCTCTGTACGTCTCCATCAGAGCTCTTGGGTGACTGACTAGGTATGTTGTCGACAAGCGGTAATATTTTGAAAGGAATCTTTTTTCCTGAGGAGTAGGTCCCAACGGTAGGCTTAAAATATTAAGTAAACCATGCAGTAAACAGATGTGCCGTCATCCAGATGTTCTTACTCCATTTCTAGAGCTCAGGCTGAGGAGATTTAGCATAATTCTTAAGGGCCCTAGGATTTTCAGAATAATAAATGAGCACTGGCTTCAATTCAAAGTCATTAGCTGCATTAGCCCTTATGAGGGTCAGTCTGTCCTTTGAAGCTTTGAAGCCAGACATCAACTTTTCCTCTCCAGCTATGACTGTCCTAGATGACATATTCTTCCAATGGAGGGCTGTTCTGTCTACACTGAATGCCTGTTATTTAGTGTAGCCATCTTCATCAGTGATTTTAGCTAGAGCTTTGGATAACTTGATGCAGCTTCCACATCAGCTCTTGATGCTTCACCTTGCACTTTTATGTTATGGATAAGGCTTCCTTCTTCAAACTTCATGAACACCTCTGCTAACTTCCAACTTTTCTTCTGCAGCTTCCTCACCTCTCTTTGCCTTCACAGAACTGAATAGAATTAGGGCATCGCTCTAGATTACAGCTTGACTTAAGGGAATGCTGTGGCTAGTTTGATCTTCTATCCAACCACTAAAACTTTCTCCATATTGGCAATAAGGTTGTTTTGCTTTCTTATCATTCATGTGATCTGTAGAGTAGCACTTTTAATTTCCTTCAAGAATTCTTGCTTTGCCTACCTTTCCGCCTGTCTTGGCTTCTTACATACCTTCCTCATTAAACTTAACCACTGCTAGTTATTGATTTAAATAAAAGACATGTGACTTTTCCTTTTACTTAAACACTTAGAGGCCAATGTAAGGCTATTAACTGGCCTAGTTTCAATATTGCTTTGTTTCAAGGAATAGGGAGGCCCAAGGAGAGAAAGAGAGAGATGGGGAAATGGCTAGTTGGTGGAGCAGTCACACACATTTATTAAGTTTGCCATCTTCTATGGGTATGGTTTGTGGTGTCCCAAAACAATTACAATAGTAACATCAAAGATCACTGACTATAGGTCACCATGACAGATATAATAACAACAACAGTAATATAATAATGAACAAGTTTGAAACAGTGTGAGAATTAACAAAATGTTACACAGAGACATGAAGCGAGCACAAGCTGTTGGGAAAATGGCACCAATAGATTTGCTTGACATGGGGGCTGCCACAAACCTTTAATCTGTAAAAAATGCAATATCTGCAAAACTCAAGTAAATGAGGCATGCCTGTATTTAAAAACTGTCAATCCAGATTTCTAAAAAGCAAAAATAACATAAGATTAAAGATGAAACAGACATTTTCATACATAAGAAAATTAAGATAACTTACTGTTAGCATACTAAGCTATAAGAAATGCTAAAGGCTGGGCTTGGTGGCTCAGCAGGCAATCCCAGCACTTTGGGAGGCTGAGGCAAGTGGACTGCCTGAGCCTGCGGGTTCCAGATCCACCTGGGCAACTTGACGAGACCTCGTCTCTACAGTAAAATAAAAAATAGCCACGTGTGATAGCATGTGCCTCAAGTTCTGGCTACTCGGAAGGCTGAGGCGGAAGGATCGCCGGAGCCCAGCAGGTCGAGGCTGTGGTGGCCGGGAGCATGCCACTGCACTCCAGTCTGGGTGACAGTAAGACTCCAACTCGAAAGAAAGAAGAAAAAAAAAAAAAGAAATGCTAAAAGTGTTTTAGTTAACAGACAGAAACTAGAATCTACAGAAGTAGAAATGAAGAACAATGGAAATCACAAGCATTTGTGTAAATACAGAAGATTTGTTTCTTTATAATACACACATAGCTGAGGCACAAATGATAAAACTGCCACTGTCTTGTGAAGTTATTGATGCATCTAGGTGTAATATATGTAATAATCATAGCATAAAGCTGGGAGAATGGGTCTACATGGTTGCAAGGTTTCTACATCTAATGCAAGTGGTACAGTATTAGCTCTAGTCCACAAATAGTTAACAATGGCTAAGCACAGTGGCTCATGCCTGTAAACCCAGCACTTTGGGAGGCCAAGGCAGGGGAATTGCTTGAGCCCAGGAGTCAGAGACCAACCTGGGCAGCATAGCAAGACCCTCATCTCTAAAAAAAAAAAAGGTGGGGTGTGGTTGTGCATGCCCTGTAGTCTCAGGCAGGAGGAGCATCTGAACCCAGAAGTTTGAGGCTGTGGTGAGCAGTGATTGTGCCACTGCACTCCATCCTGGGCAACAGAGTGAGCCCTAAACTTAAATAAACAAAAAATAGTTAACGATGTACAAATTGTGATCTCTAGAGCAAGTGCTGAATTAATAATGCAGAAATTAACTAAAAAGATCTATTGGATGAATTAAAATTGAATGATAAAAAGTTTTCAAATAATCCAAAGGAAGCCAACCAGGAAAGGAGGAATGCAGAAATGCTAGACAGGATTCTAAAAGAAAGCAAACAGTAAAACAGACATAAACTTTATTATATCAGTAATTACATGAGATGCTAACAGACCAAAGACTCCAATTAAGGATCGCCAGAGCCCAGCAGGCGAGGCTGCGGTAGCCGGGAGTGGCCACTGCACTCCAGTCTGGGCGACCGAGTGAGACTCAAAACAACAACAATAACAACAACAACAACAACAACAGAGTATGAAAGTGGTTAACAAAAAAGGCCTAACTGCAGTCTGTCTACAAGATAAATACTTTAACACATAAGTTGAAAGTAAACAGATGGAAAGTTATAACACACTAGCAGTAAGCATAAGAGGCTAGAGTGGCTAAAATATTAGATAAAGTAGATTTCAAGAAAAAGAGCATTATCAGATATGTAGAGGAATGCTGTGTAATGACAAAAGTATCCACAAGGAAGATTCAACAATCATAAATATAAGAGCTGCAAAAGCCAAACAGGAGAAACTGACAAAGCTAAAGGAAGAAAGAGATAATTCTACAATCATAGTTGGAAATTTTAATGTCACTCCACAGATGATAGAACTAGACCAAACAAACAAACCCAATAATAAACACACAGGATTTGAGCAGTACTATCAATTACCTTGACCAAATTGATATTTATAGAAACCTATACTCAACTTCAGCAGAAGCACATTCTTTTTGAAGTACACATGGAACATTCAGCAAGACAGACCAGACATTGGGCCATAAAAGGAATTTCAATACATTTTAAAACAGTGAAACTATATGGAATATGTTCAATGACTACAGGGAACTAAATTGGAAATCAGTAAGAATAAGATATCTAGAAAACCCCCGAATAGCTGAAAATAACAGACATATAAATAACACATGGGCTAAAGAATAAATCACGAAGTAAATTACAAAATATTTCAAACTGAACAATAACAAAATATGACATATCAAAATTTGTTGAATGTAGCTAAAGTACTGTTTGGCAGAAATTTTAATTTTATGGATTTAAATCCTTATTTTAGAAAAGAAGAACTAAAGTGAATAACTTAAATAATTTTCCAGCGTAAGCTAGGAAAAGAAGAGCAAAGTAAACCCAAAATTATCAGAATAAAGGAAATAATTAAGAGCAGAAACCGATCAAACAGGAAACAACTGAGAAAAATAACGTAAGAAAAATATCTAGTTCATTAAAAAGATTAACAACAAAATTAAGATTCCCCTAGTTAACCTAACAAGAAAGAAGATTCCATGTATATGACGGCCTATAATAGGCAAAACTAACCCAAGGTGGACAAATATTAAGACAGTGTTTGGGCGGAGAATGATTAAGAACGGAAATGAGAAAACTTTCTGGGTGATGGTAGTGTTCTATATCTTGATAGGGGTTTGGGCTACTTAGGTAAATACATCCGGTAAAACTGAAGAATGTACTTTTAAGATGCGTGTGTTTCATTGTTGTAAATTTTGCCTCCAAAGAGGGTGGGGGAACTAAACAAATAATGAACTCTAGGTAATGATACTGGCATTGAAGTATTAAGAAGGGAGGGAAGTATACTGAAAGCTACAATTTACTTTGAAATTAATAAAATAATAAGTTGTAGCAATTAATAGATTGAGAGATGAACAGATATCTTATAATAATCATAAAAGCAAGTTCAGTAAAACATGAATAAAGGAGTAAGGTGTTCACTATAAATCCTCTTCAACTTTTTTATATGTTTGAAATTCTCATAATACTACTGGGTCACTAAATGGTTGAAAATACACAAATCATGTAAGGGTAAGGAAGTTGTGCTGGAAAATCCATGCTAGGAACAGCTACTACAAATGAGTACAGTGTGCAGTCCTCATTTTTACGGCATCCAAGGCAAAGGTGAGTGACACATTGGTCAGGCTACAGTTAGTTAAAACTTAAGAAAGCTAAGATCAACAACATAATTACTGAGAACATTAATGGGAACAGTGCTAAAAGGACTGTATAGGCAACTTGTACACCTCAGTTACTCTGTCATTAACTTTGAAGGTGAATATCATCTGTGTATCAACTGAGCACATCCTATTCCCCATGAATTACTTACGTTCTTAGGCCCAGTATATGATATGCCTGGCGAAGTCAGAAATGTGCATAGTACATAAGGAAATGCTGAAATGAATTTTGGCGAATTGAGTACATACTATGATTTTACGTTTTCTGAATTTACCATTTCATACAGTTGGGATAATGGAAATTATGAGTTTTCTTTTATAGCCTATAACCTTGTGTTGTTAGAGCTGTATGAATTGTGGGGTTTTAGCTGGTTCAGATGAATAAATGGCTCTTTTGGAAAATATCAATAGCAACTTGGGGTATACTGACAGAACCAAATGAAAAACGTATACTTTACCTGATTTATGAACTGTGTAGCATTAAAAAGTTCACTGCAGCCATATAAAATATGTTTGCCTTGTTTTCCCTGTAAAAATCAGAGTCAGAACTTAGATACAAGTAACAAGAAATATCTCCAGTATTCCCAGAAAAAGAGATTAACCTGCTCAGATTTTTTTGTTATTCTTGAAGGTCTGTTTTTGGGGTGGTGGTGTTGGATTTTAATGTACACATCTACCTAAAACTGCATGGAATAAAGAGGAATAAAGTGATGAAATGGGCACAGTGTTTTTCCCCCATAAATATATATATGATGGTACACTGTTGGTACTATTTCCCATTACACAAAAACTATAAGGAATCTGATGCCTGCCACATTACACAGGAGCAACAGTTATCTATAAAATCTTAGACGAATACTCTTCTGGTGTGGATCTGTACTACTTGAAGAAAACCTTCTTAGAGTTTCATTATGCCGAAAGCAGGATATGGTACAGGCAGCACGGGGTGTCCCTTTCCTCTCACTTATGCAGTGCAGTATTTATCATATATCCCACTCCACTTTGTAACTGTATGAATTTTATTCCTGATTTTGATGGGATGTTAGAACACAATCACATTCAGTCATAATTTCTCTACTAGAGAATTTTGCTAAGTCCTTAGTGCTGAATTTCCTATATGTATTGTGATGCTGAAAGTAAATTTATAAGATTTATTTTGTAATGTGAAAGGTTTATTCTATAACAAAGTAATGACAACTCATCACATAAGAATGATGACTTTGTTACACAACAGAAAGACATTTTTCTGTCATGTATGAGCTGAAAAAAACACTGTTGGTGGAAAAAATGTTCTAGCTGGTCATTTCGGAGGATAAGAGCCACAAATGAAGTGGTATATGGAGCAATCACACAGGGTCATGTAACTGGGATCCTTGAGGCTACACAGGATGTACTCACACGAGGTATTAGTAAACCATACAGAAGGAAAAAGAAAGCACAGGGAAACATTACAAGGGTCCAGAACCAAGCACAGCTCCCAGGATCCTACCTCAGTGGTGCAAGGCACTTTCATATTTATTTATTTATTTATTTTCGAGTTGGAGCCTCACTCTGTCGCCCAGACTGGAGTGCAGTGGTCGCTCCCGGTCACCGCAGCCTCGACCTGCTGGGCTCCGGCGATCCTTCCGCCTCAGCCTTCCGAGTAGCCGGAACTACAGGCATGCGCTACCATGCCCGGCTGATTTTTGATTTATTGTAGAGATGAGGTCTCGCCAAGTTGCCCAGGTGGGTCTCGAACCTGCGGGCTCAGGCAATCTACTTACCTCAGCCTCCCAATGGCGCGGGATTACAGGCTGAGCCACCGAGCCCGGGTGGCACTTTCATTTTTAAATGCAAATGACCAAGATACATTTCCAGATATCTTGGTCTCAGGGGAACCCTAATCTTGTTCAAGGAGAGGTCTTTTATAACTGTCGAACCACACAGGCAAAATCAGGCTGCATGACCTGACACAACTGCAGAAACCAAGAAAACATGATCGAAACCAGGCACAAAATGTAAAATCACCCTTTACTTTTCTATTAAACAATGCTGTCAAGGTAGTGCAAGTTGTTTCCTGGTCTATCTTAGACCCTAGCACAGGACTGTAATTCATCACTAGTTAGTATATCTCATTCAGGTTTGACCAAAAATCAGCACCATAGTTCCTGGTATTCCTAGGGATAAGCACGGGGTGCACTAGCCTCGCTGAGACTAATCCTGCACTTGTACTGTCCACACTCCTCTTGCCCCCACCCTTGGCCAAGCTTTCTTAATCAGATCACTCATCATTCTTTTTGTATTTTTTTACAACATTTACAGACTAGAAAAACAAGAAGGATAAGCACCAAAATCTGAATCATTTGTATCATCCAATGAAGTGTAAGTGTAATTTTAAAAGAAACATTGTAGTTTATCAAATATGTATTCCAGTGCCAACTTGCCCTCCCTCCCTCTCTTCCTTTCTTTCTTTTAGAGTTGGGGTCTCACTCTGTTGCCTAGGTGCAATCCTCCTGCTTTAGCCTCCTGAGCCAACTAAAGTGTGTGCCACCACTCCCAGCTAATTTTTTTTTTATTTTTTATTGAGAGAATATCTTGCTATGTTGCCTAGGCTGGACTCGAATTCCTGGGTTCAGGTAATCCTCCCACCTTGGTCTCCCAAAGTGCTGGCATGAGCCATCAAATGCATTCTTAATCATATACAAGCCTGATAACCTCTTTACTTCTTCTCTTAGTTGAAAACTAGACTTTATGAAATATACCAATATATTGTTTCAATGTAAAATTAATTATTAACTAAATCTAGCTCTTTCTCTAACCAATCACCTTCCGTTAAAACAACATCTTATAGTGGTTTTACGTCAAGTTTCCAATACATTTGATCACTGATATCAGTATTATCAAATGTTTTGATAAAATCAAATTAATTACACCATTACATCAGCGTTATACCAAACAGCAGTTACATTTGAGTTAGATTAACATCATTACTAAATAAATCAGAATTTCTATAGTATCTTTGTCATTCCAACAAGACACCCGCCAATATGTAACAGACTAGTGTAAATCAAGTGCCACGTTAGTTAATTCTGTATTGCAAGTTTCCTGTAGGCGCAGGCGTTTCATACTGTAAGACTGCACTGACATGGGCTTCCAATGATGTGAGGGAGGCTGTCATAGGCCTAAGAGCTCCTGAATAGGCTTGAATAATAGGAAAAAGAGTAGGGTTGTTTGAAACCAAAAATAATAAGACTAAATGGAATAATAAAAAAAAAACATCTCAGGACAATTAAACTGGGAGACTTAGTGGCCACCAAAATTGAATGGATCTAAAAGGCATATATGGAAAACCTATAGCTAACATCATATTTAATAGTGAAAAGACTGGGTGCTTTGCTCTAAGATCAGAAAGACAAGAATGTCTGCTCTTGCCTCTTCTATTCAACCATGCGTTGGAGGTTCTAGCCAGGGCAGTTAAGCAAAAAAGAAAAAAAGAAAAACATTCCAGGAAGAAAAGGAAAAAGCAAAACTATCTCTATTTATTGCTAGCATGATCTTGTATATGGGATATTCTAAAAATCCATTTAAAACAATTAGAACTAATAAATAAGCTTAGCAAGGTTGCAGAATATAAGATCAACATGCAAAAATCAATTGGATTTCTAGTCACTTGCAATGAAGAATATAAAAACGAAGCTAAGAAAGTAATTCCTTTCATAATAGCATTAAAATACTAGTACATGGGAATAAATGTAATGAAAGAAGTATAAAACATACTGACAACTACAAATATTATTGAAAGAAATTAAATTAGTTATTGATAAATGGAAACATATCCCATGTTCATGTATCAGAAAACTTTACATTGTTAAGATGAAAACATTCCCCAAACTGAATCTACAGATATAATGTAATCACTGTAAGAACACCAACTTATATCTCTGTAGAAACTGACAAACTTAGGCAGGGTGTGGTGGCTCACGCCTATAATCCCAGCATTTTGAGAGGCCAAGGTGAGAGGATTGCCTGAGCCCAGGGATTCAAGTTCAGTCTGGGCAACTTGGTGAGACCTCATCTCTACAATACATCAAGAAAAACTAGCTGGGTTTGGTGGTGCATGCCTGTAGTTCCAACTCCTTGAGAGGCTGAAGCGGAAGGATCATCTGAGCCCAGCAGGTCAAGGCTGCTGGTGGCTGGGAATGTGCCACTGCACTCCAGCTTGGGCAAAAGAGCGGGTGAGACCCCTGACTTAAAAAAAAAAAAAAAAATTGACAAACTGATTCTAAAATTCATAAAGAATTGCAAAGGATTCAGAAAAGCCAAAATTATCTTGAAAACGAATAAAGTAGGAGGCCTCACATGCATCCTGATTTCAAAACTTATTACAAAGCAACAGTAATTAACACAGTATAGTATTGGCAAAAGAACAGAACTATATATTCATGGAATTGAATTGAGAGTTCAGAAATAAACCCATACACACGTATGGTCAACTGATTTTCAATAGGGTTTCCCTTTTCAATGGGAAAAGGGTAGTCTTTTCAACAAATGGTGCTAGAACAACTGGATAGCTATATGCAAAAGGATGAAGTTGGACCTTACCGCATACCATATTAAAAAATGAACTAGGAAAGGGTCAAGACCTAATATAAGAGCAAAAACTATACAATTCTTAGAAAAAAAACAGGAGTAAATCTTTATGACCTTAGGTTTGGCAAAAGATTTTTAGATATGACACCAAAGCATAAGCAACAAAAGAAAAAAAAGAGATAAATTGGACTTCAGGAAAATAAACTTTTGCATTTTAAAAGACACTATCAAAGAAGAAAACTCAGAGAATGAGGACAAAAATATCTGTAAATCATATATCTGATAAGTGACTTTATCTAGATCTAGATTATATCAAGACCTCTTACAATTTGATAAAAGACAAAAATAACCCAATTAAAAATGGACAAAGGATATGAATAGACATTCTCCAAAGATATACAAATGGCCAATAGGCATATAAAAATATTCTTGACATTATAAGTCATCAGGAAAATGCAAATTAAAACCATTATGTAGCTTCACACCTACCAAGAAGTAAGATAACAAAATAAGTGTTAGCAATGATGTAGAGAAATCACAATCCTCATGGTGGGAATGTAAAATGGTGCAACTGTGTTGGAAAACAGTCTGCAGTTCCTCAAGTGATTATACGTAAAGTTACTATATGACCCAGCAATTCCACTCCTAGTTATATACTAAAAGAAATAAAAACATAAGTTAACACAGAATTACATTGGCTATAATATGATTCCAGGTAGACAGCAACAGGTTTTGTACAGAATTGATACTCATTTAGATTTGGATTTGTATCCTTGGTAGCTGCAGGAAACACCTTTAACGTTATTAGAGGCCACAGCAGAAATTAACTCAGTTTGGACCCCTGATGATATATCATTTGATAAGGAAACTCAATTTATTGCAGGTGCAGTTCAACATTGAGTTGAAGCATCATGTACAAGAGACTGACTTAAATATACCACTAAACACAACGTATTGGACTGAATGATTGGACCAAATGCCTGAAATATCTACTTTCCAAACTGCATGAATCTCTTTCTTATGAGG
This sequence comes from Cephalopachus bancanus, assembly GCA_027257055.1. Classification (NCBI taxonomy): domain Eukaryota; kingdom Metazoa; phylum Chordata; class Mammalia; order Primates; family Tarsiidae; genus Cephalopachus; species Cephalopachus bancanus. The sequence goes on along the minus strand of JAPVLO010000377.1, from coordinate 2,421,412 downwards.
GACAGAGTGACTTGCATGATGGAATGTGTGTTAAAATATAACAAGCATGGAATTAAAGGGGAGATCAACAATGGATAGATTGTTGAGATACTGTAGGAAAAATTAAAAAGAAATAAGGGGAACAGGATAATGACACAGAAACTTAAAAAATTTCCTCCACATTTCTAAACATTTTCTCTATTCTCTAATCCTGTAATAGGGACATGGATTACATTTACAAGTTCTGAAGGAAGAATCAGTTGTAAACATGACATGAAAACAATACCTCTAGATATAACTGCCTGAGGAATGATGGAATGGGCTTTTTTTCTTTTTACTCATCTAAGCCTGTGATGAATGGTTTTTTGCATATTTCCTCACCAGTGAAGAAGATAGTTATATAAGTTTGTAGTTATCCAACCCTACTTAGTGTGACTGGGAATGGACAAAGGAGAAAGCACTGACCACTCTGGTGTGGCTGTTAGCTCTATGGATATGTCCTCTTCCCAAGTCTGGTGGTCTTTTAACCCAGGGGTCAAGGTCTGGGTAAAAATTAATGATAGTAGAAAGGAGGAAAAGTTTTTACTTTCAGAAAGGGAGCCAATATGTGAATAATGCAAAAAGAAAAAGAGAATAATACTCTTAGCTTACAGATACCCATAAGGCCCATAATGCCTGCTGAAAGTCTCCTTTATTTGAAGCTGTCTAGGCTGGGTTGCAGGAGGTTTAAGGAAATTGAATCTGCAGTGATCTGCAGAATTTTATCTGCATCTTGATGTGCTAATAACATCTTACAGATATATACTTAGAATAATTCTAATGCTAATGCTTGTCTTTTGGTTCCCATTTTACAGGTTTTATCTATTCTAAAGCACTCCTTTGGGGAGGGAAAATTGGACTCTCTTTTCTCTCAAATGTATACAAAAGATTTTGTTCAACAATAGTCATAGATCACCACATAACTATTAAACAAAGTTATGACTGGTTCAGAAAGTTGCTGGGAAACATAAACCATCTACTGCATTTCTGACTAGCAAAAGTATCATGTGCTCTAATGCCTATATGCCTTGTTTTTGTGTGTAGAAAGCAATTATATAGGCAAAAATTTCTTTGTAAATGAAAACCAAGTAAATATAACTTGGTGGGCTTACGCACTTATCACTGATAGTCCTGATTTTTTTGTTAAGAATAATTATGGGGTACAGTATTTTGGGGAATGACTACTATTCATATGACACTATCTCAGGGAACTAAACATTTTAGGATCCATAATATATTTTCAAACTACATTCAAGCAGTAAGAACTCAATGGCAACAACATATTTGGAGGCTAAACCAATCTTGGCAGAAACACTGGCACAGGTCTATGAGTCCTATATAAGCCCAACTTGCCTTTAATGAAAAGAGACATACTGAGGAAGAAGACTTGCTGGCGTGAACTGGTTGTTTACAGGATGTTATTTCAGGAAGAAGGGAAATGGTGGCAAGCAGCCTGGAAAAATGATAAAACAAACTCAACAGTTACATAAAATACTAGGGGGGATAAAGATGGGAAGACACAGGTATGTTGACTCAAGGATTGAGTATGCTCCTCAATTAAAAACTGAAGAAATATAGAAAAATGGCCTGGAGTCTTACCAGACTGAGCACAAAGAATGAATTTATGGGAGACTTATGGTCCTCTAGTCTAAGGAAATTTATAAATGGAGAATGCAATTTCCCCTCAATCAATTACACCATTTTGGTAAATAAGCAAGGACTGACTTTGTTGAGACAAATGGGGGGGGGGGAGAAAGAAAAAAATCTCTAAATCTTACTTAGTCATGCTCTTAATCTAAATCATAATTTAACTGCTATTTGATACAATACTGGTGTCATTGGTGAGATTAATATGAACAAATACAATGACAATATGAATGAGTAAATATATTAGGAAACTGAATTAAAACCCCTACAAGATGATCTTCAGATAAAAGGTAATTATCACAGAAAATAACTAGATTTAGCCAATAATTGTTACATTATTTCACAAAATTCAACTTTCTGTGGTAGAAAGAGATAAGAGTTTTCAAGCTTGTGCACAATTAAGAACAAGTTGTTGCTGGACTATCAGGTAAACTGCAATGTTTCTTTAAAGTTATACCCAGTCACTATACACATTATTAGTATTTTGGTGTTTATCCTTGTTTTTCCCTTCTATAAATGTTGTAAAAGACAAAAGAATGATGACAGGTGATTTAAAAAGCTTAACCAAAAGTTAAGAGTGTGTGGAATATATCAATGTCTATTGCAACCATGTGTTTATCCCTGGGAACACCTGGAACCAGTCATGATGCTAACCCTTGGCCAAACTTGAATGAAATGTATCAACTAGTGATGAATATAGTCCTGTGCTAGGGTCAAGACAGACCAGGGGGCAACTTGCACTAGCTTGTCAGTACTGTTTATAGAGAGGGTTTGCATCTGGTTTCTATCATGTTCTCTTGGTTTCTGTTTTCGAGCCTAGTCATGCAACCTGATTTTGGTTACTAGAGGGGTATTGAAAACCTTTCCTTGCATAAGATTAGGGCTTCTCTAAAACCAATATGTCTTACATATATCTTGGTGGTTCAAGATCTGAAGATGAAGTGTGTCCTATTCAATGGAGATAGAATTCTGGGAGCTGTACCTGTTAGTTCTGGAGCTCTGTTATTTCTGCCTGTGTGTGTGTTTTGTTTTGTTTTTCCTGCTATTATGCTATAATCCCAACCTTTATTAAGGCTATACAGAACATAAAGACATAAAGAATGATCATTATTTAATGCTTGGTGAATAAATGAAGATTACAAAATGTCATTCTAACAATAGCTAATTCTGCTGCCCTTATATTTTGAGTGGTGTTTTTGCTCTTCAAATTATGCCCCTTCTTTCATATCTTTTTGCTTAGTTGTCTGCCACTCTCTGCTGCTATCAGCTTTGAGTAACACTCCACTTTGCTACCTCTGAAGCTCCTGATTGCTAAAAAAACATGACATTCAAGAATGTTGCTGATTTAAGTCAACAGGATGGGAGCAAAGTGTGTATTATTCAGATAAATGAGTTCTGTAAATTATTTTACCAATGGAGATTTTTTTTTGAAGAGCTTACTTGAGGTCTCTAAGCTTTTAAAGTTATGATAAGATAGACAGCTGCAAAGTGCATTATATCAATAAGATCAAATACAAGTACAATTTTAAGATCAAGTACAATTTTAAGCCAGAAATAAATGTGACAGGAATAGGAAAACTATGAACATTTTTCTCTATATGCAGGATTTTAAAAATACCTCTTAGAAAAGGAGTTATGTAAGGAACAGAATTGCCACTGGAGAATGTTAGTGGAGAATGTTAGTGTTCTAACTGTGAAACCATCAAATAATAGAATAAATAAAAAAGCTAAATGTACCTTTATGTAGTCAACAAGATTTTGATATTCAATGTAGTTGCCTCCTCCGACCACAAACACGATGGCCTAACAATGCAAACATAAACAAAGATAGGTACATTGAAAGAAATAGTTAAAACAGTGTTTTAACTTTCAAGCAACATGGTTTTTCTTCTGAAACTTATACTACAACTGAGGTTAAAAAAAAAAATACTAGCTAGCCAAAGGTCACATTCTAAGCATCGAATGCTTCAATTATTAATAAACTTGTTTCTAAAAAGTATACAAATTTATAAATTTCTAATGTCTATTGAGTGGCACAAAGTAGTAAATATTTTTCAGAAACAATTATAACTACAATGAAAATTAGAAAACCTAGCATTTATATACTTTCCAATATATGCTATTTTACTGTATTTATTTTTACTGTGAAGTTAACTTGTATTCCAAATGAAAATACAGTCATGGTATCTTCACAAATGTTTGGAATACAATTTTATAAAAAAAGTCCACACATCTAAAACTCTCACTGTAATATAAAAGACTTCTTTTTCTGTGAATTATTTGTGTCAGTTATTTTTAAGCTTAAAATATTATAAGTATATATAAGCAGCTTTATGAGTCAGAAAAATATAGTTGCTGAAAATAATTTTTTTCGGTGGCTCAGCCTGTAATCCCGCGCCTTTGGGAGGCTGAGGTGAGTGGATTGCCTGAGCCCGCGGGTTCGAGACCCGCCTGGGCAGCGAGACCTCATCTCTACAATAAATCAAAAAAATCAGCCGGGCGTGGTAGCGCCTGCCTGTATTTCAGGCTACTCGGAAGGCTGAGGCAGAAGGATCGCCGGAGCCCAGCAGGCGAGGCTGCGGTGGCCAGGAGCGGCCACTGCACTCCAGTCTGGGCGACGGAGTTAGACTCCAACTCAAAAAAAAAGAATCTTAGCTGGGCTCGGTGGCTCAGCTGTAATCCCAGCACTTTGGGAGGCCAAGGCGAGTGGACTGCCAGATTCTGAGGGTTTGAGATCAGCCCGGGCAACCTGGTGAAACCTAGTCTCTACGAGAAATCACAAAAGATTAGCCAGGCAAGGTAGCGTGTGCCTGTAGCTCCAGCTACTTGGAGGGCTGAGGAGGAAGGATCACTGGAGCCCTGCAGGTCGGTAGCCATGAGGGTGCCACTGCACTCCGGCCTGGGCGACAGAGTGAGACTCCAACTCAAAAAAAAAAAAAGGAATCTTGGATGTAAAGACTGGAATTTATCAAGATTACCATACACTATTCATTGCAATGCCATGTTTTGGACACAGACATCCCCCAAACTGCTTGATCACCTTTCATCTTTCCTTTCCAGGAGCAGAGAATTTTTATATGCAACTTACCTCTTGGAATGGATTTTTGTTCCTGGGAACTGAGCTGTAATAAAGAAAAACTGTACTGAAAAGTTCACCCATATAGTAGGTATGGGAAATAGACACACATGCACTTTAGATAGGCATTTAATTTCTACCTCCTTCGCCTTCTTAGAGGGGTGGGTCCTTCAGTTTTACAGAACTGGGTAGTGAATTGGGATGCAGAGAAGGAAGCTAGAAGAGGTAGACATCTCAGTGTTCAAAAGGAAATGGGGCAACCTACTGACTTTAAAATAAAATTCTAGAAGATTGAGCAGCATCTCCCATGTGGAGGAGTGGACGTCTGGATATACGGTGAATTGATCAAGCACATATTTTATGTGGCAAACTTTTACCACACTTAAAACAATATTACATATGGTTTGTTGTAGTGTCTACATTTGTGGAAAAACTATATGAACACGTGTATGGGAAAGATAACAACCTAGGAAGGAAAGGGGGAATGGGAGAAAGGCTGTGCATTTTGCTGTAGCTTGGTATTTATTATTTACAGAGGGTGACCAAAAAATATATACATATTTTAAGAAAGGAACTGTATTAAAATTGTAATACTCAATATATTCTAATAATGAAAGATGAATACAAGTCACGTTTGACTGCAATTATAAGAGGTGCTCAAAGTGGTTGCCATCAGCATCCAGACACCTCTGTACAGCAAACTAAAAGTAATACATGGCAAATATCTCTTAAAACGAATATACATTGTTTTGGCACCTTGGTATTTTAAAAATACTTCTTTAGTGTCTAAGAGATCTTCAATAAAGACATTTTCCAAAGCTTTTGCAAGTCAGATTTATATTTGTTTTCAGTGCTAAAATAGAATACACAGTATGACTTATAAGGACCACTTAGATTTTCTACAAAAGTAATTTTAAAAAATCTGAACTGAGAGAGCTATTATAACTTTTCTTAATTATTCAGAGGTTGATTACACAGTTCTACCATCTTTTCCTCATTTCTATGGCCTGCCTGCATATTCCATAGACAGGACTAGAAGTCTACTTGATTTAAATGCTTCATCAGTGCTTAAGTTCCCTCTGGAGGACTTTAAATTATTCTAAGAGTAGACACAGGATAAGGAGAGATGGGACTTAAATAGAACAATATTTCTAGTTATTTATTTTTTTATAATCTATTTTTTATTATGATATTGTGGGGTACAGTTAAGGGTTAGGTATACAAATATGCTTCGTTCAGGCACCCTTGTTGATAAGAGGTGTCTCCCCACCCCCAGATAGATATTTACTACCGTTAATCCCATCTCCCCCCCGCATAGTTTCCCACCACTGTCAATCATTTCTAGTTATTAATAACCAAGGTTTAATTGTGATGGGATTCCTCAAGAGAAGGCTTTGTTATACATGAAATTCTAACCTTATCTGTTTTATCAATGCTAACATTACTTCTCATTACCAAGCATAAGCTATCTATAGGATTAAAAGTTTTTCAGTTGTACTATCTATCCCCATGCACAAAGGTTAACTCCAAATGGATCAGAGGCCTAAATGTAAAACCTCAAACCATAAGAACCTTAGAAAAGGAAGGAAATACTCTCATGGAAGTCGGAACTGGCATCCAATTCCTGTACAAAACCCAAAACCCACAGGACTTAAGAGAGAAGATAGACAAATGGGACCTTATTAAACTGACAAGCTTCTGCAAGGCCAAAGAAACCATCAAGAGAGCAGGGAGACAGCCTACAGACTGGGAAAAAGTATTTGCCAACTCTAGGTCTGAAAAAGGCTTAACATCCTGGATCTACAAGGAACTGAAACGTACTGAAAAGAAGAAAACAAACAACCCCATTATAAAATAGGCAAAAGATATGAACAGACACTTCACAAAAGAAGACATTCGAGCAGCCAACAGACACATGAAGAAATGCTCAACCTCACTACTCATCAGGGAGATGCAAATCAAAACCACACTGAGATACCACCTAACTCCAGTCAGAATGGCAATTATCAACAACTCAAAAAATAACAGCTGCTGGAGAGGGTGTGGTGAAAAGGGAACACTTCTACACTGTTGGTGGGAGTGTAAACTAGTGCCACCTCTGTGGAAAGCAGTGTGGCGATTCCTAAAAGCTCTAAAAATTGACCTTCTATATGACCCTGCAATCCCCCTACTGGGAATATACCCTGAAGAACACAAATCACTCTATAAAAAAGATACCTGCACACGTATGTTTATCGCAGCATTGTTCACAATAGCAAGAACCTGGAAACAACCATGCTGCCCATCAAAAGAGGACTGGATTAAAAAAATGTGGTACGTATACACGATGGAATACTACGCAGCCATAAAAAAGAACAAAATCATGAATTTCGCAGCAACCTGGATGGAACTAGAGTCTATAATACTGAGTGACCTCTCACAGAAACAAAGATCCGAATATCACATGTTCTCACTCATGTAATGGACCTTGAACATCCAATGCAATACTATAAGAAAATGACTGACGGTACTGGGAAACTATGGGGGGGAGGGGGATGGGATTAACAGTAGCAAATATCTGTCGGGGGATGGGAAAACACCTCTTATCAACAGGGTGCCTGAATGAAACGTAATTGTACACCTAACACTTAACTGTACCCCACAAAACCATAATAAAAAATACTGATTAATAAAAAAAAAAGTTTTTCAGTACATTTCTAAGACGCAAAATATAATACAGTTATCCCTTGGTATCCATGGAGGACAGTATTTGCATGTAACCCATGCACACCTTCCCATACACTTCAAATCATCTCTAGATTACTGAGATACCTAATTACAATATAAGTGCTATGTAAAGAGTATGCCAGATTATATAGTTTATGTTGTATTAGGTATTATTTAGGGAATAACAACAATAAGAAAAAGTCTGTATGTGCTTGTATAGACGCAACCATCAATTTTTTTTTCAGAATATTTTTCAACCCTGGTTGGTTGAATCCATGGATGAGAAACCCATGGATACAGAGGACTGACTGTATATCTGTCTGTTAGCTAAATGCAACAGATTTAGGAAGCTCTGTACCCATTAATGGTCATTCTTCATACCCCTTCCCCATAATTTATTCTTTGTCAGATTCTCTCTTGTCAACTGCAGCTGCTATTAGCAGTTCTTAAGCAACTTCAGTAGTATTTCTAGTAAGTTCAGAAAAAAGCATAACATTTAAAGTTATCAAATAATTTAATAATCTAGTGACTAGACTATTTGTCCTGACTATCTACATCGATGTGAAAGCTTAGGACAGAGCAAATACAAAGTTCTAAATATCCCAAATATAAGGTACAGGAAAGAAACCAGCTTCATCTAAGTTTCAGCACTAGAGGCAATCATTCCAAGCAGTTCTTTCCCCCGCCAATTCTGTCTATTCTTTCTCTGTATCTTGTTGGCTATTTTCCTATCACCATTAATTAAATCTTGAAAAATAATATCCATAATAAATAATGCCTTACCATACCAGGTCTGTCATAAAAGAGAGAAATTGTTTATAGATCTTTCAAGATTGCCATAAAGTTTTATTTACAGAAGGTTCTCAGGGACTTGAATGTTATGGACCAGTTAATAAAAAACAAAACTGGTATCCAACATGAACGTCTTTTCATTTGCTACAATAAGAATAGTCACTCAAAAACACACACTCAAACTCCCCTCACTCATACTTAGTTTGTAATACAGCCATCATTTCATTAAAGAAAAAAAGTAAACACCTAAATGGATTTGTATGTATGTGTGTATACTTGGAAGGAAAAACACCAAAATGCTAAGTGTAATTACTAGTGATTACCACTGGATGAGATTATACATACTGTTTCCTTACCAGTTTTCCATATAGCTTGAATTGTTAAAAATAAGCAGTGTTGCTTTATAATTTAAAAAATCAATTATTTCCACTCTTGAGGGAAAAAAAGTCCGCAACAAATTCAACAAGACAAAAGCTGCTTACCTGTCGTTGCCCCGCAGCATTTTGGGATCAAAATATCTATAGTCATCTGTTTCCTATTAAGAAAATAGAACTTTATTATGACTGTGGAATTTCCCTTTAGAAGGTCATAGTTTGGCTTAGAGTATCCCATTTTAATGAATTTATCAATTTTGTAGAATATATAATAGCCACCCCAACATTTAATGAGCACTTACCATGTACTACCTTTATTCTAAGTGCTTTACATGAAATTATTCATCTAGTCCCCATAACAGTCTATCCGGTAGTTACTATTGTTATCCCCATTTTTTAAATGAGCAAGTTGGGGTACAGAGAGGTTATGTAACTTTCCTAAGGTCATATAACTAGCAAGTACAGGAACTCCAGGATTTGAACCCAGGCAGTCTAGTTTCAATGCCCGAGTTCTTAACTACCATGTTATTCTGCTTCTCAAAAATATACCTGTTTTATAAGCCTGAAAATAGCTGATGTACTTACATATTTCTCTTTTTAAAATTTTATTAAACTGTCTTCTTATATCCTTGATTTTACTGAATATACAGATTACCTAATAAAGGTTTACAATCTCTCTTATCTGAAACCTTTGAAGTTAGATGTATTTCTGAGTTTAGAATTTAAATATAGATAATATTGTACATATACTGCATATAAGATGGACAGCATCCCATGATCTAACATGTTAAGATTTCTACAGGTAAATATATGATGTTGACATAAAATAGGATAAAAGCTATGAAGAGCCTTGACTTGAGTCTAGGTCAGGTTTTGCCACCAAATGAGTAATACAAAACCTTTTTAGTTTTCAGAGTTTTTTGGATTTCAGAAGTTGTGGATAAGGGTTTGTGGACCTCTATACTACACTGGAAACTTAGTTTCCGGATATTAATGGAGTTGAAAACTATTGCTCTACTGCTGGTTGATATAATCACCTCCTAATCTATGCCTTCCTCTCCTTCCATAGTAGATCAGTCAAAAAAATTCATTTTTTTCTGGAGTATGGACAGTCCTACCAAAACCTGATCAATGTCAAATAAACTACACATGTTGCTGCTATTCAGTCCTGTATCCAGTGGTGGACACCACTGATCAATCACAGCACTCTCAGTAAACTTAAATACAAGGGGTACCCCCAAAACTCAACTTATTTATAAAAAATTGTGTATTTATTCCTACATGCTTAAACTTCAGTCATCTTCCAAGTGCTCTTCATTTGATGCAATACACCTGTCAAGATGCTTTTTCCACTGCTCAAAACAGTCTTTTAACGTGTCAATTGTGATGGCTTTTAGTGCTTCTGTTTTTTGTTTCTCCTCTTCCACACTGGCAAAATGTTTCCCTTTGAAGACTCTTTTTTCATGCAGGGAAACAAAAAAAGTTGCTGGGGACAAGACTGGGTGAATAGGTAGGGTGGGCACAAGGGTCAAAAATGGCTGAACACTCAGTATGCTGTGGGCAGGTGTGCTCATGAATCACCCATCATCAAATGGGCAAATGCAGTGAAACAATCTCTTAAAAAAAAAAAAATCACTGAAGCCGAACGTAGCCTCTCACAACAATGCTAGATGGTACACTGATGCCAGTGGGTTCCTAAAACATAGTGAGGGAGGCCTGTACTACAAGGGGCTGCCCTCCAAAAAAAACCACAAACACACATACACACACGGTGTAAAAAAATGTAAACACATTTTAAGAAGAAAAAAACTATTAAAATTGTAATACTGTCCTGTTTGTCACATGGTGATGCTAGCATTCATTTAATTAATATCATCTTTTGAGCAAATGTCATACTACACATTGCTACCGTAATTCAATTCAACTTCGAAAAGTGATACATAGATAACATCTCTAATTGGCACCCCTGGTATATTTAATTCCATTTTTTGATACCTCCTCATATTTTACATTTAATCACATAGGATATAAACTACACTTGAATGAGAGCTGCCTAGAATGGCTGCAAACCAATTCCCAGTATCTCTGATAATGGCTAAAAAAGGCTCTTCGAGAACACAGACTCTTACTTTTCCTCATGTACTCTGCTGTGATTAAGCTCACAATTTGATTTTATTGTCTTTCATACTAGTCAGTTTGAAACATTCAAGAATTAACAAGTATAATGTTATATGCTACTTACAGGGTTTGACTTCATCTCCATGAGATTGTCTAAAATACGAGTAACAGGTAGATTCTGTGGAAGAGATTAGTGAGTATTTTGTTAAATATTAGGATAACAAACCAAAGTTCCTGTGTATTAACAAAACAACCTAATCATTCTACAGTTAAGTATGCTCATCTTTCAATTAAATACATTCTAAGAAATATTCTGTGTATGGTAAAATACAAATACCCTCGATACTACTCAAGTTTCCCTAGAAAAACATAATTCTAAATAAAAAGCTCCTTTAAACATGTATACATATTCAGGTTTCATTAAAAATATGTGAGGTCTAGCCTTTTTATTTTGTTGAGTGTTTTTTAACAGTAGTAATTGTAAATTTTTGTTTTGATCAAATAAGAATTCCATTGTATTTCTTTTCATTCTTTTCTGTGGATTAAAAGAGTTTTCTTTAACAGTGACTTTTTTTTTTGGAGTTGGAGTCTCACTCTGTCGCCCAGGCTGGAGTGCAGTGGCACACTCACGGCCACCCAAGTATTGACCTGCTGGGCTCCGGCGATCCTTCCGCCTCAGCCTTTCTAGTAGCCAGAACTACAGGCGTGTGCTACCATGTCCACTAATTTTTGAATTATTGTAGAGACGAGGTCTCGCCAAGTTGCTGGGGCTGATCTCAAACCCTAGGCTGAGGCAATCCACTCGCTTCGGCCTCCCAAAGTGCTGGGATTACAGGTTGAGTCACCAAGCCCGGTCAACAGTAACTTAAAGTTTGTGAAAATGGGGGAGGAGCAAGATAGCTACAGTGGAGCAGCAGACTGAAGCCTCTCTAGCCTAGTAAGACAGAGTAGGGATCCAGGCACCCATAGATAGAAAGATCCTGGACACTTTTGGATGGGTGAAACTCTTTGTACTCAGCAGAGGTCTTGTGGAGCACAGAGATCAGAAAGTGACCGCAGATGTGGGATCCTGGGCACCCCATCCCCCACCCGGGCCAGACTTGCAACAGAGGCTCTGCTCAGTAAAGGAGAGGGATGAGTGATTCTAAGATACTTTGAGTCAGCTTACCCCCTTCCAGCTGTGTGCAAGCTGTCAGTTTCACCTGGGAGGAGTCCTGATAGGACACTGCAGTGGGCAACTGGAACCTAAGTGTAACTGTGAACAAAACCCCCGCACAATGTCTTTCACTGTGGAGGCTAGCTCCCAGGCAAGAAAGACCAGCCTGCAGAGGGAATCTGCCTGGCATGTCTGCTGCCAGCAGGTAGTAGAGAAACAGACTGGCCCTTCTTGGCTGAGCAAGGCAGAGAGTAGGGACACAGCCACTGACAGCTGGAGATACCCTGAGCACCTTTGGATAGGTAAAACACCCCACACCCAGCAAAGTTCTCTTTGAACACAAAGAACCAGAAAGTGATGGCAAATGTGGAAATCTGAGCACTGCATCTCCCGCCATGCACTAGGCTAGTAAAGAAACTGGTCTTGCCTGGTGAAGGAGGAGAGTGAGCGATTCTAAGACTCTCTGAATTGGTTCACACCCCTCCCAGCTGTGCACAAGTCATCAGTCACTTGCAACAAGGGCTGAAAACTGGTTGGACAAGTTTAGCAGTGGGAAAGAAAATGTGCAGTGATGGAAACCTGCCACAGGGTGAAGAAGCAACAGTGAATGCTTCTCCCTCTCTCAGTGAGTGATAGATTATAGAGAAGGAAAAGAGGGCTACCACAAATGAGGAAAAATCATGAAAAAACACAGGCAACCCTCAGAGTCCTAAAGAGACAGAGCCCCCAAAAACAGCCATCAGAGCACAAACAATGACCTGTCCCAGATAACAGTCACAGAAATCAGAGATTGGATGGCAAAAATTAACAGAAACCAAGAAAAATAAGAAGCAAACTCAATGAAATGATACAGGAAGGAAAAAGCAGAGTTGGCCATTTTCAAAAAAGCCTATTGTGAAATAGTGGAAATAAAGAACTCCATTCTAGAAATAAATAACAAACTATCAAGCACAGGGAGCAAAACCAATCAAGCAGAGAAAATAATCCCAGAGCTTGAAGACCAAAATAGGGAATGAACCCAAACTGTCAAAAACAGGAAAAAAAAGCTCCAAAAGGAGCAAAGCCTCCAAGAGATGTGGGAATATGTCAATAAGCCAAATCTACACCTGATTGGTATTCCTGAAACAGTAGGGGAAACAGAAAACACCATGGAACAAGCATTTCATGAAGTCATCCAGTGAGATTGAGAGAACCCCCACAAGGTATCACATGAGCAGATCATCCCCTAGACATGTGGTAATCCATCTCTACAAAGTAAGCATGAAAGAAAAAAATCCTAAAGGCAGTCAGAGAGAAAGGTCAGACAAATTACTGGACCCAACAGAATTGCTCCAGACTTATCTGCAGAAATACTATAAGCCAGAAGGGACTGGTGTCCAATTTTTAACTTTTTTAAAGATAAGCAAATCCAACCAAGAATTTCCTACTCCACCAAGCTAAGCTTCATCAATGACAGAGAATTAAGATCTTTCACAGACATCCAGTTCCTAAAAGAATATACCACCTCCAGATCAGCCCTTCAGAAGATGCTTAAGAATGTGCTGAACACAGAAAAAAAAAAAGAATTGTAATGTCCATCACAAAAATACAGGCAAACACAGAGTTAACATAGCATGGAGAGCACCCACAAAAATAAAAACCCACACACATATAAATACAAAAATTGAAAGGAAACAAAGTAACCCCCTCAGAGTCCTATGACAACAAACTCTCACATTTCAATAATCAACTTGAACGTGAATGGACTAAACGCGCCACTGCAGAGACACAGAGTGGCAAACTGGATAAAAAAGCATGATCCAACAATCTGCTGCCTCCAGGAAACTCATCTCACTGTAAAGGACACCCACAGACTCAAAGTATGAGACTGGAAAATGAGCTTTCAGGGGAATGGAAAACAGAAGAAGGAAGGAATAGCTACTGATATCAGACAAAGCTGTCTTCAAGTCATCGAAAGTTCAAAAGGACACAGAAAGACACTACATAATGATAAAAGGCTCAAACCACCAGCAAGAAATATCCGTCCTAGACATATATGCACCCCACACAGGAACACCAGGTTTTATAAAACAACTACGAAGTAAACTAAGAGAGTACATTGACTCTCACACAATCATAGCTAGAGACCTAAACACCCCACTAAAAACTTTAGCTAGATCGAGGCAGAAAACCAATAAGGAGATCCAGAACCTGAAATCGATGCTTGATCAAATGGACTTAATAGACACCTACAGAACATTTCATCCAACAAATACAGAGTACTCATCAACATTGGAACATACTACAAAATCGATCACATTCTCAGACATGAATCAAGCATGAACAAATTTCAAAAAAATTGAAATAATACTATACCATCTTCTCAGAACACAGTGGAATAAAATAAATATCAGCACCAATAAGATACCCCCAAAACACTCAGAGATATGGACCCTAACAACACGCTGCTGAATGACTTCTGGGTCAACACAGAAATCAAGTCAGAAATAAAAAGATTCCTGGAAACAAACAAAAACAAAGGCACAATTTATCAGAATCTCTGGGTTGCAATGAAAGCAGTGTTAAGAGGAAAATTCACAGTACTGCACATACATATCAAAAAAACAGAAAGATCACAAGTAAATGGTCTAACATCACACCTAAAAGCTGGGATGGCAAGATCCCAAAATCCTAGCTTCAGCAGAACAATTCAGATCACCAAGATAAGATCACAATTGCAGGACACAGAAGATAAAAATATCATATAAAGGATCAACAAGACAAAAAGCTCTTTTCTTTAAAAGGATAAATGAGACTGATGGATCTCTGTCCAGATTGACTAAAACGGGGCAGAGAAAGCCCAAATAAACACAATTAGAAATGCAAAAGGTGAAATCAAAACAGACACTGAAGAAATTCAAAAGATTACAGAGACTATATGCACACCTGTATGCACACCTGTATGCAAATAAACTTAAAAACCTAAAGGAAAATGGAGAACTTTCTGATATGACAGAACTTCCCAAGGTTCTTCCCAAGCAAAAATAAATTGAAACTCAAAAAAGACCAATAACAATTCAGGAAATCAACTCAGTCATAAGAAATCTACCCACCAAAAAAAGCCCAAGACCAGATGGTTTCCCAGCTGAATTCTACAAGACATACAAGGAGGAGCTGACACCAATCTTACTGAAAGTATTCCAAGCAATCAAGAATGATAGAATTCTCCCCAAGTCATTTTATGAAGCTAACATCACACTGATACCCAAACTTGACAAAGACCCATTAAGGAAAGAGAATTATAGGGCAATCTCTACTATGAACATAGATGCAAAAATTCTCAACAAGATTTTTAGCAACTTTGATCCAACAACTCAGCTCAAGGATCATCCACCATGACCAGGAGGGCTTCATTCTTGGGATGCAGGGCTGGCTCAACATTCACAAGACCGCAAATGTAATTCAGTACATTAACAGATGTAAAACAAAGAACCTCATGATTATATCGTTAGATACAAACAAATTTTTACAAGATCAGCATCCTTTCTTGATAAAAGCCCTTGAGCACCTAAACATAAAAGGAACATTACTCAAAAAGCAAGAGCCATCTATGATAAACCCATAGCCAACATTTTGCTCAATGGGCATAAGTTAAAAGCATTTCCCCTAGAACAGGAACAAGACAAGGATGCCCACTCTCACCTCTCCTGTTCAACATAGTGCTGGAAGTCCTAGCCAAAGCAATCAGGCCAGAGAAGGAAATCAGGGGTATCCAAATAGGAAAAGAGGAAGTCAAGTTATCCCTCTTTGCAGATGATATGATGCTATAGTTTGAAAATCCAAGGGAGTTCATCAAAAGCCTCCTTGTACTAATAAACGACTTTGGTAAAGTTTCAAGGTACAAAATCAAAGTGCACAAGACAGTTGTGGTGCACAAGACAGTTGTGTTTCTAAACACCAGCAACAAGCAGGCAGAGAACCAAATAAAAAGCATAATCTCATTCACAATAGCCACACAAAAAATGAAATACCTTGGTATCCACCTAACCAGAGAAGCAAAAGACCTTTAAAATGAGAACTATAAACCACTGCTCTAATAAACCAAGGATGACATAAACAAGTGGAAAAACATTTTATGCTCATGGATTGGAATAATCAGTATTGTCAAGATGCCCTTCCTACCCAAGGAAATCTACAAATTCAATGCAATACCCATCAAATTACCAACATCATTTTTTTCAAACTCAGAAACGACAATATAGAAATTCACATGGAAACAAAAAGGAGCTTTCAAACAGCAAAAGAAACCATTGGAAGAGTAAAGAGACAACCCACAGAATGGGAGAAAATAGTTGAAAATTATGCATCTGACAAAGGCCTAACATCCAGAATCTACAAGGAACTCAAAGTGAAAGGGGGGGAACCAGCCCTATTTAAAAGTGGGCAAAGGACACGAACAGACTCTTCTCAAAAGAAGACCACCTAACTCCAGTCATAATGGCAATTATCAATAACAAAAAATAACAGTTGCTGGAGAGGGTGTGGTGAAAAGGGAACACTTCTACACTGTTGGTGGGAGTGCAAACTAGTGCACAAGTATGGAAAACAGTATGGCGATTCCTAAAAGCTCTAAATATTGACCTCCCATATGACCCCGCAATCCCCCTACTGGGAATATACCCTGAAGAACTCAAATCACTCTATAAAAAAGATACCTGCACACGAATGTTTATCGCAGCATTGTTCACAACAGCAAGAACCTGGAAGCAACCATGCTGTCCATCAAAAGAGGACTGGATTAAAAAAATGTGGTACATATACATGATGGAATATTATGCAGCCATAAAGAAGAACAAAATCATGAACTTTGCAGCAATCTGGATGGAATTAGAGTTTAAAATACTGAGTGACCTCTCACAGAAACGAAGATCTGAGTATCACATGTTCTCACTCATATAGTGGACCTTGAACATCCAACGTATTACCATAAGAAAATGACTGACAGTGGTGGGAAACTATGGGGGGGAGGGGAAGGGAGATGGGATTAACGGTAGTAAATATCTGTCTGGGGATGGGAAGACACCTCTTATCAACAAGGGTGCCTGAACGAAGCATATTTGTATACCTAACCCTTAACTGTACCCCACAATATCATAATAAAAAATGTTGATTACAAAAAAAACACAAAAAAACCCAAGGATACCTGTATAGCAAACATTTGTATACCTAACCCTGAATTGCACCCCACATCTTTAAAATTAAAAAAATTAAAAAAAAAAAAGACGACGTATAAGCAGCCAACAGACACATGAAAAAATGCTCAGCCTCACTAATTATCAGAGAAATGCAAATCCAAACTATAGTGAGATATCAACTAGCTCCGGTAAGGATGGCTATCATGAATAAGTCAAAAAACAACAGATGCTGGTGTGGGTGCAGTGAAAAGGAAATACTTCTACAAAGTTGGTCAAGGGAAAGCAGTGTGGTGATTCCTAAAAAAAATAAAACAAAATAAAAATTGACCTTCCATATGATACAGCAATCCCTTTCCTGGGAATATACCTGGCTGAACATAAATCATTCTACCAAAAAGACATGCACACGCACATTTATTGTTGCACTATTCACAAGAGCAAAAATATGGAACCAGTTCTATTTCCCACTGAAAGTGAAACGGATAAAGAAAATGTGGTACATATACACAATGGAGTATTACACAGCCATAAAGAAGAACAAAATCATGGACTTTGCAGGAAATTGGATGGAGCTAGAGACCATTATACTAAGCAATCTATCATAGCAACAAAGAGCCAATTACCTCATGTTCTCACTCATAAGTGAACCATGAACAACAATCACATGAGTACAAGGGAGGGATCAACAGTTGCTGGGTACTTGCATGAGAGGGAGGGAGGCAAGGTGGGGGGGGCATGTGTCAGCACACAGGGTAACTGGTCCACTACCAGGAGAAGTGAGGGCTAGTTGGAAGCCCAAACTTCACTTGCATGCAGCTTAAGTAGTCAATTCTCACTTGTACCCCAAATCTCTATAATAAAAAATAAAGTTTGTGAAAATGTATGAGATTAAATTATCTAACAGTTCACTGCCAATAAAAATATCCTTGTGGTACTTTTCATTTTTTCAGTCAGGGTCTCACTTTGATTCTCAGAGTGGAGTGCCAGCCGCATAATCATGGTTCACTGCAGCCTTGACCTCCTGAGCTCAGGCAATCCTTCTCCCTCAGCTTCCTGAGGAGCTGGGACTACAGGTGAGCACCAACAAGCCCAGCTAATTTTTTGATCTTCTGTAGAAACGAGGCTCCTTATGTTGCCTAGGCAGGTCTCGAACTCCTGGGTTCAAGCAGTCTTCCCTTCTTAGTCTCCCAAAGTGCTGGGATTACAGGTGTGAGTCACTGCGCCTGGCCTATACTTGTGTACTTTGAAAAATGGAGATATGGATATACACATAACTTTATTAACCATTTTCATTTTTCCTGGAATAAATCCCAAATTTTCTGTGTTGTACTGTATCGTCTTCTTACAGAACAAATTCCACTTTGAACATGAAATGTATAACACTAGTGCTCGCAGAAGACTGTCTCAACATGCTTACAGGTATTGGGATGAGAAACACTATTGTTACATTTCAATCTGACAAGTTTTATAATTATTTTGAATATAACACAAGAAGTTTAGAAAATTTACTAGGTTACTAGTATGTCTATCCAATGTGCATTCCTACTGGAATGGTATTCTACCCATTTTGAACTGATATTTCCTTTGTCATTATATACAGGATGTTCTAGAAAGAATAGTCTTATACTTTTTGTATGTTAAGAGACTGCATACAACAAAAGCAACCTTAAATCTGTTTGTTTCCCAAAAATGTAGATAACACATTACTCTCTTACAAAGATTTTCAGTTTTCTTAGGTCATAAAACATTTTATTGTTACTGAAATAGACTAGTACTAAGAAAAATGCTGCTTTCCCTAGATTAGTAAAAAAAACCTTTTAAGATGGTTTCAGGCAAGTAATAAATTTAAAATTATTTCATTTTTCTTTGAGATTTGTGTTGGCCAAGAACTTTCAAATATAAACAAAGCGCCAAATGTTCAAGTTGACTGAATATACTTCCTGAATACTGTTTAGAATTTAAAAGTAAAAAAGTAGCTCAAAACTTTACCTTTTAAGTTTTGTTTCAAATAAAATTGAATTTGTTCATTTAAGAATAGGTCTAAACCATAAGTTCTCTAGAGTAACTGGGTGCAGATTTTTTTTTTTTTTTTGAGTTGGAGTCTCACTAGGTCGCCCAGACTGGAGTGCAGTGGCCGCTCCCGGCCACCGCAGCCTCGACCTGCTGGGCTCCGGCGATCCTTCCGCCTCAGCATTCTGAGTAGCCGGAATTACAGGCATGCGCTACCACGCCCGGCTCATTTTTTGATTTATTGTAGAGATGAGGTCTCGCCTGCCCAGGCAGGTCTCAAACCCACGGGCTCAGGCAATCCACTCACCTCAGCCTCCCAAAGGCGTGGGATTACAGGCTGAGCCACCGAGCCCGGCTTAGGTGCAGATTTAAATCTATAAAAATGCTTTAACCAAAGGAGAAAACTACAGTTATATATTTGTTCCAAGTAATACCGACAAAAGATGACAAAGTACTTTGCCACATAACAGAAAGAACAAAAATACTGAGGAGCAAAAGAACATTATAAATTGTTCTGTAAAATTTTACTAAAATTGATAATTCTATATCTGTTTCTCTCTTTAAACAGAATTACATATGTAGTCCCTGAACTTCACTATTAGATCTATGTACAAAGAAAAATTCAGGAAAGATTTCATGTGATGATAAACCATAAGTCATATTATTTTTATATTTGAGAAAATAATTGAAAATTTGAATATTTATACTGATATTTCATGATAAATCTTCATTTGTATAAAAATGAGATTCTCCTAAGGGTACAGTTAAATTTTACTTTGTGTTTTAATTACTCCTCAAACAGAGGGCTAATATCCAGAATTGACAAGGAACTTAAACAGCATGAAAAAATAAATAACCGTATCAAAAAGTAGGCAGAGGAAATGAATAGACACTTTTCAAAGAAGGTACAAAAGTGGCCAACAAACATATGAAAAAATGCTCAACATCACCAATCATCAGAGAAATGCAAATTAAAATCACAATGAGATATCACCTTAGACCAGGCAGAATGGCTATTATTAGAAAGCCAACCCCCCCCCCCCGCTTTTTTTTTTTAATGTTGGTGCAGTTGTGGAGAAAAGGGAATGCTCATCCATTGTTAGTGGGATTGTAAACTAACTAGTTCAACCGCTATGGAAAACAGGATGGAGATTTCTCAAAGACTAAAAACTGAATTACCATTTGCCACAGCAATCCCACTACTAGGGATCTATTCAAAGGAAACAAAATCAATATATAAAAAAGATACCTGTACTTGTGTCTTCACTGCAGCACTATTCACAATGGTAAAATCATGGAACCAACCTAAGTGCCCATCAACAATTGACTGGATAAAGAAAATATGGTATATGTACATCATGGAATAATAACAGCCATAAAAAAGAATGAAATCATGTCCTTTGCAGTAACATGGATGGAGCCAGAGATCATCATCCTAAGTGAATCAACTCAGAAATAGAAAACAAACTGCATATTCTCACTCATATGTGGGAGTTAAACAGTAACAAAGATGGAAATAATAGACATTGGGGACACCAATGAAGTGAGGAAGTGTGGGGGGGAGTAGAGTTCAGAAATGACCTATGGGGTACAATGTTCACTATTTAAGGAATGGGCCACCTGAGACCCAATCCCCATCACCACACAAATACGTCCATGTAACGAGCATGCATGTGTACCCTCCAAATCTAAAATTTTTTTTTTAAATTTACAAGCATTTAAAAAATTTACAAGTAAAATTGACAAGTATGCCAATGAATAGATCATTAACAAGAGAAAAATTCCTTTGCAGTGAAATTACTTAAAAACTAAAGAGCCCAGAGACAATTCTCTTTTTGTCTGGTCTTTACAACCAAATAACAGCAAAAGAATCATCTACCAATGCTGTGCACTCTCTACAATAAAGAAAGCTTTAGGTATGCAGAATGATTTAAAAAAAATAATAATGTCTTTCAAAGTATAAGAAACGGTATTTCAGGAAACAACTTCTGAGATCTCTCTGCCACCAACTAAAGTTCTTCCTAACTTCCATTCTTTGCCTCAATGAAGACTTGAATTAACTTAATCATTAAAAAAATCAATTATATATTTAGAATAATTTACATACATGGTTAATCAACTTATACTGATGGAAAAATCTGGATTTTAGTAGCTAACATACTAGCAAATAGAAAACACCAGAACAAAACCATACAATTTTTTTCAGTGAAATACCGAGAAATATTGTACCTGTTTAAACTTTGCGGCAGGATTTATGACAAAAGAGGAAATGAAAAGCGAGTCCCAGGCTATGACTGGCCCCGAGATCTCAGGTTTCAAGCAGGGCCTTCAGTCCAGCATCCTTAGTGTGTTCTTTCATTTGTGCTGTTTGTATGACAAGTTGCTAGCTCAAGGTGATATTTAGGTAAATGGAGACCCTCAAAATATATAGTTGTGATTTGAAACTCAAAAGGGAGCTCTGAGATGGGGTGTATCAAGCACAAAATGATCAAACTAGCCCCTGCCCAAGGGTCTCCACACACAGTCTCGCTTCAGGCCCCTCTGGCTCTACCCTGAGCATACTTCCTCTACTAGCTGGTTTCCCTAAGAGAGCAAAAGGACCATAGCAGCCCCAGGCCTGGCCCTGCAACTGCAGACCACGCCCTCAGGAGAGCAGCCGACTCCAACAGACCAAAACTACATAATTTTCTTTGTTCAACAAATAGTCTGTTACCTTACTTGTCTCTAGAAACATAAAAATGTGTGTACCTCAGTAAAAGAGGTATAAAAATGTAATCAAATGAAACATTTATTAATTGCTTTAGGAATTACTATTTTTCTTTGTTCTTAGACATTGTTTAGAAATAAAACCAAAAACACTGTTGTATGGGTTAGTAACTAAATTTTTAATAGAAAGCTATTACAGTTATGCAAGTAGATTTGAGAGACAGAGTTCTATATACATGAATATCCTAAATTAAGGATCACTATTTGTAAAATCTTCAAATTTCGAATACATAAACTAGAAATTTTCCCTGAAAACAAGTATATAGTAGAAATCTATTTCAAGAAATCCTAACTAGTTTTATGACTTTAGTCAATGTTTTCTCTCTGATAGTGTAATTGTTTAAAAACAAAATTGAAGTAAAATATGCACAGAAACTAAAAAAAAAAAAAAAAAAAGACAATCTAAGAAATGTAATATAGTTTTATAACCAAACCAAGTTCGTTTTTTTCCCTTCGAGTTCTCCTAGAATTAGTCACTTGGTGAACTATATGGCCAACTGCTCTACGGTGACTATTCCTAACTTCTCCCTTGTAGCCTTGGGTTTGGGATGATACTAGGATGCAGAATGGGAGAAAGATTTGCAAATTATAGCTCAAAGGGCTAATATCCAGAATATATAAGGAACTAAAACAATTTAACATGAAAAACCAATCTCATCAAAAAGTGGGTGAAGGATATGAATAAACACTTCTCAAAAGATACACAAGTGGCCAACATATGAAAAAATGGTCAACATCACTAATCATCAGAAATGCAAATTAAAACCAAATGAGATATCATTTTATACCAGTCAGAATGGCTATTATTAAAAAGTCAAAGATCAACAGAAGTTGGCATGAACATGGAGAAAAGGAAATGTTCATACATTGTTGGTAGGAATGTAAATAAGTTCAACCTCTATGGAAAACAGTAAGGAGATGTCTTAAAGAACAAAAAATAGAACCACCATTGAACCCAGCATCCTACTGGGAATCTACCCAAAGAAAAAGAAATCACATACAAAAAAGATGCCTGCGCTCATGTGTTCCTTGCATCAGTTATTCATAATAGCAAAGTCAGAATCAACCTAAGTGCCCATCAGTGGGCTAGATGACTGGATAAAGAAAATGTGATATATATACACCATGGAATATGGCACAGCCAGAAAAAAGAACAAAATTATGTCCTTTGTAGCCACATAGATGGACCTGGAGAACATCATCCTAAGTGAACTAACTCAGAAACAAAACACCCCATGTTCTCTCATATATGTAGAACCTAAATGGTCACAAAGATGAAAATAATAGACTCTGGGACACCAATGGGGGGGAAGGAGAAGAGGAGGGTTAGGGTTCAGTGTTCACTATCTATGACCCAATATCCACCAGTATGCAATATGCCCATATAACAAACATGCACTTGTACCTCCGAATCTAAAATTAAAAACCCAAACAAAACACATCCATTCTCCTATCACCCAGCTTCAACAATTACCAACTCATGGCAAATCTTATTTTGCCTATACTGTCACCTACACCCCATTCCCCTAGGTTATTTTGAAAATAAGCCATCAATATAAAATAATTTTAGCCACAAATATTTTAGCATATATATCCAAAATATAAAAACTCTTAAAAAAGACCATAACAGTATTACCACACCTAAAATAATCAACAATAATTTATTTCCCTCCAGAATTATTGAGATATGATTGACAAATAAAAACTGTATTCCTTTTGGCTGTACAACATGATTTTTTTTTTTTTTTGAGTCAGAGTCTCGCTTTGTCACCCAGGCTGGAGTGCAGTGGCATGTTCATAGCCATCGCAGCCTCGACCTGCTGGGCTCAGGTGATCCTTCTGCCTCAGCCTTCCATGTAGTTGGAACCACAGGCATGCACCACCACACCCAGTTGATTTTTTTATTTATTGTAGAAACGAGGTATCACCAAGTTGCCCAGGCTGGTTTCGAACCCCTGGACTCAGGCAATCCTCTTGCCTTGGCCTCCCAAAGTGCTGGGATTACAGGCTTGAGCCACCACACCCGACCATGATGCTTTGATATATATATACATTGTGAAATGACTACCACACAGTTCAATGTCCACTCACTGTTGCATACAATTATTTTTATAGTTTCCTTCTTCAAAGGAAACTATAGCCTAAGGGGCCATACACTGTAATTGAGACATATCTTTTAAGTCTTTTTAAATCTATGGATTTTCACTGCTTATAATTTATTTGTTGGTAATTCATTTTTAAAAGAGGGATTATCTTAGCAAACCAGAGTAAAACAGAAGGCTTTTAAATTATGCAACTTTGTGTTACATCATTCATCATCACATTCTTGTACAATTATCCTCACACAGATTCCAAATCTGTGAATAACATTCAACTGGTTTTATGTGATAGTTGATATTTGTGATATATAAAACTTATGCTACCCACAAAACAAAGTATAAAAAGCTCTTATAAGTGTCCTAGAAAACTGGACATGGCTAATCTTATTCTAATGTATTTATACTTAAATTGTATATTCACATTAAATATTTAGATATTTTAGTTTTTATACTTTATGTTTTTTCATATTAAATACCGTCAAAACAATATTTAGAAAAATTTTTTTTTTTTGAGTTGGAGTCTCACTCTGTTGTCCAGACTGGAGTGCAGTGGCCGCTCCCGGCCACCGCAGCCTCGCCTGCTGGGCTCCGGCGATCCTTCCACCTCAGCCTTCTGATATTTAGAAATTTATGAGGCATAAATTACTCATAATATTCCAGAAGTGGAAGTGACAGAACTGATCTCTACCAGTCTCTTCTTTGATACTTCTTACCCCTTAGTTTCCAAACTGCCCAAGACCTCCCATCACAGTACTTCTAAATTTTAGACTATACGAATAATGTAGGTTTTAAAATGGATTTCTGTAACTTTAAATATTTTCAGAACAAGAGACTCCTTACTAGAGGATAATTTGGTAATATTTATTAAGAACAATTAGAAATGTCCATACCTTTGGATTCTGTAATTCAATTCTAGGAATTTATTATGTGGGCAGAAGTAACCAGAGATGAATACTCACCCAGAAAAAAAATAACATTCACAGTATAAAATGAGCCATCTCCACTAACGTCAGTGCATATTTCTTTTTTTTTTTTTGAGTTGGAGTCTCACTCTGTCACCCAGACTGGAGTGCGTGGCCGCTCCCGGCCACTGCAGCCTCAGCCTGCTGGGCTCCCGCTATCCTTCCGCCTCAGCCTTCCAAGTAGCCGGAATTACAGGCATGCGCTACCATGCCCGGCTGATTTTTTCATTTATTGTAGAGATGAGGTCTCGCTGCCCAGGCAGGTCTCGAACCCGTGGGCTCAGGCAATCCACTCACCTCAGCCTCCCAAAGGCGCGGGATTACAGGCTGAGCCACCGAGCCCGGCTCATATTTCTTTTAATTCTAATTTCTTTGTAATGGAATGGCTCTTCTGGTAGTGGTAGCAGAAATGCTATATTGTGGTAACCACCAATCATTTCAAATTTTACTTTTGTGAGAAACTTCCTATGTCAAAACAGTTTGTTTTTTGGTTTTTTTTTCCTACTTTCTTCAAAATTTTTTTTTATTTTAAAGTTATGGGGTACAATGCAGGGCTAGGTATATAAATGGTCGTTGTGTAGGTAAAGTCTGGGCCTCACTTTGATCCCATTTCACCTGGTTTGAGATCAGGTTCCCTTAATTATGAAGTGTGCCCCTTATTCCCGGCTCCCTCTCCTGGCAGTTTCCCACTACTGCCAATCCCTTTCTTACAGTATTATGATAATTGTTCAGGGTCTGCTTATGAGTGAGAACATGTAGTACTCAATTCTTTGTTTCTGTGATAGATCATTCAGTATTATAGACTCTACATCCACCCAAGTTGCTGTAAAGTTCATAATTTTGTCCTTCTTTATGGCTGCATAATATTATATTGTGTATATGTACCACATTCTTTTAATCCAGTCTTCTTTCGATAGGCAGCATAGTTGGTTCCACGTTTTTGCTATTAAACAGCTTTTATTTGTAATATTAAGAAAAGCAAAGAGATTTGAGGCCATACAGGGTAATTTATTTTTATATTTTATAAACTCTAAATAAAACAATTTTGTGTTAGCACAATAAAATACTTCAGAATTAACCAATTTAGACATATTTTACAAGTATCATTGGGGGATATATACCATGTAACTCTAAGGCAATAAGTTTAAAAAAGGATCACTCTACAGATTAAAATCTAATTTCTACATGCTATGAGTTATATGTTATAAGGAATACTTTGTTTAGGGAATTTTAGTATTGGGTTTTACTTTTAACAGTGACATGTTAAGGAAAATATGTAATTTTCTTTAAAAATAGGTTGAATTACATATGATTATGTAATAACCAGTCAATCTAGCAAAAGGCAGACACTACCTTAGATATTGGTGGTCCCCCTTTGTCTCACGTAACAAAATCATCGCTTTGTCCATAGTTGATACATAGTACGAGTGGGGCTAGGCTACATTGTAAAATATAGCACACTTTTCTCTAATAGTGTCCAAACTTCCTATTGTTGTGTCTTTTCACCATTTACAGTCCAAGAAGGTGAAGATAAGCTGACTCAGGGTAGTACAGTGAACCAGTAAAAAAAGTGGATTAAGGATCTGGTAGCAGCTCCTTACCAGGAGAGAGGTAGGATGAGAGTGTTCGACAAAAATTTCTGACAGGAATAACGAGGCTAAAAATGTTCCCAAGTACTTGGGAAATAATGCAGGTGAGAATTTATGGGAAGGAAAAGTTTAAAAAGTAATCAGCCTTTTAATTAAATAAAGCAAATTAGGATTTTTCACTGTTCTTTATTAATATTACATGGTTTTTATAATAAAATGCTGTTCATACAAATAAAGAATTTAAATAAAGAATCCACTTTAATAAAGAAAACTTCTTTACACAAAGTGCTATGAAAAATTCAAATATGGGGAAAAAATTTCTAGTACTAAAGAGCTTAAGAAGTAAAACACAAAGAATATCTATATAAATCACCACATGTAAACATTATCAGAAAGTTAGAAAGTATGGAGGACAGAAAAGATCTTTTTAAATACATGTGATCAGAATAACTCATGCACTCTTCTATTTTGCTAATCTGGCCTTTAAGGTCCTTCTCATTACAATCCAAGTATTTGTGCAAAATACTATGTCTCTGATTTGCCTTAAAATATTCCAGAAAAAATAAACAAAATAAAAACCACAAATGGGATAGATGAAACAAGAATGGATGTTGTATACTGCAAGGATCAGGAGAGTTTGATAACACATATTAGAAGATTTTCACAATAAAGTTTTAAAAAATCCTTTTGAAAAGAAACCAAATCAATTAATAATAATTCTGAAGCAAAATACATCAGAATAATAGGAAAATCACAAAAACACAAAAATCATTTTAAAATGTTCTATATGTAAAATGAAGGGCTAAAAGAAAGTCAAGTTATAATTTCATTATCTCAAAATATAAATTCTACTTAAAATACTTTACTTATTCCAATTTACACAGGACTCTAGACTACTATGTTCTTTAGCTTATTGATACTTTTAAGTATATGTTAAAACAAATGCTATTCATTATGTAGCAATGTACTTTCACAAACCTAATGGTAAAGAGAAATCAAAATGTAAGTAAAGCCCAAATCCAGAGCTCTGAGCTACACGTGTAAATACACCCTCATATTCTTAAATATACTAATAAAGAACTCCCTACTCATTTATTACTTGAATAAGCCCAGAAGTTGCTCTACCTGAGCAATTAGGCTGCCAACATTAATGTTTACAAGTTACCAGTATGTTTTCTAACAAGTGTACTTACTTGCTGTTTCAAAACCAGGTTCTTCACTCCTTCCATCACGAACTGTGATCCTGTATTCATGACTCGCGATAAGAGACTAAGGGGCAAAAGAGAAGCAGGACCATACTAAGTACAAATTGCCTCTCCAATTTGTTACAGATAAAATATTTGCCGGATTACACACTACACGCTGATACTTGCTGTACCTACCACTTTTGTTTTCTCTAAATAGAAGGTTCTTGAGAATTTCTGCTGCCACAGGGATCACTGCTGCAATTTTATTTAACCATAAAATAGTAATAAGATACTCTGATTAATCAATAATTATTATTTTTTAATATGTTGACTATGTTATAAGAACAAGCCACTATAAAAGTGAGAATGCTATCTAAGCTTTGATAATTAGAAAGATTCAACAATTATTTTAAAATGTAAAGACCAGACCTCAAAACAAACATTATTTTTTGTTTTTCTGAGTTAGAGTCTTACTTTTTGTTGCCCAGGCTGGAGTACAGTGGCACACTCATGGTCACAAAATAAACATCTTAATTGCCTAGCCTTAGCTGTAGTTTTTGGGCAAACTAGAGTCTGAGGAGAATTCCTGGCCTTCCTGATTATCTTAATGCTAAAACAATAAATTTAAAGACAGTAATTCAGACAACTTGCTTTAGCAGTCCAACCTTTTAAATATTATGAGTAAGTTAAATGTTACTTTTTTTTTAATGAGAATAATATATAATATATACACAGATATATAAAATATATAATAGCAGTTAGGTCCAATCCTGCATTGTATATTAACCCCCCCTCTATATATACATAAAATCTACCATATAAAAGCATGAAGCACAATACAGAGAATTTCGCTTCAATTCTGAAGAATGCTGTCAAATTTCAAATAAAAAAAGAACACTAACACATGACTTGCAATACTAGGTTCGTATCTGTGGTTCAAACAGTCTGTCACATGGGATCAAAGAATTCCTTGTCGGACAGAATAATCCTGCATTATAATATCAGAAGGCTAAGGAAAGCCTTCAAATCATCCAAGACTGTCTTTTTTTTTTTTTTGAGTTGGAGTCTCACTCTGTTACCCAGACTGGAGTGCAGTGGCCGCTCTTGGCCACCGCAGCCTCGACCTGCTGGGCTCCGGCGATCCTTCCGTCTCCGCCTTCCAAGTAGCCGGAATTACAGGCATGCGCTACCATGCCCAGCTGATTTTTTGATTTATTATAGAGATGAGGTCTCGCTACCCAGGCGGGGCTCGAACCTGCGGGCTCAGGCAATCCACTCACCTCAGCCTCCCAAAGGCGCGGGATTACAGGCTGAGCCACCAAGCCCGGCTCCAAGACTGTCTTATAACACATTTAATAAAATCCCCAACCACAAAATTCATTAGAAATCTAACAGACTTTAAAACTCAAAAAGATTTTTAAGGTATAGAACTGAAAAATCTATTTTGCTATATATATGAGAACAATTTTCCAAAAATATTTTCCTCTTCACTCTCTTGTTCTTACTCCCCTCTGAAATGAATAGATGGACAGGATGGGAATCTTTTCATTAACAAAAACAAGGGAAAGTAATGTTTGCTGAAATAAATGACCCTGAGGCAATTCCTGGCACCAGGCAACTCTAAAGGGCTGTGCTAACCTGCACAGCACTGCTGAAGGTAAGGCCAGCTGTATTCATTTTGCCAAGCATTTATAAGATCCTGCTGGAGGCTGAGTGCCTTTGTTTTTGGAAAGTGTTTTTATTAAAACCAGTTGCTCAGTGTGGGGCTAGGGTAAACCTGTCTGTGGCTTCATGCTTTTATTCTAACTCTAACAAATAAAGTAGGAATTTGAAACTTGTACAGTATGGAAAAGAGCAGTCAGAAACTTTGTTTAGCTTCTTTGAAAATCACACATACTCTACTGGATTCTCTGGAGTAAGAAGTCATACCCAGCCCTGAGGACTTCCTATCATTTAGCACTATGCCTGGATCTATTTTAAAGCTAGGTCTTGAGTTCCTAACTTCAAGTCTATATTAGTTATCAACATTTATATAAAAATAGCCCGAATCATCAAATATTTTCTGAAAATGAAAAAAGTATGTTTTACAAACAAAGAAAGTAATTGTGAGGGTAATGTTTGTTGTAAACATTTGGAAAATAATGAAAAGAACCCAAGAGGAAAAAATGTTATGCCTTGGAATAAAATTTTACTATTAATATTTAGGTATATGTCATTTCAGCTATGCAATTAAATGTTTATATGTGTATATTTAATACACACACACAAACACATACACACACAAATGAATAAGTAGGGATCACATTACACTGTAAAAAATGTCACCTAAGTTTTGGCCCATACAATGTAAAAAACATTGACTTACATTTAAAAATGAGAACTTGAATGTTCCCAACACTAAGAAATGATAAATGTTTGAGGCAACAGACATGCTAATTACTCCGATTTGATCATTACACATAGTATACATATACTGAAATATCACGTTGTCACCTATAAATATGTACAATTATGTGTCAATTAAAAATAAACAATATTAAAAAAAGACATTTATGTTGACATTTATTCTTTATCATAACAAAAACATTCTGCATTCTCTAAACATTAAGGTTTGGAGTACAAAGATTCATTCAGAAGTATTAAAAATACTTACCCCATTGGTTTAGTGGTGGTATTGCCATAGCTGGCAGGAGCTGAGGCCATCTTGGTAAAAGCCCTATGAAATAAGAAAGTAACACTTAAAAACCACTTATTACAGCTAATTTCAGTATTATGGCATTAAAATGTGTATTGACGAATTCTAACTTCTATGATGCAGACATTTTCTGAAAAGAGAAATAATTTTTCAACTAATATACCTACAATTAATAGTTCTGAAACAATAAAATTCCTTAAAACACGCAAATGCATTAGTTTTCCAAACTTAACAATTTTTCTTCCTTTCCCTTATGTCTGACAATTAAAAAAAAACCAAAAAAACAAAAAAAATGAGGTAGAGATTTGATGACTTAAAGATCATGTAATGATTAAGTTTAGTCTCTTTACTTTCTCATATTCAATACTTCCTTGTTCCCAGACACATGTCTTTGCTCATGATGTCCTTTGGAGAGTATAAACTCACTACTTTCTTCAACAGAAACAGCACATTTCCTTTTAAGATTTTGTTCAAAGCCACCTTCTTTATGAACAATTACTTCTTTGAGATAAATCCTTAAGAGAAATACTAGGTCAGAGCTATTTGTAAAAAACTTTTTATATCATCCAGAAAAATTGTGATGATTTATATTCCTAATAGTAGAATATGAATGCACTAATTAATTTTCCTGTATCTTTGGCATGATATTCACCAAATGTTTGTATTATGTTCATCTGTATTTCTCTGAATACTAGTGAAATTTGAATGCTTTTGAGACATTTGACCCAAAATATTTCAGTCTTTGACTTTCTCACCTTATCAGTAAAGAAAATTGTCTAGGAAAAAAGGAAAAATTAAAATTTATTTAATTTTAAGGGGTGGATAGAGTGAGCCAGATAAGGAAATATTTATGTAAGTGGCTATAAAAAACCACCAAGGCATTGTTCAATTTTCTTATTAGCGTTCACATTTTCTTGGGAATGAAACCTCAATTATGCTCTCCTAAATGACAGCAATTAAAGAAGAAAGTAAAACTTACTTCCACTGTTTGATATATTGTAAGGGGTTAAGGTTGCAGCCTGCATCAGTTAAAGCTTTTTTATATTGTTCCAAATCAGCCTGAAATAAGAAAAGAACTGTATGACAAAAATTTTTACTTTTGTGAAATGTCATTTTGTTTGTCATCTGATTAATCAAAAAATTAAACCAAAAGTATACATTTAAATTCTAGGCACCCAAGTAGAGTGGAGTTACATCTTAGAAGAGCACAAAAGTGAGAACCGGAGGCAAAAATTACATATAATGAGGCTCCCAAATCACCTATAAAATACAGTCTTTTGTGATCCCCCAGAAGCCAACAGAGTCCGATTTTCCTCTACTGCTGAAAAAGATTACCTTTCCTCAGGACAAACACTAAATGAATGACTTGCCTGGACCAAGACTATTTCAAAACCAGCAACACGAAGGGAATGACACCAACTGCGGATTCAGAGTTCCCATCTCACATTCATTCCAGGGGTCCAGATTCATGAACCGAACAACAGGTGCCCTACATTTCTTAAGTTGTTCTTTTTTTCACTCCTCCTTACTCTTTTTTATTTCCTGATAAGTAAGTCTCGTTGAATCAGTATAAGTTAAAGGAGCCTATCATCATAGTGACTCTACTACAAAAATTTTATAAGGGAGAAGCTTTTAAGCCCACCAGTAACCAGAGACTTTAACTGCTTTGTATTTTGGGGGCCATAAATCTGACGTCAGTCGTCAAAACTTGCCTCAATCCTCTTAATGAAGAACTAAAAGACATAATTAATTTTCTTAAATTGAAGAAAATATATAATCCTTACCAAAATAAATAAAAATGTGGCCAAATTAAGGAATTATTGAGTTAAGTTTTAAAATCATATATTTTAAAGAAAACATTATACTTAGGCTATTAGACTCCCCTGATATATAGGTAAACTTCCATTAATGAAAGGGATACTTCTTAAAAGAAAATCACACCTTCTTATACAATTAAAAGATTTTTATTCTCAAGTAAAGACAGAATGGCCTGAAACAAATATTGTGTTTAATTTGCTATTCAAATATGCCAAAGCTTTTTTT
This sequence comes from Cephalopachus bancanus, assembly GCA_027257055.1. Taxonomy (NCBI): domain Eukaryota; kingdom Metazoa; phylum Chordata; class Mammalia; order Primates; family Tarsiidae; genus Cephalopachus; species Cephalopachus bancanus. Next base: position 2,389,000 of record JAPVLO010000377.1, on the reverse strand, counting down.
TTTTTTAACCAACAGAAGCCTTACAATTTACCAGACATTAAAAAATAATTGCTACCAGTAAAGGTAAGAGGCTTAAAACAGCCATATAATTTCAGATGTCATCTCCAAGGTTTCTATGCTGGTTGCTCATTTAGTAAAACTAAACTGAGTTAACATTAGGAAGAGTCTTTAATCCAGCAGGAAGTCTGATACCAAAACTTCTACTTTTCTTTATAGAATAGACAATATATTTTCTATCTTGGATATCAGCTTTAAAACAATCTTAAAATAAGACCAACCTTTCAAAAGCATAGCAAACCTGGTTAACTTTGTTTAGAATAGTTGTTTTCCAAAAATAAAAATTTTGGCCACATGAATTCAGTTCATATTCCAACAACTTAAAAGTGGTCAGATGGTTTCATGGGTGGATAATTTCCCCTGGTGACAATAAATATTACTATAAAACTTAGCAGTAAACAGAACCAGTCTTAACAAATTGTTTTTCTTTTAAAGAAAGGAATGAGGTAGCTATTTAGCCATGGTGATCACTTCTATTTTTAAAATGTAAGTCGTAGTAGTCTACAAACAAGCATTTCCCCCTCCTCTCAGGAACTGAACAGGGGACCTACCTCAGAAGGTGCTTGCTGTGTGCTTATATAATAGATAAGAAATAGCCTCATTTTATCTTCTGGAGTTCCAGCTATGTAGGGGAAAACAGATGAAAAAAATACTTTCATAATTGTGGTCGCTATGTGTTATAGTCAATACTTACCTATACATTAAAATGCAAGTCACAAGCCGGGCTCGGTGGCTCAGCCTGTAATCCCACGCCTTTGGGAGGCTGAGGTGAGCGGATTGCCTGAGCCGCGGTTCGAGACCCGCCTGGGCAGTGAGACCTCATCTCTACAATAAATAAAAAAAATCAGCTGGGCATGGTAGCACATGCCTGTAATTCCGGCTACTGGGAAGGCTGAGGTGGAAGGATCGCCGGAGCCCAGCAGGCGAGGCTGCGGTGGCCGGAAGCGGCCACTGCACTCCAGTCTGGGTGACAGAGTGAGACTCCAACTCAAAAAAAAAAAAAAAAAAAAAAAAAAAAAAAAAATGCAAGTCACATATAAATATGTCAAAATAAAACATGGTTCTTTATTTAACTAAGTTAAAAGTTAACAGGTACTATAATTATAGCCATGTAAAATATAGACATGGAAAAGATTCAATGATTTAGGATTAGAGGGCTATTTAGAGGATTGTGGGAGCATCTTCACTGCATCTTCCAAACTATGCTGATTTCATCTTTACACATAAACTCAGAATGAAATGATATAGGCAGCGTAATCATACAATTCTAAACAGGATACTTTTGAGATGCAAAGGAGGTGCCAGTAACAATTACATAAGGACAACTGGTATAAAAATGGGACTGTTGCCGGGCTTGGTGGCTCAGCCTGTAATCCCGTGCCTTTGGGAGGCTTAGGTGAGTGGATTGCCTGAGCCCGTGGATTCGAGACCCGCCTGGGCAGCGAGACCTCATCTCTACAATAAATCAAAAAATCAGCCGGGCGTGGTAGCACATGCCTGTTATTCCGGCTACTTGGAAGGCTGAGGCGGAATGATCGCCGGAGCCCAGCAGGTCGAGGCTGCGGTGGCCGGAAGCGGCCACTGCACTCCAGTCTGGGCAACAGAGTGAGACTCCAACTCAAAAAAAAAAATAAAAAAGGGACTGTCCTGGGAAACCAGTTGTACGGTCACCTAGGTATCAGCTAAACAAAATAATTTAGCTGAACCTAAAGTCATATTTATCAAATTGGGGCCCTTAAATATACATGTTTCTTTAGGATATTATATTACTATGAAGTCTGGGAAAACCATACTTTTATATTAAAATAAAGTGTTATGTTATGCAGTAGAATATATTTGCTTCAAATTTTAAGACAAAATAGAAGATTTCAAATAAATTTCTTGCTTGTAGTGCTTTAAGCTACTAATCCTATTATCCAAAGCCCAAGACTGTCCAAAGAAACTCACTTCTTCTATCAGATGCACTTTGGTGGAAATGTGATAAAGCACTGGTCCCAACAAATAACAATAGTCACTGCCACTTCAAAGTGTGTCCTAAGATGCAAGAACTCAGAATTGTCGTATTTTATTATAGAATAAAAACTATAAGATTTTTTTCAAAACACCATGACTGATGAACCATTGATTTTTTAATATGATTTAGAATCCAGACACTCATTCTCAAATTATCCTTATTCCCTGAAAATGACAAAGAATGGTAAAATAAAGATCAGTGATAAGTCTCCAAAGTTCTCATACAAATATTACATCAGGGACATTTTGAATACTGGGTCATGAGAGTCAAGGTCTTATTAAATGGAGAAAGCTGATATATTTGTTTTTGCAAGTAATTAGCCCGACTGGGAGCAGGCTAATTTTCCTATGGCCTTCTGTGGGTTGTGCTTCCATCATCGATTCCATTTTAAAACCTTCTCTTATGCTACTGGGATCCATCCCATCAATCAGTGGCCAGTTTGGGAACTGAGAGACAGTGCAGCCCTTCACCTCTCAGTCCTTGAAATGCTGTTTAGGATCAGCTTCATGAATGTGTGGTTCAGCAGGGAGCCCAGGAATTCATAAACAACTTTATGAGGTTGCTTTCCTGAGATCCTCTCTTCCACAATCTTTCTGGTATTTTCCTGTTCCCTTGGCCTTCCCTTTCTGGTGCTCCAGCCAGAAAGCTTTGGCTTTAGTTACTCTGTTCCTTTGTACACTTCCTACAACTATTGCTGCAACTGTGACCAAGCAGCTGGGACAACTAGGGATAGAATAATGGGGCTTACTCAATCCTCTTGGGACCACAAGAGGATACAAGATACAAGAGGAAGTTTCCCCTTCTATTAGAGTTTTAGAGACCTGTGGGTCCTTGTGGTTGGTTTTAATATCCTTACCATCAAGCATGGACTTTTCTATTAGATACTTATTTTGCTTAGAGGAACAGGTTCCACTCTTCTTCAAGGGGAAAAATACTTTTAAATTGCTACAGTGTTAATAAATGCCATAGAACATGGGCTAAGGTTTTAAAAACATGGGCTAAGGTTTTAAAAAGTGGTTGGAGAACATCCTAATATTTATAATGGCATAACTACAGGGGAACCAACTGAAATGGCAACAATGTATCCTTCACAACAAGCTTGATTACTATAGAGCCTGTAGTTACAGGCTGGAACTTCTTGCCACACCTAAGTCTCACTTATGACTGCCCTCTATTTTAAATTCAGAATTCCCTTGCTGAGTAATTTATTTTTTAAGAAAGTTTTAAGTATAGTTTGGGATGCTTTTTTCTTCCCTGACTTGTTTCATCACCCCCAAATGTCAAAGACATTCTCAATAAAACAATGATCAAAACCAGGACACTGACACTGATACATTACTAAATTGATGAAACATACTAATGGTATATTCATTACCATCTAATCCTCAGAGCCCCTTTCAAGCTTTACAAATTATCTCTATAAATATCTTTTATGGCAAAAGATCAATTTCAAATCTTTTTGTGTTGTATGCAGTTGTCACGCCTCTTTAGTTTTCTTCTATATAAAACAGTTCCTCCATCTTTCCTCGACTTGCATGGCCTTGATATTTTAAAGGATTACAGGCTAAGTTTTTCCTAGAATATTATACAATTAAATTTTGCCTGCTACATCTTCATGATGAGATTAGGAAAGCATATCAAAAGTGCTGTGTTCCTTGCACTGAATCCTACTGGGTGATGTACTACTTCAGTACGCCTCATCACTGATGATGTACACTGTGATTACCTGCTAAGATACTGATCAGGCTTCACCACCGTGAAGTTACTTTTCCTACCCTAGCAATTAATAAGTATTTTGTGGGGAGGAACTCTGAAACTCTAATTCCAATTCAACACGACCAAGGTTCATTCTAGTTTTTTCCTCTTTCTATATTTATAAATTCCTTTTCTGACAATGGAAAATCTGGTTCCCTTATATTACCCCATATATTTTCTTATTTAACCAGTCCTCTGTCTATAACAAATATCTTATCTCTGCTGCCACTCCCTTGCTGCATGAATGTCCTTCTCACTTCACTTGGGCACGGCTGGTTTCCTACAATGGACCCATCCCCACACCTAGACATAACTGTCATCCTCTGTAGACTCAGGCTGTGTTGCTCCTGTGGAGGTCATCTTTCTTACTGTTAGGGATCTCACATCCCTTGCTGAGCTGCTCCCACATGTAGGATACTCTGCTTACCTCTCTTGCACTTGGACACCTAAAACTGGAATGCCAACCCTCCCTCTATCCCGTGTGTAGATGCCCTCATCATCCTGCTCAGTTTTTAACATCTTGCTCTGAACTAAAGTGGCACCAGGCTGCCACTCTTCATGAACACCTACTTTGCTGTATTCTACTTAATGTCTTTAGGAAGGAATCATTTGAGAATGAAAGGAGAAGGAAAAAGGAAGGCTCTGATTGCCTTTTCATCAATACACTTTTTTGTTTCAACCGAAAACTTATTGTAAATAACAAGAAGTGATGGGCTTATATATAATATTTTGCAATTCCTTCATTGTAAAATGCATATACCTTCAAAATGCTATGTTCCCATCCCAAATTTAGCTTTTTAAAGGTGTGACTAATACTTCAGGTTCCTCAGAAGATTTTATAAATAAAATAATTAAAAACCAGCTTGGATTTTTAAACTATTTTCCAATTTGGAATAAAGTCTAAAGTTCATACTGCAACTATAGCTCTAAAACTATCAACATTCAGCTTAAATAACTTATATTTAAAAATGGGTCCAAGGCTTTCATTCATTTTGGAAAAAGCTGAGATTTTAATTCAAAACTATTCTGAAATTATCAAAACTATTCAGGTCTCTAAAGTTTAGAGCATTGTAGAGGCTAAAATATATGTAGAAAATTGTTATAATTAAAAGCTTTTAACTAATATTACATTTAAAAAATTTTACCATCTTCACCATTTTTAAGTGTACATATAGTTCAGTGGTAATAAATACATTTATATCTTTTTTCTCCCTTCAATCCCCTATCCCCTACCCCTTCAGACCTTTGGTAACCACTCTGATCATCATGAGATCTACATATGAATGAGAACATGTGATATTTGTCTTTCACTTAACATAATGGTCTCCGCAGACTACATTTTCTAAGTACAAATAGTAGTACTTTAAGAAAATCTAACATACAAATGTTTAAATAAATATAAAGGGATTGATTACAAAGTTTTTTTAAAAGCAAATTTCCTAAATATGTAAAATAGAATTCAGTTTTAGATATGTCTTTTCAGGAAATTGAGGGTAAACCAAAGTAATTAGAAAGTGTATCACTTAAAGCCACTTGTTTTGAATATCATACCTTCAAATCTTCAAATCAGAACTAGCAGAGATTAATTTTTAGTTATATCACTTTAAACAAATGAACATAAAAAGTGCTTAAATACTAGTCAATAAAAGTTTAATGAAATATAATGCAAAATCAGTTTTCCACTTTAGGACCGGCTAAGTTGTAAAAGTTTCAACAGAAAACAGCTCAATTAATTATCTTTTTGCTAGCATTCATTGTCAGAAAAACAATAATTCTACTCAAGGTTTACTCAAATTGAAAATGTTGTATTCAAGAGATGTGAAACTTATATTAACCTCAAATTTATGGTACATACCATCAGGGTCTGATATTATATCTAGAAGAGATTTATCCAGAGTCGTTTTGCTCATTATTTTTTCTTCATATTCAAAATATACATCCAGTTTTCTTGCCTGTTTCAAGATAAATATTATATAAGAATACATTAATAAAAACATATGAAGGGTCTCTCAGTTTACAAGTTTTTATTTTCTATGACTCATTTTAAAAACAAATGTTCATTTCTTAATAGAATTTATTTAGTTTCTTACTTTTGATCATGCACTTAATGTAAAAAAACCAATGGATAAACCACTTTGTTTACCATATCTGACTTACAAATTCAGAAGTAACTCTGCATGTTATGCCTATATTAGCAAAGATAAGAAACAATTTTCGATTATTGTATTAGTAATTAGCATATGAATCATATCATAAAACTGGGCTCAGTGGCTCAGCCTGTAATCCCAGCACTTTGGGAGGCTGAGGCAAGCGGATTGCCTGAGCCTGGGGGTTTGAGACCCACCCGGGCAACATGGTGAGTCCTTGTCTCTACAATAAATCAAAAATTAGCCAGGCGTGGTAGTTTGCTCCTAGTTCCAGCTACTTGGAAGGATCGCCTGAGCCCAGCAGGTAGAGGCTGTGATGGCCGTGAGTGCGCTACTGCACTCCAGCCTGGGCGACAGTGAGACTCTGACTCAAAAAAAAAAAAACAACAACAAAAAACCAAATCATATCGTACTTCATACAAATTAATATCAGGTGATTATGTTATGTTTAATTTTTTAGTGTGCAAATCAATGTATATTTATCTTAACTGAATAGAAAGGTAACTTAATTAAATTATTTTTAACGTTTTTAAAAATAAGTTGTTTTTTTCTCATTAATTTTCCTATCTAATATTTTGAAGTTTATAATGATGGAAAAGTAGTAAAACTTTTCTGTATGACACCTTTTGTAATTTAAAATTTTGTAGACTAAAATTATTCTAATGAAATTAATGAAATTAAGATATTCCAAAGTAAATAAAAGTTATTATAAAATATCTATTACAGCTGGGTGTGGTGGCCCATGCCTATAATCTCAGCACTTTGGGAGGCCAAGGTGAGAGGATTACTTGAGCCCACAGGTTCAAGACCAGCCTGGGCAACTTGGCGAGACCTCATCTCTACAATAAATCAAAAAATTAGCCGGGCATGGTGGCATGTGCTGGTACGTGCCTATAGCTCCAGCTACTTGAAAGACTGAGGTAGAAAGATCTCCTAAGCCCAGAAGGTTGATGCCGTGGTAGCCAGGAGCGTGCTACTGCCCTCTAGCCTGGGCAACAGAGTGACACTCCAACTCAAAAAAAAAAAAAAAAAATCTATTATATTATGCTTTGATAATACAAAAGTGAAAACACTACGTTTTTAATTGAAGATGTTAACAATCCAAGTGGGAGTAGAAACCATTCATGAAATAGGATACTTAGCAATACAAACAAACCAATAGATAAATATAGAACATAAATACATTATGCTAAAATGACAGAACAAAAAAGTTAACAAACTGTAGAGGAGGATATGATAAATTCTGAGCTGAGGTTTTAATGTGATTTGAGGACATATAGTTCATGTCAGTTAAATAGTACATACACAATAGAGACATCTGAATAGTAAACTAAGAAGTGAACTTCACATATGGGCAACAAGAAAGCAGAGCCCTCTCAATTCCACTCCCTTGCAGTAGCACATGAGGTCAGAGTTTTATAGGTGAGATATCCAGACAATTCAAAAATCAGAACAACATAAAAAGGTATATATTGAGAATTCTTATTTCTCACCCCATCCTCTTCCAGACCATTTCCACCTGCTCCCATAGGTATTTATTTTGGTTATTTCGTCTATTGTTTTTTTAGAGTGGTTTGTGCAAATATAAGCAGAGTCTGTATTCTAATATCCCTCTCCTTTCTGACACAGAAAGTACTGTGCGTTACCCTTCTGCCCCTTCCTTTCACTAGATCATATATTGTATATCAGTACATGGAGAACTCCTTATCAGTGAGCTCGTGATAAGAATATAATAAGGACAACTCTTTTCCTTATTATAAAATCTCTGGTCCCTCATATTCTTCAATGTCCCAGATATAGGAACTATTTTAGCTACTGTGAATACTAAAATAGATAAGAGGTGAAGTCCTGTGAATGAGAAAGTCCTAGAAATAATATTAAAAATGAATAAAACAGATCCTAGGAAAAAGACCATGGTAGTGGCTATGGGAATGGAAAGGAAGAGACGGACATTTACTAATTAACACGAAACGTCTGGGGTGCAAAGTAGTGAAAGAAGCCAAAGAAAACTTCAGGGAGCTACAATGATGATAGTAATAACTATGTTAATGTGAATATTAGATTGGGAAAGGCTATTATCTGTAGAGGGAAACCAGAAGTGGAAGGGGAAAGGCGATAAGATGGTAAACTGACTTTAAAGTCCTTCAAAATCTGCTCCAAAGAATCTTTTCTGTCTTATAACTATTCACTAGATTCAGGTCCTTCTAGTGATTATCAAATAACTCCCTGACTTTTCATTAAGCATTGTGTATGTGTTAATTCTCTAGGCTTAGGCTCAGGTTCTTAGCTTTTTCAGAACACGTTTCTCCTCCACCATCTACCCAGTGAATTCTACTCAATCTTCAAGGTCCACTTTCTTCGTAGTTTCTCTACAACTCTTCCTTCTATTTCTGCTCTCCCCTTCCCACTCCCCCCCAATCTTGTTCTTGGCCAGAACTCATTGTTCCACAGCACTTTATGCACCTCTTCACAATGACAATGACCATATATTAGTCATTTGTTTACATGCCATCTTTCTACAACTGTAAACTTCCTAAAGTATGTCTAATTAATTGTTTAACCTTAGGGGTCTAACACAGCACCTAGCTCATAACAAGTCCTTGCATTTATAGAATATTGAAGCCAGGAGCAGGATATATAAAAACCAAGTAATGATTTTTAAAAGTCATTGAGAGTAGATGAATGAACTTCTAAAAGTAAAAAATGTAAGGAAAATAGTCTTTAGTGACTTTATAAAATGAAGTATGCTAAACTGGGCATGGTGATGCATGCCTGTATTCCCATCTATTTGTGAACTAGAGCAGGAGAATTGCTTGAGCCCAAGAGTTCAAGATCAGTCTGGGCAACACAGTGAGATCCCATCTCTAAATAAATAAAAGGAAAAAAAATTTTTAGTATAGACAAGGCCTCACTATGTTGCTCAGGCTGGTGTCAAACTCTCGGGCTCAAGCAATCCTCCTGCCTCCGCCTCCCAAAATGCTGAGATTATAGGCTCAAGTCACTTGCCTGGCCCAGAAAAAAATTATTTATACTAAATGTCATAATGGAATCTAATGTCTGTAACTATATAAATCAGTAAAAAAAAACACAACATGGTTCATTGACTTACATAGTACAGATATTTGATTCATTTTGCTCTTCTTGATGTACTAACTTATTTATACTTCAGCTTTTAATGAACAATGGAAATAGAGTTCAAAAGCAACTTAATATGACTAGTAATGGGTAGGGGGTTTCTTTTTGAGGTGACAAAAATTTTCTAAAATTAGATTATGGCTGTGGTTGCAATAACTCTGTAAAACTACTAAAAAGCAATTACATACTTTAAATAGGTGAACTGTATGGTATGTAAATGAAATCCCAATCAAACTGTTAAACAAAAGTCATGGCACTTCCAAATACTGATTATGAGGAAGTGTCACCTAAGAGGAGAGGGAGTAAAATACATACAGATTTTTAAATCTGCATAAGAGAACTTGCATCTGCTCAGCACTTATCATGCACAAGACAATTTACTTACAGCTAGGAATTGCTAGTCTCACTTTAAAGATGAAGAAACAGAAACACATTTACTCAAGTTTACCAGAGAAGTAGTAAAGAGTTGAGATTCAAATTCAGGTCATACTCCAATGTGTAAGGGGGACCCAAAAAACTCTGGATTTTATTTATTAAAAACTGCGTATTTATTCTTACATGTTTAACCTTCAGTCACCTTCGAAGTACTCTGTTTGATGCAATACACCTATCGAGACACTTTTTCCACTCTCAAAACAGTTTTTGAATCTGTCAATTTTGATGCCTTTTAGTGCGTCTATTGTTTTTTGTTTCACCTCTTCCACATCAGCAAAATGGTTCCCTTTGATTGGCAGTAGTAGGAAACTGCCGGGGGTGGGTGGGGACACACTTCATCAATAAGGGTACCTGTTCTCAAATCAGGAGAAGTAGGGACCAAAGTGAGGCCCAATCTTTACCTGTACAATGGCCATTTGCATACCTAACCCTGAATTGTACCCCACATCTGTAAAATGTTTTTTAAAAAGTAGAAAAATAAAATAATAAAAATGGTTCCCTTTGAAGACTCTAAAAAAAAATTCGAGAAACAAAAAAAGTCACTTGAGGTGAGAGCAGGTGAATAGGTAGGGTGGGGAATGGGGGTCATCCCATTTCTGGTTAAAAACTGCTGAATACTCAGCATGATGTGGGCAGGGGCACTTGTAAATGATCCATCATGAAATGGCAAACACGCTGAAACAATCTCCAAAAAAAAAAATTCACTGAAGCTGAACACAGCCTCTCACAACAACGCTAGCTGGTACACTGATGCCAATGGGTTCCTAGAACATGTAGCTAGTGGGGGAAGTCTGCATTACAAGGAGCTCGCCCTTCAAATTATAATTTCAGTTTTTCTTGGGTCCCCCTTCATACACCACAGATAAAGAGTAGGGAGAATTATCCTTTCCTCAAGAACAATTTATTGCTTCCTTGGTATATGCTTTATGAAAGAAAGTACATTTGCCAATTAATGCTATTTGGTAATACATATAATTTACATATATATGGCAAAAGGTCATTTTGACCAGAGATATAGTATCTATAGGTCTTTTCTCAAATTCTTGAAATGAGGGAAAATACTAAGAAAAGCAACTTCTGTAATTCCAAAGCCTGATTATTCTTATACAAAATTGGGCTCAAAAGAGAATACAGTCTGAGTAACAAGAGTTACATTTTTTTTTTTGAGTTGGAGTCTCACTCTGTCGCCCACATTTAAAAAATGAATAAATTGGGCCGGGCTCGGTGGCTCAGCCTGTAGTCCCGCGCCTTTGGGAGGCTGAGGTGAGTAGATTGCCTGAGCCCGCGGGTTCGAGACCTGCCTGGGCAACTTGGCAAGACCTCATCTCTACAATAAATCAAAATGAGCCGGGCGTAGTAGCACGTGCCTGTAGTTCCAGCTACTTGGAAGGCTGAGGTGGAAGGATCGCCAGAGCCCAGCAGGTCGAGGCTGCGGTGGCCGGGAGTGGCCACTGCACTCCAGTCTGGGTGACAGTGAGACTCTGATTCAAAAAAACAAAAACAAAAAGAATAAATTAAAAATATAAAACCAAATAAGGCCAAGATAATAGATACATTGAAATTTTTGGTAGCTTCAAAAATACTAAGAATATATGAATAAAAGGGGAATATTACAGACAACAAAAACCACAATGCATGGTGTGTAGGTTATATATAATGAATGTAAATTCTGAGAGTCAAGCACTTCTCCAGCATCCCTTTAGAAGGGCATGCTAGCCGGGCTCAGTGGCTCAGCCTGTAATCCCGCGCCTTTGGGAGGCTGAGGTGAGTGGATTGCCTGAGCCCGTGGGTTCGAGACCCGCCTGGGCAGCGAGACCTCATCTCTACAGTAAATCAAAAAATCAGCTGGGCGTGGTAGCGCATGCCTGTAATTCCAGCTACTTGGAAGGCTGTGGCGGAAGGATCGCCGGAGCCCAGCAGGTCGAGGCTGCGGTGGCCGGGAGCGGCCACTGCACTCCAGTCTGGGCGACAGAGTGAGACTCCAACTCAAAAAAAAAAAAAAAAAAAAAAGGGCATGCTAAGGGAGGAATCTCATAAAAATAGATTCTAGTGTTTTTCTCTAAATTTCAGGGTGCTCATCAACATATGTTTCTTTTACTTCTTCATTTTTTCATTGCCTTAATATATCAAATTCACACACACACACTGTGCTAGATGCTTGGCAATAGCCCACAGGATTTGGAAAGAACAAAGGAAGGGAGCTCTTTCTAAAACTAATTTGTCCCACCTCTCACCAAAACGGGTAATTCTTAAAACTCGTTGGGTGCCATGGAACATTCTTGTAGTCCATCTATTTAGGAGGGTAAGGCGGGGATGATCACTTGAGCCTTAGGAATTCGAAATCAGCCTGGGCAACATAGCAAGACTGGCAGCTCTTAAAAAAAAACACAGGTAAAAGACATCTTTGCCTTTTGAAAATTCATAGCCTGAGACATCTGCCAGATTACCCATAAAGGACACAAAAAGAATTTCCTTTTCTTTCTTATAAATGCTGGGGATTTTTCCCTCTCTTCATCATTCCTCTCCCCAACCTACCTACAGACATTACTGCTCTGGAACTCTATTCGTTACTAGCTACAATTTCCATTTCTTAGTTTCATCTAATGACTGGTTGACAGCAAAGTCTAGAGTGCTATTTGTTTGTCTCACCTCTTTTCCAGGTCCCAAATACCATTCAGCAGTGAAATGGTAATTTTTTTACCAATAAGAATCCCAATATTCCTCTCCCTCACTTCTTACAGGAGGCAGAAGGGAGGATGATAAACTCTCCTCTGTTACATTGCAACATTAGGAATATTCCAGATTATGAATTAGGTAGAGTTTGTGGGACAGAAGCTTATCTACTACTTCACATCTATAAAAAAAAAAAACAAAAAACTATATCCTAAGCTATAATAAACTTATAAGTAGATTTAAAAAAATATACCTCACACCTAAATTGAAGACTGTTTATACCCTACCCATGGTTGTGGCTGCAATAACTCTGTAAAAATACAAAAAAGCAATGAATTATATACTTTTTTTTTTTTTTTTTTGAGTTGGAGTCTCACTCTGTCACCCAGACTGGAGTGCAGTGGCCGCTTCCGGCCATTGCAGCCTCGACCTGCTGGGCTCTGGCGATCCTTCCGCCTCAGCCTTCCGAGTAGCCGGAATTACAGGCGCGTGCTACCATGCCCGGCTGATTTTTGATTTTTGTTGTAGAGATGAGGTCTCACCTGCCCAGGAGGGTCTCGAACCCGCAGGCTCAGGCAATCCACTCACCTCAGCCTCCCAAAGGCGCAGGATTACAGGCTGAGCCTCCAAGCCCGGCTGAATTATATATTTTAAATAGGTGAATTGCATAGTACGTAAATGACATCTCATTGTTTTTTCCTACTACTTCACATGTTTAATTCCTACCATCTGTCAGGGCTGTATTTGGATGTCTAGGTGGGTAGCAGCAGTAATGGAAAATAATCTTCTGGGATTGGTAAATGTCAGAAGAATATAAATGAAGACTGCTACTTCATTATTGTACATAGTAACCTACAAGATGACTGGAATTCTCTAAAACTCAATTGCTTTGTATAACAAAACAAAATAGCAGGTTGATTTATTTTCAGTTATTTGGGTGTGTTATATATTTTGCTGCATTTCATTCTGGTGGGTCTGCCACTGTATGCACAGGTTTGCCAACATGAAAAATTATGTTTTACAAAAACTAGATGATTAATGAAGTTATATTTAAAGGTGTTATATTTAAAGGTGTTCTATGATGTAAGTGGTTGGAAATATTTACTTTGGAACATTTGCCTATATGCCAGAGTGACTTGAAAATCTTGAATAAAATTTGTCTTTATGTTTCTACCTTCTGTGCAGAGATGGGACAGTATACAGTCAATGTGAGAAACTGGGTTAGGATCTTCAACTTCTACAATGGACTATTAACTTTATTAGCTAGTTACATCATTCCCAAATATATGCATTTCTTTCTCAACTAAATACATTGACTTTCTAGCATTCCAGTTCCAAATCAGAATGTGTAACCTCAACTTCTCTGTTAACTAATGGCTATCAAAAGCCCAGTTGAAAAAATAAAGAGATTTAAAGAACATGCAGTCTTTCTACTCTAGATACTAAAAATTCTATTCCTAGTTTAGAAAGCACCAATGGAAGGCTACAAACTTAGAACTTACTACCTTGATAACTCATAGAACTGCTCTCATTGAACTGCATTTTAACATTATATCCTTGGCTTTCATTAAAGTTGCCATACAAAATAGTCATATGAGCCGGGCTTGGTGGCTCAGCCTGTAATCCCATGCCTTTGGGAGGCTGAGGTGAGTGGATTGCCTGAGCCCGCGGGTTCGAGACCCGCCTGGGCAACTTGGTGAGACCTCATCTCTACAATAAATCAAAAAATCACCAGGTGTGGTAGCGCACGCCTGTAATTCCGGCTACTCGGAAGGCTGAGGCAGAAGGATCGCAGGAGCCCAGCAGGTCGAGGCTGCGGTGGCCAGGAGCGGCCACTGCACTCCAGTCTGGGCGACAGAGTGAGACTCCAACTCAAAAAAAAAAAAAAAGTCATATGAAATCCATGAGTGTAACTGATATTGAATACTACATCATTACGTCACTTAATTTATTCTACATAATGCCTGCATTAACCAACCACGTTGTCCATCAAAAGAGGACTGGATTTAAAAAATGTGGTAAATATACATGATGGAATACTATGCAGCCATAAAAAAGAACAAAATCATGAATTTTGCAGCAACTGGATGGAGCTAGAGTCTATAATACTAAGTGACCTCTCACAGAAACAAAGATCTGAGTATCACATATTCTCACTCATATAGAGGACCTTGATCATCCAATGCACTACTATAAGAAAATGACTGACAGTGTTGGGAAACTATGGGGGGGATAGGACTAATGGTAGCAAACATCTGTCTGGAGACAGGGAGACACCTGTTATCAACAAGGGACCTTAATGGTACCCCACAATATCAAAATAAAAAATATTGATTAAAAAAAAAAACGTCTTTTAGGCCGGGCTCGGTGACTCAGTCTGTAATCCCAGCACTTTGGGAGGCCGAGGTGAGTGGATTACCTGAGCCTGTGGGTTTGAGATATACCCGGGCAACTTGGCAAGGTCTCATCTCTACAATAAATTTAAAAAAAAAAAAATCAGCAGGGCGCGTGCCACTGCCCTCCAGCTTGAGCGACAGAGTGAGACTCCAACTCAGAAAAAAAAAATGTCCTTTGGATGTGATGCTAAGAAATACTTTGCTTAGAATAAAAACAGAAAAAAAATTTCTGATATGTCTTCAACTTAATCATCTCTTTTTAAATCTTAGTTGCCAGAAAATTCAAAGCCCAAATTGAGAATTAGCATAACTATATAACAACTATTTTGACTTTTCATTGGATTATTTTCATTATATGTGCTATTTGTAAAAGCGGCTTTAAATTTGTTTTAGAATAAAGATACTATATGTAATCTATAAACTTATCCTATATATTGGACTTCTGTTAAAAATACTTAAATTTGTACTAAAACATCTGTAATAAAAAACTTAAAATGCACACAAAGTGATCTTTATATATGTTAGATTTAAAAATACAAACATAAGTATCTTTACTACCATGAAATACTGAATATTGCTTTATCTATAATATTTCTGTAGAAAATAGAGAATTATGTGGCACTTGTAAACTGTTGTCTTATTTATTATGGCTCTCAGAAAGCATTTAGTTTTGACTTATTCACCCAATATGATGAATTCTTAAAAGATACACCTAGAAAAAGAAGAGCAAATTAGGTCCAAAGTAAACAGAAGAAAAGAAACAATAAAAAATCAGAGCAGAAACCAATGAAATTAAAAACAGAAAGTCAATAGAGGAAAAAAAAAAATCACAAGAACCCCAAACTGGTTCCTTAAAAAAATTAAACCAATAAAACCTGTCACGTTATAACCTAAGACACTAAGAAACTAAGGAATCCAAGAAGAAAAGAAAGAAGACACAAACCACTAATAGCAGAAATGAAAGAAGGGCCATCACTACTGATCCCATGACATTAAAAGGATAGTAAAAGAATAATTGAACAACTCTATGCCCACAAACTTGAGAAGTTAGGTGAAACAAAACAATTCCTTGAAACACACAATCTACCAAAACTCACTTAAGGAGAAACAGATAATCTGAATATACTTGTATCTACAAAATTGTTTTAAATCAATAATTAATGACCTTTCAAAACAGAGAGCAACAGATCCAGCTGGGTGAACTTGTGAATTCTACCACACACTTACAGAAGAAATTATGCCAGTTCTCTACAACTTATTCTAGAAAATAGAATGCAAATGGTAAGAAACTAGATGCTTTCCTGCTAAGATCAGGAACAAGCTAAAGACATCTACTCTTATCACTATTATTGAACTGGAGTCCTAGTTAATGCAAAAAGCAAGAAAAGGTATATAGATTGGTAAGGAAGAAATAAAATTATCTCTGTTTGCAGATGACATGATTGCCTTAAAAGATAATCCCAAAGAATTCATCAAAAAACTCCTGTAACTAATAAGTGACTACAGTGAAGCTGCAGGATACAAAGTTAATATATAAAAGTCACTTGCTTTCTTATATATCACCATGAACTGAAATTTGAAATAAAAAATAGTACCATTTATAATAGCACCCCACAGCCCCAAAATACTTAGATACAAGGTCTCACAATTAAGTTTACAAACTCATTCTAAAAAGTGCTGCATACTTCATTGCTGAATATCACTACGGTCACCTTTGAAGTACTCCCCTGGGAAGCTATGTATCAACACCAGCCTAGTCCACCCGTCAAAGCAATTTTGGAACTCTTTTTCTGGAACAGCCATAATCAGAACTATTGTCGTATTAACCTTGATGTCCTGAATGACATCAAAACATCTTCCTTTCAATATTTCCTCTATCTTCAGGTAAAGAAAAAAAATCACTGGAGGTCAGATCAGGTGAGTAGGGAGGGTGTTCCAATAGTTATTTGTTTGCTGCCTAAAAACTCCCTCACAGACAGTGCTGGGTGAACTGGTGGTGCATTAGCTTGATCCAAGAGCTTTTTCAGGACCATTTTTGCACACACCTTTCTCATGCCAAGATTTTCAGTTATGATTTTCCTGTTTCTCTGTCAATGTTTATTAGGTCTGCTATGTTTCTCACAGTCAGCCGATGATTTTGATTTTGCACAATTCAATGAATTTTTACAATGTTTTCATCAGTTCTGCTCATTACTGGCCATCCTGACCTCTCTTCATCAGTGACGCTTTCCCCTCAGAAAAACATTTCATCCATTTGTACACTGCTGTTTTCTTCATGGCATTATCTTCATAAACTTGGACTAACATGTCACTGATTTCACTTCCATTCTTGCCAAGTTTAACAAGAAATTTAATGTTTGTTTGTTGCTCTAATTCAACCTGACATTCTCATAGCAGTGCACAAAAACATGCAACAACAATAATGAACGCCACACAGCAGTACACATCAACACGAACACAGCTGTGAGACACTGATATACCAAAGTTATGAAACCTTACTGAGTTGTTTGTACAGTGATGCCAACGTAAGGGCACGATGGCAAGTTTGTGAACTTAATTGCCAGGACTCATATAAATCCAACAAAATATGTATAAGACATGTATGAGGAAACATACAGAACTGAAATGAAATAAGTCAAAGAACTAAATAAATGGAGAGACATTTCATGGGATAGGAAGACTCAATATCATCAAGATGCCAGTTCTTCCCAATTTGAACTACATATTCAACACAATCCCAATAAAAATCCTTATTTTGTGGTTACTGACAAACTGATTCTAAGGTTTATATGAGGAGGCAGAAGATACAGCATAGCTAACATAATATTAAAGGAGAATAAAAAAGTTGGAAGACTGATACTAACTGACTTGAAGATTATGAAGCTACAGTAATAAAAGACAATGTGGTACTGGCAAAAGAATGGAGAAAGTCAGGGAAGAGAAAAGAGACCCTAGAAATCCACACAGATATTGTCCAGTGATCTCTCTGACTTAGGAAGAAAGGCAATACAATGAAGAAAGATCAGCTTTTTCAACAGATGGTGCTGAAACAACTAGACTAGTGTTCTTGGTTGAGAAAAAATCCATATATTTGGAAATAAGATAACTAACTCGTAAGGCTGATAATCTGTTGTAGAAATTGAAGACCCCAAGCATATTTCTCACCTCGACAGTACACTGTTCCATCTCCACATGCAAAACAAATAAATCCAGACACAGACTTTACACCTTTCACAAAAATTAACTCAAAATGGATCACAGATATAAATGTAAAATGCAAAACTACAGAACTCCTAGAAGACAGCACAGGAGGAAATCTAGATGGCCTTGAGTATGGTGATTACTTTTTAGCTGCAACACCAGAGGTAAGATTCATGAATAAAAAAAAAAAATCAATAAACTACTCTTCATGAAGAACTTCTGCCCTATGAAAGACACTGTCAAGAGAATGAAAAGATAAGCCACAGACTAGAAGAAAATCCTGCAAAAGACCCTTATGTAATAAAGAACTGTTATCCACAATAGGCAAAGAACTCTTAAAACTCAATAGTAAGAAAATGAAGAATCTGATTGAAACATGGGCGAAAGATCTGAACAGATAACCTCACCCAAGAAGGCATACATATGGCAAATAAGCATATGAATAGAGATCCACATCATATGTCATCAGGAAAACGCAAATTAGGCAACAAGAAATCATTACCTACCTATTTGAATGGCCAAAATCCAGGACACTATTAACACCAAATGCTGGCAAGATATGAAACAACAGCAACTCTCACTTATTGCTGGTGGGAATGTAAAATGGTACGGCCACTTTGGAAGATAGTTTGCGTTTCTTATAAAACTAAATATACTCCTACCATATGATTGAGCAATCATGTGACTTGGTATTTACCCAAATGAGTTGAAAACTTATGTTCACACAAAAACCTACACATGAATGTTTATACTAGCTTTATTCACAATTGCCAAAATTGGAAGGAATCAAGATGTCCTTCAGTAAGTAAATGAATAAACAAACTATAGTATAACCATAAAAGGGAATATTATTCAGCAGTAAAAAGAAATGAGCTTTCAAGGCACGAAAAGAGGAAACTTAAGTGTATATTATTAAGTTATTGGCTCATCAATTGCAACAAATGTACCACACTAATGCAAGATGTTAATAATGGAGGAAACTGGGAGGTGTGGTGAGAGGGTATATGAGAACTCCTTATTTTCCATTCATTTTTTTGCAAACCTTAGACTGCTCTACATAAAATGAGGTCTATAATTTAAAAAACAAGCTTCACATCCAAGAAAGAGTATTTGCAAAATCAGGGGGAAATTTGGTTAGCTTTGAATAATAACACCATTCCTTCTTCTTCATGAATATTATATAAAATAATGCAAAAATTAAAAAATATGCAGACATGATTTTGCATGTCCATACTTAACTCAGCTTTAGGAGCACACAGTCTTACATTTATAATGAATATACAGAATGTACAATAAAAATATTATTTGTTTGAAAGATAAACCTGGAGGACATTATGCTAGGTCAAGCCAGACACAGAAAGAAAATACATAATCACTTATATGTAGAATCTAAAAAAGTCAAACTTATAGAAATAGAGAATAGAAGAGTGGTTAAAAGGGCTCAGGAGATGGGAGAAATGGGGAGATGTTCGTCAAAGGGTACAAACTCCCAGGTATAAGATGAATAACTGAAGACCTGATACATAGTATATAGCTATAGCTAATTAATAACAGTACTTGAAAATTGCTAAGAGAGTGAATCTTATACATTCTTACCACTACAAGAAAAAAGGTAACAAGGTGAGGTGGTGATTATGTTATTAGCTTGATTGTGGTAATAATTTCACAATGTACACTATATCAAAATATCACATTGTATACCTTAAATATACACAATTTTTATTTTTCAATTATAGCCAAATAAAACTAGAAAAATACATTTGTTTGTATGCATTAATATTTGTTATCACAGTCAGTATGTAACACTAGCATGCAAGCTGACTCTTGAGGTACTTAGTACTTCAATATAATCAACTCTTTAAAAAATTGTTTTAAAAAGCATATTTGTTTTATGAAACTCAATTTACAAGTTAACTACTAAATTTTTCATTTCTAATTTAAGCATTCACAGACATAAAATCACCAGAGTGAGTCACCATTTCTAAAACAAATGACTAAACATTAAATGATCAAACTTTAAAAAAGACAACTTAGGTGGTATCTCAATGTGGTTTTCTCTGATGATTAGGAGGTTGAGCATTTTTTCATGTAACTCCAGTAAGGATGGCCGTCATTAACAAATAAAAAAACAACAGATGCTGGCGAGGGTGCACAGAAAAGGGAATGCTTCCATACTGTTGGTGGAAGTGCCAATTAGTTCAACCTCTATGGAAAAAAGTGTGGTGATTTCTAAAAGAACAAGAAATTGACCTTCCATACAACCCAGCAATCTCTTTCCTGGGAATATACCCGGAACTCAAATCATTCTACAAAAAAGATACTTGCACAAGCAAGTTTATTGTAACACTATTTACAATAGCAAAAACATGGAACCAACCCTGCTGCTCACTAAAAGTGGACTGGATAAAGAAAATGTGGTACATATACACAAGAGAGTATTACACAGCCATAAAGAAGGACAAAATTACAGACTCTGCAGCAAATTGGATAGATTTAGAGTCCATCATACTCAGTGATGGGCTATCACAGAAACAAATAACTGAATGCCACATGTTCTCACTCATAACTAGATCCTGAACATTTACCACAATACTACAAGAGAGGGATCAGCAGTAGTGGACACTGCTGGGGGGAGGAGAGGGTAATGTGACATCACCAAGGGTACCTGATGCTAAACCAAAGGAAATGAGGACAAGTTGGAGACCCAAACTTCCCCTGTATGTAGACTACTTATGTACCTAACCCAGACTTGTACCCTCATCTCTATAATTAAAAAAAAAACCAGGAAGACAACTTAGGCTCCCTACTACTCATCATTTTTTAATTGTCATTTTTCTTTTCTTTTTTTTTTTGAGATGGAGTTCTTGCTATGTTGCCCAGGCTGGACTTGAGAACTCCTGGGCTCAAGCAATCCTTCTGCCTCATACTCCCAAATAGCTGGGATTACAGGCATGTGCCACTGCACTTGCCTTAGTTGTTATTTTTAAACTTAAATTATTTCTAATCCTATGGTTACTCCAAGGGAATTATGAAAGAGCAAATTGCTCTCATGGATTTTTGATATGTTTTAAGGAACATGGTAGAAGAGAACATGAGACTCAAAGTCCCAAGTTCAAATTCAAGCTCTGGTAGATGGTCTTAAGCCTAGTATTCAGTATCTCTGAGATTCATTTCCTCTGTAGAATGGCAAAACATATCTATTATATTAAATTATCTGGCATACCAGTGCAAAAAAAGTTGTTTTCAAATACTGTGTGTTCATATTATCTGCCAAGCATTGGTTCTGTGTCTCTGGAGAACTCTGACTAATACAGGTTGTTTGCTTTCTCATTATTAAGTTTTGAGATATCTTTATTTGCTTGAAATTAATTGCTATGAATTTATAAAACAGGGTCTTGCTAAAATAAAATGTTTTATCTTCACAACTGCAGGGGTTAAAGAAATGAGATCCAAGATTTAAAAATAGTTAATTTCATACCTTTTTTTTGGTATGTGGAAGTAGTCTCCAGAAATTCATAGTGAGTAGTAAGAAGTTGAAGGATATTCCACTCATTCAAGAGCTATCTTTTGTCATACTTAAAGAAAAGTTCTGAAAGTTCTGGCCAGGCTCGGTGGCTCAGCCTGTAATCCCGTGCTTTGGGAGGCCGAGGTGAGTGAACTGCCTGAGCCCGTGTGTTCAAGACCCGCCTGGACAACTTGGCGAGACCTCATCTTTACAATATATATATAAAAAAAAATTAGCCAGGCGTGGTAGTGTGCGCCTGTAGTTCCAGCTACTTGGAAGACTGAGGGGGAAGGATCGCCAGAGCCCCGCAGGTTGAGGCTGCGGTGGCCGGGAGCATGCCACTGCACTCCAGTCTGGGAGACAGGGTGAGACTCTAACTCAAAAAAAAAACAAAGTTCTTTAGGTTCTGACAGTGACTAATCTTATGTGAGATGAGAAAAGATAAAAGACAAGTGATAGCTTATCCACTGGGAACTTTTTGTTATAGAATATATTTTTTCCCTTGTCTTGAAAAAAAGACATGAAGGTCATATGAATGTTCACTTGGTACACATACTAAACAAGAGATCATTTTAAAACAGATTAGCACAAAATCCAGCCAGAAAAATGTTTTGACTTCCAGTACAGTAAAAGACCCTCTAATGTGTGTAGGAGTAGCAGTGATCACTTAATGTTAAAAAAAAAAGTCAGTTAATGTAAAGAATGATTTAAAAAAAAAAAAAGGATCTATGTTGTATATTTTGCATAAAAGGTGCAACTGTTTACCAATCACTGATATTGGTCCAAGACCTCTTCTTTGGTATAGAGGTTCACTGAATGAAGCATTTTTCTTTTTTGCATAAAGCACACCTATCAGGAATGACTTATGATTTCCAGGCTCAGTTTCCTAGAAGTGAAATCCCAAAATTCATAGACATATGCAAAGCAATTTGAGTAGTATATAGTCTTTTCTGAGATTTTCCAATCTTCTACTTTTTTTGTAACTCACAACAAATTTGAACAGTATTTAAATATTCATTGAACCTTTCTAAGATGTGGAACTAAGTTTTATATATACAATCTTGTCTTCATACTCACATAATTAACATACACAAATTGGAAGCAAATACAAATAACACCTTGTCAGACAAAAAAATCCAACCTGTGAGAGCAGAAAAGGGCATAGGTGTAACAAAAAAGCATACTAGTTCACCATAAGCTGTTAGCATGTTAATAATAGGACCAATGGCCACTAGGTTTTACAAAGGAAATAAAGGACATCTGTAATTTGGTGTGTTGGCTAAGTGAAGATCAGTTAAGAGAGTTTCTACTTTATTTTGAAAACTTATCTTTCCCTAAGAAATATAAAGCAGTTGAACCATAGAAAAATTAGTCTCCAGGAAGAGGAGTTCTCGTTAAAAGCTAGCACTGCCAGCCTTGTTCAAAGTATAGACATCATCAACTGATCAGATAATGTTTTCAGATCTAAGACCTAATAATTCAGTCCCTTTCAACTTTCTCCACAAGAACAAGTAAAACAAAAATGAGGATCCAGTAACAAATGAAGCCTTGCTCTACATAGCTTATTCTTTGCCAGCTAATTCTGGATGGAGATTCAGAAGCTAAAGCACTTCCTCTTAGTTGGAAGCATTAGGGGAAAGAACGCAAGATGCCATTTCTCTTTCTCCTACTATGTCTTACAAATAGGCTTCTCTTCCTTTTCTTAGATACCTAGAGCAAAGAGTACTTAATTCAGTTTGACTATGCAGGTGGGCTAAGAATAATTAAAATAGGTAGTCTACAAATTATGTAAGCAATCCCAGAAGCCATTCCCTAACAATCAGAAAGTGGGGAAAGACATACTTGTATTAGAAATCAAAGAACTAAAGTAAAAATGTTTAAAAATATAGATTACGTTAAAAAAAGAACATTCAACAATTTACTCTTTATTAGACCAAAGTTAACTACCCAAATCACTAAAATCTTTAGAATATCAATAAACAGTAAGTGATAATATTTGTCAAAGTTGTGGCAAACTTTTTGTTCTTTCTAATTTTCCACCAAAACACTGATTACAAGATTAACTGCCAGGACTTCTAAAGAGATTAATTTCTCCTAGTATCTTGCTTCAGAAAATGATCTAAGGAAATGTAAGTAGCTATAATCTAAACATCCCCAAAGAAGAAACATGCAAAACTGTAATAAAGATAACTCCAAGAGAGATACTGTTTGATCTCTGCATAAAAAGACAATATTCTTGCTAATAATAAATATTTACTGCTGCCAGGCATGGCGGCTCAAGCCTGTAATCCCAGCACTTTGGGAGGCTGAGGCAAGAAGACTGCCTGAGTCCAGGGGTTCGAGACCAGCCTGGGCAACTTGGTGAGATTTCATCTCTACAATAAATCACAGAAACTAGCTGGGTGTGGTGGAGTGTATCTGTAGTTCCAGTTACTTGGAAGGCTGAGGCGAAAGGATCACCTGAGCCCAGTAGACAGAGGCTGCAGTGGCTGTGAGCGTGCCACTGCACTCCAGTTTAGATGACAGTGAGACTCCAACTAAAAATAAAAATAAAAAAAGGCCAGGCACAGTGGCTCATGCCTATAATCCCAGCACTTTAGGAGGCTAGGGTTAAAGGATTGCCTGAGCTCACGGGTTAGAGACCAGTCTGGGCAACTTGGCAAGACCTCATCTCTACAATAAATCAAAAAATTAGCCGGGCTTGGTGGCGCATGCCTGTAGTTCCAGCTACTTGGAAGGCTGAGGTGGAAGCATCACCTGAGCTCAGCAGGTCAAGGCTGTGGTGGCCGTGATGTGCCACTGCACTCCAGCCGGGGTGAAAGAGTGAGACTCCAACTCAAAAAAATTTACTGCTTAGGTGAATTAATGTTTACAAACAAATGAAGTTCCAGTGGTCAAGAAATCCTGGTGAGAGGAGCAAGAGATCAGAAAGAAAAATACTTTTAAAATTAACATTAACATTATAGCCAGCGGTAGATGGTGTAACACAGTAATGGTAAAGATAAACATGTCACTTAAAAGTAAATACTATAAAGCTGAGAATGTAACAGTTATAGAAAACTACAAGAAGAAATTTTATAAGTAGAAATAATGAGATATAATAAAATATAGTTTGACAAGGGCAAAGAGTAACTTCAACAGATTATCAACATTAAACAATAACTTCACAGAAAATATTCTAATTTTTCTATGCTATTAGAATTTCTTATATCGAGATAACTCTTACACATGTGGTTTATTAAATATACCCCTGTGTATATGTAAATATTTAAAATACATATGCTACGATTTTTTTTTTTTTTTTTTTGAGTTGGAGTCTCACTCTGTCGCCCAGACTGGAGTGCAGTGGCCGCTTCCGGCCACCGCAGCCTCGACCTGCTGGGCTCCGGCGATCCTTCCGCCTCAGCCTTACGAGTAGCCGGAATTACAGGCACGGGCTACCACGTCCGGCTGATTTTTTGATTTATTGTAGAGATGAGGTCTCGTTGCCCAGGCAGGTCTCGAACCCGCGGGCTCAGGCAGTCCGCTTACCTCAGCCTCCCAAAGGCACGGGATTACAGGCTGAGCCACCGAACCCGGCTTTGCTACGATATTTTTAAAAATCTTCTGATATTCATTGGGTTTCCTGGAAACCACAACTAGAAATAGTATGTGCTATACATGACATAATTTTCCCTCTGTAAAGTGAATGTGCTTTATAGAAGATCCTTTAAGTTAGATCCTGTGAAGAAATGAGTGTCTTCCCTGAATTTCAGCAAAACGATTCAATAACGTCTATCTTTTACATAAAATCACTCAATATCTTAAATAAGAAATTAATGATGCTATGCCAGAGAATGAGCAGTCTTCAAAGAAACTCTTTCATAAGACCAGAGTCTTCAAGTACAAATGTTTAGGTTAGGCATGGTGGCATATTAAACTATCTCAGACAGGTGGTTTCTGTTAGCATAAACTAATTATGAAAACTCATCTAAAATCATCAGTGTCAAATTACAAATAAGCATCATAAAATTTTTATAAGTACATAAACCACCATTTTTCATCTAGTCATCGACAACAGCTCATCTTCCAGTTCTACATTTATTTCCAGAACTCACCATCCCTCATAACCCTCAATCCATTCTCCATTTAAAACAAACCAGATTATGTTACTAACCTCCAATGACTTCTTTTTTTGACCCCATACTCTATCACTCTTTCTTTCCCCTCATTTGTCTTCTAAGTTCTCAAACACACCAAATTTGTTTGTCTTCCAGCCCTTTGCACTTATTCCCTGGTTGGCCCTGAGATCTTCACTAACTGGCTACTTGTGATTCAGGTCCCAACTTAAGCATCACCTCATTCGGTTCATCTAACCACTTACTCTAGAGTAGCCTTCTAGCCATTCTCTATTGTCTCACATCATCCTCTTTTGTTGTTCTCACATCACTTAAACACCTTAAGTTATCTTGTTTTCTAATTTGTTTACTCTGTTGTCAGTACAAGCGCCAAGAGAACACAGAACTTGTCTATCTGATTTATCATAGTAGCTTCAAGGTCTAGCACAATATACACAGAGCCACTCAATCAACATGACTTGAATAAGTAAATGAATCAAAGTCTTCTCAAAGTATTATTATTTTTTGAGTCAGAGTCTCACTCTGTTGTCCAGGCTGGAATGCAGTGGCATGATCATAGCTTACTGTAGCCTCAAACTCCTAGGCTCAGGTGATCTTTCACCTCAGCCTCCCAAGTAGCTGGGACTTCAGGGACACACCACCATGCCTGGCTAATTTTTTTATATTTTGGTAGAGACAAGGTCTTGTTTGTTGCCTAGGCTGGTTTTGAACTCCTGGGCTCAGGCAATCCTCCCAACTCAGCCTCCCAAAGTGCTGGTATTACAGGCTTGAGCCACTGTGCTGGCCAAAATTTTCTCAAGTTATAAGTTCTATCTTATTAAAGAGTATATTTGTATAAATTTGTTGTAGGATAACGTTTCTTTGTAAAGTTTTATGAATGTATGTGAAGTTTGAACTATGCACTTTCCATAGATACCATAATTAGTTACACAATGCAGTTTGGTAGCAGGAGTTGAGCTAGGTATTTTCCTGCTTTTACAGGTGTGAGATGGAGGTTAGAAAGTAAAATGTGAGAGTTAATAAACATTTAATTTAAAAAAACCTCACTATAAGTCAAAGGAAATTCATAAAATAGCTTAAGTCGCAAAGCACACACAGGACTACTAACAATTGTTAAACTTCTTGGAATTTGTTTATAATTGTCTAGTTGCATATAGCACTTAGCATACTGCCTAGCACACAGTAAATACTCAAAAATATTTGTTGAATGAATCACAAGGTATAATAACATAATTATAGTTTAATAGCTGTAATCTAGAACCTATATTCTGTTTTGTCTTAAGGCAATACATTTTTGTTTAACTATCTGTTATTAGAGTCACAGTCTTCATATTTAGCCCCATAAGCAAAGCTTTTTCTTTCTTACTAAAGGAAATTCTCAATATAGCTAGCTCTCTGTTGTCTGTAACCTGCCTTTCTCTCTCTCCCTCTCCCTCTCAGTCTGTGTGTGGTGTGTGTGTGTGTGTGTGTGTGTGTGTGTATGAATTAAATCTCTAGGCTTAAATACTTGAAGCACAGTCTGTGTGTGTGTGTGTGTGTGTGTGTGTGTGTGTGTGTGTGTGTGTGTGTGTGTGTGTGTGTGTGTGAGAATTAAATCTCTAGGTACTTGAAGTACCGTCTCCAAGGTGTTATCAACATCTTTCACAGGCAGCAGTTATATTCAGCTGTTTAAGCAGTTTCAAATGTATCATATTAAGTGGAAAGTAGGAGTCAGTGTTAACTAAGTCTTAGCATATGGTCAGTTTGCCACTGAAGTTCAGCTCCATGACCAGAGAGTAAACCAACAGTAGAACACAGAAGGACTGATTAAATAAGCTGATGGGGGGTAATCATGGATATAGTAATGAGAAAAAGAACTATGCTAACAACATTCAGAAGCCATAATATATTTGCTTCAAAATCACAATTCAATGAGACACAGTAGGAAGCCTTGATGTTCAAAGATTCATCTCTAAAAAGTTCAGAGCCAAGTCACATAAATAAAGTGATGTTATTAATGATATTTTAGCTACTACTATAGTAAAAAAGTATTTCTAAATCCCTATTACTGGTGGGGAGATACGGGTCTACTATCAATAGAGCAGTATGTACAGAGACAGCATTGAGGCAATACAAAATAATAGATATATGACAGATTCTGACTTCTGTTTACTAAACGTGTGACTTTGGGCAAATCACTTATCTTTCTGGAATCTTAAGCTTCCTCATTTGCAAAAAAAATGAACGTACTACTGCTGTTCTCCAAAATTACACTTCAGAATATTATAGTGAGGGCTCAATGAGATAATGAAGATGAAAAAATCTTCCAAAGTATAAAATCCTATATAAATACAAGTCGTCTTGAGGGGGAAAAGTTAAATTTACCTTTATATGTTCTAAAACAGCAGTGGCAACATTTGTATGGAGATCAATAAGTCTTTTTTTTTCAAGGAGTTCTGGCAAAGAACTACAAGTATCAAAAAATTGAAAGTTAACCATTGATATTTTCTAAAATGATACAGACTTTAATAAAACCCATGCCTCAGTGTTTCTTCTTTAGAAACCCAGGACAGTGAAATAGTGACAAAATGACACATTAAACTGTCTATCAGCTGAATTTAATTTCTAGGCTTGGACATATACAGATTTTATTACTTTAATACAGGTGAAATCCTTCTTAAATTAATCTTACAAATATCAATATTTGTACCATTTCACTACATGATTTCAAAGTTTAGAGGTTTAAATAGAATCAGATTAATAGAAACATGCTTTTACCCATATTTCTAAAACACGTTTCCTCCCTCTGTTTTAATGGCATTCAAAGTATTGAAAAAATGGGTTAACTTTTAGTTAATAGCAGCAATAACACAATTAATAATAACTTACCCTATGTTATCACTAATACTATTTTCTTAGTAAAATTATACCTATTACACAATTTTAACTGGTGAAAAAAGCAAATGATCTCCTATATCTGGGGGAACTAAAATTAGCTTGCACATGTTAAAAGCACAATTTAGTTCTTTAAACTCAAAGGTATATTTTCTATTACCTACTGCTGAAAACATTAGCTATTTCTAAACTTCCTGAATAAACTTTAACAGAAAGACTTCCGAGAAGATATATTGCTTACCTCACAGCTGATGTTAACTTAGCAGTATTGTCAGAAAGCATACTTATGGCTCCTTCATCTTCTCCTTCTAGCCCCTGGGAAAGAAAAAAAGGTACCAATAGCTACTCAAAAGTCCCAGGCCAAGCATAAAAGTCAACACATACCTAAGATTACTGATATACTATCATATTTAAGTCACCTGGAATAGCAATTCTTCTCCTCTGAGGAGCAAGTACATGTATTTTTGACAATTATACAAAAGTTCTAGTCACCACCAGTCTAACACATGGCTGGAAGACTAAACAAAGAATTAGCTGGTATTTTCAGATAAGGAAAGTGGTCCAGAGACTTGCCAAAAGTCACACAGTAATAAACAGTAGAGCTGAAATCTGAAATTAGATCAAAGTATGGTAGAATGAGCAGCGCTGGAACACATATCTCTAAAATGAAGACACATTATATATTTTTTCAAATCATAAATTCACATTATTATTTTCAAAAATCTTGCTCTTCTCAATATTCAGATTTCTATTTGGAAAATATTACTTATGTAAATTGAGAAAATTTTTGTTATTAAAGCAATAAATGGCCTCGAATTTTTGAGAGAAAAAAAGTAAACCTCTTTATCCCTCCAGATGTCCTTCTTCTTCCCTATAATTATTCGAAAGCAAACAAAATCTTACCATAATGCTTTTAAGTCTTTTGACCTCATCTTCTTGTGCTCTATAAGATTCTAGTTCTTGCTGAACCGATTCTGCAACTTCTGGGAACGGACTAGAACAAGAATGCACAAGAGGAACTCTGAGTATGACATTAATAAAATGACTTTTGCATGAATTCTGAAATATACACAATGAAGATTTATTACTATTTAAATATACTTAATTGGATCTGAATATATTTTATATAACAAAGGCAGAAAACATGCAGCATAAGTATAACTACATATCTTTCTCATATCTATTTATATAATACTATTCTTTAAAATGCATATATAATTATATATGCATTTATACATATACAATTAAACAAACATAAATTTTATTGCTATTACTTTCATTAATGATATCACACTTTCACCTGTATGCTCTTAGAAGAAAAAGGAAAATATTTACATGCTAAAAATCAAAGAAAGAGAAGTCATGGTATATCAAGCATTAATTAAATATACTAGCAAAATTAACATATAGTCTCAAAAGGCCGTGCAACTACAAAGATGGCATTTTTAAAAAATCACCTGCAAGTAACTGAAAAAAAAAATCATAACTCAGTACTCTCAATATTCTAGAACACTAGAGCACTACTGGTAAAAAGAACAGTTAGACCAAAATTTTGGTAGGTTTAATGCCTGATAATCTTCTTCCAAGTCAGTGCAGTTTAGCAGTAATTTACAGACTTCAAGACCTAAATGATCTGCAATCATGAGTTGCTTAGATAGTAAAAGAGGCAAACAGCACTAATCTTGAAAAATTCTGTAAGAATATGTGTTGACCATGAAATGATTCTTAAAACGGGTATTTTTCATCTATAGCCTTAGGGGAGGCCAGAAGCTTTTTCTCCCTTGAGCAACAAGAGGTCATGTCTCACTAGTAATGAAACAAGTGTCACCCTTTCCTCAGCCCTGACACTTGGAAACACGTCACTAAGGATCTATACATTTTATCCAGTGAAGCTGGCAGAAAAGACAGGAGTTCAGAAAGGATTCTGAGGAACACAGTCCAATTTTACCTGACAACCCAGGCACTTAATCTAGATCCAGTGAGTCTATGTTGGCTAAAAAAATAGCACGGAGGCTTCAACAGTGCACTATGGAGTCAGAAGCCTTTGTTTCATCTAATTACAGTGGAAACTACCTTTACAGGCAAACTCTTAGGGCCCTATCTTCATCTGTAAAATGTGCTGGTTGAATTAGATAATCCTAAAAATCTCTGATATCTTCAGGTCTCAGAGCTATTAGAGAATAATAACTGCTTTCATTTACTGAGTGGTTTTACTGTATATCAAACACTATGCTAAAAATGTATCTCTATTATCTCATTCAGTGCTGACCAGCCTGTTGGTGTAGGTCTATTTACAGTTAAGCCCAGGTCTGCCAGACTGAATTCCATCCTTGGCTTTATCAATAAATATGTATTTGGGCAAGTTATTTCTTTATATTTATTATCTCAATCTTTATAACAAGCTTCTGAAATAGGCATCATGTAGAATTATCATCTCCCTATTTTATGGATGAGGAAACTGAAGCTCACAAAGGTTTTATTCACTTGTTTAACTTTATGCTGTCTCCCAGTATCTTTGTGCTCATGTTACTATTGTGGTACAATATGAAGAGCTATTCCTACTTTATAAACATAAGGTTAAAGTTCTTATTATTTGATTGACCTCTTAGATTGTTCCTAAACTTATGGTCTAAAAAAATATTTACATGTTCCATATTTGAATAAGATTTTTTTCTCCTTAAGCTTTCTCTATTAGGGAATGTCAACTTTAAAATATCCTGTATTCACAAATAGTGTCTCTCTAATAAGATGTAATTTTTTGTATATGTCACCATTCTGGAGGGAAATGTAGACTATGAAATTCCAATGGCAAGACTATTGCTTAAAACAAAATTAATTATAATAGTACCTAAAACTGTCAGAAAAAAGTCAGAAAGATAGAAAGTCAAATCCTTGTTATAGTAATGTGCTTTTCCTGTTTAAAAAGTTGTAAGGGACAAAAAGATAAAACATACAAAAATGCCAGCATGCTGAACCACGTCTATATTCTACCTCTCTTCAAACATAAAATGGGACCAACATGAACAGCTGTATCAAGGACAGATATCAGACATACATATACTTGAAACGCTATAATAAATTTTTCATTAATTGTTGATGAACAGCATTCTTCTTTTTCTCTAAGGAATAATTTTTTTGTTTGCTTAGAATGATTTCTCTAGCTGTAATGTCTACCAAATAACTTTTATAGCAGTTGCTAAGTCCATGAAGTAGCCTAAATTTTAGGAGAGCATAGCATCACATGGGATATGCATGTCTGCCTGAAATAAATCACACGGCAAATAATTATACTTTTTTCACCCATTATTTCTAATGTGCTTTGAATAAATCTCTGAGCTTCAGGCTTAGGTACTCTATCAATAGATACCTAAAACAGAGTATTTATGAGAGCAAACATGGAATAAAAAGGAAAAAACACTCCAAAGTTTTCCCATCACAAAAAACATTTAAATGAAAGCCAGAGATGATCTTATAGAGTCTGTGAAGAAAGCAATAAAGTTTAGAAACACTACTTGTGAAATCTGCAAAACCATATGAGATGAACTTATTGAAAAGAGAAATGCCCCCTACAAAACAACAACTAACAGAAAACAACCCAGGAATCAGGAAGAAATTGAGTAATAAAGACACATATCTATGGACTATTTAATTATAGCTCCCATTCATGGTGTGAATGAAGTACCATCGCCCTTCTTTTTTCCTCAAATTCATTAGGTCAGATACCATCTTTATTTCTCTTTAAGAAATGAATCTTTTACTTACTGGTATTTTTCTTACCTTCCTTTATGCTTTTGCCAAAATTTATCAACTGGAGTTAAATCATAAGACTTCTTGTTTTTTCTCTTTGGTCTAGCACCAGCTGGAGAATTTTCTACTCCTGAAGATTCTTCCAAATTAACTCTGTTTAAGTGGAAATCCTAGGAAAAAGTAATCCTGCTTTAATGAACTGTTTTCTGAGCTAGTCAACATAGATTCTTGTTGGTTTTTAAAAAATATTTTCAAGGAAAAAATATAGAATCTGAAACAGAATGCATCCTACCAATCTTTTGTTACATATAAATATATACTTTGTTTATATATTTTAATGTAAGTACTAGATGTATATGATTAAAACTTCAAACAATATATAAAGAGAAAAATATTTAAGTTCTTGTACATCCTACCAGAAAAATATTTATGCATAAATTAGTATACACATAGATTTTTATTTCTACCTTAAAATGGGATTATATTATACATATTTAATGTCTTCTTTTGCCATTTGGTAATGTATTTTAGAGCTCTTTCTATATCTGTATATATATATTCACCTCATCCTTATCATAGTTACATACAAGTCCAATGTTTGGCTGTTTCAACTTATTTGACAGGTCTCTTGATGCTTGGTTGGTTCCTTAATAAGCATTATCTTAAGTATAATTTTTAAACTTAGAGAGTCTTAACATTCTATTGTGTTACTTTTGTGATGGGCACATTAAAAAAATTACAACAGAGAGTACAATAATAATAATGTTCCTTTTCATATAAATTCTAAGAGCCAGTCAGGTCAGTCATTGCTAAACTTTTCTGTATAGGACTAATTTTACTCATGTGAGGCTTGATATTTTTGCCCTCTGTAATTAAAAAAAAAAGGCAAAAATAAAAGAAAATATATTTTTTATCCTTTCCCCCTCTTCTTGCATTAGATATACGGGTTCCTTCACAAATAACATCATTTTATGGTTCAATGCTACTCAAGAATCGTAACTTATCAACAAGTGAATAGATTAATGATAAGCAAGAAAGACATTATATGAAGAAATTATCAAGCATAGCTGTGATATAATCATCTTAGTTCTCAGATATTGATATACATTTATAATTAATGACTATGCTAGGTCTTAGCAAATTAAATATACCAAATATAATTTAATCTCTTCTAAATAAAACAAACTCATCAATATTAACTCTAGGTCCTTAGAATATACCCTGTAACTTTCTCAAATAAATTCTTTATAATAGCTTATTTCCTAGCCATTTTTCTCTTTGACATAAAAAACAAATTGTGAAATATGTATATAGATGTCTAATTGCCATAGTTGAGTAACATGTGCATTTCTGTCAAATCAATTACAGAAGCAATGAGGCAGCTTTCTCTTATATGTGAAATTCATCAAAGGAAAAAATCATGAAAAGAATAGCTATTTTTATTTGCAAGGCACTATTCTTAGCACTTTGTATTAAGTCATGTGATCCTTACAATAACCCTTAGAAGTAGTAATAAAACTACTTCAAAGATGAAAATAACTGAGGCATAAAGAAAAATTATTCTCTTTTTCCTTTTGGTTTTGTAAAAGAAAAGAAAAAGAAAGAAAAGAAATGTTAATTTTCCAAGATTATATAGAAATATGGGGTTAAACCAAGATTAAAACCCAAGCATTCTGACTTTAGAAGCACTGTGTTTAAACATTCTGCTAATTCAATCATAGCAAGAGTAACTGGAATCAGTCCTATCACTTGAAAGCCCCTGTAGTATAGAGCATGGATAGCTTTAGGTGGTATACATAGGCAGATTAAAAACTAGAGAATTACAAATAAATTATTGGGATGACAAGGAAGGGTATACTATGT
The DNA here is from genome assembly GCA_027257055.1 of Cephalopachus bancanus. Lineage (NCBI taxonomy): Eukaryota > Metazoa > Chordata > Mammalia > Primates > Tarsiidae > Cephalopachus > Cephalopachus bancanus. Next base: position 2,355,080 of record JAPVLO010000377.1, on the reverse strand, counting down.
TATATAATTTTCACTTTGCACAACAAATCAGTCATATAGGAAGAAAGTAAAAATAGCACAATTGTGGAAAACCATTTTACACAATAAATATTAACAGCTACATCTGGGAAGAGTCTAGCTTTAAAGAATTATCTAACAAAAGATACTGAAGAGAAACATCTTTAAACAGTTAAGCTTTATTAACTAGAATTTCTAGTGAAGTATTATTTCCATGGTGATGACAGAGCTCATTCAAAATAAAAGTAACCTGTTGGCAAAATTACTGCTTTAAAAATAGGAGAACGTATTATTACTAAAGCATTAATGGAATACTTAAAAGAAAACATAAAAGGATAAAGGAATGAAAGATGTTAAGAATTCTGAGAAACTAACAGCACCAAGGACATTTCCACTGTTTGCATAACAGCAAGGCAAATAAAGTAATTTCAATTTGAAAACTGAGAAATTAAAACATTGTGTGCTAAACTCAATAATGGTAAAGCAATTGAATGTTTATATACAAATAAAAGACAAAAGAATTGGTTTTAACACGGCAGAGTCTAATCTGTTTCCACTTATAGTTACATTTTCCTGACTTAGAAGACTGGACAATGGTACCCCAAATCACTAGATATAAATAAATACCATTCGGAAGTGCTAAAAACATTGAGAAGTCTTAAATAGTCATTTTCCTTTTACAAGGAAAGTACAACAGCAGAGCCGAAGAGAACTAATGTTAACAAACAAATCCTTGAATAATATAGATGACACCTACTTATACAAAACTAAAATTTATATTTACATGTGAAGAAAAGCAAAGTACAACAAAATAAAAATAACTCTTATTTTGGCAAATATGTACTACCTCTTTAACTCTAAACACTATTATAGCAATCACTAAACAGCTGTAGATTCAACACATGTACTTTGGAGTCATGAATGTCAACAAAGTTTGCATATTGCAGTGACACTCACAAAAGGAAGATCCTTTAGCTTCTACTATCAAATTAACCAACACGAGAGAGGTAAAATACAGATAAAAAATATTTAAAGCTAGGAAACACATATAAATACTTCTTGATAATTATGAGAATGGACGGAGCAGAGGAATGTGTGGAAAAACACAGGAAACTGTTCACTAGCTTCACCAACATCTTCCAAAGCTTTGGCTTCTATCCTGCCCTACAGCAAAGAAATATGCCAACAATCATGTGAAGATGAGCACCTATGTTATCTCATCCCAGCAAATAAACTTAGGGAGAATTGTAATTTCCAAAAAAGGAATGTGAGCCTCTGGAGAAAATATTCATCTTGAGAGTTAAATAGTTGGATGAATGGAGATGACATCAGTAAGAGAAGAAATGATAAAGAGTAAGTATGATAATTTGTGTGTATTTCCTCTAAAGAGGCAAATATTTTCCTTGGAAAACACAATTATTTCCTTCAGACTTGTTTGAGATTCATTTTCACAGTTAAAAAAAAATCTATGTGTTTCACCACTTTTTGACAAAGGTATTAAAAAGACAAAATACGAGATCTTTAAGATATGAAATAGAAGATAGAATTCTGGCTGTGTGCAGTGGCTCACATCTGTAATCCCAGCACTTCGGAAGGCTGAGGTGGGAGGAATGCTTGAGGCCAAGCATGGGCAACACACTGAGACCCTGTCTCTACAAAAAACAAAAACAAACAAAAAAGGCAGAAAGAAGATAGAATCCTAAGAGAGGAGTAAGTACCATTGTTTTTATAACAAGAATCACTAGACCAATAAATCAGTGTTTAAACTGAATGGCAATATCTACAATAGTTTCAATCTGATTTAGATAAAATTAAAGCATTATCTGAAAAATTAATATTTCAAAGCTCATCCTTAAAAATAAAATTCCATGAGGAGAAATTTTAGAGACTAGACCCTTAAGCAAAAGGGAGTTTAATTTATTTCTAATGTTCCTGAATGCTTCAGAATCAGTTTCAGGTCAACCTCTGATACGATAGTGATTATGCCTCTAACAACACAACGTATAGCAACTCCCTAGAGACTATAATTCTACTCTTACCAAGAAGTCAATTATCCACAGCTATTAAACAACTTCCTGCCCTCTAAGAGCATAGACAACAATAAGAAGAGTTCAGAAGCTTTGAGAGAACCATAAGTTACACATAGATCTTATTTGCCATCTATCACTCCACAATAGATACATATGTATTAAATAAGATGGGCTTCTAGAAAAAATGATATAAATCTATATTTATAATGACACTGCTCTCCTGAATAGCTGATGAAGCAACATTCACAATGATGATGACGATGACATGTGGTTTTAAGTCACCTAGCAATTTAAATCTGAATATTTTGGTACAATGGTCACCTGGTTTCTTTGGTTCACACAAATGAGTCAGTCAAAATTCAAGTAGAACAAGAATGAAAACATATTCTTTAGGAAAAAAAATAACTCATTCTTTAATGCTACTTTTAAACTGTGTACAAAAAAATCAATGGTCAATAATGTAATTTAATAATTTCACATTATTGCAGCTAGTTATGACACAGTGGGTTCTTTAATCTTGGAGCATGGAAACACTGTAAGATGCTGTCTTTATCACCACTGAAAATGTCTGGAAGCAGAGACATCCCAGCAGAAATAAACAGCCTTAGTAGCCCAGATTGTGGTCTCTTCTGTTAGTCAAAGGAATCAAGGCTTTTTGGAGACATGGCTGAGTCCTGGACTGACGCAAAAAAATGAGCATGATGAGTTTACGATATTTTTTATACCAGGAAGCAAGGAAGCTATTAAAGTCTAATGGAGTTATGTCAAGAGAACACTGAGGTCAACATGATAGGCCAAAGACAGGATAATCTGTGCATCAAAATGAATGAGTGATCAAGCCTGTAATCCCAGCACTTTGAGAGGCCAAGGTGAGAGGATTGCCTGAGCTCATGGGTTCGAGAGCAAAGGGAGGGCCAAACTTTACCTGTGTAATGACTACTTGTATACCTAATCCTGAATTGTACCACATCTTTAAAATAAAAAAAAATTTTTTTAAAAGCAAAAAACCAGCCGGGCTCGGTGGCTCAGCCTGTGATCCCAGCACTTTGGGAGGCTGAGGTGAGCGGACTGCCTGAGCCCGTGGGTTCGAGACCCGTCTGGGCAACTTGGTGAGACCTCATCTCTACAATAAATCAAAAATTAGCCAGGCATAGTAGTGCACGCCTGTGGTTCCAGCTACTTGGAAGGCTGAGGCAGAAGGATCGCCAGAACCCAGCAGGTTGAGGTTGTGGTGGCCAGGAGAGGCCACTGCACTCCAGTCTGGGTGACAGAGTGAGACTCCAACTCAAAAAAAAAAAAAAAAAAAAAATCAAAAAACCAAAATACAGTGACCTATATCTCACCAGGAAAAAAAAAAAAAATCAACATTTGCTTCCAGCAATTGAAATATTTAAGAGGGAACACTCAAAAAGATTTATGAAGAACTTACACAGAAGGATCAAGTTGAAAATATCTAAATACAAGGATCAATCTTTTCACTAATCTTGGGATAAACAGATATGACACAAGGGGAGACCCCCAAAAAACTGGAATTATTTTTTAGAGGGTAGACCCTTGTGTAGTACAGGCTTCCCCTGCTAGTTAAGTGTTCTAAGAATCCACTGGCATTAGTATACCAGCTAGCATTGTTGTGAAAGGCTGTGCTTGACTGCAGTGAATTTTTTTTGGAGATTCTTTCAATGTGTTTGTCCATTTCATGATGGGCAATTTGCAAGCACACCTGCCATTACCATGTTGAGTGTTCGTTACTTTTTGACCAAAAACGGCATGAGCTGCATGCCTCACCTTCCCTATTCACCAGATCTTGTCCCAAGTGACTTTTTATTGTTTACCTGGATGAAAAAAGTCCTCAAAAACAAATGTTTTGCCCATCTGGAAGAAGTGAAAAAAAAAAAAGGCGGAGTACCAAAAACGCATCAGAATTGACAAGTTATACAACTATTTTGAGGTTGGCTCAGTGGCTTAGCCTGTAATCTGAGCACTTTGGGAAGCCGAGGTGAGTAGATTGTCTGACCCTGTGGGTTTGAGACCAACCTGGGCAACTTGGCGAGACCTCGTCTCTACAATAAATAAAATATTAGCCAGGTGTGACAGTCATGCCTGTAGTTCCGGTTACTTGGAAGGCTGAGGCAGAAGGAGCGCCAGAGCTCAGCAGGTCAATACTGGGGTGGCCATGAGCATGCCACTGTACTCCAGCTTGGATGACAGAGTGAGACCAACTCAAAAAACAAATAAACAAACAAACGTTTTGAGCAGTGGAAAAAGCATCTCAATAAGTGTACTTTGAAGGTGACTAAAGTTTAAACATGTAAGAATAAATACACATTTTTTAATTAAAAATATATTTTTTTGGATCCCCCTTGTATATTTTCTCATGTAATAAAACAGAAACTACACAACACTGTCAGTATAGTGCTCTTGAAAAAGAATTTTAAGAAATCTAATCAAGTGTCTAGATCTATTAATTTACAGGAAATACTGGAGATAGAGAAACACGTCAAACTATACCAAAAGGATACAGTCAGCTAAATGCAGAAATGTAGAATATTCTATAGAAAAATGGGAATGGACTGAAGGAATGACCCAATTCCTTAAACCAAAAATTATTACTAAAAAAGGGGTGGGGAAGGTGAAACTACTGAGAGACTTAAGAGGTATATCAACCAATGCAATGAGTGGATATTGTTTGGATCCCCATTTGAGCAAACCAACTGTAAAGAGGCATCTTTGAAACAATCAGGAGGCCAGGCTCCATGGTTCAGCCTGTAATCCAGCACTTTGGGAGGCTGAGGCAAGTGGATCATCTGAGCCTGCAGGTTCGAGGCCAGCCCAGGCAACTTGGCGAGACCTCGTCTCCACAACAAATAAAAAAATTAGCTGGGCATGGTAGTGTGTGCCTGTAGTTCTGGCTACTAGAAAGGCTGAGGTGGAAGGATCGCCGGAGCCCAGCGGGTCAACGCTGGGTTGGCAGTGAGTGTGCCACTATACTCCAGCCTGGGCGACGGAGTGAGACTCCAACTAAAAAAAAAAAGGAATTAGGAAACAATGAATTATCATTAATTTTGTTGGGTAGGGTAACAAAATTATAATTTTTAAAATAGATACTTGCTGAAGTATTTATGCATTAGATCATATACCAGGAAAGCTAATGATATACACGGGAGTTCATTATGGTATTCTATAAATTTGTGTTTTTATTTGAAATATTCCCTAGTAAAAGCTTTGACAACTTTTGTCATACAATAAAACAGGATAAAGCACAATCCATAATTGTTTTCCCTTGTCAAAATGATTGTGAAAATATGTGTTGAAAAGGGGCTTCATCTCCTTGAATAAGTGACTCACTATGGGAAGCAGAGCTACCCCTTGCCCATTCAGATTGGACAAGGAACCAGTAATACTATGACCAAGAAATAAATCTTATTTTATGCCACTGAGGTCTGAGGGTTGGTTAGATTGAGCAGAATAACCTAACCTATCCTAAGAAAGAAGAAGCCCCAGTATTCTATACAACTGGGCTGCATAGCAGGAGGCGAGAGGCAGGTAAGTGGAGCTCAGCCTGCTGTTAGATTAGTGGGGCCATTAGATTCTCATAGGAGCATGAGCCCTACTGTGAACTTGTGAACTGCGGATGTGAGAGATCTAGGTTGTGTCTTCCTTACGAGAACCTAATTCCTGATGATCCTCTACCCTCCTGTCCACGGAAAAATTGTCTTCCATGAAACTGGTCCTGATGCCAAAAGGTTGGGGACTGCAATCATACAGCATCAGCAATATGTCTGGGGAACTTATTCACGTTCATTAAAGCATAATTAATAACCCTAGGAATCACAAGCTGGAACCCCGACCCCCTAGATACACTGCTGGCAACATACAAACATTTTCTACTAGTCTTGTAATAATCTCATTAAAAACTTATTCAGTTTTTGAACTAGTAGAGAATTTGGGCCTTACAACTTAGAACTGAGCTGTCCAATACAGTTGTCACTAGTCACATTTGGCTACTGAGCACCCTGGATGTGGTTAATTGGAATTGGGATGTAAGAGTAAAATATGCAATTTATAATAAATAAAAAGAAGTAAAAATATCTAATGTTTTAGGCTGGTTCTGTGCTGAAATGCAAATATTTGAGATATATTTGATTACATAGAATATATTATTAAGTCTTTATAGGTGTTACAAAATCTTAGGTACTAAGCAACTAAGATATAAAGGAAAGTAAGATATAAAGGAAAAAACGGTGGCACCTAAAGTTAGATTAGTAAATAATGCATACTCTTTTTTCCCATAGGTTGAATGAAAATTTAATCCAAGTTTACACACAGAAACAAATATGGAGATATACTTTAACAAGACCACTTTTATAAAATTGAACGAGACAAAGAATATCTCCTGGGCTTTTTTATAGCTTACACACCTTATTTATAACTTCCTATCAATAAGTACAGTAAAATAGGGATTTGTTTGGATTTCATGAGTAGAAATTTATATTATGCTTTTGACTTTTAGGTAAATGCCTGAAATAAGGCTAAGATAGTGCTTCCCAAGAGGTTTTGTGTTAACAACGATTAAAGGATCAACAGAACATCAACCCCGGACCGGAAGCATCACCCTTTGAACTACACTTAGGCATCTGTTATATTGTAATCACACATTTTTAAGAAAGTGGGTACTTCTACAATGCTTCTCTGATAACCTTTTGAAAATACAGTTATTTGGAAACCATTTCCTTTTTTATTCTTGAGTGGCCAAAAAAGTAAATTTTATCAAAGTTGTTGTATATATTAGTATAAATTGATTCAATGCTTCAAATAGCAAGAGTCAATAGCACAAGGAAAAAGGTACAAAAAGAGAGCCTCAGACTTAAAAAACACAGGCCAAGTAAAGGATACTGAAATGAAATACTGACCGTCCCTTTGACTGAGGGCAACCACTCTTGCAGTTGGACAATCAAATCTACCCCTCCCCCAACCAAGACACAACAAAAAGGAATTATGACTTTCTAACTACTAATTTTGCTTCTCATATCCCAATAAAAGGAAAAGGATGCTGCAAAGTTTTTCACTAGAATGGTGTGCTTCCGTGCTTCCAATTTTAAATAACAAAATCATCTTTCTGATATACAGGGAAGTTGTGTGAATTTTCATAGTTGTTTCCAAGGTGTAACATATAAACAATGATCAATGGGGCAGATTTTCAGGCAAAGACACTCGATACAAAAAGCAAACTGCAATTTTAAGTTAATTCCTATCTAGAACGTCTACTCCATCTTGTGGAGGCAAAGGGTATAATTATTAAGAACTTTTAAAGTTCTGAAAATAGCATAATTATAACTTATGACATCTTAGTTATAGTTTGTTCACATCTAGAAAATGCATTACAATTAATGAAGATAATTAGGCCATTGCAAGTTGTGCAGTTAATTACAACCAACTTCTTCAAAGATTGCCAAATTTTTATTCGAAGAAGAGTAAAACAAAAATAACCCTACCATCTACTTTTACTATCTTTTATTTTTAAAAGAATCTTTTAACTTCAAAGAGTAGGAAATAAAAATTAGTAAAAGGCCAGCATAAAAACTCATTTCACAGTCTTATTTATTCTCATTTCATTCTGAAACATTGAAAACGTCGTTAAGGACCGGAACTAGCCTTGTTTGGGTTTGAGGAACCTCTGCCCTAAGTTATGTTTCCCAATCTTCTCTTTCAACAATGGGGATTCAGAGCCAACGACTGTACACTGCAATTACCTACACATGTGTTTTACTTCCTGTACTCAAAATTTTAATTTTCTCCATCCAGGGGAGTCATGAGGGAGCCCAGGGATTCTTCCAGCACTTTGGGAGGCCGAGGCGAGAGGACTGCCTGAGCCCGCGGGTTCGAGACCCACCCGGGCAACTTGGCAAAACCTCGTCTACAAGAAATCAAAAATGAGCCGGGCGTGGTAGCGTGCGCCTATAGTTCCAGCTACTTGGAAGACTGGGGCGGAAGGATCGCCGGAGCCCAGTGGGTCCAGACTGCGGTGGCCGGGAGCATGCCACTGCCCTCTAGCCTGGATGACAGAGTAAGACTCCAACTCAAAAAAAAAAGGAATTAGAAGGGATCTCTACATAACTCAGTGCTCTAGAAAGCCTCCACATCACCAATGGCAGGAATGATGCAATCTGTGTGCTCTAAGACCCTCATGCCTTGTTCCCACTCGACCACCAGTCAGGGCCCCACCAATCAAATATGACTTAAGACTATCAAGACTATGTCATTATGCCCATAAATCCCTATGGCTCTTTAACTCCCACCCCACCATCCTCAGATCCCATCTCCTATTCTTACCTCACTCCTGAAATCTTTCCGTTATCACCTCTTAAATTCATACTCAGTGATCAGCAAAATCTCCTTTTAAACATCCTCTCTAAACTTGCCCCATATTTTCTTGCTCTAATTTAACTCCCAACTGCCTACCCCTGCATCCTTCTCAAATGGTAACTTTTTTTAAACCTCTTACACAGCTTATACCACTGAACCTGAGACTGAGATTGTATCTTCCTTGCTACTCCCAGACCCTATACTTGCCCTCTTTCCTAAAACAACTCTAGCTTTGAAATCAATGTAATCAGCCTGTAACTATGGTTCTCAATCAAGAGCAATTTTGTTCCTTTCTACCCACGAGGGTATATTTGACAATGCATGAAGACATTTTGGTTGTGAACAACTGAGGGACTGCTACTGGCATCTAAAGTGTTGAGGTCTGGACGGATGCTAAACATCCTACAATGCATGGGGCCAGCCAAACCCATAACAAGGAATGTCAGTAATGACAAGATTGAGAAACCCTGGTTTATACTACTCACTCATGCCACCTGCAGGACACTTTTATCTCCTGCAGCATTAACTCTTCTCTTCTGATCATTCCCATTCGTTCTTAAACATGCTATAATTTCTCTCATTGAACAAACATTTTCTGACCTCTTACCCTCCTTGCAGCAATCATTCTTTCTCCCAGCTCTCTTACACAGAAAAACTCTTTGAAGCTTTGACTATATTCACTCTCTTAGGCTTCCCCTTCCAATCTCTCTTAAACCCACTTCAATCAGGGTTTTGCCCCTACACTATGGAAACTGTTTCTAACAAAGTCACTAATGACCCTGACATTGCCACAAGTAATAGTGACTTTAGTTCTCAGTTGATCTCTGCCACCTTTTGCATCACATAATCCACTAGCTTCTGAAAACAACACATATTTAGTTCTCATACCTCACTGGCTGCTCCTTCATAGTCATCCACCTGACTTCTAAATGTTGAAGTATCTCAGTTTGGTTCTTGGACCGCTTCTCTTTCTCATACATTTGCTCATCTATACTCATTCCCTTGGTAATCTCATCTTGTTTTCTGGCTTTAAATACCATCTATATACCAACTGCCCCTAAATGTATTTCTCTAAACCAGATGGCCTCTTAAACGCCACACTCATGTATCTAACTACCTACTCAACGTCTACACTTCAGTATCTTAACAGGCATCTCATATTTAAAATATCCAAAACCAAACATCTGATCTTTCTCCCAAAACTGTTCTTTCCCTCCCGGTAAACAACATCTTTTCATTTGCAAATGCCAAAACCTTGAAGTCATCTTTGCCTCCTCTCTTTCTCTTAGATCCCACATCCAACTCACTAGCAAATCCTACACTCCACATTAAATAGATAATCACAGCCCTCACCATTTCCATCTTCGTATAAGCTACCACTATCTCTTCCTGCAGTCAATTCCAATAGCCTCTTAACAGATCTCCTTGCTCTTCCTATGCCCCCAAGGAGTCCATTTTCAACACAGCAACTAGAGTGTTGGTCTTAAAATATATACCTGAACTGTGTGTGACTATTTTCCTCCAATTAAAAGTCAGTGACCTTACTATGGCCTATAATGTCCTGTACTATCTTACTTCCCTGTCCTATTTAGCCTTATCTCCTGCTACCTTTCCCCCGCCTCACTTTACTGTGGCCATCTGCTGCTCTGCCATCTTTCAAACATATCGGGTATCTATCTGTCTAGAATCTTTCTTCCCATTATAGTTATATAATTCACCACCTTACCTCCTTTAGATCTTTCCTCAAATGTTGCTTTATCAGTGAAGTCTTTCCTATTTTAAAATTTCAATCCTGTTCATCATTTATTCTACTTCAGAGTGCTTTCCACCTTCTGAAATGTTACACATTTTGTTTCTTTACTGCCTTTCTCTGTGACTAGAATGCATGCTCCAGGAAGACAGGAGAGCTTCTGTCTTTGTTCACAGGGTCTAGAACATCTGTTAAAGAGTAGGCACTAAAATACTGGTTGAAGTGAATTCTTCTCCAGACTCTTACTTGACTCCTAAATCAGCTTCCATGTTCTGTTACTGAGGGTTAATTCAGTGGTCCCTTTGAATCCTCTTGTCCTCTACCAAATTGGAGCTGAGTGCTATTCCTTGGATACTCATCCCAGAATCATGGCATAGAACTCTAGGACAGAGAAGTATATAGAACTGCCAATTCCCATTCATAATCCAAACTCTTATATTCATTTAAATAAACATTTTAGAGCTCATATTCAAGTTTTAAAGAAATAAACTATTAAACCGTCTGTTGCATGTCTTTCATTTTCTTTTCATATGACATTTTAGGTAATTTTTGCAAGAATGACACTATTGTATACTACAATCATTAGCAGCCTGGGCCAGGAGTTTAGTAAACTAGAGTACTAGTCCTAAAAAAGTCAAATAATTTGGGTTCAAATTCCTTAAATTCTATCAATTCTGGCTCTCTTATACCGTGTCTTGTAGAGAAATTATTTATGTATGTATTTTCTTTCCATTACCTTTGAAGACTAAAGCTATATTTTATGTGTGCATCACATGTTTAGTATGATAGTAGGTGAATATATGCATGAGTAAATATAAGTTTTCGTTATAAGCATGAAATCAGATATGTGGGATTACAGCTTTTCTCCCTAGAGAGAACACATTTACTTATTCAGTTTGAAAAATAAAAACAAAAAGACAGTTGCTCATTTTCCTCAATTGTTTTCTTGTCCATCATAGTCAGAAATATCACTAATTTATCCTATAATTTAAAGATCATAAACTTGGAATTGTAAACTTCAATGCTTCACTCTTCTCCAGCATCCATATCAAGTGATATCAAATACCATCATTTTATTTGTTATTTTTTCAGCTCAACTCTTCGCATCTTTATTTCTATAGCCATGATGTTAATTTTAAATTAAGGGGACCATTGCATATTAATACATTTCAGTAATAAGTGCCATATTTCACCTCTTACCAGTACATCATGCACCAATGCTTGATATGTCCAAGTATGATGTAAAGGAGTTGCCAAATCTATGTTTCTGTCAACAAGGACTAATAAAGGCCGTTGGAAGCTGTAAATATATGGAGAAAAATTATATAACTCTTGATACCAGTGTATACATCTAAAATCTTCTAATGCTTTTAAGTATATGACATTTTGATACGAATAATACTATTGCTAATACTGCCACTTCACAATACTTTGCTTTTTAGTATGCACTGCTGAAGCAAACACCATACTATTTTGCTTGGTGGCTCAGCCTGTAATCCCGCGTCTTTGGGAGACTGAGATGAGTGGATTGCCTAAGCCCACGGGTTCGAGACCCACCTGGGCAACTTGGTGAGACCTCATCTCTACAATAAATCAAAATGAGCCGGGCATGGTAGCGCACGCCTGTAATTCCAGCTACTCGGAAGGCTGAGGTGGAAGGATCGCCGGAGCCCAGCAGGTAGAGGCTGCAGTGGCAGGGGAGCGGCCACTGCACTCCAGTCTAGGTGACGGAGTGAGACTCCAACTCAAAAAAAAAAGAAATTTCCTTTTTAAAGTACAGTAGTGCTTTGGACTACTTAGAGCCTCTGTATAATGCTAGCTTATAAACCTTATTTAGGAAACTTTCTTAAAGAAAGAAATCTATAAAAAATACTTTTATAGAATCATTTTTATAGTTAACAAAATAAGCTGCTTCTACTTAGATATACATTTCACATTTTTGAGAAAAGGCAGTAAGGAATAGTTACAGTCAGCTTCAAGGATAACAGAGAGTAGTAGCTTATAAATTTACTTAAATGTTTGGCGGTTTCAAAAATTACAAATTACAACTTTTTCCTATAAACACAAATTCAAAAAAGACTTCAGGGAAGAGCCTCAAAAATGTCTACTCCATTATAACATAAAAAAATGAAAATATCATGCCATAAGAGCACTTAATTATATTATTATTCCCTTAACAGACAAATGCATATGATACTTCATGTACTGTTTAACTCCATTAATACAACTTAGATGTGAAATAGATTATACCTAGAGCAAACTAAGGCACAAAGTCATTTGGTTATCATGTGTCTACAGAGCTTTACACTACTGTATCAGGAGTACATACTGCTTTTCAAAAGGCATTGCCACTGGATTATATTAACTACATGTATTTTCTCCTGTAAAAGACCTCTGACTATTTTAGTAACTCATTGCCCTCTTCTGGGTTTAGGATAGTGGACTTCCCTAACTGTTCTGACCCTGGGATAAAAAGTCAGAGTGGTACTCACAATCTCCTATCATTTATGAAATCAGAGCTAAATGAAAGGTAAGGATGGCTTACTGTAGGGTTTCTTAACCTTAACACTACTGACATATGGCTCTAGATAATTCCTGGTTATAAAAAGTGTTGTGCATTATAGAATGTTTAGTAGCATCCTACAACGTACTCCACTAGATTTCAGTAGCACCTACCCAGTTATGGCAATTAAACAAGTCTCCAGACATTACCAAATGTCTTTGGGGGGCAAAAATTGCCCCTTGTTGAGAATCAACATCCTATTTTATAGTTGTATTCAAAAGGAATTTAATCAAGCAAGGTTGGTGATCTCTAATTAAAATAATTTAGAAATGCATCCAATAAATTAAGAAACAAGACAACTATATTATAATAATGTGAACAAATTTTTAAAAATTATCCAAATACAATAGTCAGTGCTTTCCAAAGCCTATTCCAGAGCACTATAAAAAGGGAACTAAGGTATGAGATAATGGTTGCTTTTGTTAAAAAAAAAAAAAAAATCAGGTGAGAATTTGACATCTCTGCTTTACTTAATCAGAAACATTTTGAAGAATATTTAAGGCTAGCAGTGAAAGCATAGAGCCACTTAAAATAATGTGGGAGCTGAGATAGTTAACCAAACAATTGAAACACAATGTTAGTGTGAACTCCAATTATAGGAGTAGTATATAAGGCTATAGGCACCATCATAATTGACTTAAAATGAAGTCAATGGATGGTTACATTGTGCATTTTTTATTCCTAGCAGGCAGTTATTCCTCTGGATATCAATTTATTTTCATAGGCTTTTATTTATAAATTCATCTAAACTTGGGTAAGAATTCTTTTTCCAAAATACAGTCTTCACCTATCTAAGGAATTATAAGCTATTTGAGTGGATTTCTTTACTTCTTCACCCTATTGCTATTAATGATAAAAAGTTACAGGTAATATAATGTATAGTTTTTTAGTATTTCTATTCAATAATTGAGCAGCCAGAAACTGGTATTACCTGCTCATGCTACAAATGGTAACAATGACAAAACCCTTTGCAAGTTTAGTCTATTAGTATTTCAGTGTAAAAATGGAAATTAGATAGTAAATAGAAACTGATATAAGTATCACACATTTTTCTTTTTTTTTTATCAGGAGGTTTAATGACAATTAAAAGGGCATCTGACCTTCAAAGCCTCATAAACAGAAAATTTCTACTACAGATAAGATGTCACAGAAATTTCTACCAAAAGAAGGGATATTGAATGAAATATTCCATATGTATTTTAAGAACAATTTGAATAACAACCCTGATCCTGATTATCTCATTAAGAAGTAAAAAAAACAAAAACAAATTTCAATTACAAGGAAAAGGGAATTCTATCAGACAAGTAACAGCAAAAAAACTCTACATTAATACCTGAACTGACCAGCTCCAAGTGTATCACCTGTAAAAAGACTGTTTCTTGCATCTCTCAGATTTTCCCGAAGTTTCTTATCTAGTTTCTAAAAAATAAAATTTTAGGTTAACTCTTAAAGAACAGTTTCATATAATTTTATGTTGGGTAATACAGAATGTGCCTTAGTTTCATAACCAAGAAACCTGAAATTCATTACAAAATAGCAATTTTAACATCTAAATATTTTAGTTTCTCTTCTATCTCAATATCATGATAACTTGAACTTGGAAACAGACCATTACCTTTTCCCTGTGACTCAGGCTTGATTTACTAATACACATTTTTCACTGACCAATTGTACTTTAGGTATGGGAAATATTTTGCATTAATGACCCACCCTCTCTCCCCAAGCATGATTGTTGTACCAAGGAAGGTGTCTATAAGGAGAAAACACTGACTTGGGTGGGTGGAAGTGAAGAGTAGTGGTGAGGGCAAGACGCACCAGAATGGAAATGAAATATGTGAAAGAAAATAGCCCTCACCAGTCAGAGATTCATTTGGGCTAACAAAGCTCCAAATCGTTAACGTATTTTCCTCTGTCTTTCTACACCACTTACCCTATGTCCTTTTCAGTGATTCTGTAATTTCTCTAATCCCTTATTTATTTTTTAATCTTTACTGAAAACCTGTGAAAGCTCAATTTATACTAAATATGAGTATTTTACTCAAACACAATGGGATGGCAAAATGCACTTTATCATTTTAAGAATGGTTATGATTGATAATAAATATTTGCTAAATGAAGTTAAATACTAAATAATTTGGGGGATCAAGTGTAAAATATTACTTGGAGACACAAAGCTGAATGAGGAATATATATTTTAGAACATAAAAATACATTTTAGGCATACAGAAACAGAACTGGAATAGCACACTGGAATAAACAATTTTACTTTCTCATATAGAAGTACTCTAATTATTACTTTTTATCTTTGGTGGGTTCTCCACATAATAAAATAAAAATATTTGCCATTACTACTTACTATATATGAGCAATAATATATTTAATACAAACAAAAACACTTGAGGCACTTATGGGAAAACAATTCATACAATGTTACTTATCTCCAAGTGCTATCTGCATGAACTTACCACTGCTACCATTTCTGCTGCCGTTCCTCTTGAACATCTGATTATAGGTACAGCACCTATTTTAACAATAAATGTTAGCAATGATCTTGGCTCTTAATTAAAACAGGTGTCTATAAAATACATCAGCATTAAAAAATAACAGCCAAGGCCGGGCTCGGTGGCTCAGCCTGTAATCCTGCGCTTTGGGAGGCCGAGGTGAGTGGATTGCCTGAGCCCACGGGTTCGAGAACCACCCAGGAAACTTGGCGAGACCTCATCTCTATGATAAATCAAAAATTAGCCGGGCGTGGTAGCGCATGCCTGTAGTTCCAGTTACTTGGAAGGCTGAGGAGGAAGGATCACTGGAACCCAGCAGGTTGAGGCTGCGGTGGCCGAGAGAGGCCACTGTACTCTGGTCTGGGCGACAGAGTGAGACTCCAACTCAAAAAAATAAATAAATAAATAACAGGCACAATACAGTTATGCAATTTCAGATTACACACATAAAATCTCAGCTGGGCTCAGTGGCACTTTGGGAGGCTGAGGTGAGTGGACTGCCTGAGCCCACGGGTTCAAGACCTGCCTGAGCAACTTGGCGAGACCCCATCTCTACAAAAATTAAAAAACTAGCTGGGCATGGTAGCGCATGCCTGTAGTTCCAGCTACTTGGAAGGCTGAGGCGGAAGGATCACCAGAGCCCAGCAGGTGGAGGCTGTGGTGGCCAGGAGCAGCCACGGCACTCCAGTCTGGGCGACAGAGTGAGACTCCAACTCAAAAAAAAAAATAAAAAAGGTTTATAATCTCAAGAGTAAAAGCAAAGTTTCAGAAATGAACCTTTCCCTTCATAAAGAAAACTTTAGGAAGTCAGAAAAAAACTATTTTTATATGGAGCTGATCAATCAATGTGACTAGGCTTTTTCAATGGATTGACGAAATCAGCATTTTCACCTCCTAAGGCAGTTTCAAAAAATGAGCTTATTCTCTACTCACAGGACTCACTTTAATTTGACTTAAAATAAAAGAATACAAAGATCTTAATTTAGCAGTTTTGGATTACTTTTTTTGTTTATTTTACAATTAACAATAAAGAATTGTCATCTTTTTAAAAAAAAATACTGATTTAAATGATAACAGAAAATATTTTTCATATAATATAAAATATGCCTAAAAGCTGGTCTAACTCATCATCAATCAGCTTATTGGATCTTTTAATTTCTCTCTTCCTTTATTACTTCAATAAGTTTTATCAAAGACTGAAGTCCTAATAATTTTTTAAAAATACAATTACAACGAAAATCTCATAAAAGAAACTGAGAACACTGTAATCTTGAACAGTATATGTTGAAATTGTTGCATTTTAGATTCTATAGGAAGGCACACCCAGTCAAACGCAAAAGTAAAAATATGGCATATTGGCAATTTTTCAAAACTGTGTTTTCTTCTGATGTTAGGAAGCATTATATAAGCATGTCAAAAACACCTAAATAATACTAGAAATGTATAAAGTTAAACCTATTGCAAATAATCACCATTAAGAATTAGAAATAGGTTCGAGACCCGCCTGGGTAACTTGGCGAGACCTCATTTCTACAATAAATCAAAAAATGAGGCGGGTGTGGTAGTGCACGCCTGTAGTTCCAGCTACTTGGAAGGCTGAGGCGGAAGGATCGCCGGAGCCCAGCAGATCAAGGCTGCTCCTGGCCACTGCACTCCAGTCAGGGCGACAGAGTGAGACTCCAACTCAAAAAAAAAAAAAAAAAAGAATTAGAAACGGATACTTTCAGGTTGTTTTCTACATAGTCAAATAAATGTATGTGTATATAAAAAACAAAAATAGGATATGACACACCCTGTTCTGAATGAAACTTGCCTTTTTCCCATTTAACAATTTAGTGTCGATATTCTTCTAAACCAGACTGGCAGTAATGTCAATTTCACCTTTTGGGGGGAAAAAATCACCTTCTGATACTCAATGCATAATAGAGGTGGTTCTAACATTTCAGTGGTCTCTTTTTCAATCTACTTCTACTTTGAAAACAGCTATCACTAACCAGAAATAACCTTCATGTACACAATAACTTGAACATTTGGCAACTTTGGAGATTGTCTGGGATGACAAAATAGAAAGATAATGACATCTGTTTAATGACTGAAAGTTGTATACATGTGCTTCCTTTTAAACAACAACAAAAACAACAACCCATTTAAGGGCAATAAGAGCAGTTCAAAGCAGAAAGAAACTAGAGGGAGATAAAACTCTTGAAAGAAGGGATTCACAGAAGATTAGTGCTATAGTTTACTTTCCATTTTGTATGGTTTATAGGAGAAAGAGCTCAAGCAGAAAACAGGAGACATACTGAGGTGAAGCCAAAGACTGGAGTTCAGGACTGGAAATTTTAAAACTCCCTGAAAGAAAGGAGGCCCCCAAATTTGCATATAAATTCTCCTCAAACATTTATCTAAATCCTAAACTATGCACAGTATCTCTTCCTTTACTTTTAATTTGTGAAATGGAAAGACATTTCATTAATCTAGCATGAGGATCATTTTAACTGAAAGGTTTTAAGTGACTACAAAATTAAAATTGCAATTAAGTTTCTAAACTGATCACTTAGTAATAGTAAAACATAAAGTCATAAATTAAGATAATTAAACCAATGAAGTTAAAAGCAACTTTAGCTAATGTAAAGACATATTTCAACTTTTGAGAGTATTGGTAGATTAACATTATATGTAAGTTCAGAGTTTTCTGGAGACTTGCACATCTGAACTTAATAGTAGTTATCAGGCATATATCTATCTAAAAGTATGTTTGAAATTTTTCATAATGAAATATTAAAAGAAAATTACCAGGCACATGGAAAAGTCACCACCAAACCACTCAAACAATATTAGAAAGTTATAATTACAAAAGACATCTAAAAAGACAATTCAATAGATCTGCTAAATGCTAACTCAAGAGGAATAACCACATCAAGTTATTAGAAGAATTATGTTTTTATAAACTATTAAATTTCTCCAACTCTGGAGAGCCTCTAGCTATTCATTCAGGTGAAAAAGGATCATATTATAGTATAATACATTAAAATGAGTTAGGTTTTTTTTTTTTGAGTTGGAATCTCACTCTGTTGCCCAGACTGGAGTGCAGTGGCCGCTCCCGACCACCGCAGCCTCGACCTGCTGGACTCTGGCGATCCTTCCACCTCAGCCTTCCGAGTAGCTGGAATTACAGGCACGTGCTACCACGCCCGGCTGATTTTTTGATTTATTGTAGAGATGAGGTCTCGCCAAGTTGCCCAGGCGAGTCTCGAACCCGCGGGCTCAGACAATCCACTCACCTCAGACTCCCAAGGCACGGGATTACAGGCTGAGCCACTGAGCCCGGCTAAAATGAGTTGTTAAATAATTAATCTACTTTAAAGGAATAACCAGAAAAATCTGAAAACCTACCTAGTGTAACAAAAAAGCAGAAGAGGCTGTCAACAATAGTGTCCATAACAGTTTCCATTTCCGTGTCTGTGATATCTGATCTGTTAATGGCTAAAATGAGAAAAGAAAGGCCCAATTTACCCCTTATCTTTATAAAATTCCTAAAATTATTACTAAATTCCTAATCAATATGTAGTTCAATAATATAATACTTAAGTACAACTTTTTGCTTTAAACTGAACAAGTATCTATCAAAAATTGAACTACCAAAAAAAAAAAAAAAAAGAAAAGCCCAACCAACCATCTTAATACTGGATACCAGGAGAGGAGTAACAAGAAAAACAACTCCACCATATAAACTGTACAAAGTTTCTGCCAGGACAAACAGGAAAATAAATATTGTATTACATAATTTTATTCATAAACATTAGATGGCCTCAAGAAACTATTAATTCTATTAATATAACTACTTACTGCCAGAAAAGGACAGTGGAAATCACTTATGGCCAAACCAACATCATACATCATTTTCTTTATGTTAAGTTACATGAATTTCTTTTCTAATCTACAAGACTTGAACATAAGTAGTTCCCAAACTTTAGTGGGAATAATAATCCTGGGAATATTTGGAAAGAAAAAGAAGTTTCTCTGAAAGTTTTTAAAGATTAAAGATTCTTAGCCAATTGCTCTAGGGATTCTGTATAGATTAGATATAATTCTAAGAAATATGCCAGGGCAAGGGGGGTGGGATTGGCAGTTGAGGGAAACTGCTAGGGGAGGGAGGGTCACACCTTATCAACAAGGGTACCTGCATAATCAACATTTGTATACCTAACCCTGAACTGCATCCCACATCTGTAAAATAAAATTTAAAAAATAAATAAAAATAAAACACTCAGACCTTAAAAAAAAAAAAAAATCTGAAATTTTGACAAGTACCCCAGGTGATTCTAATGCAAATTGGGGCTACACTGTAAGAACCACTCCTGATAATCAAAGTCTAAGACTTATTTATCTTCCTGTCTTTCATAATATCTGGGTCCAGTGTCTAACAATTAGATGCTCAATAACTTTATGCTGAAAAACTGACTGAACAAAAAATATTATTACATAGTAGTTTTAATTTCCCAACAAAATGAATGTGAAAACAAATATACACTTAGTAAAATTTGTGATGAGCATAAGAGGAAAACAGTATCCAACTGGATATATCAAAGCATCAAAAGAAAGTGTGGTCCCCCTAGAAAACACATAAGTAATACAAACTTCAAACAGGCAACACAGAACCCAGATGAAGGAAATGTGCTGTGACTTAGGTGTTGCAGACTACCATCTATCTGAATCAGTTGAAAGAAATGGCATAAGGATATAATGTGAATTATGTGAATTTAGGAGATCTCAATTCAGGGAAACACGTATCTGGTTCATTTGGTCCTCACTGGCACAGGTAATTTTGCAGACACGTAAGACCCTTAGTTATATCACTGACACGTTTTGATAATCATTGGCACTGACAAAATCTACATGGATGCATCCAGGCCTTAGGTCTTATACTCTAGTTCCACACCTCAGAGTGAGAAGTAAAAGTCACAAACTGCCCACCAATTTTTTGAGATAACAGCTTGCTTGTTTAAGATAGTAGCCTTGAGATAACAGCTTGCTTGTTTAAGATAGTAGCCTCACTCAGTTTGACTAAGATGGTAAATCTGCATCCTTTATTGGATAAATTCCGAATCCATGGAAAGTTTATAATAAAAAGATAGGGAATGCAATCTATAGTATTAATATATTTATGTACCTGTTTAAGATTATTAGTTAAAGCACTTGAAATGTTTGAGAGAATTTGGCATACAATTACATAATGGTAAAGGGCACTATCTCTGGAGAATGCCTGCGTTTAGTAACCTGGCTCTGCCATTTCCTCATCAAGTTACTTCATGGCTGTATGCTTCCATTTTCTCATCTGGAAAATGGAAATAATAATAACAACTACTTCATTAAGTTATACTGAGGAGTAAATGGGCTTATATTGTAAAGTGCTCAAAGCATCGATTGGCATAGTGCAAGCTACTATTATTATTATTGAGAATCTAAGTGATCAGCCATGTGATTATACTTTAAAATTAGTAATTAATTTCAGATTTGTGATCTTTTTTCAAAGTTGAAATGTATAAGAGAATTTAATTAAGCATAAGTATTTGAATGTTTAATGAATTTAAACTCATTACAAATTTAATAATTTTTTAAAATTATTTAAAAATTTGGAAAGGTTTTGCTTATTAGATTTTTAATTGCCTGGTCTGGAATATAAACTACAGTACTTATAAAAGAAAGCTTGACACACTAAGTTTATTAAAGCAATGTGAAATGTTTAAGGGAATATAGCACATTAAGTTTGCTGATTCGGCTTGTTAAATGGGACTGACTAGGAGAATTTAGCCTGTTCATTTGGAATTAATTGATCAAGGAAAAAGCAATGCTGCTTGTTTTTATTCTACCAAATTTATCAACAGTAACAAAATTTGTAAGTTTAACTTAGACACTTAAGGAAAACTAGATGTTAAACAAGCTGCTAATTCATTACAAATTCAATTAACTGTAAGTAGACTTCTGTGTATGACTGTCAAAAATCTTTCACATGGACAATTCAGCAAATACTAATATGTTTTCAGAAAATTTGTTTAATTTCAATAAGAAAGCATGCTATAGAGGTCAATGAAACCAAAAGAGTCATATTCTCTTCTCTCAGGAAGCTTACCATCCTGTCCAATGTTTCATAAACACAGAGAAGTAAACCAACTTGTTCTTGTCAAAGGTCAAAGTATTAGACAATTAATTTGAATTGTTACTAAAATATTGTCTTACTTGCCATGAGTGAACCACTCACGCTAGTTGCTATAGGGGCACCTAAATGGTCAGAGAATTGGTACTCTGAATTTACAACAGGTTTACTAAATGTTGTTTATATATGACAGAATGCAGTTTGAGACTTGTTCTTTTCTGAGTGCTTTAAAAAATCTTTTACTCCTCTACTGCTATAAATAAAGCTTGTTTTGGAGTCCACTAAATATGTTCACTATTGTTTTTCTTACAGTATAACATCTGTTTTGTTAGCAAAGAATGACAACATTCCAATTTGTACATACCACGATATGAAACAAGTTCCTTATTTTGATTACATAATACAAACATATCATCTTCCAAAGTAATAAAATTGAGATATTGATCAAAAACCTAGAAACAAAAGAAACGGTTTACAAATCAATTTTATAATATAGCCATACTGAAAACAAATTTAGTTTGATTTACCCTATCAATGGTAAAAATTATAATTACAATCAATAACAAAAAGTTGTATTATATAGCAGATTGCCTAACTGAACAAGAATGAGAGTTAAGAATATTGAAAAACATTAAAAAATAAACATGTGGGCAACAGGGCAATAAATAACAAGGAGAATAATATTTTCAGGAAAAAAATTTAAGCAGATACAAGAATTTAAATTGTGGTTGTGATGCGAATGGATATCAATTTTGAGAGAAAAACTGCAATTTTAAGTTTTATATTCATTTAATCACACTTTGCTAAGAAAGTCACAGTAATTGTTTTTACATCATGAACTTTTATAAATAACTGGGAAAAAGTTATGTCAATTCTTTGCAAATACAAATTAGGAAAAAAATTAAGAACTATTTGAAATACATTAAAGTTGTTAAATTAAAAATGCTTTCTATTATTTTATGTGAAACTAACAATAAATTTTGAGCAAGAACATTAAGGCATGAGCCTCGAAAACTGGTCAGAAGTAGTAGTGTTCTTTATAAATCAAACAATGAAAAATCAATCAGTGTGAAAAAATGGGAAATAAGTACATGATTGTTTAGTCTTTTATTTGCCCTATATAATTCCCTGGAATTTGTGGCTTATCCAAATTCAAGAAGCACTGGGCACAACAGGGACACAGCTAGAAATCTTTTTTTTTTTCTTTCTTGAGTCAGGGTCTTGCACTGCTGCCCAGGCTGGAGTACAGTAGTGCAATCATAGCTCACCATAGCCTCTAATTCCTGGGCTTAAGGGACCCCCCCCACCTCAGCCTCCCAAGTATCTGTGGCTACAGGTATGTGCCACCAGACTCAGCTAATTTTAAAAAAAATGTTGTAGAGAAGGGTCTTGCTATGTTGCCCAGGCTGGCCTCAAACTGCAGGCCTCAAGCAATCCTCCTGCCTCAGCATCCCAAAGAGCCAGAATTAGTGGTATGAGTCATTATGCCTGACCAGGAAATCTATTTTACAAACTGATTTATGACTGAAACTGAACCTGAATAAAAAGTGACTATAATGTTGAACTGTTGTGAATTCCTTTTTCATATAATATGCAAAATAGCCTCTTTGGATCCTCTTTCCTCAGTAAGAAAAAGATCTGGAGATAGTATGGTTACTATAATAATTACAGATAAAACAATGTCAACATATTTTTAGTCCAATTTATGATAACACAACTGTCAAATGATTTCTGAGCTGAGTTAAAAATATAAATCCCAGCATAAAGCAAAACACATTCTACTTTTTGTTTCTGTTTTTCAAATTCATTAAGTAGTAGGTTCCTTTAGTTTGGTCTATTTTGCCTAGTTCAAGTTGAAGATAATTTACATTATGAGAACTCTTTCTGAAAACAGCAAGTCTAAACATTTCATAGGTTATTCTGGTAGTTTGGAAATTAGACACCTATGCCAATTAACACATTTGAGAATACTGTTAAATTTTACATTAACAAAATGTCATCAATCAACCAAAATCTCTTACCTTGGCTACCTGTGTTACTGCACTAGCTGCTAATGCTGCATTTGCAATATCTTCCAGTTTACTTCTTGAAATAGCAGAAATAAAATTTAAATAATATGATTCATATAGTTGATTTCGAAGATCCTATAAATACAATGAATACTTTATTCTTATAGGATAGTATAAAGAAGACCACTAATAGAAATCTTTTAAATACTATTATAGCAAGATTTTGGAAGATAAGCTATATAAAGACGGGTTATATAATGGCAATTTAAAAAGTATCCCATAAGAACAAAGTTATGAAGAAGTACTGGTTATTCGCTTAGCAGATATAACTAAAATATATCCTAATAAC
Source organism: Cephalopachus bancanus (assembly GCA_027257055.1). Classification (NCBI taxonomy): domain Eukaryota; kingdom Metazoa; phylum Chordata; class Mammalia; order Primates; family Tarsiidae; genus Cephalopachus; species Cephalopachus bancanus. The sequence goes on along the minus strand of JAPVLO010000377.1, from coordinate 2,331,364 downwards.
TAAAGTTATGAAATTGTATTATCAACAAAATCCCATTGATTACAATATAGCACAAAATTGCTTTGATATAGCCTATCCTCATTTTTCTTAAAAATATTCAGAAGTGGCTCTCTAATACAGTAAAATGCTTATTTGGCAGACTCTACAGTGGGAAAAAATGGGAAATAAGTGCATGATTGCTTCGTTTTTTATTTGCCGTATATAATTCCCTGGTCAAGTTATGACACAGCAAATACTTCCTTCATTGCCCACAGACAAGTTACAATTCCAGTGACTAATTCTAGATGTTTTTCTTCTCAATTACTTAAAAGTAGTGAAATTTAAGTTATGCAAATTATTAAATCAAATTTACTTAGCTTCTTAAACTCTAGGAAAGTAACTATCTAAATGACCACATTTCCTCAAATCTAAGATGTCAATTGTCACAAGTGCCATTTTATGTACCACTAATAAAGTATTAATGCTGCCAATAAAATGTTATGACACACAATCAGTTTTAAGATGTATCTAATTTCAGATGTTAAAATGTGATAAATTAGCTGGGCTCGGTGGCTCAGCCTGTAATCCCAGCGCTTTGGGAAGCTGAGACGAGTGGATTGCCTGAGCCTGCGGGTTTGAGATCTGCCTGGGCAACCTGGCGAGACCTCATCTCTACAATAAAATCAAAAATTAGCCAGCCGTGGTGGAGCATGCCTGTAGTTCCAGCTACTTGGAAGGCTGAGGCGGAAGGATCACCGGAGCCCAGCAGGTCAAGACTGCGGTGGCCGGGAGCGTGCCACTGCACTCGTCTGGGTGACAGAGTGAGACTCCAACTCAAAAAAAAAAAAAAGTGATAAATTGAGGGTATGGAGCCCATGTGAGGCAAGTAGCTAAGCAGGATGGTGATTCAACAAACACTGGATATATATGAATACTAAGAAAGTAAGTAATATGCTTAGGATACTAGGAACTATGTTTCTCACTATCAGGGAAAGGAGTTACACATTTGTCAAAGGCAAAAGGAAAGCTAGAATGAATTCTGTGTTGCTGAACTAAAACAGTTTTAGAGACTATCTATCTATTTGGAGGGGAGAGAGTTCTAGAAATATAGATATAAAAGCGTATATGTGTATACATATATATAGAGTTCCCAGTTTTGTCCATTGAGAGAAACTAAGAAAAGTTTCACTACTCACAGTGAGTACACCTAATGACCAGATCCTGATTTCTAAATTCCATTCTTTATAGAAAGCAACCAGGGCTCCTTAAGACAAATGGCTGAATCCTGTGTGGGGCAGAAAAAGTACAATCCCAGACTATACTGGAATATCCCATTGTGCCAAAAAGTAAGGAAGTGGTTGAGCAATGATGGACACATTACAGAAGGACATATAAATTCAGCAAGGTTGCAGAATTCAAGATAAATACATAACAATCAATTGGATTCCTATACAATCCTAAAAATGGAATTTAGAAAATGATTTGAGATTGGGCACGGTAGCTTATGCCTATAATCCCAGTACTTTGGGAGGCCAAGGCAGGAAGATTGCTTGAGTCCAGGAGTTCGAGACCAGCCTAGGGAAAATAGTAAAACCTCATCTCTTCGAAAATAAAGATTAAAAAAATTAGCTGGGTGGGGTGGTGCAAACCTAGGAGGATCACCTGAGCCCAGGAGTTCAAGGCTATCATGAGCCATAATTATGGCACTGCACTCCAGCCTGGGCAACAGAGCGAGACCTTGACTCAAAAACAAACAAACAAAACAACATTAAGCATTAAAAAACACTAAACATTTTTAAAAATGAAGCTATGAATAAATGAAAATATATCCCATGTACATGGATCAGAAAATTTAATATTAAGATGTTAATACTACTCAAACTGATCTACAGATTCAATGTAATCCCTATCAGAACCCCAGGTGGCTTCTTTGTAGACACTGATAAGTGAATTCTAAAATTCATTTGGAAATTTGAGTGATCCAGAAAAGCCAAAACAATCAGAAAAAAGAGGTACAAAGTTGGAGGACTCCATCTGAAAACTTGCTACCAAGCAATAGACATCAAGACTGTATAGTATAGGCATAAGGACAGACATAGAGCTCAAAGGAATAAATTTAAGAGTTGAGAAATAAACCAGGGTATCTATGGTCAGCTGATTTTTGGCAAGGCTGCCAAGACCATTTCTTAGGGAAAGAATAGTCTCTTCAATAAATGATGCCAGGATAACTGGTTTAGGCACATGCAAAAGAATTAAGGTGAACACCTACCTCTCACCATATACAAAAATCAGATTAAAAATACTCAAAATGGGTCAAAGACCTAAAAATAAGAGCCAAAACTATAAGATTCTTAGAAAAAAGTACAAAATTTAGAATGGTTCCTTAAATATAATGCCAAAAGCACAAGCAACTCAAGAACTGGACATCATCAAAATCAAAAATGTTTGTGCTCCAAAAGACACAATGAAGAGAGTGAAAAGACAACCCACAGAATGGGAGAAAATAACTGATAAAAGTCAAAATATATAAAGAACTCTAACAAGTCAACAATAAAGACAACCTAATTTAAAAAGTGGGCAAAGAATCTGAATAGACATTTCTCCAAAATATGGTCAATAAGCATGTTAAAAGATGTTTAATATCTTTAATTAAAGGATAGAAATACAAATGAAACTTTAATGAGATGCCACTTAATACCCACTAGGATGACTATAATCAAAATATGAAATAAATGTATGGGAAGCATCTGGAGACATCAGAACCCTCATATATGTGCTTGTGGGGATACAAAACAAATGGTGCAACCACTATGGAAGACAGTTTGTCAGCTACTCAAAAGGTTAAACACAGTTATCATTTGACCACGCAATTCCAATTCTATGTGTTTATGGACATAAGAGAAATTAAACATGTCCACACAGAAACTTTTACATGAATATTTTATGGTAGCATTATTAACAAGAGCCCAAAGGTAGAAACGACCCAAATATCCATGAACAGGTAAATGGATAAGCAAAATATGGTCCATACATACAACAAATTATACTCAGGCACAAAAAGGAATAAAATACGAATGCATGCTACAATATGGATAAACCTGGAAAACATTATGCTAAGAGAAAAAAGTCAGATATAAAAAGACCACATATTATGATTCCATTTATATGCAATGGCTACGCATAGGCAAATATATAGAAAGTAGCTTAGGGATGGAAGGGGATGGGAGCAGTTTGAGGATGTAGTATTTAAAGGGTACCAAGGTTTCTTTTTGAGGTAGTGACAATGCCTTAAGATTGACTGTGGTGATGGCTGCAAAACTCTGTGATTACGCTAAAAAATCTGTGCACTTTAAATGGCTGAATTGTATGGTATGTGAATTATATTTCAATGAAGCAGTTATAAAAAAACATAGGAGAAAGAAATTGATAAGTCATACTTCTTTCAAAAATGGCACAGTAGAGTTTACGCAGAATAAAAGAGAAAGGTAGGTATCATGAAGCTACACAGGACACAAAATATGTAAACTGCATTAGCAATTTAAGTAACAATTTGATTCAAAGGTCAATTACAAGTAAAGATACTGTGACTTGTGGCAGATACTGTTAGCTACCTATGCAATATCTATTTCCCTCCTTATTCTTGCTAAAAGAATCCAGATTTTGTTTGGGATGGCAATACACTCACCTAAAAATGGACTTTGCAGCCTCCCTTGTAGCTAATCTATCCTGTGAGACATAAATAAAAGTCTTCTAGGAGTTTCTAGCAAGGTTCAGCTTTCCTGAGCAAACTGAACAGCCAGAGTCTACATAGTTCACTTCTCCCATCTTCTTTTCATAATCATACGTGTGATATCTACAGCTGCAGCTAGCATCTTACATCCATGAAGCAATAAGCAAGGTAATGAAAACCACCAAACCCAAGACACTGGATGAAAGACACAGGAGGAGCCTGGGTCTCTAATTACCTTATAGTGCTCCTGCCCCATTGTGGACTTCCTACTCCCACCCTTCCGATTATATCAGAAAACTAAAACCCTATAACTAAAGCTAATATAGTTAGGCATTCTGATTTTTATTTTATTTTATTTTATTTTTGAGTCAGTCTCCCTCCCTTGCCCAGACTGGAGTGCAGTGGCACGCTCATGGCCACCCCAGAGTTGACCTACTGGACTCCGGCGATCCTTCCATTTCAGCCTTCCAAGTAGCTGGAACTATAGGTGTGCGCCACCAAGCCCAGCTAATTTTTTGATTTATTGTAGAGATGAGGTCTCTCCGTGTTGCCTAGGCTTGCCTCGAACCCATGGGCTTAGCCAATTCTCTCACCTCCACCTCTCAAAGGGCTGGGATTATAGCCGTAAGCCATGGTGCCCAACAGCTTTCTGATTTTTAAAGCTAGACTCAGTCTTTACTAGTATAGTAGTCTCCCTTATGTGGAGGTTATATTCGAAGACCCTCTGTGGATACCTGAAATCTCAGATAGTACAAATTCCCATATGTTTTTTCCTAGAGCTATATATCTTTAATAAAGTTTGATTTATAAATTAGGCAAGTGAGAGATTAACAACAATAATTAAATGAAACAATTACAATATACTGTAATAAAATTATATGAGTGTGATCTCTCTCTCAAAATGCTGTAATGTTTTTTGGCATTGTAATATATTCAGTATTCAGTACCTGGCTGACAATGGATAACTAAAACTGTAGAAAGCAAAACAATCCAAATGCAAGAATTGGAAAAATAAAAACCTATGTTACCTGGCACATTCTGTCAATATTTTCTTCAGTTGGCATCACAAAGTATACTGCAGGAACATCTGGAATAGGATCTCGATCAGAGTGCAAAAGGCTAAAAGACATAGAGAACATAAAACTTATTTCTGTTTAGTCACTGATCTAAAAAGACAGTTTACAACAGTATTTCCCAAACTGGGAGTTTACCAGCTCAAGGACAGCAACTAGTGCTCTAAAAGCTCTTGCTGCAACTAATCAGTTAGTTAATGCAGTTTTTTCCTCATGTCAGTGTTAATATTATTTACTAGTAAGATCTTAATTTCTTGTTAGTCTTGATTTGTTCTATTCTGTTCACCTTAGTTTAAAACCACTTATGGTCAGAATTCTCTTCAACCAACATTCTTCTTGAATGAGAACTAAAGCACATTTCAAAATCAATTTTATTCCCATTTTTCACAGAAACGCGGAAGTAGCTGGAGTAAGGATAAATGGGAGGAAAGTGTGACTCCATGAGGGAAAACAGAAAGCTAGAGGATGCAATGAAGAAATTTTACAATTTTTCAGAAGCTACAAAAGTAATTTTTAATAATTTTTACTAATTTGCTTTTTTTTTGTAGAAATTGAATCTCGCTGTGTTGCCCAGGCAGTCTCAAACTCCTGGCCTCAAGCAATCCTTCCACCTCAACCTCCCAAAGTGCTGGGATTACAGACATGAGCCACCATGCCCCACTGAAAAAATTTAACTATATGTGAAATCAAATATATTTTTTAAAATAAAAGGCATATAAATGTATCCTTAAAACTTAAAGATAATCTATTTCTGTGTATTTATTGCTTCATAAGAGAATGTTCCAAGAGATTGAAGGATTGTATAGATTGTGTATAGTTTTTTCTTTTTACAATTCAGGAAATATCTTCATTTAAATATCCCAATATCACCGGGCTCAGTAGCTCAGCCTGTAATCCCGCGCCTTTGGGAGGCTGAGGTGAGTGGATTGCCTGAGCCCACGGGTTCGAGACCCACCTGGGCAACTTGGCGAGACCTCATCTCCACAATAAATCAAAAAATTAGCTGGGTGTGGTAGCGCGCGCCTGTACTTCCAGCTACTTGGAAGGCCGAGGCGGAAGGATCGCTGGAGCCCAGCTGGTCGAGGCTGCGGTGGCCGGGAGCGGCCACTGCACTCCATTCTGGGTGACAGAGTGAGACTCTGACTCAAAAAAAAAATAAATAAATAAATAAATATCCCAATATCAAATCACAAAATCTCTCTATTCTTCATTATAAGATTTTACTATGCTTGTATCAGGAAATGTGACTAACATTCTATTTCTACACTATTCTTCTCTCTGTAGTCATCCTTCTGTAATTAACAAAACAGAAAAAAGAGGCACATGCTGCCAGTGGGTCTACATTTGATAACTTCTTCCATCTGTCTGGTTGCTGCTATTAACACTGAGAAGGATAATGTGGTGGTTGCCATAAACTGTTGTCTTTTTTACATTGGCTGTCCAACTGCCTAAAGGGCTACAATCATCATTTCATATTCTGGAAACTTCCAATTATTGTTACCTACAAATTAGTCTAAACAGACTTGCAGAGTATAAAGTAACTGATGAAGTATTCTCCAGCAAATAGGGAATAATCAGAGGCAAGGTACAAAGAAGTTCACCTTGGTAGGTGTGTAATCTTTCCAAATTCTGGCGGCAACAGCAATGGGTTAGGTAGATTCCTAAATTCTCAAACTGGCTATTCCTAAATTCAAAACAGACTATTCTGTCACCTATTAGGGAAGTACTGAGTTAGGCCTCACTTCTGTTAGACACTGTTACTGAATCATTATGATTCAGTAGACAAACAGCACAGAATTAGTGGTCAAGCAATCCAGCCACAGCTCTGCTATTAACCTGTTGTAAAATCTTAGGACAATCATTTAAGCTGTCTAAATTTAATCTTTTTATTAGTGAATAAGGGAGTTAAACAATTACTAATGGCAACCAATGCTTTTTAATAAACCACAATTCACAAGAATGGCATCAGACTGAACTTTAGTTCAGTCCATAGGAATTAACACACTACCAAAGAAAACTGGTGTTTTAAGTATAAAAATGAAAGGAAAATTCCTGATCATAACCCCAAGTGCCCATGCCATAACAGATAAGATAGACAAGTGGGACCTCATCAAACTGAAAGCTTCTGCAAAGTCAAAGAAGAAAACAGGGAGACAGCCCACAGATGGGGAAAAAATACTTGCCAACTATATATCTGACAAAGGCCTAGTATCTAGAATCTACAAGGAACTCAAACGTGCCAAAAAGAAAAAGCAGTCTCATTATGAAGTGGGCAAAAGATATGAATAGACACTTCTCAAAAGAAGATGTATGAGCAGCCAACAGATACATGAAAAAGTATCAGCCTCACTAGTCATCAAATAAATGCAAATTAAAGCCACACTGAGATACCACCTAACTCTAGTCAGGCTGTCCATCATCAATAACTCAAAAACAACAGATGCTGGGGAGGATGTGGGGAAAAGGGAAAACATCTACACTGTTGGTGCAAGTATAAACTAGTACAACCTCTGTGGAAAACAGTTTGGTGATTCCTAAAATATCTAAAAATTGACCTTCCATATGATCCTTGCAATCCCTCTACTGGGAATATACCTGGAAGAACTCAAATCACTCTATGAAAAAGATAGCTGCACATGCATGTTTATTGCAGCATTGTTCATGACAGCAAAAACATGGAACCAACTGTGCTGCCCATCAGAAGAGGACTGGATTAAAAAAATGTGGTACATATACATGATGGACTATTATACAGCTTTAAAGAAGGACAAAATTATGAGCTTCATTGCAACTTGGATGAACTTAGAGTCTATAATGCTGAGTGATCTATCACAGAAACAAATAACTGAGTATCCTGAGTATCACACAATCTAACTCATAAGCGGATCTTGAACAATTATTGTAACATTATAAGAAAAGGACTGGCAGTAGTGGGAAACTATTGGAGGGGTGGGGGTGGGATTTGCAGTAGTGAGAAACTGCCAGGGGAGGGGGAGGGGGGCACGCCTCACCAACAAAAGTAGCTGCATAATGAACATCTGTATACCTAATGCTGAATTGTACCCCACATTTTTAAAATAAAAAGATTTTTTTAAAAAAGGAAAAATTCAGAAGAAAGAATCTCAGAGCTTGAGGACCAAAATATAGAACTAACCCAAACTGTCAAAAACATAGAAAAGAAGCTAAAAAGACAGAACAAAACCTTCAAGAGATGAGCAGTTACTCCAAGAGACCAAACCTAAGAGTAATTAGACTTCCTGAGGCAGAAAGAGAGACAGAGACCACCCTGGAACAAACATTCCATGAAATTATTCAAGAAAATTTCCCTCATCTCATCAGTGATGCAAAAATTCAAACACAAGAGATTCAGAGAACCCCTGCAACACAACAAACTAGAAGACCAACTCCCAGACACATAATAATTCACCTAAACAAAGTAGGTATAAAAGAAAAAATCCTAAAGGCAGCAAGAGAAAAAGGTCAGATTACCTACCATGGAAGACCAGTTAGAATAGCAGCAGATTTATCTACAGAAACCCTTCAGGCTAAGAGAGCTTGGAGCCCTATCTTCAAAGTTCTAAAAGATAAACAATTTCAACCAAGAATAAACTACCCAGCCAAGCTAAGCTTCATCAGTGAGGGAGAATTAAAATCTTTCCCAGATATCCAATCCCTAAGAACTTACGCTGCCACCAGACCACCTCTACAAGAAACACTTAAGAAAGTACCAAACACAGAAGAAAAGGAAAAAAGAACAACAACGTTCTTCACAAGAGTACAGGAAAAAGATTAAAAACACACATGGACCAACCCCAAAACCAAAAGAAAGACAACAAACAAACAGGAACAACAACAACTCCTCTATAAGAACCTTATGATAGGGGTCAGCTCTGACATTTCAATAATTAGCCCAAATGTGAATGGACTAAATGCACCACCGAAAAGACATAGAATGGCAAAATGGATAAAATATCACCAGGCAACCATATATTGCCTCCAAGAGACTCACCTCACTAGAAAGGACACTCACAGACTCAAAGTAAGAGGATGGGAAACAAATTTTCAGGTGAACGAACACAAAAGAAACGAGGAGTCGTGATCTTAATCTCAGAGAAAATACCCTTTAAGGTATCAAAAATTTAAAAAGATACAGAAGGCCACTACATAATGATAAAAGGTTCAATTCATCAACAAGAAATATCCATCCTAAACATATATGCACCCAACATAGGAGTGCCAACTTTCATAAACAGCTTCTAGGTAAACTCAAAAAAGATATTGACACTAACACTATCATAGCTAGGGACTTTAATACCCCACTCACAACTCTAGATAGATCATCAGGACAAAAAATCAGTAACGAGATCCAGAACCTCAATGTGACTCTTGACCAAATGGACTTAATTGATACCTACAGAACACTCTACCCAATGACCACAGAATATACATTCTACTCATCACCGCATGGAACGTACTCTAAGATCGACCACATACTTGGCTATAAATCAAGCATAAACAAATTTCAAAAGATCGAAGTTTTGCCATGCACCTTCTCGAACCACAGTGGAATAAAAATAACCATCAACACCAAGGTTCCCCCAAACCCCACAAATACATGGACACTAAACAGCATGATGCTAAACAACTCCTGGGTCAATGATGAAATCAAAACAGAGATTAAAAGATACCTGGAAACAAATGAAAATGAAGAAACATCTTACCAAAATCTCTGGGATGCCATGAAAACTGTAATAAGAGGGGAATTCATATCTCTACAAACGCACATGAAGAAAATGGAAGGATCACAAATTAACAGCCTAACAAGTCACCTAAGGAAGCTGGAAAAGCAAGACCACCAAAACCCTAACTTCAGCAGAAGAATCCAGATCATCAAAATAAAAGCCCAAATCCGGGACATAGAAGGTAAAAATACAAAAAAATCAACGAAACAAAAAGCTGGTTCTTTGAAAGGATAAACAAGATCGATGGTCCCCTAGCTAGACTGACCAAGAAAAAAAGAGAAAAAGCCCAAATAAACACAATCAGAAACACAAAAGATGAAGCCACATCTGACCCTGAAGAAATACAAAAGATCATTAGAGACTAATATGCACACTTGTATGGAAACAAACATGAAAACCTTAAGGAAATGGAGGACTTTCTGACATCACACAACCTGCCTAGGTTGAAACAAGAAGAAATCGAGACCCTAAATAGACCAGTAACAATCAAGGAAATTGACTATGTCATAAGAAAACTACCTACCAAAAAAAGCCCTGGACCAGATGGTATTCCAGCAGAATTCTATAAGACCTTTAAGGAGGAACTGATACCAATCCTACTCAAAGTATTCCAGGAGATTGAGAAAGATGGAACTCTCCACAAATCATTTTATGAAGCTAACATCACATTGATACCCAAGCCAGGTAAAGACCCAACAAAGAAAGAGAACTACAGGCCACATATCTTTGATGAATATAGATGCTAAAATTCTTAACAAGATCCTAGCAAACCAGATTCAACACCACACCTCAAAAATCATCCATCATGACCAAGCAGGATTCATCCCTGGGACGCAGGGCTAGTTCAACATTTGTAAGACCATAAATGTAATTAAATACAGCAACAGACATCAAAACAAAAACCACATGATTATATCATCAGATGCAGAAAAAGCTTTTGATAAAATCCAGCACCCCTTCTTGATAAAAACCCTCGAACATCAGGCATACATGGAACATACCACAAAATAGTAAAAGCCATCTATGAGAAACCCACAGCCAGCATACTCCTAAATGCACAAAAATTGGAACCATTTCCCCTGAAAACTGGAACAAGACAAGGATGCCCACTCTCACCCCTCCTGTTCAGTATAGTATTGGAAGTCCTGGCTAGAGCAATCAGAAAAGAGAAGGCAATTAGGGGTATCCAAATAGGAAAAGAGGAAGTCAAGTTATTTCTCTTTGCAGATGACATGATTGTATACCTTGAAAACCCAAGAGAATCTGTCATAAACCTCCTTGCACTGATAAAGGACTTTGGCAAAGTCTCAGGGTATAAAAGAAATGTGCAAAAGACAATCGCATTTCTTTACACCAATAACAAACAAACAGAAACCCAAATAAAAAGCACAATCTCATTCACAATAGCCACACACACAAAAAAGAAATACCTTGGCATCTTCCTAACCAGAGACATGAAAGACCTTTACAATGAAAACTACAAAACACTGTTCAAAGAAGTCAAAGATGACACAAACAAGTGGAAAAATACCCCATGCTCATGGATTGGAAGACTCAACATTGTTAAGACGTCCATCTTACCTAAGGCAATCCACAGATTTAATGCAATACCCATTAAATTACCAGCCACATTCTTCTCAGATCTAGAAAAAACAATACAGGAATTCATACGGAAACACAAAGGACCAAGAATAGCCAAAACAAACCTCAGCAAAAAACAAAACAAAACAAAAAAAAAACAACAATAACAACAAAGCAGGAGGTATCACACTACCAGACTTTAAACTTTACTATAAAGCTACAATAATCAAAACAGTCTGGTATTGGTACAAGAACAGGCATATAAACCAATGGAATAGAACTGAGATTCCAGAAGTAAAACCTCAATTTCTTAGCCAACTCATCTTCAACAAAGCCTCTACCACCCACCACTGGGGAGAGGAGAACCTATTCAGTAAATGGTGCTGAGAAAACTGGGTGACCACATGCAGAAGATTGAAACAGGACTCCTATCTATCCCCATACACAAAAACTAACTCTAAATGGATCAGAGACCTAAATGTAAAACCTCAAACCATAAGAATTTTAGAAAATGCAGGACACACCCTTATAGAAATTGGAACTGGCATCCATTTCCTGAGCAAAACCCAAAATGCACAGGCCATAAGAGATAGATAGACAAGTGGGACCTCATTAAACTGACAAGCTTCTGCAAAGCCAAAGAAATCATCAAGAGAGCAGGGAGACAGTCCACAGACTAGGAAAAGGTTTTTGCCAATTCCATGTCTGACAAAGGCCTAACATCAAGGATCTACAAGGAACTCAAACATGCTGAAAAGAAAAAAGCAAACAACCCTATTACAAAGTGGGCAAAAGGTATGAACAGACACTTCTCAAAAGAAGACAAACGAGCGGCCAACAGATACATGAAGAAATGTTCAACTTCACTAGTCATCAAGAAGATGCAAATTAAAACTGCACTGAGATACCACCTAACTCTAGTCAGAATGGTCATTATCAATAACTCAAAAAATAACAGATGCTGGAGAGGATATAGTGAAAAGGGAATACTTCTACACTGTTGGTGGGAGTGTAAACTAGTACAGCCTCTGTGGAAATCAGTGTGACAATTCCTCAAAAGCTCTAAAAATCAACTTTCATATGATCCTGCAATCCCCCTATGGGAATATACCCTGAAGAACTCAAATCACTCTATAAAAAAGATACCTGCACATGTATGTTTATTGCAGCATTGTTCACAATAGCAAGATCATGGAACCAACCATGCTGTCCATCAAAAGATGATTGGATTAAAAATATGTGGTGCATATACACAATGGAATATTACGCAGCCATAAAAAAGAACAAAATCATGAATTTTGCAGCAACCTGGATGGAATTAGAGTTTATAATACTGAGTGATCTCTCACAGAAACAAAGATCTGAGTACCACATGTTCTCACTCATAAGTAGACCTTGAACAACTACCGTAATACTATAAGAAAAGGATTGACAGTGGCAGGAAGCTATGGTGGGACAGGGAGGGGAAGGGAAATGGGATTAACAGTAGTCAATATCTGTCTGGGGAAGGGAGGACACACCTCATCAACAAGGGTACCTACACAATGCATATTTGTATACCTAACCCTTAACTGTACCCCACAATTTAAAAATAAAAAATATATATTAAAAAAAGGAAAAATTCATCAAATTCCATATTTCATGAAAACTAAGGTGCTATCAATTTTAAAATATATTTTATATGTCACTGAGAAATAAAAATGATGCCAACTATGACATGTCATCAGTGATAGTCCTAATTTCAGAAATAGAAAAAAAAAAAGTGTATTTAGAATGGACACAATATAATATTCCATTAATTTTAATACATACTTATTATACAATAGAATTTAAGCTGATCAAACCAGATACTGATGTTGGTCACTCAAAATCTAAAATATTAGTACATTTCAATTCAATATGTGATAATACTATAGAATAAAAATTGGTTATAACATCATAAATAGAATAAGATGTAAAATTTGAGTCCTTGAGTATATAGAATTATTAGTATCTATACATGAACTGTCTCTCTCCAAATGTTCTGTTAGGCAAGTCTATAAAGTAAATACAATTTATCAAACACATCGGAAGCAATATAATCAAACAAATTTAATAGTTAAGACAATGTAGATAGCATCCTACAGTAATTAATAGTAATTACAACATAGTCATTAAAATTTTTCATATTCATGATAAACTAATTTAAATATTCCACTTTAAAAAAAAAAGTACTGCCGGGCTCGGTGGCTCAGCCTGTAATCCCGCGCCTTTGGGAGGCTGAGGTGAGTGGATTGCCTGAGCCCGCGGGTTCGAGACCCGCCTGGGCAGCGAGACCTCATCTCTACAATAAATCAAAAAATCAGCCGGGCGTGGTAGTGCGCGCCTGTAATTCCGGCTACTCGGAAGGCTGAGGCGGTAGGATCGCCGGAGCCCAGCAGGTCGAGGCTGCGGTGGCCGGAAGCAGCCACTGCACTCCAGTCTGGGCGACAGAGTGAGACTCCAACTCAAAAAAAAAAAAAAAAAAAGTACTGATGGTCCCTGACTTACGATGGTTTGATTTACGATTTTTTGACTTTACGATGGTACAAGAGTAATAAACATTCAATAGAAACCGTACTTCTAGCACCTATACAACCATTCCGTTTTTCACTTTTAGTGCAGTCTTAAATACAGTACAGTATTCAATTATGCCAGATATTCAGTTTATTATAAAGTAGGCTTTGTGTTGGATAATTTTACCTACCTGTAGGCTAATCTAAGTGCTCTGAGCATTTAAGGTAGGATAGGCTAAGCTCTGATATTTGGTAGGTTAGGTGTAATAAATGCATTTTTGAATTACAATATTTTCAGTTTAAGATAACTTTATGGGGATGCAACCCATTGTGAATCAAGGAACTTCCATACATTAAGATGACCAGTTCTTTTCCTTTACTGCAGGAAAAGACATAAGAGAGAAAATTTAAATTCTGAAATTGTAAAGCCTCAGACAGAATTTTTTTTAACCTTAGAAATAAAGGGTTGAATAAAAGAAGATATGAGGAATATGCTCAATACTATATAAATACTATAACCTAACACTATTTGTCCCTATAAATGTTCATTAATAACTTGATTTCAGGGTGGTCAAAGATATTGTTAATAATGTATCTGAAAATAAATGTCACTATTAGAAATATGTTAAAACTCACAGATGCAGAGTGATTCCCATGTCTCTCAGCTCCTTCACAGATAGCAGAGGAGAGATTATATCTTGGCCAAATCTGTCATAAATGAGCACCTATAAAAAAAACATTTTTTAAAAATTATCAACCAATAGAGAACCTATGATAAGACAATGTTGAAGTAAATTTTATTTTAATAAATCATGTATATAAATTCTTAACCTTGCCTCAATTTAGTATTTTCTTTTTTTTTTTGAGTTGGAGTCTCACTCTGTCGCCCAGACTGGAGTGCAGTGGCCGCTCCCGGCCACCACAGCCTCGACCTACAGGGCTCCAGCGATCCTTCCACCTCAGCCTTCCAAGTAGCTGGAACTACAGGCATGCGCTACCACGCCTGGCTGATTTTTGATTTATTGTAGAGATGAGGTCTCGCTGCCCAGGCAGGTCTCGCACCCGCAGGCTCAGGTAATCCACTCACCTCAGCCTCCCAAAGGCGCGCGATTACAGGCTGAGCCACCAAACCCAGCTAATTTAGTATTTTCTATCATTATTTATCAAAACTGTCACCCAAGCAGTAATACAATCTGAAAAGAATCACTACTTATGCTAATATAAATCAATAATTACATAAATTTATTCTTACAAAATACCTTGTCTAGGTTTAAAAAAAGTTAGAGACTATAAACTTTTTATCTTAAACTATAATAAAGGACTTTGACCATAGAGCAAACTCATATTCACTCCCCTACTTTTTTCCAGTTCACATTTATCCTTACTAAAAACAGAGATGTAAAAATTAGCCACTTTAAAAATGAATATATAACAAGTTCCATGACTATAATAAAAATTTAGTAATTTAATAAGTAATCATTTAAAAAAATTAAGTCCCTAAATAGTACTTAATAGCCTTATTCTATCAAACGCAAAGCCTCACATTCCTAAATATTAAAACGGACACTTTTGGAGAGTGGTACTGGGTTCCCTAACTTAAAATTAGTTTTAGAGTTAAGGCAAATAAAATAAATCCTCAACTGGTAAGCATTTTTCACAACTAACTCGATAATTTTTAATGGAGTTAGAAACTAATGAGATTAAAACATGCTAGTATAAAAACATGTTTTTCCTGAATTCCAGGATTTCTTTTACAGAAGCTAAAAATCTTTCTGTTCTAGTTACAAAAGGCTAGATGTTGCATCTCTCAAAAATCTTCCCTCTTTAGATGTCAAAACACCTATACTATTAATCTTGTGATTAAAAATGATGGGTAGGAAAAGTTAATTGACTATTTAATTCAAAAGCTTGGTACAGGCCTTAGAAACAAAAAAGTATAGTTTATGGACAGGGCAGTAAGACGATGCCCACAGAGAAACAGAAGGTAAAGGGAAAATTAGGGAACACTCTAGAGCTTAACTCTGAATTAATACAAGCAACTTTAACCACCTTTAGAAGATTCACCCAAAGGACTTATAAGGACTCATGAGAGTTTTCAAAACATCCCAAATTCTAACCAAGTTGACTTTTTCTTAATTCTTAGCAAGGCAGAAGTATAAAGTGATTGTAAACGTGTAAGTTTAAATTTAATCAACTATGAAGAAAGAAATAGCATAAAGTTTAAAATGAAGAAGTCCAAACAACAGGAATTTTTAAGGCTCTCTAGTATTTCTCAAAGAAGAAAAATTGTAGATTGCTTTCTAGTTCAATTAATAGTCTTATAGCTCATAAATCCAAAGTATAGATTTGAAAAGAAACAAAATATTAAGTAGGGTAAAGACCTATCAGTGAGACCCCACCCCAAGAGAGCAACCAGATTTTCTAGATGAATATTACTATTTTATTGCACATCTCACTCCATAGAATGTTTATCAAAAGGATTAAGACACCATGTTAAATGAAAATAAACTATTTGTGCATTATAACTAAAATATGTTATTAGTTCAATATTACAAGAAACTCTCTCCAAATATCGTTAAGGGCTGAGAACAGCAGGAACTAGTTTCTATTAAGGTAAACTCTTACCTTCCATACTGGTTCTCCAGTGCTGTTTTTAACATGAGGCACATTGAAATTCAACATA
The DNA here is from genome assembly GCA_027257055.1 of Cephalopachus bancanus. Classification (NCBI taxonomy): domain Eukaryota; kingdom Metazoa; phylum Chordata; class Mammalia; order Primates; family Tarsiidae; genus Cephalopachus; species Cephalopachus bancanus. The sequence goes on along the minus strand of JAPVLO010000377.1, from coordinate 2,315,042 downwards.
CGCTTCAAAGCCACTGAAAATAAAAATAATTTTATGAAAACAACAACAAAAAAGTTTTATCAAGTATTAGCATTGTTTCTTAGGATGTTCTTTCTTCCACATTCATTATTTACTACCCCCAAGCAAAATAAATGTACAGATCAACTAGAGGTCAGATCTTGTAAGTCCATTCTTTCAACAGCTAATTGGCATTTATTTTATCTGGGAGATTTTCTTAATTACAATAGGCATCTGTCACCAAATGACATTATGGAAAATGTTCAGGAAGAAGCATTCTCCATTTCTCCTGACAATTTCACACTACATTTTATAAAGATACAAAAGGAAATTTCTTCAATCATGAACTTGCAATGGCCTCAATAGATAATTGATGCTGTAATCTACTGTCTGACTGAAAATGTAAATTAAGATCACTGTTTCTAAGAATAAAATTATCTACGACACATTTAATTGGTTTATATACAAAACTTTCATACAGCAGGTCTATTTTTTAATTACCTAGAAGTACATTTTATAACCTGTTAAATTCACCAAAAAGTTATACTGCTTAAAATTTTACATTTCCTGGGAAAACTGAGACATTCCCACAGATGTAGATAACTGATTAACTCTAGCTAAGAAAAGTTATGCTCTATATGTTATAGTATTTTGTAGTTTTTATTGCTCATCTGTTCATGTGTTACAGCAGTTTCAGAAATATTTTCTAAGGAAAATGAAAACCCCTTAATATATACTTGTTGGTGAGTTGAGATGGTCAAATATTCAAGGGAGTGTATTAATTAAATGATTTAATTTTTAAAAGAGTGATAACCTTTCAATATATTTGGTTGACTCTTAAAAGCATTTGAATCAGGTTATATTAAGTAATAGAGTACCCACACTATGAAGTCATAACAGAAAACTATATTATACCATAATAACCCGAGTATCAATTTCCTCATTCACTCACTAGAAATACTTCTATTAAATGTTTATTTGCTGAGGTAGGTACATGCTGTAACACCTCTGTCACTGAAGAGACAGAACTTCAGTGATATACGTGTACACTTTTGTATATACATAGACATACTTTTTGGGAAAGTGTTAGTTTTATACCAATGTTCAGTCAATAATACACATTACCAATACTTTACACCTACTTCAGAGGCTCACAGGTGTTAAAAATATTCATAAGCTGGATTGCCTGAGCCCGCGGGTTCGAGACCTGCCTGGGCAACTTGGCAAGATCTCATCTCTACAATAAATCAAAAATCAGCCAGGCGTGGTAGCACGCGCCTGTAGTTACAGCTACTTGGAAGGTTGAGGTGGAAGGATTGCCGGAGCCCAGAGGGTCGAGGCTGCGGTGGCCGGGAGCGGCCACTGCACTCCAGTCTGGGTGACAGAGTGAGACCCCAACTCAAAAAAAAAAAAAAAATATATATATATATATATACACA